>CM070621.1:46982640-47615022 GCA_036346255.1 Ampelocalamus luodianensis | reverse complement strand
CCTCCCAACGCATCGCAACACTAAAGGCAAGTACAATGAGTTTTGTGTGATTTGTAACCACTGGATGCTCGTTGATTAGTATTGTGCTATGTTGATGTGTGAGAAGTTTCAATGTTCAAGTTCCGACCATGGGAGTGGAATATCCACAGGAGTGGAGAATACAATAGTCAAGAAGTTTCAATGATTATGTTCTTTGTGTATGCTCTTTCATATGTGTGAAGATGTTATTAGCCATTATTCATAAATTTATTCATGCACCCATATTCATGTTCCGTCCACGGGAGTGGAGCTCCATGGAAGTGGAGTCTAAAGTCCCATCAATTCCAGTATGGGCAAGTGAAGTCCCACCATTCCAATGTGGGCAGTTTTGGACACCCGTATGAAACGTTCTTCATACGGTAATTTGGATCCCGTATTTCGATAAACACGGCTTAAGTGAACACCGACGGGTGTGTCACTTGCTATACCGGTATAAGCACGAGTGCAGTCCAACCAGTTCATGGCATCCATGCATTACAGTTCTTCCTTACAGATATTTCTATTGTGCCAAGTTTCTATGCGAAGTATGTTCTTGTATTCGTTGTACTTGCTGAGTCCTAGACTCACTCTTGTTTTGTTGTTTGTTTTAGGTGACCAGTGATGATGATTCTTTTGGGAGGGAGTAGACTTGCACGAACCACACTACACCATAATCCAATTTTAATAATAGAACTCGGTTAATTTCCTTCATTTGATTAGTGATAAATTGTAATAGTTGAGGTGACATGTGGATGATGTCTCCCGTTTGGTTATGGATGTTTATTTTCCGCTGTGGTATTTGACTTGCATAGGTTCAGATTATATTTGTGCTACCATGTTTTGAGCGGTCCTCCTTCCTTTCATTATAGCTTGGATTATTGCTTCAATTCTTATGTTTATGGATGTAGGTTAGGTTCTTTAGGTAACATTTTGGCTTTTGGCTAGCCAGGGTGTTACACGACTACTGACTGCTGAGTCAGCCACCGAGGCAGGCACTGAGGTCAGCCTGGAGCCCTTGACTTATCTTAAAGTCTTGAATTTTGATTTCCTAGAGTAAAATTTTAGTAAATTTTGATTTCTTGCAGGAGTTTTATAAGAAAATGAAATCAATACATACTTATTTTAGAACCACAACAGTAGATGACAATTCCCAAGTGCAAGAAGTTGAAACATCTAATGCTATTGCCAACAACACCACAGCCGCAAAGAGAGCTCGTGGTAGTGATGTGATTAATCCATACGACATTGTTGCTGATCCGGGCTTACGGAAACAAATTGAAGAATATGCTACCCCAGAAATTAGAGATGAAGTGAGAAGGGTGCATTTGTTGAAAGGTCCATGCCCGCCGTGAGGTCATGTTTTCCCTCATAAAAATAATGCAAAATCAAGCGGGGCATTCAGAGAAGAGTGGTATGATCAGTTTGACTGGTTGGAGTATAGTGTAGCTAAGATGCAGCTTATTGTTTGTATTGTTTTCTTTTCAAAAAGCCGACAATTGCTGAAAAGGTTGGGGGTGATGCCTTCTCGAAGACAGGTTTTACAAATTGGAGGAGAGTAGTTGAATATTTCAATACTCATGTAGATGGACCAAACAACTTTCATAACAATGCAAGAAAATATTGTGATGATTTCAAAAATCAGAAGCAAAGTGTGTCTTATGTGTTTTTTTTCTCACAACAACAAGTCAAAGATTGCATATTAAAGTCATTTGACTACTGTTGTAGGTGTTGTAAGATTCCTTCTTATGCAAGCTCTTACTTTCCGTGGGCATGATGAGTCTTCTACTTCCGTCAATAATGCTCCTAGGAATCATCAATTGACTTCTCCAAAGATCCAAAAAGAAATTGTGAAAGCTTGCACACAAGAGAGTACACAAGTCATCCTTGGCGAGCTTGGGGATGGCCATTTCTCTCTACTTGTTGATGAGTCCCGTGATGCATCAATTAAGGAGCAAATGGTTGTGATTGTGAGGTTAGTTTTGTGTTTTAGTTTTAGTTTTAATTTTTTCAAACTATTCAACCTCTATCCTCATACAAATCTAAATTCATATTTCTTTTGTAGGTTTGTGAACACTTAAGTAAAGGTTTTGGAAAGATTGCTTGGTGTTGAGCATGTTGTTGATACTACGTCCACCTCATTGAAAAGATCTTTGGATGAATTGTTTGGTCGGTATCGCTTATCCATGTCTAGATTGAGAGAACAAGAATATTATGGAGCCTCAAAAATGCATGGAGAACTAAATGGTTTAAAGAAATTGGTGCTAGATGAAAACCCTCATGCTTTTTATGTGCATTGTTTTGCCCACCAGCTTCAATTGGTGGTGGTTGCTGTTGCAAAAAGCATTCTAGCTGTGAGTGAATTTTTTTGCTACACCAATACGATTGTGATCATGACATGTGCTTCATGTAAACGAAAAGATGTATTGTTGCAAAATCATCATGACAAGACCATGGAGAAACTAGAGAACGGCGAGATTTCGTTAGGAAGAGGCAAAAATCAAGAGACAACTTTACCAAGACCCGATGATACACATCGGGGTTCACACCATAAAACTCTAATCCGTATCTACCAAATGTGGGATTCAGTTTTGGATGTGCTAGTAGCTATTTTTCATGATGGATCTTGTCCCGACGACAAAGACAAAGCATCAGGTTTGATAAAATCAATGGGAAGCTTTGAATTTGTTCTTATCTTACATTTGATGCTTAAGGTGTTTGGTTTAACTAATGATCTGTCACAAGCATTGCAACAAAAGGATCAAAACATAGTTAGTGCAATGACTATGATTGTGTTTGTCAAGAGTCTCCTACAACGTTTGAGAGACCATAGTTGGGAGCCACTTTTGGATGATGTCACTACCTTCTTTGTTGCTAAAGAGATTGCGTGCCAAATATGAATGATAACATTCCACCTAGAGGTTATTCAAGACGTTCACACAAAATGGTTAGTTGCTTCCAACATTATAATGTAGAGATATTTAATGAGGTGCTTGACAAACTTTTAGTTGAGATGCATAGTCGATTTAGTGAAACTTCGATAGAGCTATTGAAATGCATTGCATGTCTAGATCCTAAAGATTCATTTAGAAGCTTTGATCATGAGAAGCTAGTTGAGCTTGCAAATATTTACTCTGTGGACTTTTCTCTACAAGATCGTCATCTGCTGAATGATCAACTCAACATATACATTTATGTCGTGAAAAGAAGTCATGATTTTTTGAGTTGTGGTAGCCTTTCTGAACTTGTTGTCATGTTGGCTGAAACTAGACAACATTTGATCTTCCCATTGGTTTATTGTCTCATCACACTTGCACTGATATTACCTGTGTGTAACATCCCAAAATTTGGTCTATTTTTTAAGTTTTAAAAATAAAAATAACCATTTGAATTTTGTCTGCTAAAGTTAAAGCTTAATTGGAATTTTCATGAATCAAAAATAATTTGAAATGATTAATGTCAACATCAACTATTATCAAAATTATTTTATTTGGATTCTTTGTGCTTGGATATATTTTCTAGAATTTTTCTGAGTTCATTTGCTATTTTCTACTTGCCATTTGCATTTTCTGGTATTTTCTAAAAAGGAAAACCTACTATAAATCTCAGAAACTCAGTGGGCTGAATCTCCTTCGTTCGGCCCATTTCCGCTTCGGTTCAACCCTACCACTTGGCCTTCCCGTTCGCCCAGTCTGAACGTGCGCGTCGCTTATTCTTGCTGACCAGTGGACCCGCGTGTCTTTTCACCCGGTCCGATCGTGCTCGCCCGCAAGCCTTCACTGACGTGTGGGGCCCACACATCACGACTTCCTTCCACCTTCGCCTTTGTCTCCACGTGAGCCCTGCATTCGACCGCCATTGTTGAAGCTTGAGCTTCGTTCAACAAAATCTAATCTCCAACTAAAAGATCCCGAGGAATCATACCAAACTTAATCTCTATCCTTTCCGCGTCTGTTTCGGTTGAAATCGTATCCCGAATTGATCTCTATCTCTAAAAACCAAAGAGTCTAAAACAAACTCGATTTGGGGATTCCTTATCCCGGCTCGCCCGCACCCTATAAAAGGTACACCAAGCTTCGCCCGTTCCTCCTCATCCCGAATTCCCGCTCCTTTATTTCCCTAAAGCCCCAGCGCCGCTGCAATTTGGAGTTCTAGGGTTTCGGCCAAAACTCTCATTTTACAAAATCTGCTGCCGTCAACTGTGCTATGCCTCCGTGGGCTACACCGCCGCCTTCCTCGTCACTAGAGCCACCTCGTACACCTCTCTTTTGCACTAGAGCACCTTTGGTTGTCATTCCCGATAATAGTCGTATCCACTCCGCTGCTTCATCATCAATTCTGGCCATCGTCGATGTTCGCCTCTACTAAACAGCCTACCAACAGGTGCGCAATAGCATCCCCAACTTGTTTCGCACATCCACTGTCAGCCTCACGCCGCCGTTCGCCGTTGTCGTTCGAAACCGACAAACCTCGCTGTTGCTGACGTCATCTGATGGTGTGGTAGTCCACATCGGCGTCCAGCTCAGTGCCTGTGCATGTGTGTCATCCACGTGTCGTCCAGATGTCGCCACATCAGCACCTACGCGGCAGGTCCAAAACCTAAACCAGCTCGGTAAACTTGGTCTACCGTGAGCCATCTCGCTGGTAGCTGGGTCATGCCTGTCAGATCAATTTCTTTTCGGCTGAAAATCCCTTGCTGACATCAACTAATGCAATAATTATTTTTCCTTCAGAAAAATAATTCCAGTAAATCCATAAATTATGATTTTCATAATTTCATGTGATTTCAATCTTCTAGAGCTCATATCTTATTCATCCGAACTCCGTTTGAGCCCATTCAAATTTCTAAATTCATCTATTCGATATCTATTTATCTAAAATTTTTATTTAATTTTTAGAGTTTTTTGTCTCTGTTTTGTATTTATTTGGTTTATTTGCTTGTTTGCAAGTAAACGTTGATTCTTCGGGGAGTTTTGAGCAAGGAGGAGTACACCAAGATCAAGATCAATCCCAGGATCTATTCCAAGGTAAGTCATGGTCCTTTGATCATATTGAACCTATGATTTTAAAAGTATATTGTTTCAGACAACTGCAAGTTATCTTTATACAAATTATTTCGGGATTAGCTATTACCTGTTGTCATTATGCCTCCATTGATTAGTTAAATGCTATGAATCCTTTTATCACCCTAGCATGGATAATTTTAGTTGGTCATAGTCATATCACCAACATGGGTATCGCACAGATGCTTAGTTCAGCTTAGTTACGATGGGTTCATTATCACATGTGTCATAATGATTAATCTTTACTTAATGATATATAAAATTATGGTGGTTAGCCACCTTGTTAAAATTTATGTACCATGATAGGGTATGTCATTGGTCTTGATTAAACAAAAATGATTTTTCGCTCGGGCGAGTGGTTGGTGGAATTGAGGGTGTGGTTAGCACGTTGTGGATTTGTGGTAGACTCGCTTGAGTAACTTGTCAAGGACTTAATCTTGTGCCCCATTGAACTGGGCCTTAACCGTACAACCACATGTCCTATATGGGCGGGAGCTGGCCAACTAATTAGTAATGTCTTAATTCTGGTTCTGTCTTGGAAGTGTGAGTTACGGGGAGCGTACTCACAATGGCGCAAAAGGAGGGCCCTGTCTGGTCGGTTAGACATTTAGTGTTGAAACCTTAGCGGACAGAACTGGGTTAAGGGGGAGCTTCGTAAAGGCCTTATGATGATCACTTAGTCGCACACCTTTGGAAGTGTGTCAAACGGATATTATAAGTTGATCTATCTCTTATGGGTCAAGCTGTGCAGCCTCTGCGGAGTGTCAAATTATTCGAATAGCCATGTCTGTGATTATGGACATGCTCAGGGATTTCACACGAGAGATAGAGTTTCTTCATAAAATGTGTCGGAGTGTGAATGAGAAGTTCACTTGTCATTGGTTTGGTTGGAAAGTGAATGGGGAGTTCAGTGGTTGTTTTAAAGAAATTATTTATTTTATGTATTTACTATTCTTTTCAATTACGTATTTCAATCTATTTATTGTATTTATCATCAACGTTGCTTTATGCAAAAGAACCATACGGCCAACCTTTGTTCAAGTCATGCATGAATACTATTTGTATACTATTTCCCACGACTTACTGAGTACTTTATGTGTTTACGACTTCAATTTCTACGATTCAGTTGAAGAGTATCAAGTTGCTCAAGAGTTCTTAAATAGTACTATGAAGGTTTTGTGGATTAGGATGCATTCTTCACTCGATTGCCTGTGGGCATGTTGATTGGCCATTTCAAGATTTTCATTCCGCTGCAAGAGTTTATTTATTCTTTAGTCCTACGTGGCAAGTTAAGTAAACATTGACAATAAGGTCCAGTTATTATTATTATTTGTTATTTTTGAGATCTTTTTAGTTAAATTGAATAAATAGATGGTATTTCATCACTGTTTCCTGTGTGAGCTAACTACTGATCTCGAACTAGTTCAGAATATATAGAGGGTTCCTGAATCGTATTTTTCGGTCCCGACACTGTGGCAACCGCATCAGTTGAGAGAGTTTTCTCAGCCACGAATATCATAAAGACAGACCTACGAAATAAGATAAATGGTGAATGGTTGAATCACATGATAATATGTTATGTTGAGCGAGAGATATTTATGGCAATTGATGACAACAAGATTATGCGACGCTATCAAGCCATGAAGGAGCGTAGAAACCACTTACCTCATGTACCTTGTGTAACTTAGTTGTATAATTCTTTTCATATCTTGAGTTTCAAATTATTATTGTACTTGTATTGAATTCAAATTCTTATAAATTTTAAATTTTGTCGTGTTTATGTGTTGTAGGTAAGTGTTGGAGTGTCGGTGTTCTGGATATCTTGTACCAGCCACCGACGTACACACGCATCAGGAGTCCTTGTTAGTAGTTTATATGAGCTCTAAAAATTGCATTATATGCTTGTTTGGTTATATCAGTTAGATCTATGTTTGTCTAGTTGTATCGGTTAGATCTTGACAATTTGAACGTATTTAACATCATTAGTTATATTGACTATTAAATTACATTGTGCCTCGGTATTTTTTACACTCCAAGGTTGCCCCGGATCTCTCAAATTCCTTATTCCGCCACTGCCAACTCTCATGTCTCATCCATAGGAACCGAAGTCTGTGTATGTAAGTTAGGAAAAGCTAAAATAATAACAGTTGATAGTACGCTGCGCCATAGTGACAACAAGATAGAGATAGAAAATTCAAAACAAAGAGAATATTGAAGTCGACCAAGGGTTATAGAGCAAAAAAGCTCGTTCAAAAGTCAACTACAGTAATCCATCCCTGATGGCTCGTGAAGACTTTTAGCTACAGATCACCAAAGCTAGCAAGCCACCGCTTGTCTTCCTCTTTCAGCAAATCGGTCCAAGAAAGAGCCATTCGCACATAATAAATTAAGATGGTTACAGTGAGCAGCTAATTCTCAAAGCAAGTGTTTTGTACATTCCAGGTTGCCTACACTAGTATATATAATATATAATCTTTTAAGTTGGAAGATTTTGTGATTTATAAGGGTTTGTTATGTTGCTGCTTGCAACTTGTAAGCCCTATTTGGTTGTTTAGGTGGTGCGTTTGATTATTTTCTTACGAAAGAATAAACATATTATTTTCCAACTTCAACGAGTTATGTGTAATCAATAACGGTTGAAAGTGTGCTTCTAACTACTAAATTCAACTTACAAAAAAGTGATATTTTGTTTTTGTTTTTTTGTTTACATTAGAAGGCCTTTAGAGTGATGTACGCCATTGAACGCACTCAGATGTCCTAGCCTCCCAGGGTAAAGAGAAAGAAGAAAATTGGACAATTGTTTTCGACGGTCAAGAGAATTACAACAACTTTAATGAAAATTTGGTTTCGTAACATCCAAATAACCCAAGTTTAGTTTATACCATCGAAGTTTCCGAGTACACTAATACTACCGAAAGAATTCCCCGTTCCTGTTTGTACCACTCCGTCAGTTGTCGTTAGCCTTTTTCCCATTTTCTTTTTTATTCCGCCAAAAACCAGTAAATGAAATACGAATAATACCCTCCTCCCCTTTCTTCTCCATCCGCCTCCCTAACACGTCGCCATGGCCGAGTCGGAGGTGCGGGTCGCCATGGCAGAGGAAGAGCGCACATCGGAAGCAGGGGCGATGGAGGAGCACACTGGCAGCAGGTTGGAGATTCTTTTGGCCGTCGTTGCCTGGGAGGCACATTCTAAGATTGGATGCGCGGTGGAGGCCGACCAACTCCACCATGATCCAGACTCCAGAGCCTCGTCGGCGGTGAGTGCCTACAACAAGATCCAATTCTTCTATCCAATTTCGTTTCTTGTTATTGTGATATTGTTCTGATGGATTGTGGATGTGTGCGATTCTTGGGATGCAAAGCTGAACAACAGCTCGCCTTTGAACATGCAGGCGACGGCGCCCTGGGTTAATCAAGAAGATAAATACAAGACTGCATCTCAGCAAGCACCGCGCGGAACGTTTTGATTAATCAGTTCTTGGTTATGAATTTTTCCGTTCTTGCTCCTGCTTGTTCTTGCCCTACAGCGTACTGACCTCGAACGGGGAATACAGAGCTCAGGATGGTTTTTTTCGTAGATGAGGGGGGCAATGCGGGGAATTTTTGGTCGTATTAGCACTATTTTGCGATGTATTTACAGTACTGACTATCTCCGCTTTTTTTTTCAGATTTAGACACATACTGTACGACCGTCGTGCGGCAATGCGTTCCGCACCGACGATCCATAGCTTTGCATCGGTGGTCCTCAACGTAGAAGTGTTTTAGAAGTACCAGTAAAGACATGACTTGCGACACATGAAATAGGCAAAATATTAGCGAGAAGATTGATAATGATCATGAAATAACTAGCACGAAATAATTAGTTGCACGAATAACTAGCTTTGCATGTTGTCATTATTTTTCTATTTTCTAATTGCTTACAACTAATCAATTAAGACAAACTAACTATTCCGTAACTAACTAACCCTGTCTCAATAATTACACACGTTAACCCCTGTTCTTTCCCTTTGCTAAAAAAAGTAATTGCATATGTGTGTGTTCATTGCATGGCGCATGTATACTTGAGTACGTAGCAACTAATTGCTTGCATGATAACTAACAGTGCATGATGTTATTATTGTCAGCATGTGCATACATACTAGAATAACTTGTATGTCATTAGGATCTAGCACGGAATAAATAGTTGCATGAATAACTAGCGGTGTATGCTATCATTATTTTTCTATTTTCTGATTGCTTACAACTAATCAATTAAGATATACTAATTAGTTCGTAACTAATTAACATCGCTAGTAGTGCATGCATCGCATGACATTTTCTTAACTACAAATTACAGATTTAGAACTAATTATTTACGTAACATTAGATAAATTGTCTTCTAATGAAGAATTTACGAATAACAAAAAATTGCTACATAGTTAATAAATAATTTACGAACAACCGTAAAATTACGACTAATTATTTCATAATTAATTAGCGAGGCCTCAAGAAATAAACGATGGAGATACAAATTACCTGCGAATGACGATAGTCAATAACGCAGAAATGTCCCCAAAAATATAATTGACAGATCAAGAGAGCAAGCGAAAGAGCGAGTGAGCGAGAGAGCGAGTGACTACAAAATGAAATCGCGCTCATTCGCTCGCTAATTTATAGCTAGGAGGGAATCCTTCCTCGCGCGTGTTCGGTTTTAATTTGTATACGGCAGACAAGGATTAGACGCGACAGACAGCGAATAGATGGATGTGATGAAGGCAACGGGATGACAAGATTCCTTGCTTTCGGTGGAAAAGAAAGACAGATGGAGTGAGGGTCTCATTCGGATGTTTGTCTGCACAACACATGACACGATTTTCTGTTGATTTTTTTGTTCTCGCCAAAACAATACACTTACATGAAATAGCAAGAAAAATTCTGAACGAATAAATTAATGGCAAATTTACACAAGTAAGTACACTGTGTCGGGAGGCTCCACGTAAAATTTCATATTTTTTTAATTCATTTGCTATATTTTAAAATTCCTACAAAAAACTGAAACCCTAAGAGGCATATGAAACCTAATTTGAGCCAACCATAACCCTAATGGACATGTGGCGGGCGCAAGGCACTACCGCACGACGACCGTGCGGCAACGCCACTGCACGGCGGCCGTGCGGACAGGAGCACGTGGCGGCGGCGGACGTGTTACCGCACGACGACCGTGTGACATGTGTCCAAATCTGCAAAAAAAAATCAGAGACGGTCAGTACTGTAAATACGATGCAAAAAAGTGCTCATACGGCCAAAAATTCACAATGTGGGAACTGGTAACGACAGACAATGTGTTTTTGACAGAAGTGGTATAAACAAAAATGGATGATCTCTATATTGTATTAGAGTGTACCCGGGATTTCAGTGGTCTAACTTCTATTGTACTATGGATCATATAGTTATTCAGTGATATATTATGAATTTTTCTAAAATTAAACTCAGGTCTTTGGTATCACATAATCAATTTTCCTAAATTTAAAAGTAACAAAATGCCTTAAAAGATCGGGTACAACCAATTTCCGATCATCCAATCCAAAAAGGGAGAAACCAAGCGAGAGGTACGAATCGGCTAAAGCTTTACATGAATGAAGTGACATAAACCAGAAATAGCATGTAAGACCCAGTTTGCGATCCATATGATGTGCTCTGTTGCACTGTGAAATCCAGGTAGTCACCAGAAAATTTACTAATTCTGCCGAACTAGTTACTAGATCCAAAAAAAAAAAAAAGAACAGCAATATGGGGATTACAAAAGTTAAAAAAAATTGTATGAAAGGAGCTATGGTGACGCGCGTGGGTGCTAAGCTCGCGTAGCAGTAGCACGGCGGCTTCCAGAAAAGTCCAACGGCTCGCTCTGCCGAGACGTCACACTCAGCTAATCCCGAACCCATCGTCTTCAAATGTGGTTGTTTGTAGTACTTTTTATATCACTTATATATAAAACTAAACATAATTTATACAATAAATTATCTTTAAATTGCCTATATATAACTACCATAAAATAAAGCCACAAAACATATGAGTTACAGACGACATGAATACAACAGCAAACATGATGTCTATAAGGGTCTTATAGATCGTCTGTTGCATGTCAGACGGCTTCTACCTCTCTCATCTTTCTCTCTTATCCATATCATAAAAAATCTTACGTGATAAAAATTATAGACGGTTGATGTCACCTTACTGTACATGCCCTAAACACTCCCTATCATAGGAAATTCTTTGCTTCTCTCTCACACAGATGCCGAATTTATCCGTTTAGGGTATATACAGTGGTACAGACAACTGACATTTATAGTGTCCTTTCATGTCATCTATAGACAACACTAAAGATAGTTTCTACAATGAGTTATCTTTTTACATGTCTCTATAGACAGCTCCTCTATATATAATGTATCTTATTTCTCGTGTTACAGTCGACTACCGCACGAGAGACGACCGAATTCTTTATGCTTCAACTCTCTCCTTTATATCATTCCATGTTCTACATGTCAAGACGTATACTTAGCATAGCAGCTGCCGGTATTGTTACTTCTAGTTGTACGAGTATAATTTAACTAACTACTTGCTATAACTAATTCCGTTTCTCAATGGCAATTACAACTTTACAAATAATTTTTTAAATATTTTTTTTCCTTTTCAACTCAACATGCTGTGAATTTAAATTCAGGTCCCAAGGTAATCTTTTTTCCCCGACCCAGCCATATGCTTGCCTCTACCTTTGAGGGGTGATTGGTTGCAAGGGTAATTACACTTAGGCTCAATGAGACATGCTCGATCGTTCGGTTAAAGACATGATGAGGTGATGCAAATAGAGATTGTTCTTATGATTGTACGAGGTGATACAAGCTGCGATGTTATATTGTTCCTGTAGCGCCCGATGTCGGCGAGGTGGCGGCCGCCCGAGGTAGCCGGCGCCGGCGGACCCCCCTCCCCTCCCTCCCGGACTCCCGATCCTCTCGAACGCCGGTGGTCCACGGTTGCGTGCACCCTTCCCGCTTCCCGAAGACCTGAACGAAGAGTTGAAGACAACTGACAGCATCTCCAGAGTTCAGAGGCCAGGGTGCCAGGCCACAGCCCAAGGCCGGAGGTCCTAAGCCAGCAAGCCCCAAAGCCAAAGGCCAAGGCCGCCCAGGCCTAGCTAAGCCCAGCACCAAACCTCACTTTGTGGATTGTGCTCACTGAGTCACTTCATCTTCGTTCCCCAACGCCAGTTCTCTGTTCCCCCAATTTCCAAATCCTTGAACCCTAGGCGGCACACGGGCGAGCAACGCAGCGACAGGTCAGCAGGGTGAAGGCGGCGCCGGCGTGGGCGCCTGGTGGCGTGCGTCGGGCTTGAGAGGGGTGCGCGGCGCGCCAACGCTGGGCGTGGAGCCGCGGAGGCACGGAGAGGCGGAGGGGGGCGCGAGGGGGACGGGCGGACGGCGGCATCGCCACGTCGGTGAGGCCGTGAGGCACTGAGTGAGCCTGAGGGCATGTCATGCACTCACGCGGGTGGCCACTGCCCACTGGCGAGAGCCCAGAACCAGAACTCCAGAAGGGCGAAGGCCAAAGGCAGAAGTAGAACTACAGTCAAGTCCAAAAAGGAAGAAAACAGGAAATCAAGATGCCTCCTCCGGATAATACAAAGGCAAAGGTAAGAATTATTGAGCGCTCAAGAGTCAAAATGCATCTTGGATTTCATGGAATTTTGATGATGTGTGATACTCATACAGTCATATTGATACTGACATACTTTGATAGTGTGATGTATAAATAATTGATGATGAATCACTGAATTGAATTGTGAATGCTAGATTTGAAGAGTTATTTTACCATTGTGTCGCTGTCGAGTGGGTCGACCCTAGGTACCGGTGCAAGCGGGAATGATGTGGTAGCTAACTATCTGCCCAATCTAAATTTCAATCCTGGGTCCGCCACTGATTGTTCCAGTTAGTTGACACAAATAGAGGGAGGAAACACGAGGACCGGAGCATAATATCATTAGTTCTTTTGCGGTACATCCAATTTAATACAGACCGTCTATTTTTTTTTATCTAATGATTCAGATTAATTAGAATTTAATTATACTACACCTAGTATGAGAAGTATAATCCTAAAGGGGTAGATTTGTAATTGGCTATGTGAAGATCACATGGTACAAGAGTAATATTTTCAACTATAGTTAGAAAAATTTGTAATACACTCAAAAAATTTATAAATACAAAAAAATATATTATATACTTAACAAATTAATAATCAGATTTAATTTATACTATCACCGTATACTATCGGTAAAATGCACCTGTGGCAACCGTGATCAGCTCGCGACTTGTGATCGGTGCAAGGCACGAAAACACTTCCAAGTTTTTAAAAAAGTAGGGGGTGTTTCACGCAAAAGCACCATAACCTAATCCCCCGCTACTTATCGTTAATCCCCGAGCTCCCGACCGACGACGAGTGCGCAGTGACGCGAGCACAAGACGAGCAAAGCAAGACGAGAACACCCACTCTCCCTCTCTGAAAAGAACACGCACACGTCACAGCACAAAGATAGAAAAAAGAGAAAGGCGGAAACAGAAAGGAGACTAATCACCGGGGGTTAGGAGTGGAGATCCAAATCGGCGGAAAAGAAGGCTCTGGTCGCTTCGCCCGCAAGAAATTCGTCCTGCAACCGGGTAAAGTTCATCCCTTTGATGCTGTTCGAGCTTAATTTGGTGCAGTTTTAGAGTGTTGGTTTGGTTGGGCTTGATGAGGAGTTCTTGATTTGCCTGAGATGGATTTGGGCTTGTGTTCTGGGGGAATTCGAAGGGTTTTGTGTGTTTTTTTTTGTCAATTGGTGTCACTTTCTTTGATCAAATCAATTTGCATGGAGAAGACCGACTTAGTTCTAATTCTGTGGACTAGCTTTTCTTGGTTTGGAATTGATATAACAGCTAAATAGTTTCTTCTTTATGCCATTTAATACAGAGATTGAATTAATTCATATGATAGCAAGAGATTAAATCATCTGTTCATGCTAACCGGTGAAGAGAATATGAATTGAGAAACTCTGCTTCAGCAGTTACATCCTGGAATTAGGCGGTAACTAAATAACCAGCTCACAAAATATTGCATGTTATTACTTGGCCAGGCTTACTTGTGGTTAACAACAATTCTTAGTATGTTCCGTCATCCTTTACTTATGGATTAGGATATAATGATAGATTCTGCAAGGTTGAATCCGGTAGACGAGCAAATTAATGGCAAAATCAAAATCTGTATTAGTCCATTGGATACCCAGAATTAGACACTTCATGGAATTCAGTGACTGTAGAGTCCTTCATTGTTTACTTGGCAATTAAGGCAATGTTAGGACAGGAACTTGAGACAGCTGGTCCAGTCTCGCTCTTCTTGTTTAATGATGATAGTTTCCTTTGCTTTGTTTTTTTAGAAGAAAAAAATTACAAATTTGTTGCCTTTTCCTTCGCTTGGAAAAGATGATTTAGCTATATGCCTATATGGAAATAAGGTTAGGTGGAACATCTGCTGAATAATTGCCGACATGAAAAGTGTGTTCATGTTAACCAGTGGCAATGATAAATGCATATAGGAACAGGTCATAGTTCTCTTGTGCTGGTTGTTATGGTGGTGTGTCTCCAGCTTTACTGCACAAGGGTGTTCATGGACGGCTACATGAGAGACACATGAAAACTAGGCTGATTTGTAAATATTGAGAGATGCAATATTTGAATTTGCCATATTGTACTGAAAATAAAAAGGCTATCCCTCATGATGAGTTGGTTTCAAATTTAATCATACACTCTGCTTAATTTTATTTGTATTTATGATACAGTTCACAATTTCACCTTTTCTAAGCTGACCCCCCTTTTTTGTTTGAAAAATTGTTTAGCAGAAAATCTCGTGATCAACTTAAGCTTTGGGAGTGGAATAGAATCCTGCTGAATAAAATAACCCTAGAGCCTGCTCTAAATTCATCTTCATCTACAACGGAAGGACTTTTGTAGAGTCAGCGAATTCTCCTGCTATCATGGAAGTTATTCATAGCATTGATCACAGGAACACAGGCATACAGGATGCTGAAAGGCCAGCACCAGTTCGTGTTGAGAGTCCAGATCCATCCTTGGAAATCCAAGAAAAGCTGCATTGCAATTTGACAGAGCACCAGGAGGATTTGAAGATCCCTATAGTTCAAACTGTAGCTTCATCACCAGAAATTGTCTCTCATTTGGAACCAGCTCAGGCATTCGAGGATTCATTGAAGGATACGGCAGATCTTGCTACTTCAACAAATAAGATTGCAGTGAACAATATATCTGAAAATGGTTCAACCAGTGAGAGTACTATGCTAACAGCTGAAATGAAATATAAAGGAGACAAGATGAATCACCACGAGAACAATGCTGTTACCCCAAGTAAGCAAGCAGAAACAGGAACGAGATCTGAAAGCCCATACAGAGGTCTTGTTGACACTGCTGCACCATTTGAGTCTGTTAAAGAGGCTGTCACCAAGTTCGGAGGAATTGTTGATTGGAAAGCATACAAATCTCAGACATTGGAGGTATGCCACTTTGTTTAACACTGCACATGGGTCATGGTCAAAGGCGCAAATTTATCTTGCGTTATATGCATTTCCATCCCACAACAGAAATGCACTCCCTTTTTTAGGAGAAACAGTAGGGGGGCAGAATATATTTCCTCTTACTGCTGTTCAGTAACATAGTTAAATTTCCATATGCAGATTACTATCATTAAAAAAAATTGTTTTTATGCAGAGACGCAGGGTCATGCAACTTGAACTTGAAAAGGTTCAACAAGAGATTCCACAATTCAAGGAGGATTCAGAAGCTGCTGAGATGGTCAAATCACAGGTGGTTGAGGAGCTAGAGAGAACTAAGAGAATTATAGAGGAGCTGAAGCACAAGCTGGAGAGAGCGCAGATTGAAGTGGACCAAGCAAAGCAGGATTCTGAACTTGCACAGCTTAGGGCGCAAGAAATGGAGCAGGGGATTGACGATGAAGCTAGTGTAATAGCCCAAACACAGTTAGCAGTTGCCAAAGAAAGACATCAAAAGGCTGTTGAAGAACTGAAGTTGGTGAAGGAGGGATTGAGATCAACACATGAAAAGTTTACTGTCTTAACTAGTGAAAGGGATATAGCAATCAAAAGAGCCGAAGAAGTTGTTTCTGCTGCAAAGGACAGTGAGAAGCGAGTCGAGGAACTAACTTTAGAATTTATTGCATCCAAAGAATCTCTCGAGTTGGCCCATGCCGCACACCACGAAGCAGAAGAGCATGGACTTGGGGCAGCTTTGGCGAAAGAGCAGGATTGCCTGGCTTGGGAGAAAGAGTTGCAGCAGGCACAAGAGGAGTTGCGGCTACTCAATGAACAACTTCTATCCAAAACTGATGTGGAGTCCAAACTTGATGAAAATATGCGCAAGCTGCTTAGCCTCAATACTGAGCTGTCTGCCTATATGGAAAACAAATTGAGTGAAGAAGCTGGAGTGGTTGAGGAGCACGGTTCTGATGAAGCTAAAGAAATTAGTAGATCAATCAAGCAAGCTCTAGCTTCAGCAAGAAAGGAGCTTGAGGGGGTTAGAGGAAACATAGAAAAAACGAAAAACGAATCCAACTTAATAAGAGCTGCTGCAGAGTTGCTAAGGTCAGAGCTGGACAGGGAGAAATCTTCACTTGTTACATTGCAGCAGAGGGAGGGTATGGCGTCCATCACAGTTTCTTCTCTAGAAGCCGATCTCAATTGGACAAAAGAAGAGATAGAAATGGTGCACAAGAAGGAAGCAGAAACCCGGGAACAAATGGTGGAGCTTCCAAAGATGTTGCAGGAAGCAGCACAGGAGGCTGACGATGCCAAGGTGACAACTCATTCGGCACACGAAGAACTGAGAAAGGCGAAGGAAGAAGCCGAGCAAACCAAGGCTGCTGCTGCAACAGCAGAGATCAGGTTACGTGCAGTTTTGAAAGAAATAGAGGCGTCTAAAGCATCTGAGAGGCTAGCACTAGTGGCAGCTCAAGCATTGCAAGAGAGTGAGCAGGCAAGAAGTGTTGAAGATTCTCCTAGAGGAGTGACACTTCCTATAAACGAATACCATGCTTTTAGCAAGAGGGTTCATGAAGCCGAAGAGCTTGCGAGTGAGAGGGTGGCAGCAGCGCTGGCGCAAATAGAGTTGGCGAAAGAGTCTGAATCAAGGAGCCTGGAGAGACTACATGAAGCCTCCAAGGAGATGGCCCAAAAGAAGGATGCTCTTGAAATCGCGTTGGAGAGGGCTGACAGGGCAAAGGAGGGGAAGCTTGGTGCCGAGCAGGAATTGAGAAAATGGAGAGCTGAACTTGAGCAGCGTCGGAAAGCTCATGAAGCTGCAAAACATGCAGTTAATCCTTCGAGTTCTCCACCTAGGAGAACTGCGGAACACAACGGCTCTTACCAGGAAGATGAAGTTCTTCCAGAATCCAAATTGCACATGTCAAGTAGTAGCATGGATGACTTCGCTGCGGACCAGAAGGTACAGAAAAAGAAATCATTCTTCCCGCAAATGTCCACCCTTCTGTCTAGAAAGGCTCAGACAAAAACATAAGATTGGCCATGTATAGACATACCGTACTGTACACTGTACAATGTAAATGGTGTAAAGAGTCAATAAGTTGATTTTTTTTTTCATAACCCTGTTATTTGTTGTAGACACCTGAGGTCATACTTTATGTTTTTGGAGAACTGTTGAATGTTGATACTTACATTTTGCTTTGGTTTGTTCCCTGGTCCTTCGAATCATAATATAGTTTTTCTTTTCTTTTCAAAACTTGGGAGGCAATTTGTTTGTATCTATTTGTCATGTCAATCTTCTAAGTTGCCAACTGTGAAATATATTGAAATTTGTGATTCAACCTATACACTAGAACACCACAGGCACCCTCCTATATGTATTTGTCCAAATAAAAAGTTTTGGTCTTCGTATGCCATATTACAAGTGACATTGCTGTATAGTAAAGAATGCAGGTTCAATATGTTTAAAAAGGGTGGTTGAACCGAATCAAGATTCAGCAGTTCGTGATTTTTTTTGTGCAAAACAAAGTAACATTCAGCAAACGTGGTCAATCTTACAGAAGGTTTCTAAAAACCCAAGCTCATAATATCATGCATGCCCTGCCAAAACACTAGCATCTGGAGTAGCAACAACAGAGATAACAAACCAACCGAGGAGGAAACAAACACCAATTATCACCCAAAAAAAAAGAGAAAATAAAAACTTATTATTAACCATTTAGTGTCTGATGCACACAGCTTTGCCCACGCATTAGTGGAAAATATATGTCAAGGTGACACTGTCAGCAGAAGAATAGTTGTACATGGAAATGGTACAGATAAATAGGTACTGGATAAAGAACCAAGGTTATATTTTTTTTTCTCGAATACACAGGAGAACTGCGTATCATTGTATTAATAGTAGAGAAAGGAGTCATACATAGACCCAAACACACACACACACTTACTTACCGAAACTAAATACCTAAGACTGAGATGAGAGACCTGACCAAAGACCCCCTAACCATCCTCCCGAGCCGTGCACAGGGACAGTCCCTTAGCCCCAGCTAAAGACCATAAAGGGCTTCCTCCCGAGCAAGGTTCAAGGCCGTAGACAGTCTAGGGGTAGCTCCATTGAAGACACAGTCATTTCGATGCTTCCAGATGGTCCAGGCGCCTAGGATGATGAGGGAGTTCAATCCCTTTTGCGCATCGCCGCTTACTGCCAAGACCGCCTTATCCCACCAGGCATCAAAGGAGGAATCGACTGGCTGCGGGGCAAGTGCCGCCAGACCGATGGTATGTAGGATGTCATACCAGAATTGTCTTGCAAACACACATCCAGTGAGGAGGTGCTGGATGTTCTCTTCCTCCTGATCACATAGCAGACACCGGTCCGGGTGAGGAAGACCTCGCCGAGCCAACCTGTCTGCTGTCCAACAGCGATTGTGAGCAACCAGCCACATGAAGAAACGACACTTAGGGGGGGCCCAAGATTTCCAGATGCGCTCATATGGGGCAAAACTGAGGGCTCCCTCAAAAAGAGCATCATAGGCGGATTTAGCTGTATATTCTCCTGAGTCTGAAAGCCTCCAAATATGCCTATCAGGGATCCCCTCCTGTAGAACCATACCTTCTAAAATAACCCATAATTCAAGATATTCCAGTAAAGCTTGCCCGGATATTTCCCCCTGAATATCTTCTAGCCATTTCTCCTCATCAAGAGCAGCCATCACAGTGCGTCTGCTTGCTCTTCTTTTTGGTACTAGATCATACAGATTGGGTGCAAGATCCTGGATGCTCTTACCAGTCAACCATTTATCCTTCCAAAAAAGGGTATTTGCTCCATCACCAATTTCAGTAATAATGGCCAGGGAGAGAAGGCATTCAACATCCTTGCTTACTTGAAGAGGCAGACTTGCCCAGGGTTTATCAGGTTCAGATTTCTTGAGCCATGGCCATCTTACTCTTAGAGCAATACCTAGAGATTTCAGATCAGAGATTCCTAGACCTCCAAGCTCCTTGGCCCGACAAACCTTGGGCCAAGCAATGAGGCAATGCCCACCTTTTGCTTCCTTGCGTCCTCTCCACACAAACCCTCTTCTGATTTTATCAATGGCCTTAATTGCCCAAGGAGGTACATCAACTGCCATGGCTAGATAGATCAGCATGGCTGTTAAGACAAATTGCACTTGCACTACCCTACCAGCCCGTGTCATCAAGTCTGCCTTCCAACCCGGTAATTGATCCGCTAATCTGTCAATTATTGGCTACATAGATGACTCCGAGATTGAGAATCTTGTTATGTTTGCCCAGAAAGTTCTGGGCATCAAAATTACTGCCTGGTAGTTTCATGAACTCATCCTTGCACTAGAGAATAGCAGCTAGCATGCAAGTTACTACCTTTTCCCTTTTATACTGTAGCTTCGACTTTACAGGCAACAGCTCCTCGATAATGTGTAAAAGCAGGACTACCAGAAATGCGGTTCGTCCGAGTCGTGGTACAGGATTTGGGTTCGTAGTTTGCCACTTTTTCTTCAAATTTCCACGGCGAACACGAACCCCGTACCCTAAACCAGTTTGGGTTCGACGAATCCGGTTTGCGATTCGCAGGGTTTTATAGCGAATCTGGTAACTATGAGCAGGACAAAGTGTACTAAGCAGTTATCAGTGTTTCTGTGCTAGTATTTTGGTTTGATAATTATGATGAATGGAAGATGAAACTAAGTTCCTTCATGCCTATTGTTTTCCTTCATGCCTATTGTTTGATATAATTCCCATCGCCCATTGAGGTGACAAGTGTTCTTTTATTTCTTTTGTGTGAGCATGTCCATTCTTCACAGAAGTAAAGTTGCTTGTAGAACACATTTAGGCTATATATACAAGGAATTTGGGAAATCTTCCTCTTTTCTTTCCAGGATAAGATTGACAAGTACCAAATGACAAGCACATACTTTAGAATTATATTAAAAGTTCAATAACAATAATTTAAGTACAAAAGGAACAAAACTTCCAATAAAAAAGGAATAAATATTTATTAGAAATTGTGAGTACAATGATACAATACAACTGTAGAATTGTGGTATGAATACAAAAAATATGTTAGTTGTGGGCCTCCTGGCTATACACATGGAAAAGAATAAGAAAAGGAAAGGAAAGAAAATGGTCATAGTGAAAGATTCAACAAGGGGAAAAGCATCACATGAGAATTTAGGAAATTCATGTATAACCTTATGATCACTTACCACATAGCGTGACCTGAGAAAAGTCTAGGTTCGAACTAAAAAAGGGCACCGTGAATGGTATTGACAAATGAACCAAGTCTTAGCTCATGCGAACTTGCTAATCAATGGCAAGGGCCAGCACACCTTAAGGCCACTGGTTCAGTCCAACCGAGAGATCAGTTGTGGTTTCTTCAAACAAATAGATTGTACCTTCTACAAAATAACTGTGGTGATGCCATAAATCTTTATCATCTGTACCAATAACCATTTTGATCCTTCAATTTGAGAGGAATTACTCACGAAAAGTCCTGAGTCTGTTTACCACTGAGTGATAGATGATGATAGATGATCGTGCCAAGTCTGCTTTATTTGCTTGATCTGTTGTTAGTGATATTACCGTGTATGAACTGAAGTATAAAAAACATTGAGGAAGACTACTTGGGCACAGGTTGGACTGCAGATTGAGAATCTGGAAATAAGAAGTGAATTGGGATTCAGCATTTATTCTCATAGTGGCTAGTGTAAAAACAGTTCAAGTCTCTGGTTAATGAAATTCATACTTCTGGAATGCAGCTTTCCTTCCATAGCCTCCTTTTTCACTTGACAGGATGAACATAGAAAAGGACCACCCCATGGGTCAACCCTTGAATGTTTCGGCATGTTACCATGAACAGTGATTCCCTCACCAGGTTTCATCTCCAATTGGCAGACTGCACAATCATGCAGTTTGAACATATTTCCTGCTGGATAATTTATATTCAACCTGTGAACCAGTCAAAAGGGTTTAGCTGCATTTTATGAAATCATATGCATGTGTATATTCCCTGTGCAAATCTTAATGGAGAAAAAAAAATCATCAATTATATGATTCAGAATAATTAAGGACTCATGAGCTCGATTAATGGAAGATAATTTTTCAACAAGGGATATTGTTTAAAGAAAGGAGAAGATTCCTTGTTCCAGCAGAACAAAGTCTCCACTATCACCTAGACCTTTTGACAAATAACATGACGAGCAGGCAAATTGACAAGTGAAACTGGCACCCAAGAGGACATCTCTGAGAATTATACACTAACCATAATATAGTATACTAATGCATGTTCCCACTATATATCCTTTAATTATTAAATATCCAATGTCTCCTGTGGATTAAAAGAAATGCTAACCTTTGAGCAAGCATTGCAGAGCCCTCCTCATATATTTCCTCCACGACATCAGCTTCTAAACATCCTCTGTCCATCTGATCTTCAGACAATTCATCAGAGGGCCTCCGACGGAACAAAGCTTTGATGCCTCCTTTCCCATGACTCTTTAATGGAGGGCTTAACTTTTCTGGAGGTAATATGTCAACTACTATGCAAGTAGTATCATCTTGTAGTCCCTTTGAACTCACAGCTTCCTGTATAAGAAAATCATGAGTCATAAGCATAGCTAAAACATACACTACCAGGAATCCAGGATACACCTGGGATGTAAAAAGATTTCAGTACTTTAACAATTCGATTAGCAGCAGCTTCAGCTGGCAGCCCCCTGGTGTAGTTCAGAGCTTCTTGAAAGCGCAGCGCATCCCAGACACCATCACTAGCAATGACAAGCCGCCCTCCAGCATTGGACAACTGCAATAAGTTTTGATGCATCAATTCTCATCTACTGTCACCAAGAGGTACAGGTTTATGAAATTAGCAGTCTTAATCTGAGATATCATTGTTCTTTATGATTGGTGTCAGCTATTATCTAATAACAAGACAGAATCTTTTCCACCACTGCACTGATATAAAAAGTGCATATGGATTGCACACCTTTACTTGCTTCACATGTGGGACAGGAACTATAAATTCTCCAACATCGATATCACCAATTGACCTTGATAAACACAATCCACCTGGCCAGCATCTGAGTGGACCAATCTGAACAATGATTGCAGAGGGAAAAAGTGAATTCAAAATTGTCCTTGAAATAACCATCTGTTCACTTATGTAAATACAGTACGGTATATTGAGGAGGGGGGGGGGGGGGAGTAAATGAACTACACGACCTAGCAGATGACTGTAAACTTGGTAACTGGAGAACATACATAAGCAAAAAGAACATACCCCAGCACCTCCAGCAATATTTATTCTCCCAACTTCACCACCACTTGCTGTTACACGCTCCACCCTGCAGTTACGGACCTTAGATTAACCATAAGTCTGAGGATATTACAGGCATAAAACTAAGCCTGGATGTATGAACATACTCCTCTTCATTGGCATCTAGGCGGTGATCAGCTGACAAAAAATATACTGAACCTTCAGCAGATTCTAGAATACAGCGCGAATCACCAACTGATGCTACAGTGACAACCCATCCGTCTATTATAACAAAAGTCACGGTGGTCCCTGAACGTGCCGCTGAAAACATTGTAACAGTCAGTTTACACTGCAGTGCAACAATACTGAGTATAGCATGATATATAAGCAGCTAAATCATGAAGGCGTTAATCTATGCAGAAAACAGTATGCTTTGTAACGATTGTACTGCCATTGAGTATCACTTTATGATGGAAAATAAACATGCATAACTGACATCCTATTTAACAAAAAAATAATTCCACTTGTAAGCATGTAAAATTGTGAATAAAGGGGGAAAATATTTGTCCAAACTCCAAAGAAGGGGGAATACGATAATGAACAAAATGCTACGGTTATGATCCTTAGATCATAGGGGTAAACATTATCTAGAGGATAGCCGGGTGACGTCAGCTGCTAGGGGAGAGGGAAGACTATAAATTGGGAGAGACGAAGGGAATTGGGACTTAGACTATTGTATTCTCATTGCTTAATATCAATGATTACAATATGCCTCCTTATATAGAGGATTCTTCTAACAATTATGGATAAAATCAATCTAAAGGAATAAGTCCATATTACACCCTTGAACTATGGTCCGAGTCCAAAAAACACCCCGAACTACAAAACCGTTCACTTTACACCCCCCCCCCAATTGTCAAAACCATATCAAATTACACCTTAGGTCAGTTTCATTAGTGGTTTTAGCCACGTTGGCAGCCACATCATTGGTTTTGGCTTACGTGGCAGCCACATAAGCCACGTTCTCTTCCTTCTCTCCCATTCTCTTTCTTCTCCTCGCACGCGCCCCTTCGGGCTGGCTCGCCTTCGACTCCGGCCGCCCGGAGGTTCCCCTCGGCGTCGCCTCGGAGCTCTCCTCACGCGCACCCCTTCGAGCTAGCCCTCATCCGGCTTCAACCCCCCCTCTCGCGCTACCACCCTTCGGTGAGTGGCCGCATCGGCGCGCCGCCTCCGCTCACACCAGCGCGGGGCCACCTCCACCTCACACCACCTCGGGGCCACCTCCACCACCGGAACTCACGCATCTGCTCGGCGTCGAGCGACCGCACCCAGAACTCGAAGAGCTGCTTCATGTCCTCCCACCGTGGCGAAGAAGGTGGTGCGCCACGAGGCCAGGGTGGGCGGAGTCGCCAAGGGGGTCGGTGACAAGGAGGAGCTGGCGGACCGGGGGCGCAGCTGGGCACGGCCAAGAGGGAGCAGGAGAGCAGGGCAACCGAACCGGGCGGCCGTGGCGAGGGGAGGCACACACAGGCTCCTCTCGTTCCTCTTGCCTTCTCCGCTGAGCCATTTCCCTATCCCCTTCACTTTGTCCCCTTCTCCAAGCTCTATTTGAGCAAAATCCCGAATGCCAAGCGTCGGCCGCCGAGCCTAATTCGTCGTTCCAGTCACATCGGTGAACTCCACCACCCGATCGGCGTCACGTGCGGCCCCACCACCCGGAGCCGAACCCCTCAACCAATTTGAAGCTACCACCACCGGAGCGCCGCACACATTCCTTCTTCTTCAGGCCCGGCCAATTCCACCGCCACCATTGCCGCGCCTCCTCCAGTGAGCCCCCGCTCGATTCCTCTCTACATGAGCATCCCCTAGACTCCCTTTACCTCCCCCTACCGCTCACTCCCTCTCTTCTTCCCCGCAGTCGCCGCCACCGTCGGCTTACCTCGCCGCCGCCGGTCGCTGCCGCCCCGCTCGCCGGCCTCTCTGTCTCCACCGATCGGCTTGGTAAGCTCCCCACACCCCGCCGATGCCCATGCTCTCGCTATCCTAGCCCCTACCCCATCCGAGCGCCGCCGCTTCTTTCCTCCACGGCCGGCCGCGTGCGCCTCCACCGCCACCATCCACCTCCGGCCGAGCCACCACCGCCTCCGGTTCGCCTCCTCCAAGGTCACATTTCGCCACTCCGCGCGCCGTCACCTACTCGGCCGGCGACGAGCGCCGCCTCAAGCCGCCTCAACCTCCTCGCCGCTTCTCTCTCAAGTCCTGTGCATCTCACTCTCTGTGGCTGACAATAGGACCCACTCAAAAACTAGCTGACAATGGATGCTACGTCAGGGAGAAACCAGGTGGTTTCAGCCGGAGGGGGTTGGGTGACCTGGTATTGGCAGTTGGAGGGTGTGAACCAAACGGTATTAGAGTTCAGGGGTTTTTTGGACTCTCGCCAAAGTTCAGCGATGTAATATGGACTTATTCCCAATCTAAATGATGACCTTCCTAACTAATAGATGATCTTCCTAACTAATGGATAACCTTTCGTATTAACTAATCCCTATACAAGGCAACTAATCAACTGTTTAGGGAAATAGATATTCTTATTGGGGAAGGTAATCCCTTCCTATTCCTAGCGCTACAGTACCTATGGTACTGTTCACGTGTGTGAATAGTAACCCAGCTCATGACACTACTCCCCTCCTTTCGCGACAGCTCGCTCTCGAGCTGTGGTGGCGGCGGCCATGGCTAAAGCCCTAGGAGACCCCATGTTGACGAGAGGTCGTGGCGTCGGCAGAACATTGCATGGAAGATGGTCTGCAACGCTCCAATAGACATCGGCCGATCGTGTGGAGAAGACAGTCGTTGGGCAGTGGCCTTCTTCCTCGGCGAGGGCACTATTGGTGCAACCACGGACAACGAAGTCGACGATGTGGAAGTCACCAGCGAAATCAAAGACGCCTCTGGTGGCGCAGATCGTGCAGTATCTGCTGCCCGTGCATTCTTCTTCTTCTTTTCCATCAGCTTGACCACCATAGCCGTCATATCTGCCAAGATGGCTTTCATGTCGTCTACGCCGGCACTCATCTCGTTGAGGGTGGCCCTCATGGTCTTGAAATTCTTGGCAGCAGAAACCCTGGTGTTGGCTCTGATACCAAGTTGTTATGATCCGTAGATCATAACGGGGTAAACACCGCCGGGAGGACGGCCGGGCGGCGACGGCTTGAATGAGGGACTTTAAAGGAGGAAGATAGATATAGACAGGGATGAACTATTGTTTGTTTGTTCTTCTTGCTTCCTTATGAATGGTGCGACTCCTCTCTTTATATAGATGAGGTTAGCCCCTAACAATATGGAAAATATCATATCTAATGCAACCAATCACTAAGGATAAGATAATATATATATATATATATATATATATATATATATATATATATATATATATATATATATATATATATATATATATATATACACTTTCTAAATATGAAGATATGCATCTAATTATTCCTAATATGATGATATGCATCTAACTATTCCTAATATAAAGGAAACAGCTAATCTAATACGTCTGACTACTGTTCACGGATGCAAACAGTATGCATGAACAGTTATTTTTGCCCATGACGCATGGCGTAGCTCCCTTGGGCCCATGCCCATGACACTTCGTCCCTTCTGGACAAGCAGCTCCTCCTCGAGCTGCAGGGCGGCGGCCATGGTTGCAACCCGAGGTGTCCCCATATTGACGAGAGGTTGTGGCGTCAGCGGAACATCGCATGGAGGATGGTCCGCAACGCTCCAATAGACAGCAGTGATGACTCCAGCTCCTTGGCAACGTGTCTTGACGTTCCAGGGGGCGTTGACAGTATGGACAAGCTGTGCGGGGCAGCAGTAACGCTCTTCCCACCATATGATGCTTCAGTGGTGGAAAAAACGCGATGCTGTCGTGGTCCTGACATCCGCCACGGCCTGCACCTATGAAGGCACAATGTCGGCCAGGCGCATGGAGAAGACAGTCGTTCGACAACAGCCTTCTTCCTCGGCGAGGGCACCGTTTGTTCAACCACGAGCAGGGAGGTCGACGATGCAAAAGTCACAGGCGAAATCAGAGATGCCTCCGGCGGTGCAGATCGTGCAGCAGCGGCTGTCCGTGCCTCCTCCTTCTTCTCCTTTTCAATCAGCTTGACCACCATAGCCGCCATGTCTGCCAAAATAGCTTTTATGTCGTCTACGCCAACACTCATCTCGTTGAGGGTGGCCCTCATGGCCTTGAAATTCTCAGCAGCAGAAACCATGGTGTTGGCTCTGATACCAAGTTGTTACAAACCTCTAGTTTATGGATCATGTGTAAACAAATCATCTTCATAAAGATTATCAGCTTAATGAAGGAATAATACCTTTTGTTTGGAAGTCTTTATCTGTCTTGACAAAACCTGCAACAAGTGCCCTTGGCAATGCGGCTGTCCACTCCTCACTTGTAAGATTTGGAGGAATAGCAGCCAAGACATTGTTTAAGAGATTCTCCCTGGTGTATATGGCAGCTGCAGATCCATTGTGGCCATCCAAAATCTGAAGGGAAGAGGCCAGAATAAATAATTTAAGTGAGAATAGCAACCACTTTAGTTGGTATAAGGAAAATTTTAAAATGGGAAACAACAGTGTCTCAACTCATAGTTTAGTACTGTATTATCACAAGAACATTCCATTGTTGGTTGACTTTTACCATTCACACTGCAGTATTTTGTGTCAAAATACCATGTTGAGTTGATACACGAAAATTACTAGGATTAAATTCACATGGCCAACTGCTGGAAGCCAGAAGGATATAACACACAATAATACTATTTGAATATTCCTAAACCAATGGTCTTCTGACCACCGAAATGATAGACCCAAAACAGTTATGACCAGTAAAATATTAGCTGGCATCTGTCCCCATGTGCCTTGATGCAAACACACCGCAAAATCAGGCCTATCAATCATGCTCCTCTATGCAAAAGACAAACAACAAACCAACACACCACGGCAAGCACATATTTTCATGAAGGAAAATACCAAAACTTAACAAAAGAAAAGGTTGAGAAATGGCACTTTTTTTTATATTTACATTAACACATTCTAAGCTGTGAAAGATGAAGCAGCCACAAGATTCAGACTTCAGAGGCATCACTGCAAGCTCTAGTTAGGCGTCATGACAATTGAAATTCCTACAAAACTTTTAGTTGGTCCATCTCACCGGCATTACTGCAACAAATATGCGACAAACCGAACGAGACCAATATGCCAAGCACATTAATTCTATTGAACACAAGAAAGAAATAAGAACACAGCCATTGAAGCATTACCGCAAACACCGAGATGGTGTCGTCGTCGCCTGCATTGTCACCGTCGCCCTCGCCCGGACTGCGGTGGCACTTGGCCGTGAGAAGCGTGAAGTCCTCCCCTTTCTTGCTCTTGTTCGCCTCCCCGAACAGGATGTCCGGCTTCTCCACCTTCTGGTTGCACAGCTCTCGCTTCAGGAGCACGGCCAGGGGCACACCTGACCCATCCACCTCGGAATGCACCTCCATAGATCGAGCCTCCAAATCCCTCACCCCCAATTCGCCAATTCCTAAAAATTGGTCGGGGATGGATCTGGTACAGGGCAAGAAATGCAAACAAAAGGCTTCGAAATCGATTCGCCAAATGCTCCTAGAGCATCAAAGTGAAGAGCTTTCCAACATATTATCTAAAAAGAATCCTTCTTATCATGCACACCCAAGAAACCAAAATTCTACGAGAAAAGCGGGAAATCTCGAGGCCCAATTCGCCTAACGCGGCATGGATCCCAAGCTAAGCGGCTTGCCCAAGAAACAAGACGGGTATTGACAAAATCGGATCAAATTCCTCCAAAAACGGCAGAACATGGGACAAGAAAACCGCTACTTATTTCGGGGGCGAATGCGATCGGGCAGAGGCGGAGTGCGAGGCGGCGAATGCGATCGGGAGGTGGATGGAGTGGAGAGGAGAGGAGATTTGGGGATTGGAAATTTTCGGAATGGATTAAGTGGGATCGATTAGCTGGAGGCGAGGGGAGGAGAGGAATTAGCTAAAGCCGTTATTGGAAGGGCGGAGAGCTTAACGTGCGCGCCAGCGCCAGCGCCAGGAAGGGCACAAAGGATCGAGCTGTCAAATTAATTCTCTAAATTACCTGTCAGGATTGTTCGTTATCTACTCCCTTCTAAAAAATCCTTAAAATACAGATAAGTGTACCTTGTTTTAAAGGAAAATACTGTTAGCTGTATAGATGTCGGGGGCATTATACTACATATATCGGAACATATCATGCATGTTCCATGGTTTTTAGAAGGAAATTTTTTATATTCCACTTAAATGTGTGTAATTTTGGTAAGAATTCGGCCCTGTGTTATGTAGTTCTCAATTTTGCTTCTCTCCCATTCACCATTATCCTCAATCAATCTACATCAGTTGACTAGCATATTGAGTTACATGTACCAACTAATTCACTTAAAAACTTAAGTTGATGAGGAAAGACAGACAATTCACTTATACTTCAATACTCTTCTCACGTGTAAGAGAAAAAAACGGACAATTCACTTATACATCAACACTCCCCTCTCAGACCTAAGACGTGGAGCAGAAGTGGACTGTAATTATTATTTTTAATTACATCAACCGGATCTTAAATTTAAAACCTCTTGGCTCTAATACCATATTAAATTACATACACCAACAAATTCACCTAAAAACTTAAACGGATAAGAAAAGACGAACAATTCACTTATACTTCAACATGGCATTCATGGATTATCTGACCGTCGTTTGATTTTAGATTTTACTGGGAAGACAAAAAAGAAAAGTACTTATCAAGATGAGGACCCCTTTTGCCAGCATCCATCCTCTCACTGGATCTCGCTTGACTTTAAGGAGACAATGATCTTCCTGCTAGTCAGGTCGAACCGCCATAGTTGAAGCTAGACCTTGTTGCAACTTGGCCGTGCCATTGCTCTTGCTACTGCTTCGCCAAATGGCGAGCTTGTCGCATGTAGCCATGGCCTCACCTCTGTCGTTCATCTCCGCTGTCTCCATGCTCGAGCAGCCACCGTCGTCTTCATCGACGACCACCCCAAATTCGCTCACATTCATCTCTGTGCACTTCATAAGATGTCAGCACCATTAGGTCTCGTCTTTGCTAGGGTAATCATTCTCAGCCCGTCGTTGGTCTCGCGCACCAAATCTTGCCTCCATTTGTTGCGTCCAGTGACGGAGCTGGGCCTCGAGCAGCTGGAACAATGATCTGAGGTTTATGATCAAAAACTCATGTTAAAACTTTTAAAAAATCATCAAAAAATACGAGTTTAGTTCAGCCTAAGACTTAAGCTGTAGCTAGCTCCACCTCTGGTTGTGCCAAATTCTGCCTTTGTCCAAATCCCAACATGGCAATGATAGGTCCAGTTCCAGTTGTAAGAACGACAATGGCGATGGTGACATCCAGTTAGAGATCGAGACTAAGAAGATGGAGGGGCAACAATGGGAGTCATTCATCAAACTTCTTTTCTCCATTCGATTATTTAGGTCGGTGCAACAACAGTGCTTGGGTGCGATAGCGATATCTTTCTAGGAATGTATAAATTTGTTAGCATGAGAGTGCCGATAAATAGTACACTAAAATAGCCATATGCTCACTCCTATTCACAACACAAAACTTTTCACCATAAAGTTATGATCAAAGTGGCCGCAAGCGTCATGCACCTATTTATTACCTGAGGATTGAAAGAATTTTTTTTAAAAATAATATAATTTTAAAAGATATTTACAAAAATAAATAGTCGCCCCAAAAATTACAAAAATATGTCCGATCAATCGGCGACAGAACCTATCGCCATTGAATCGGCGGCGAGCCCTCGTCGCCTCTCTCGTCGCCGGTCCAACTACCTATCGCCAGTTGAACTAACGACAGGAAGTTGGGCAGGTCTCTATCGCCAGTTGAACCGGCGATAGGCTCCTGTCGCCAGTTCAACTAGCGACAGGGACCTGGCTATAAAAACCACAAAAAATCAGTCTAGGATTCATTTTAATTCCATAAAAAACAAGAGAGAGTTCGAGAGGGAGAGAAAGAAAAGTAGCGAAGCTCTGCCAGTTCGTCGTGGAGGAGAGAGATTGACAAAGCATCAGTTTCGATCGATCATCTTATAGGTACATTTTTCTGAAACTGTGTACGTTATGTCAAAACCTTGTAGGTTAGCAAACAAAAATAGCGACATAGAATTGAGTAGGTTAGATAAATGTAGTCAAATTGTGTAGTACATATTTTGAGTTGTGTAGCCGATAGTTATATTATTAATACAGGAATTCTCTTTTAAACTAGATGAATTGCATGACACATTTTAAAATTGTAAAGAAAATTTGGAGTAACTGAATAGGTCGAAAGAGCAATGAGAATATTCGCAGAAATAATGAAATTATGTAGTTCGTCGTGCACATGTTAGGAATGTTGCAACACTCGAACGATTTATGGTATTTCTGCAGAAATAGGAAGACACCAGCTATGAATCTGTAAAAAATGTATAGAGTAGCTAAGTGGAGTAATTATTTACCTTTTCATTTGTGCGCGGTTATTATTTTGTTAGTGCGCGGTTATTATTGTGTTAGTGCGCGGTAAATATCTTGTTAGTGCCGAAAATAGCATTTAAACTAGAAAAATAACATGACATGTATTAAATTTGTAAAGAAAATTCGTAGTTGCTATATAGGCTATGTAAAGATGCATGAAAAAAATATGAACTTTGTTTATTGCTGCATTTTCAAGTATGGCAGACGCGAGCCACTACGAGTTGCTTGACCCAGTGATTGACGCGCGTCACCGTAGCCGCCTCAGTACCGTGGTCCCCCCGGAGGGCGAGGCGCCGATAGAGCTTAGGGCGTTTCGGCTACGCACGCCCATCAGGGCATGGAGGTCGCACCGAGGCGGCCGAGGTACGTGTAGTTCTGACCTTCATGCACTCAATCGCGGTCTGATTATTTTGCGTGGACTCACGTTTGTTCTTAATCGTTTCGACGCAGGTTGAGAGCGGCAGGCCTCCTTCCACTAGCAAGGATGGTGGAGGCGATGTGGGAGGACGACCAGGACCAGGGTGTTGGTCGTAAGCTAGGCGTTTTCCATACGACCGGGCCCTACTGACGACGCTGGTTGACCGCTGGAGGCCAGAGACCCACACGTTTCACCTCCCGTGCGGGGAGATGGCGCCGACGCTGCAGGACGTGAGCTACCTGACTGGGTTGCCCTGCGCAGGCGCTCCGATGGCCAGGTTCCACGATGTGCTACCGTCGGGCAACGGGTACGTGGAGTTCAGCAGCCCGCACGGGCCGACGCTGAAGTGGATCTGCCAGTTCTACGTAAGTCTTCGTAACTATTATCCTCTCGCAACAATTCATATGTGAACCTTACTGACGTGTACGTGTCTTCTTGCAGCCCGAGCGTATGGCGCAGAACACAGGGGACGTCACTGTTAGGAGGCACTTCGAGGCCTATCTGCTGTGGTTGTTCGGGTGGGTCATGTTCCTGGGCTCCCACGACAACAGCGTCGACAAGCACTATATCCGGTACGCGCGTGAGGTGGCGGACTCGCCGATCGACAAGATCCCGCAGTACGCTTGGGGTCCGGCTGTGTTGTGCGCGACGTACTACGCACTGTGCGACGCGTGCCAACGTGCGCATGACAGCTCCATCCTCTCGGGATGCCCGCTACTACTGCAGTTGTGGTCCTTGGAGCATTTCCAGATCGTACGGCCACAGCTGGACTTGGGAGCGTACGAGGAGAGCTTGTACGTCCCGCAGGACGACCTGGACCGGCCGACCATGGGCACTGTGTGGTGTGCCGACGGGTTAGTTTCATATTCATTTATTTTTTTCGTATTGTAATCACTATTTCGTATGCTTAGTTTGCGGTGTTCTATTGCACAGATCACCTTCACGCCGATCACCTCGTAGGGGTCCTATCCGGAGTACATTGCGATGTTTGATCAGCTGACCGATGACCGCGTCATCTGGAGACCGTACACTGATGAGAGGGTGATCGCGCGCACCCCCGGAGGACTGCCAGTGCTGTGCACGCGAGACTACGTGTACTAGTACAAGCGGAGTGCCTTGGTGCATGATATCTTCGTGGAGGAGTACCAGGTGCAGCGAGTCATGCGTTAGTTTGGTCTGCGACAGGAGGTCCCAGCCCCTTGGGGGGAGGCGGGTGTCGGCGCACGTACACGCGTAAGTTCACTCTTTACTTCTTTCGTACAATGTGTGTTACATCCGGACCAAATAATTTTCTTGTCGTCCACAGGTACACTAGGAAGGGAGTTCGTGCCATGATGTCCTGGTTGGACAGGATGTCCCCTTAGGTTGAGGGTTGGAGTGGCGCGCACGACGAACTCATCCAGTGTGGGGACAATCCCTACGACCCCGAGATGTACGGCCAGTACATGGAGTGGTACGCTACTCGGACGAGGCTTCGGTGCGTCCGGGTCGTGGTCGACCCTCCTCGACATGAGGCCGCGACGTCGGACACGTACCCCACCCAGCCGGACTCCGCTTTCCACCGCTACGTATGTATTCAACGGTCCTTATTTCATATTTAATTTGACAGACATAGGTTTACAACTTGTTGATTACTTGTGCAGGTAGTGACGAGGATTAAAACCTCTATATATTATTTTTAATATATAAAAGACCATACGTCTCCATGGTCGTAACCCCTGAGGTGCACGACCTCACTGGTCGTAAAGATTCCAGAGGTTACATAATGGATGCCCTGGTCCGACGAAGGCCTAAGCCAAGCTCCAAACCAGGAGAAATGCTAGTAAAAGGTATGAACTGATACTTGGAACACATTCAAGGTATATTCTCTACCGTGTGATGAATGAAACACGTGCATATTCCATACCATACGACGTTTCTTATCCAGAAGCACTGACGAACAACCTCCATGCGGTTGTATGTCTCATAGACATATAACCGCCGAACGGTTGGTTCATTATCAACCGTCACTTGACTCCGACCAGATGCAACGCTTCACATCAGACGTCTTCTCCGGAAGTAACTGCCACCTCTTCGAGGGCTATTTAAAGATGGAACCTGGACGGATCAAGAGAGGAGGAGAGGGCAATACAAGACAGAGCCATCAGACTAAAGCACAAGCCGTAGATTCGTGTGATAGGTCTAAGGTTGTAAGGGAACAAGTAGTGTTCTCAGATCATATTCTGTAAAACCCAGTTCATATTAATAAAAGAGCAGTTCCATTATTTCCTTAGATTTCCCATGCCACTTTCTCCTTTTATTTTCATAAGATCGACGTCTTGATCGTCGACAGCTGGCACCGTCCGTGGGGATCGCGACGTGGAATCTCAGAAGAATTTTTCTGCTCATCAAATCTTTGTCCATTTCCCGTTTGTGATCGCTGATGCGGTTATGGCGGGAAGTTGGGATAAAGAAAACTGGTTCGACCTGGCGGACTACGCCGACCTCGACATGGATGCATGTATGCGCGCCATGGAGGAAAACAGAATCTCTTCATCATCCTCCTCCGCCGGTTCGCCCATGGCAGAAATCGGCGAAGTCGACCGGATGGATGAAGACACACCGCTACAATCAGTGGCGGTTTCAGAGGAAGTGCTTCCGACCAGTTCGGAACACCCTAAAGCCTCAGCAAGCCCGGTCCTTTCGACCGGCAAAAAAGGTGACGAAAATTCAACACCGCAACTCGAGGTTCAATATACCTTTGATGCGATCATGGTTGATAGGTACTCACCGACGGCTTCTAGCAATTCCAGGAGCCAACCGACACCTAGTGACGGTGTCGATGAAACCTCTATTGGTCATAAACCAAGTGGGGATGATAAAGCTCAGCATTCGATCGGCGACTCGTCGGATCAGGTTGAGACCCTTCCGAAAACCTCAAGAAGTGCTGATCACCGACTGCTATCTGTCGTGGAAACTTCTCGTAGAAGCTCTGAAAGGCTCTCCATCGATTACGATGGAAGCTCATCGGAGGATCGCTGCTGGAAGCACGAGGTCAATGCGATCGGAGATACGGATCAAAATGCCACGTACGGTCCTCCATACATTGTCTCGCCACCATGTAATAATGGAGATGGTACGGGCGGTCAAGCACCAAATGCCGGAGGTAACGGAACTGGTGGACGTCCATCAGTTAATTCGCCTGATCCTCCCCCAACCAATGTAAGGGACTAGGCAAGATCGACCAGGAGATCAGGGGATTCAAGCCATCAGACACCTTCTTCTGGCAGAAATCCTTCAAGACCTTCGGTAACATCATAAAACCTGCAGCGAGTCAGAGATATGTTAAATACTTCTGACCCTGCCCTGGCAGAGACTCCAGGTTTTGCCTAACTCGCAGGTCAAGTATCAGAGATTACCTTTCTTTAAGCTTCTCCGGAAACATGGGAGTTTTGAATGGACTAAAGAGGCAAGCAGCGCCTTTGACGAACTAAAACGGTACCTTACGAGTCCCCCAATCTTAGTCTCTCCGAGATTGGGAGAAACATTGCTAATTTACGTGGCTGCAATGCCACAAACGGTTAGTGGTGTACTGGTCGTAGAACGAGACCATATTCAACGACCGATATATTACGTAAGCGAAGTCTTGCATGGACCAAAAGAAAGGTATCCGCAGGTACAAAAGTTGCTCTATGGTCTCCTTATGGATTCAAGGAAACTAACACATTATTTTCAGGCCCACAAAGTGGTCGTACCTACTGGATATCCTCTTGATCAAGTCCTAGGAAACAGGGAGTCATCAGGACGAATAGCAAAATGAGCGGTTGAGCTTGGGGCGTTCGATCTTCATTTTGTCCCACGAACAGCAATCAAGTCCTAGGCAATAGCAGAATTCATTGCCGAATGGACAAACCCTGAACCCACCCAAGGGCCCGAGTACGAGTACCACGATGAGTGGACAATGTACTTCGACGGTTCCTTGATGTTGCACGGCTCGGGGGCTGGGGTCGTCTTGATTTCCCCTACTGGCGAACAAATAAAGTACGCTATTCAGTTAAACTTTCCTGCTACTAACAATGTGGCGGAATACGAAGGTTTGCTGGCAGGACTTCGAGCAGCTCGTTCGCTCGGGATTCACAGATTGCTAGTGAAAGACGATTCTCAACTAGTAGCGAATCAAGTAGGGAAAGAGTATCAATGCTCTAGTACCAAGATGTCATCATATCTGGCGGAAGTACGGAAACTCGAAAAGTATTTCTTCGGTTTTCAGATCCAACACATTTCTAGAAAGAAAAACTTTCTAGCAGACCAGTTGGCCCGGATGGCTTCCACAAGGACATCCGTCCCGCCCGGAGTTTTTCTCGAGAAACTCGATTCACCCTCGGTAGTCGAGCCTTCCGAGGACATAGATGTTCGCAAGGAGGTTGCACACCTTAATTCTGCGAACATGGATGCTCCACAGGTCGATGATGGTTGGCGCCATCACGATCACGGTAGAGATTGGATGACATCTGTGAGGACCCCGGTTTATTCGACTTGTAATGCTTAGCCTTCCATTGACCCTAGCATCACAAATCAAATAAACCAAGCCTCGAGATATGTATACTTTCCAGAAATGCAGTATACACACCCCGTTACAAAATCATGCATCAATTCCATACAACAAGTCTAACAAAAGACATACAGATAACTAAGTAAACAACGGAAGCAAAAGTGCCATAAGATGGCGATAAACAAAAGCCAATTAGTGTGCCTTTACCCACAAGGCAACCAACCGGGCCGCCAAGCTAGCCGTCAAACCCGATGTGCATCTTACAAAAGGGAAGCCCTTGGGGCTCACCTTCTTCCTCTGCAACAAAAACATTAAGCAAAGCAACTGAGTACAAAAATTATTTTTGTACTCGCAATACTGACGTGTAAGGGTAACAGAACTATAATTACCTACATGCAAGCTTTATTTAAGTGGAGGGGGCTCTGGACTTACTTTTAGCATAAAGCAAGTTTTCATTTGCAATAATGTAATAGATTCAAAGCAATTTTGACAAACTGTTTGTAATTGTTGAAATAACAACGATACAATAATAATAACAACAATAAAGATAACCTGGAAGTGACTAACCCAATAGTCACCACAACAATAGTATGAACATCCATTCATACCAACCCATCAAGTTTTAATTAAATGTTGTAGTCTAGTTCTCACGGGGCGTATCCGAGTGTGTCCATAACCTAGGACGAGGCTATTCGAATAGATCAAACCCTGCAGGGGTGTACCAATGTACCCACACTTTAGACCGCCTTTCCACCAGCCATGGTTAGCATACTTCCTTTGGTATGCAGGCACGACTAAGTCTAACAAGACGTTTTCCAATATTGTGTATTAACTACGATCCGCTCGTATGGATTGAAATCCATACGCTTACATTGTAAAGCCGAAAAGACAACTACCTACTCAGGGTAAAGCTTTTCGGACAACTACAATGCTCCCAACACCATTCCTCCTGCGACTCGAAGCCAATACACGCCAAAGTACTAAGTCAAGAGAGGTCTCATACCCTCTAGTGTGGTTAGTACGCAAAAATGCTCAGTACGGTGGCGCAAGTAACTCGGTCCTTAAATGACCCGAGCACCATTCCAGTTACACCCAAAAGCACACCATCTTACCATTGTGCCCAAGTTGAAATCATTTTGTTTTCATTTTTAGTTTTGACGAGGATCCAAATAATCCTCATTTATTAATCAGGAAATATGACGTCACAAAGCATACCCCTTGAATATTATAAGGGAAGAACGAGTCAGGAAGTCGTAGGTTATCCTACGACTACCCCCTAGTCGTAAGCTCTTCTACGACTATGGTATAATCGTTATGACTACCCCCTAGTTGTAAGTTCTTCTACGACTAAGGTATAATCGTTATGACTACCCCGTAGTCGTAAGTTCTTCTACGACTATGGTATAATCGTTACGACTACGTCTGGTCATAAGTCTTTCTACGACTAGCTCTGCTACAGATTCCTCACGATTTACTGGACCCACCCGTCAGAAGACCCACTAAATAGTGAGGATCCAAACAGTCAAAATACGCAGTTATGTTTTGACATAACTATTGATAATTCCCCACTATCTCTGACTGATAACCGTTTGACAGTATGGGGAGATTACTACTCCGGTAATTACTCTCATTATTGCGCAGTAATGAGAGTAATTAGCCTGGAATGATGACGTCCGCCACTGCTTAGTATAAATAGGAGTCTTTTAGAGATAGTAGAGGAGAGGGACCCTTTTGGGGACAAAGAGCGCCTTTCCTGGAAGACAGTTAGGAAAACCTTCAGTCGATTGTAATCCAGAGGGCAAATACAAGATACACAGGAGTAGGGTTATTATTCTCATCCGAGAAGGCCCGAACCTGTATAAAAATCCCCGTGTCTCCTTCGTCTGCGTGATCAATTGTGGAGACCCCCCGAATCAAACAATCTTTACGTAAAATCGGTTCTAAAACACCGACAGTTGGCGCCGACCGTGGGAATCTTCTGGTAATTCCTTGTCAACAGTTCTTTCTTTTCTCTTTGATGCTACAATGGCAGGAGAATGGAACGAGGAGAATTGGTTCGACTTGGCCGATTACGCAGACATCGACATGGATGCCGGTTTCGACTACGAACCGAGTATCGAATCTTCTGACGGTGTTGCCACCTCTGGAGATCTTCTATTAGATCTCGGAGACTGCATTACCACCGGAGTCGAGGAGGGATCCTTATCCCCCACGACAGTACGCCCAGCCGAGGGATCAATTTCCTCGGGAGGCAAGGGTCAACCCGACCAGCAACAGGCCTGTCTCGGGGCAAACTCGCAACACGACGAGAGTTTTTCCTCCAAGTGTTCGAATCCCCCCCAAGGTAGTACGATTTAGCAAGACAAGTTTTGGAGGCCATCATTCCGGAGCTCCATCGACATCTGATGGTCCTCTCTCTCCGAGTGCTTCCGCAGGGAAGAGGATCGAACACGTTGTTCATCCAAATCCAACCGTCCCGGCGCAGGACCTACCTGCAGACGGAGACGGTTATAACCCGGAGTTCCCCCACCTAGAGGGGTTTACTCCAAGTTGCCAGATAGTGTCGCTCGACTGCTCCTCAAGTGAGGGGGTCTCGAGCGCAAGTGGAGGTTGTCGGGACCCAAAAATGCAATTCTGGACCCTCTGTGTATACTGCACTAGTCCAAGATCACGCTAGTGCACACAGTGGCAACATCGATGAAATATCATTTCCATATACAAAGATGACTAATAAATAGACAAATAACAATACATATCAGAGTAAAGACCTTAAGGTCAAAGCTTACAATTAATGCTTCAGAAGGCGAATAGCTCAATGAAGCTGCAGCGGAACGAAACGGAATAACTTCAGTGAAGCCCATCCATATGCCCACAGGCAATCGGCTGGGGTGCACGACTTAGTTCTTCTCGATCCTTGAAGTAGACCTTGTTGACCGACGATTCCTTCACTCTGTAGGTTTGGGCGCAAGTTTTACAACAAGCGTGAGTACACAACCGTACTCGCAAATCATACCACGGAATGCAATTTATAGATGCAGGCTTATTCCAAAGGAAATGGCTTCTGTGGTTCTTTTGCAGAAATGCAACATTTGTAATTGAATATGAATAATAGATTGAAAGCATAATTTAAAACAAATAGACAATTTTAATTTAACAGTTGTTTTCACAAAGACACACAGCTAAACAGATTATTTCACATAGCCATATGATTGAGGTCACACAGCCGTCCCTTCCCAATAGTTTTATGAAAATCTACCTCGTGTGAAATCCCGAGCATGTCCATGACCATGACGCGCTATTCGAATAGATTGTTTAACACTCTGCAGAGGTTGTACACTTTACCCACAAGATGCAATCAACTGGATCAGAGCTGATCACAACAAAACCTTTCAGAAACTTCATCTCAACATTGACACTCCCGATGTGCTTACAAACCGCTATGCCAACCCTAACGAAGTGCTTTGGCATAACACACATCGTTGGACAGGGAAGCGACGAATCGTCCCGCGATGTGAGCCGCCACTGAGGCTGAAACACACCTCCACCCTAGCACATAGCCTAACCTACAGCCTGAGTAATCAATGCCAAGAATCCATAACCTACTAAGTTAGGTCCGTCCCATACCAGGCATGTGGTCGTACAGTAAGGCTCAGTTCAATGGCGCACAAAGTTAAGTCCTTAATTGACCAAGACAAGACTTCCATTTTCTAACTATGCCACAAAGATTATCATTCCCATCACAAAGTCACCATATCACACAGTTTCCACCACTTGCCTCAGTCTAAATCCTTTACCACCCAGTTGGTTTTAGTGCAACACATGCCATCACGAAGTAATAACACATAGCACATAGTTTTACACAAAGTTCCATAGTCACTTAGTCATAGTTCATATTTGCAACTTTCATGAGATGTGAGACTCGTAGCATGGCTAAGCAATCTACTCGTACTAACCAACCCACGTTGGTAATACCATAGCACCAACTAAATATGAACCAATCTAGGGTGACAAAAGATTATGACATACAATAGACAAAGTGGATATAACAAATTGGATTAATATCTAAACCCAAAAGCATTTAAATAATTACTTAAAGTAAATGCAATAATTTAAATCAAAGTAATTTTGAAAACTGGGTTCAATATGATCAAAGGTATAACTTGCCTGGCTATAGCAATGATGTTCTCATTTTATCTTCAATCTTCTACTTGCTTGTTCTTGACTCCTTGGACGATTAGGGGCTTCTGCACTAACGAAAGAAAGCAAAACAAACTAAATTCAAAAGACAAATCAAATAAACTCCAAATTGAAATTGAATGGTACTGAAAGGTAGATATTGAATTTAGATGAATTTAGAAACTTGAATGGGTTCAATCGGAATTCGGATGAAGAAGATATGACTCTCGGAAGATTGGAATTCACATGAAATGATGAAAAAACCCTACGGAATATTCTCAGAATATTCTATTCCGAAAATATTAGAAAAAGAATAAGTGTACGATAGGTGGGACCGACTGATATTTATGAATTTTTAGAATTAAAATAATTCCAGAAATAAGGTAGAGAGAGTGACAAGTGGGACCAATAAGATAAAAAGACTTTCAAGAATTAAATTAATTCCTGAAAATAGAATTAAGGATTGACATGTGGGCCATTGGTCTACGGACCAGGTCCACAGAGATATGCTAGTCCATGGTGGACCAAGCTCATGGCTAGGGTTGACCAAGAGTTGACTGACGTACGGGGCCCGCATGTAAGAGAGATAAATAATTATGATTCTAATGTGTGTGGATGACATGTGGGGTCAACATGGAATATATATATATATATATATATATATATATATATATATATATATATATATATATATATATATATATATATATGGATGGCAAAGGTCCACATGGAAGTGAGAGAGATATTTAGATGTGTGGCTTGGATTGATTGAATGGCAAGAAGACCATACATCAGGGAGAGAAAATATGTTGACCAAGTCAACGAATTTTAAGAACAGAGGCATACGCTTGGACTCAGGCATGAATAGTGAACAGAGACGTCGATTGATTCTTGCTCAAGATGGTGACGACGAACGGAGGCGAACCAACGATGGCGAAGGGCAAAGCGGAAAGGAAACGACGAATGGAGATGATGACGCGTCCGGACATCAAGATTTTGCTCCATGCGACGACGGCGACGCGAAGAACGCCGACGACGGCGGCCTCACGCGCGTAACACTTCCGTGACAATCTGCGAAAAGGAGGTGACCACGGCGTAGAAACGCGGCGCGAACTCAACGGTGGTGGAGTTGAAGGCGGGGATCAATGGTTGCGAGTAATTGGCGGACAAGGACGGCGAATAAAGAGGCGAGAACGCTCGATTCTCGGTGCAGTGGATGAAACTTGAATCCCAAAGATGCGAAAAATAGGTATTGACGAGGGCACAAGATGACGCGATCGGATTTTGGAAAAACTCACCGAGGTAGCGAGGCGCGATGAACACATTTCGGCTTTAGGGCTTGACATGGCCGGCGGTGCTCGGTGATCTTCGCGAAGAGGAAGGAACCATGACGTGAACGCGACGACGCCAAGCCAACGCCGCAGACGGTTGGCCGAGGGCGTCGGATGAAGCCCGATTCGCGGAGAAGAACTTTGGTTGGAGCTCGATTTTACGGAGATTGCGGCGAAAATAGATCGGTTTGGTGGAAACCAATTCAGGGGATTGGAAGAGGAGATCAATACGGACGCGTGGGCGTAAACGGCTCGCTTTTATATACACCGTAGAGGAAGATATGGAAATTTGAATTTTTGAGTTGGAGTCGTGCACGTACTGGACTGCTGCTGCGTTCGGCTGGAGGAACATGATGAACAGTAAATCGCGGGTTACTGTAGCACATGGGCAGGAGAGAGAAAAGCTGAATTTCCGGAATTAAAACAAAAGGTCAAAAATCGAGGAGATCAAATAAATAGCAAATAAATCCGAAAAAATCTCAGAAAATACCCAAAAATTCCTTGAAAGACAAGGAAACCAAATAACACAAGTTTTTATTTAATTAATATTTATATTAGTCAAATTAAATATTTTTAATTTAGGAAAATTCCAATTAAGCTTTATTAATTCAAATAAAATTGGTGAAATTTTCCAGGGACCTAAACTACTCAAAAGATTTTTGAAAAGCCAAATTTTGGGACGTTACAGAGGTCATCCACGGGAGGTCTTTGTCCTTCCCTCGGATAAAGATCGTTCTCCCAGAAGAAGGATTGAACATGCTTCCCGCCGAGCATACTCTACACCGCCTCGTCGTAATGACAAGGACACCACAGTTGGCGAACGAAACAAACACTTTAATGAACGTGCGGGATATCCTCAATATTCTCGCACTCCATTAAAGCAAGCTCAGGGGTATGAAATAGACCATTCTGAAGCAACCCGACGGAAAAGAATAGTGGCTCAGAAGAACCTTCCCGAGCGCACTCATTTTCAGTCGGAGGAAGCTCAAGAGCTCCAGCACATTAATGATTTGCTGGAAAACCCGACTCAAGAACTCGCTCGAGCACCAGGTTATGATCTCTTTGTAGAGGAGATCACGCAAAGGCTTTGTAACACGATGGCCAAACTCGAACGACTGCGTCGACCACAACCAAGAAGTCGTAATAGTACGGCTACTTCTTCTGCCAGCCGTTCAGAAAACTTGTCGCATAGAAGGCGACACGACTCTCCCTCACGTCGTTCTCTCGACATGAGGAAAATGCCACAAGCCCACGGGAGAGGTGACCTTTAACCACTTCGGCGACAAGACACACGGCAGCAAGTGGGGTACGAGGAATATTTCCCTCGTAAGGCTGAGACCTATTGTAGGCCTAGCCCCCCATGGCTGGGTATCGACGAGTTCGATCACCCGGCGACATTAACCCCTCATTTTTACAAAGAATAAGACGAGAGGTTATCTCGGGATGTCGGGCATTCTCACCCGACCTTCGAGCGGTTCGTTGACCGCCTCGATTTCGACCAACGAACATGGAGAAATTGATGGAACTCAAAACCCCATCGAGTTCCTCCAAATCGCACTCTGACTATCCGAGTTTGCAGGAGGAGGAGAGCATGTCATGGCAAATTACCTTCCGATGTACTCGAAGGATCGGCGCGATCGTGGCTTTTAAACCACCATTCGAATCGATCTACGGTGGCAACATCTCGTGATCTATTGTTGGCAAATTTCGTGGCACTTACAATCGCCCAGAAAGGAAGATGACTCGCACGGATAAGGCAAAACAACCGTGAAACGCTACGCCAATTCATCAGCGCCTGATCGAGTTCAAAATTCTATTCGGAAGTTTCGACACAAATGCGTGATCGTGGCTTTCAAGCAGGGAGTCCGTAGCAGAAGAATAACAGAGGATATCGCTTTACATCCACCTGTCACCGTCGCTGAGCTCTTTGAGATGGCTCATAGATATGCGACTGCTGCTAAAGCAGTCGAATGGAACAATACTATTGATCTCAAAGACGACATCCCCAAGGAAGCAGGCGAAAGTGGTAAGAAAAAAGATAAAAATGCTAAGAAATCTAAGAACAAGGCAAAAAGGCAAAAATCTCCAGTTGCCGGTTCTAAGGAGGTCCTAGCCGTGAGCGATAAGGAGCCACGCAACCCCAAGCAAAATCCCGATCAGGGTAAAGGTAAACGCCAAGATCGGAGGAATGACAAACCAAGGTGGTGTCCTTTTCATAAAAAAGAAGGGTATGATCTTCGTAACTGCCGAGTTTTCTTACGGAAACTCGAGGACTATTATTCTGGCAAAGGGCCTGTGAGGACCCGGAATATTTAACTAGTAACACTTAACCTCCAAATGGTTCTAGCGTTACTAATTAAACATTCTAAGCCTCGATGGACATATGCTTCCCAGAATTGCAGCATATGCAAATCATCACAAAATTACACATCATTTCCATACAACATACATCACTAAGTTCAACAACGACATACATAAAGTAAAGTTATTACAAAAGAGCCGACCGGCCAAATAGAACAATATACAAGAAAGACAGCGGAAGCAAAAGGTGCCATAAGATGGCTAGAACAAAAGTCGACCGGTTAGCCATAAACCCACAAGGCAACCGACCGGGCCGCCAGGCTAGACGCCGCGAAGACTACCACAGCACAGCTCACAAAAGTGAGGCCCCTCAAGCTCACCTTCTTCCTCTGCAACAATTACATTTAAGCAAGATAACTGAGTACACAAAGGTACTCGCAAGACTGACATGTGGAATAGCAGACCTATTCATAAACTACATACAAGCTTATTTAGGTGGAGGTTATATGTCTCATTTTGCACAAAGCCATCTTTATTTGCAATAATGTAATACATTTGAAAGCAAGTGTGCAAAAAAATATGACTGTTGAAAGTAACAGCGAGAATAATGATAAATACAAGTAACCACCTAGAAGTGACTATCCCAATAGTCACCACAACATAGCACGAATCTCTGATTCGTACCACCCATCAAGTTTTAATTAAAAAGGTTGTAGTCTAACTCTTGAAAGCTTACCCAAGCGTGTCCATAACCTAGGACGAGGCTATTCGAATAGTTTTAACCTGCAGGTGTACCAATGTACCCACACTTGCAGATCGCCTTTAAGCCACAAAGCACACTTAGAAGGTATGCCGGCAAGGCTAAGTCCTACGAGACGTTTTCCAATATTGTGTATTAACCACGAGCCGCTCGTATGGATAGAAACCCATACGCTTACATTGCCAGCCGAAAGACAACCACCCGTTACGGGGAAGCCTTCGGACTCTACAATGCCCCAACACCATCCCTCCGCGACCCTGCGACCAAGCCAATACACGCCAAAGTACTAAGTCAAGAGAGGTCCCATACCCTCTAGTGTGGTTAGCACGCACAAATTGCTCGGATAATGTGTACTCACAAGATGTTCGGTCCTTAATTGACTGGGCACCATTCCACCACACCGAAAATCACACCATCTTACCATTGTACCCAAGTCTAAATCATTTTGCTTTTCAGTTTTAGTTTTCATAAGTAGACATGGCACAAGGTGGAAATCATAAATCATAATAAGTTTTACGTGATCAAGGTTATCGACAAGTCGATAACCGCCCATTTCTACCGAAGCTAAGCATGGCTAAGCAATTAATTCGCAAACTACTAAGTGACAAGAGCTCATCCACGAACTCTAAATCACAGCAATAACCTAGGCTCACGGTAGTAGAGGATAATCATTTGCTAAGGAAATGCATCTACTAGGCCAACTAACGACAATAGTTTAACACAAAGTAGCAATGCATACATAGAAGTTGTAATCAACATAAATACTTAAAATACTGGGATTAACATGATCAAACTGCTTGCCTTGCTGGATTTGTTCTTGCTGCAGAGGGGAGTGCTCAGGTTCAAAGTTTTCTTCGGAACCTAACGCGAAAAGGCGATAAAACCAATAAGAACGAAGAACATCAAAAGAAACTCAACAGCAAAGAACATCCAAATCCAATGAAATTTCTACAGCAGCTAGAGGTTGATTTTAGAAAATTTTAGAAACAAGAATCACTTCATTTGGACTTAGCATGAAAAAGTTATGGCCAAAACAATTTTGCTCAGCCTGAAAAATCGTAATTAAATTAATTAGGGTTACTGTTCATGGCAAAAATTTCTAGAATGATCTGGAACTTGAAATTTTTATGGTAGGTAGATATGGTTATCCTAACAACAGCAAAACTGAGTTTGCACAATTTGGAGTTATAATGAAGTAGTTATGATTTTTCTAAGTTTTAAAACTAGCATATATCATTTCTCAGGAACATAAATAAGGACAAAGCCTAGTTCATATTAAAGCATGTCTGCAGACCCATTTTACCAAGTTGAGTTTGCTCAGTTTGGAATTACAGAGAATAGGTTATACCTTTTACAAATTTTCCATGAATTTCTAGACATCATTTTTCACTAAACAAGATCATGTAGTTAAGTCATTTTCTGTTATATGACAGGGCCTAATTTCATTCTCAGATTAAAGTTCATACTATAACAAAGCTACAGCAACTGGAATCATTCAAAAAGGAGTTAAAATGACAAAGTTAAGCACTTTTGAACTTTGAAACATAAAAGACTTAGAACATTTGAGCTCTGGAGGTCCAAACGAATCGAATGAAAAGGAGAGGTCGTGGGCGTTAGATCAAGATCGACGGCTTACGAGCTTCAAGCACAGCGCACACAAGACCTCCTCCCGCTTGGGAGGTGCGGACCGTCGAGATCGGATCCAACGATCAAGACCGGTGCGTGCCGCGCGCACGCAAGGAGGTCTACGCGCTAACGAGAGGTCGTGGCCGTCGGATCGAGATCCGCGGTCCCGAGCACTAGGGAGGTCCTAAGGGTAAACCTACGGAGGAGGTTCAGCCCGTTAGATCTAAATCTAGCGGTTTAGACCAGAGGAGGAGGTCCTAACGCTACGGATCTAAAGGAGGAGGTCCTAGACGGTCAAGATCTCCGGAGGAGGTCTTGATCGGTCGATTGACACGAGGAGGTCTTGGATGGCCAAGATCTTCTCGGGAGGTCCTAAGCGATAGGGTTTTAATCGGAGGAGATCGGGACGGCTCGGATTAGACCTAGGAGGTCCTGAACGGTCCGATCGACGCGAGGGAGGTCGAGCGCTAAAGATTTTACAAAATGAGATCTAACGCTCAGATCTAAACCGGGGAGGTCGTGGACGGCTAGGATCGAGCCTAAGAGGTCCTGAGCGGGGGTTTTCTTTGTAAAAGGCCAGGGGTAGCTTTTACAAGGACGACCCCGAGGGTGGTCCTGAGGTGGTCTTTCCAAAATGACCAAGGGGAGGTCTTTTTGCAAAGAGGACCTCGGTGGAGGTCCAGGGGTGGTTTTTACAAAGGACCACGAGGAGGTCTTTTGCAAATAGGACCTCGGAGGAGGTCCGAGAGGGTGGTTTTGACAACACGACCAGGGGTGGTCTTTTTGCAAAGAGGACCTCGGGAGTGGCTCAGAGGTGGTCTTTGCAAAAGGACAGAGGAGGTCTTGCGCCTATTAGGGTGGTCCTAACAAAAGACCACGAGGAGATCTTTTTATGTGGAGTGGTCCTAGCGGCGAGATTTAACTGTGGTGGTCCTAGACGGCCAGGATCACAACCGAGGGGAGGTCTTACACTTAAAGGTTTTCACGGGAAAGATCTAAAGGTCCAGATCTAAACTTGGGGAGGTCTTAGACGGTCACGATGAACCCGAGGAGGTCCAAGGTGCTTTTAATGGCGCGGGACCTCGGACTTTAATTCTAGGCCTAAGGCCCACAAGACAATGACACAATGCAAGACGGCTAAGACACGATTAATGCACCCAATGATTAGCAATAATTGGGCATTACCGATGTCCTAACAAAATGACAGAAACGGAGTTTTGAACCCAAAAACCCCGAGCGGGCTCAACGGTTTGCCGCGGCGATGGGGACCTCGCGGCGGCACACCAAGGGCACCGATATACTCACAATAGTGTCGCGGACCTAGCGGAGGCACTCTCGACGGCGGCGACGGCCTTAAACGCCGGCGAGCCGGAGAATGGCGGAGGACAAGCTTTTCGGCAAAATCCGAAAACGGTGAAATCGAGCGTTACGAGCTAAGCTACTTAAACCTAGAGCTCTAAGGGACTAAAACGAACTCACCCGAGTGTAGGGAAGGTCCAGAGCAGCCCGGAGGAGCGCTGGCGGCGGAGCAGATCACCGGAGTCGAGGAAGAAAGGAGGTGCTCCTCGGCCGAATCAGGATCTCCCGCAAAGCTGGTCAACCCTGTGAGAGGCAAACCAGAGAGATTAGGGAGGGTCCTAGGTGACCAGAGAGGACCAGAGGAAGAGAAAGGAACCAATGGAACCACTGGAGCTCGAGGCCTTCAAAGAGCTCCAAAGCCGACAATGGTGGCAGAGAGAGGGTGTGTGCTTAGGTGTTTGAGCTTGGGGCTCTCACTCACCACCGAGGAAGTTCAAGCACACCAGGAATGGAGAAAGGATAGGAGGAAGAAAACCACATGCTATACATAGCCGGGGAGCTTGGTAATGGCATGGGCAAAGGCTATGCGACCAGAGCCGTACACGCCATGACCTCTGAGGACTTGACAAGGCAGTAGGGGACGACTTCTTTAGGGCAAAGCTCCTGGCACATTTAATGCATGTCAGAAAGAGACGTTGGGAAGGACCAAAAAGTGACAGGCCACTGCTCCCAACTGCTCTGACCTTGACACACGCACGGGGGTACGAAAAACCATGGTGATCATACCTCAGGGAGGTCGTGAGGAAGAAACACAGCGCCAAGGAGGTCCTGGACGTCCCAGATTTGCTTGGGGTGGTCCTGGACGTCCGAGATTCGCCGAGGAGGGGAGGTCCGAGCGCGGGCGAGGAGGTCCTGGGAGGTCCTAGGAGCCGTGGGAGGTCGTGAGCCACACGATCCCCATCCGGCGGCCCGCTTATGCGCAAGACGAGACCGAGCCCGAACTCGGTGAGCTTGACTCGACCGAGCCGTTGGGTGGGTCGGACTCGGTCCGACTCGAGCCCGAGTCCGACTCACCCAAGTTTGGGTTTCAAACTGCTCTGAAGTTTGGGGATTTATTTGAGGTAGCAAACGAACTCCAAAAATTATGAAATTTTTACAGGAGCTTGCTAGCTGAGGATTGACCTTGAATAAAATTTTCAGAGGTTTTGGTGCTGTGGATTTTCCTCCAAAATTTACTAAGGTACTGGTCAAGGTTTGACCAGATTTTGAATTGGGTTGACCTTCCTCCAACAGCATCCAAACAATTTCTAAAAATTGTGGAATTTTTCAGAGGAGTCACCAACCAACCCTAGAACTTGGAAAAATATTTCTAAGAGGTTATCACAAGATGAAACAAGAATGTTTTAGAAGGATCGAGATTTGGATCAAAGACTTGCGACTCTGTATTTCCATCACTCTTGCACAATAAACGTTGAGTACATGCAGGAAATACATGATGTAAGAAAAAGTTGTAATTTCTACTCATTTTCTTACATTTGAAACACAAGCCTAAAATTGGGATGTTACAACTCTCCCCCCTTACAAGAATCTCGACATGAGATTCCGTTTACTCGGAGAAGAAGGAAGGAAAATCTGCGCGAAGGCGATCCTCTCGCTCCCAAGTTGCCTCATCTTCAGAATGGTTTGACCACTGAACCTTAAGGAACTTGATGACACGGTTCCTTGTTCTCCATTCATATTCCTCAAGAATGCGAACAGGATGCTCGCGGTAGGTCAAATTCTCCTGCACATCGAGAACTTCCAATGGAGTTTCCTCAGTTGGGACACGGAGGCACTTCTTCAGGTGTGAAACATGGAACACATCATGCACACCCTCAAGTGCAGCTGGTAGCTCCAATCGGTATGCAACCGCTCCAACTCTCTCGATGATGCGATAAGGCCCAACATACCGAGGGGCCAACTTGCCCTTGATGCCAAAACGCTGATGGCCCTTCAAGGGTGAGACTTTGAGATACACAAAGTCATTGGGCTCAAAGCTCAACTCACGGCGACGGCGATCTGCATAGCTCTTCTGCCTGGACTGGGCCGTGCGCAGATGCTAGCGAATCAACTGGACCTGACTTTCGGCCTCATTAATCGACTCTGGGCCGAAATCGCGCCACCGCCTCTCGACCAGTTCAATGGGGTTCTACATCTCCTCCCATACAAGGCCTCAAACGGTGCCATGCCAAGACTGGCCTGATAGCTGTTGTTGTAGGAGAACTCAGCAAAGGGTAGGCATTTCTCCCACTTCTTCCCATAAGAAAGAACACAAGCACGGAGCATATCTTCCAACACTTGGTTGACTCGCTCCGTCTGGCCATCAGTCTGAGGATGGTAAGCTGAACTGAAAGTAAGGCGGGTGCCCATAGCCTCTTGCAATTTATGCCAGAAACGAGAGGTGAAAAGAGAACCACGATCTGACACAATCGTTTGTGGCACACCATGTAGGCACACAATGCGGGATACATAGAGATCTGCCAACTGACTGACACTGAGGTTAGTACGCACCGGCAGGAAATGCGCTACCTTTGTCAACCGATCAATGACAACCCATATGACATCCTTCCCAGAAGAAGTACGGGGCAACCCGGTGATGAAGTTCATGCCAACGGAATCCCACTTCCACTCGCAGCGGCAAAGGTGAAGAAGGCTCGCCGACGATGATCGCTCTTCACACGACAAAGACACGCCGCACTCGACAACGAACACGCAATCTCGCGCTTCATGCGGGTCCACGAGCATCTCGGCGAAGGTCCCGATACATCTTGGTAGCCCGGGATGGATGGACAAAGGAGAATCATGGGCTTCGCGGAGAATCAATTCCGCAACTCCATGACCTTAGGAACCACAAGACGCCGCCAAACCATACAACGCCATGCTCATCCTCCGAAAAGCACTTGGCTATCCCATCCTTGATGTTCGCTTGATCCGCTCACACCAACATCATGCTCATTGTGCCGCCTTGATTTGGTCCACCAAGGTTGGCCAAGTTTCTCTTCCTTTAACGTTTGGATCACCAAGCAATTTCAGGACAGAGAAGGTCTCCTTTGATGTAGTCGATTTCGATACGGCATATAACGCCATACTCGGACGACCTACTTTGGCAAAATTCTTGATAGCTACTCACTATGGGTACCAATGTCTTAAGATGCCAGGTCCCAAAGGGGTGATCACGATACATTGTGACAAGAAGATGGCGCACTCCTGCGACCGTCGTTCCCTTGAGATGGTTGGACAACTACCAACTCGAGATGAAAGTCAGCCTTCGACTAGCAAGTCGAAGCCTAAAGCTGCACCTAAGCCGAACGACCAAGTCAAAGAGGTTCCTCTGGACGCAGGGGAGCCCTCGAAGACTATTCGCATTGGGGATTCTTCCGACCCCAAATAGGAAGACGCCTCATCACCTTCCTCCGAGCAAACGCGATGTCTTGGCGTGGCAAGCATCCGACATGCCCGAGTCCTGTGAATGTGATCGAGCACGTGCTAGCTCTACTACACGATAAACTACCCAGAAACAAAAGTTACGAGATTTGCCCCGATCAACGAGATGCTATTAGGTCGAATTGGACAAGTTGCTTAAAGGGCTTTATAAGAGAAGTCAACCACCTAGAGTGGTTGGCCAACCTGTAATGGTTAGAAAGTCTAACGGCAAATGGCGCGATGTGCGTAGACTTTATCGATCTCAATAAAGCTTGTCCAAGAGATGATTTCCCTTTACCTCGTGATCGATCGGTGGTTGACTCTCTGCGCAGATGTGAGATGTTGAGTTTTCTAGATGCATACTCGTTATCATCGGATCAAGATGCATCGAGAAGATGAAGAAAAGACCGCATTTATTACACCGTTTGGGATATTTTGCTATGTCAAAATGCCATTTGGTCTAAAAATGTTGGAGCTTCTTTTCAACGCTTGATGCAAGCGACTTTCGCTCCTCAACTAGACCGAAACTTGAAGCTCAGATGACGACCCAGTCGTAAAAAGCACCAAACGACTCAACCATATCATAGACTTGCAGGAGACTTTCGACAACCTCGAAAACACCAATTGAAATGAATCCCGAGAAGTGTGTGTTCGGGGTCTCTTCAGGAAAATTACTTGGATTCCTGGTTTCTGACCGAGGAATTGAAGCAAATCCCGAAAAGATCAAAGCCATCACTGAGATGCGCCCCCCCCCGACCACGAAAAAAGAAGTCCAGAAACTCACAGGATGCATGGCGGCGTTAAGTCATTTCATAGCACGACTGGGAGAAAAAGGACTGTCTTTCTTCAAACTTCTAAGGAAACATGAAGGTTTCGAGTGGTCAGAAGAGGCTAACCTAGCCTTTGAGGAAGTCAAGAGGTATCTCACGAGTGCTCCTGTTCTAGTTTCCCCGAAGCTAGGAGAGACACTCTTAGTTTACCTAGCTGCCACGCCACAGGAAGTAAGCGCAGTACTGGTCGTAGAACGTGAAAACATACAATGACCAGTATACTACGTAAGTGAGGTTTTGCACGGACCTAAGGAGCGTTACCCTCAGGTTCAAAAACTTCTATATGCCCTCCTCATGTCTTCGAGGAAACTGCGGTATTATTTTCAGACGCACAAACTAGCTGTTCCGTCTGAGTTTCCCTTGGGAACGATCCTCCAGAATAGGGAAACAGCGGGACACATGGCAAAGTGGTCAGTCGAACTTGGGGCGTTCGACATCCATTTCGTGTCCCGAACGGCCGTTAAATCCCGGATCTTGGCGGACTTTGTCGCCGATGGACAAATCTGAACCTGCTCAGATCCTGGCACGACCCACGACCAATGGACGATGTACTTTGCGGGTCGCCACGATAAGTGGCTCGGGTCGGGTGGTCTGGAATCTCCTACCGAGAAACCTTAAAGTATGCCATACAATTAAACTTTCAGGTCACTAATAACGTGGCAGAATACGAAGGTTTGCTAGCTGGTATACGAGCTGCGAGAGCGCTCTCGATTCGACGACTACTCGTGAGGGGAGACTCTCAACTAGTCGTGAATCAAGTCGGAAAGGAATACCAGTGCTCCAATCCGACCATGTCCAGGTATCTATCGGAAGTACGAAAGTTAGAAAAGCACTTTTTGGGCTTCTGTAACAGCCCTAACTTAGGGTTTGTATTTCAAATGTAAATTATGAGGAGAAATAAAAACTTTTGATGCCTCATGAAGTCATTTGAGAGTTTCTACAATTTTCCCTAGCAATTTCCAATTTTTAGAATGTAATTCTTGTGATTGGAAATTGTGGTCAGCAAATTCTTAGCTTTCAAACTTGTGATCATCCTCTGAGATTATTTTTCCTATCATCTTGATCATCCTATCTACCTCCCTGAATTATCTCACAATTTTTAGATTTTATTTGCTATTTCAAATGACCAAGTCAACCTAGTTTGAAATCTGGTCAGGCTTCTGTTCAGCAGCTTGTGAATTTTATTGGGAGAAATCTAGTGCATGAAAACTCCTGGAAAAATTTCACAAGGTTTTCCTATGTTCCAGTAAGCTCCCATAAAAATTTCGGAATTTTTGGAGCTCTGGAACTACCTCTAAAAATTCCTCAAACCCTCTCTGTCTTTTTAATTCAAATCCGAAATCACTGTTCCTCGGGTTCAAACCCCACTTGGGCTCGAGTCCGACCGCACCTAATGGACTCGGTCGCACCGCCTAGTTGCACCGTGCGAGCCCGATGGCTGTCAGCCGTCCGATGAAGATCGAACGGTCCACGTTGCTTGCCTCGTCGACCTGTCCGAATGCATACACCAATCTCAGCCGTCCATCTCCGATCCAACGATCGACACGTTCCTGATTGAGTCAAACCATATAACTGTGCTGCACCAGACCCCGACTCGAGCCGTTTGCCACCGTCGCTGACATGTGGGTCCCTCCTGTCAGGTTCTTCCTCGCCGACTCGCTGCCTACCGGAGCTCGCTGGCGATCGCGCATGCGTGCCACGCACTCGTCGCGACCACGCCGGACGCGCGTGTCCGCCTCGTGGATCGCTCAAGCCCATCTACCTCCTAGGGTCGTCCATTCCTCCTCGAAGCCATTCTTACGCCCTCTCCGCCCATTTCTTAGCTTCGGTCGGAGAAGAAACCGAGGGCGGCACCACCACCTCACGGCCGTTCGAGCAACAGCGACCCCGCTGTCGTGTTCCTCTTGCCTCGTCGCACCCATTTTTCCTGATCCGAGCTCGGTTCATCCACAGAGTCGTTGGGGGCAATTTCATCGTCTCCGCCTCCGGCAACTTCGGCCCCAAGGTCGTTTGGGTGTTCTGGTGAGTCTCAAGCCTCAGCGTTTGGTTCCACTTGATCGCAATGCTCCACTGATGCTCACGGTGGGCTCGTTTCTGTCTTTGATGCATCATGGAGGGTGTGCGACCCCTTCTTCTCCAAGTACGGTGATTCGCGCGCGGGCGCTTCCGCCACTTCCGTGCTCCATCGCCGCCTTGATCGTGGGCGAAACGTTCTCGAGTCAAGGCGGCCGTGCGCACCTTCCGTAGCTTCGGCTCGTAACGTCTTCTCGCGAGGCCGCATCTTCTTCTCGCGCCGTTCGCCGTCGGCCGCCACGGCATCTTTGAGGTCCCGGTCACCGCCATCAAGTTCGCAGGACGCGGTGAACCCGAAGGTACCACTCTCTCGCCGAAACCCTCCGGTTAGCTAGATCACCGCCTGCGGCGCGCCGCCCCCCGGCGTCGCGTGAGCGCGGTGGAGTTTAGTTATCGCTAAACTTTGTTTAGTTATGTCGACTTGTGGGCCTCTCTGTTAATCGCGTTTAGAAATCCTTTAATCCAACCGTTATGTTATTCTCTTAGTCATCGCCATGTGGGTCCATCTTTGTCGATTGGGGTTGTGCACTTGGATGCTACGTTTTCTCGTTGGAAACGTATTTCTCTGTGAGTATATGTTAGAAGTACACTTTGATAAGTCAAAGACGTATTCTTAGAATACGCCACGCCGCGCTGGCGTATTCTTGAGTCAAGTTTGACTCGTCGCCGTTTTCGCGCGTCCCCTTTGTCGATGTCGTGGTTGGCCGATTGTCGGTAGGAAAAGGTTTAAATGCTTTAGTATTTCTGTAATGTATTTTCTGTTGCTCTGTTAATTCAATTAAGCTTAGAAAATTCATAACTAATTCAATTTTTATCTAAATCGCATGAATCCAGTGCTGTTAATTTTCATTTTGAATGTGGTATTTACTAAAATTAGTTTCAACCTTGTATCTGTAGCAAAAATCTATTAATTAATTAATTAAAGGATGTTTTATGTATCTTCTAAATCAGAAAATGTATATCTCTTTCAATAATTGTCCAAATCCAGTGAAACCAATTTCAGAAATTTCATTTTAGTATACTAATTATCGTGATAGGTTTTAGATACTGCTTTCTGTTCATGAAAATTTGTTAAGTAATTAACTAGTGTTTTGATGTGTTTTTAGCTTAGAAAATTCATAGAAAATTCTTAATAACTTAAAATGATTTGTTCTCTGTTTCTAAAATTTTGTTATATCTTGCTTAGGTTCTTTGTGTGAGTTTGGTATGTTTTGTTGTTATTGTATGGTTGAGTTTTGTCGGTGTTATTCGCTCTTATTATTTGTTATTTGTTCTATCGTTAGGCTTCGATATTTGCGGCAACCACGAGAACGACCTCCGCAACAAATTGAGCAACAGCAGACCAGTGCAAGCGATTTGATCATGATAATCCCAGATTTTAAAATCTAATATTTTGTTTCAATTTGTATGTATGCATTGCTTAATTTGTGTTAAATTGATTAGTTAAATCCGTATTTGCATATCCTGTAGACAAAATATTGATCTCTACTACCGAGCCTAGGTTATTTCTTTGTGATTAGAGGTTTGGATGATCTCTTGTCACTTAGTAGATCCGGTCAACTTGCTTAGACATGCTTAGCTATCGGTAGAATCTGGCGGTTATCGACTTTAGTCGGTAACCTTGATCACACAAAATCTACTATAACTTTATGTTTCACATTTTGCTATGTTTAATTGCAAAACTAAAACTGAAAACAAAAATGATTTAGACTTGGGCACAAATAAGATGATTGGTGTGATCTGTTGGGTGTGATGGAATGGTGCCCGAGTCAACAAGGACCGAACATCTTGTTACATCAGACCAAGCATTTTGCGTGCTAACCACACTAGAGTATATGGGACCTCTCTTGACCTAGTACTTTGGCGTGTATTGGCTCGGGTTGCAGGAGGTCGTAGGAGGGATGGAGGTGGGAGCATGGTAGTTGTCCAAAAGCTTTATCCCGAGTGGATGGTTGTCTTTTCGGCTTTACCATGTAAGCGTATGGATTTCTATCCATACGAGCGGCTCGTAGTTAATACACAATATTGGAAAAAGTCTCGTAGGACTTAGTCATGTGCAAGCATACCTTCTAAGTGTGCTTTGGCTCAAAGGCGATCAAGTGTGGGTACATTGGTACACCCCTGCAGGTTTAAAACTATTCGAATAGCCTCGTCCTAGGTTATGGACACGCTTGGCAAGGTCTTCCAAGAGTTAGACTACAACATTTAAATTAAAACTTGATGGGTGGTACGAATCTGGGATTCGTGCTATTGTTGTGGTGACTATTGGGGTAGTCACCTCTAGGTTGATTATCCTTCTCTTTTGTTAGTATTACCTTTACTGTAATTCAACATTAAAAACGAATTGCAAACTTGCCTTCAAACTGTATCATATTATTGCGAATGAAAATTGGCTTCATGCAAATGAAACATATGGCCTCCACTAAACAAGCCTGCATGTAGCATATGAATAGGTCTGCTAGTTCACACGTCAGTCTTGCGGGTACAAAGACAATCTTTGTACTCAGGTGCTTTGCTTAATGTCTTTGTTGCAGAGGAAGAAGGTGAGCCCCAAGGGCCTCACTTCTGTGAGCTGTGTTGCCGTTTCGTGGACGACTAGACTTGGCGGTCCGGTCAGATGCCTTGTGGGTTGGAGGCACACTGATTGGCTTTGTTTATAGCCATCTTATGGCACTTTTGCTTCCGCTGTCCGTCTTGTTTATTTGTGTATCTTGTGGTCTGTCGGCCTTTGTCTGTAATAACTCTACTATTTGTTTATCTTCCGTTTGGTAGTGTAGTGTTTGGACTCTATGTTTGGGATGGAGTTGATGTCTAATTTTGTACCGAGGTGTGTATACTGCTTTCTGGGAAGTATACATATCCCGAGGATCAGTTTATTTGATTTGTGATGCTAGGACCAGGTGGTTGGTTAAGCATTACAAGCCAAATAAATTAGGGTCCTCACAGCTTCGAGGTACAATTTATCCCTCGAAAGGATAATTTCATCGCAGACTGTAACAGCCCCAAATTAGGGATTTCATTTTAAATGTATAAAAATATTAAAATTTAAAAACTTTTGGTTGTATCCCTCGGTCATGCTCATGGTTTCCAAAACCTTGTGCACAATTTTAAAATTTTGAAGATTGTATTAAAGTTTGTGTTGAAATTTCAAAATTTTAAACTTAAAATACATTGTTATTTGAAATCTGGAAAAATGTGTGAATGATAATTCCTGAAAATAATTTATTCAAATACTATATTATTTATTCTGAATTATAATTATTTTTGCCAAATTTTTAGAAGTGATTTTGGCTTCACCACAATTCAAATCAAATCCCTAATGCAGATTTCAAAATAAATTAATTTTGACAAATTTTAAAATACAAAGTGTTTGAAATTATTTTTCCTAAGTCTTAGATGATTCTTAGAATGCTCACAAAAATTTTCAGAATTTTTGGAATTTTATTTCTATTCCAAACTGCTAGGTCAAATTTAGTTGTTTTCGGTCAAATCTAAATCCAAAATTAAAACCTAACCCGTGTCGCACTGTTCCTCCGGTCTGGACCCGAGTCCGACCGAATCGCGCATGTGGCTTGACCAACCCGCCGCACCGAAGTCTCTCTTCCTCTGTCGCCGATCAGGCCCCGCCGCTGAGCTTCTCCACGTGGCGCTTCCTCGCGCCGGCTCTCCGCGTTCTCTCGCGCGCCAAGACACCGCCGCTCGCCGCATGCGCGCCACGCCACTCGCGGTCACCTCGCCGCCCTACCGCTTTCCACCTCGCGCCTCGCCGCTCATACTAAAGTCGCCGAGAGCTCACCTACTCGGTTCCCTTCTCCTCCCTGTCCATTTTATCCACCGAGCTCCACGAGCCGAAAACAACGCCGCGCACCATCTCGTGTCCTCGCTACTCCGGTGATCTCTGATCACCGCCGACCGTGTCACGGTGCGCCTCTCGCCTAGAGAAACGGAACCCCTCGGTCAATTTGGAGAAAAAGTCACCGAGGTGCTGCGCACGGGCCTTCTTCCCCGACCACGGCCGCCACCGCCATTCCTAGTGCCACTTCTTCTCCGGCGACTTCCTCCCCGATTCCTTCCTCTGTGAGCATCTCTTAGACTCCTTCTTCATTCCCCGATCACTCACCTGCTCTCTCGTTCACTCCAGGTCGCTGTCGTCGAGAACCACCCCGCGCCGCCAATGGCTCTCGTCGCCGGACCACACCGGTCACCCTCCGGCTTCTCGGACCACTCCATCATGCTCCTGGAACCCTAGGTATGCTCATGCTCTCGCTAGTTTTGCTCCGTTTGCACTCGACGTCGTCGCCCCCTTTTCACCCCTCGGCCGGCCGCCGCTCGCCCTCGCCACGCCGCCACCGTGCCTCTCCGGCCACCCTGAGACCACCCCTAGCACCCTCGAGTCTCCCTCGACCCATTTTGGCCATCGCCGTAGCCTCGCCGCCACTCCACCGCCGGCGACCACCGCTCCAAACCGACCCGAACCTCCCCTGTGCTGCGTCCCTGAACTCCCTGTGTTTATTTCTCTTCCACTGTTAGAGGTTCAGAAATGCTAATTGATCTTGTAATTGATGATTGGAACCACTGGTAAAACAACCATATGATGCTAACAAACTTTGTAGCTGTTATTTAAGTCACTCAAGTGAGATCAAATCTGAAGTTTTGAGGTAGTAGCACTTCATTTCAGCAATACCTTGTATTGCCTGTTGGATGAACTATTAAGGGAATCTGAAAATCATCAGTTTTGTCTTTAGGCTTATGGCTTGGTTATTACAGTAGTTAGAAATGTTAATAATTCTATTAGCCTTTTGAGCACTTAAGCTGTCAGGATCCAAACTATTTGAAAACAAATATGGATGTTTGAGTTAAGTGAGAAGAGTAGGTTAACAACATCACCAAACAGCAAAATCCTGTTTATACCATGTGAGCAGAGAAGGTGAAATTTTGAATTGTCAGGAGCATCCACTTGTAAGGTAAACCACTCACTGCTAACCAATTTTGTGAGTGCTATTTAGGCCACTCTAATGGATTAACAAAACAGAAAATTGAAATAACAGTGAGTTCATAAACCTATTAGATGACTAATTGATTACTCAAAAGCATTGTTTAAGTGAATATTCAAATTAGCTAACCACCACTCTTACTCAGATTTGAATCATCACTCTGAGCTGGCTGATGTAACAGAAGCGTGTTTTGATGAAAATCTGTTTGGACATTAGACCTTGTAGCCATCTTTAGGCCACTCAAATAGGTTGGCAAACCTGAAGCTTTTAGGTAGTAGTACTTCATCTCAACAATACTTTGTTTTGTCTGTTGAAAGACTGCAGGTATTCAGATCTGACAATAGGCTAATAACTTTCCATTACAAGTACTTAGGAAGTTAGTGATTCCTTTAGCTCTCAGTATTTGTAAGTAGCTCTGTGTGTATGATTGGCTTTTGGCGATTAACTAGGTAATTAGAAGGACAGTTAAGTTGTTAGTGATTAACTGACAGTGGAGTCCACCTATGAAGATTAGGGTTGTTTAGTAGTTGAATGACAGCAGATTCCTTGATTGGGATAGTAGTGATTAATGTAGGTTTTTAGCCAAGCCTTAGCCATGATCCTACTCCTCTCAGCAGCCCTCGTGCGTGTATGATTACTTGTAGTTGGCTGGCAGTGAACCCCCTTTTTGGTTTGGTGGTTAGTTGGTGAGGATTAGTAGAAGTGTTGAGTTTAGTTAGCCAGATAGTGCAATATCAGTAGGGTCATCTCAATAAGTTTTTTTTGGTAGTTTTCAAGGCATGGTTAAGTTGGTATCAGTGAGCAATAAGCTCACTGGATTAGTTTAGTATATGCCTGACTTTTGGAGCCACCTAGATTAGTTAGCTATTTTAGGACATGTCGGTAGGTTAAATAGTTAGTTAACCTCAGTGTGTGAGTGTGCCTTTAGCAAGACGCATCTACAGATAATTGTTGTGCACACAATCACCATCAAAGTCTGCCGATAGAATAGAATATATAAGAGGATTGATTTTGACTGTATGATTATCGTGGAAATAAGTGAGTTTGGAAAGATCAGTAATAAGAAATCCTATCTAATTTAAATAATCTTCGTTTCTGCTAAATTGTTGTTCCTAAATTCATATTCTACCTTCTGTGTTGTTAATTTTTTTGGATCTTTTGGCGTTCTGGTGTTTATTTGCTGTTTTTCGCTTTGGCAGTTTTATCGCTAGATGACGTTGATTATCGAGAGTGATCCTCTGCAGCAAGTCAATTATCTCAAACAAAGCAAAGGCAAGCAGTTTGATCATATCCAGTTCATTCCCATTATTTTCAAGTCTAATATTTTGTTTAACCTGTATGTATGCATGCTTTTGTGTCAAAGTAATTTTGTCGATTAGAGGTAGTTAATCCCATTGCACTGTTGCCCTGAAATGGTTCACCCCTGCCACTACCTTAGGAATATTATTCTCACTGGTGAATTAGAGCCCGGTGAATGATTTAGGGCCTTTTAATTTTGTCTTTTCAATATGATGCTTAGCCATGCTTAGATACTGGTAGAATTGGGCGGTTATCGACTTAGTCGGTAACTTTGATCACACAAATTATTATATCTTTATATTTCAGCCTCTGTGCTATGATTACTTGTGAAAACTAAAAACTAAAAAACAAAATGATTTCGACGCGGGCACAATGGTAAGATGGTGTGATTCTTGGGTGTGACTGGAATGGTGCCCGGGTCAATTAAGGACCGAACATCTTGTGAGTGAATTTTTATCCAGGCATTTCGGCGTGCTAACCACACTAGAGTATATGGGACCTCTCTTGACCTAGTACTTTGGCGTGTATTGGCCCGGTCGCAGGAGGTCGCGGGAGGGATGGAGGTGGGAGCATGGTAGTTGTCCAAAAGCTTTATCCTGAGTGGGTAGTTGTCTTTTCGGCTTTACCATGTAAGCGTATGGATTTCTATCCATACGAGCGGCTCGTAGTTAATACACAATATTGGAAAAAGTCTCGTAGGACTTAGCTGTGCCAGCATACCTTCGGAAGTGTGCTTTGGCTTAAAGGCGGTCTGAAGTGTGGGTACAGTGGTACACCCCTGCAGGGTTAAAAACTATTCGAATAGCCTCGTCCTAGGTGATGGACATGCTTGGGTAAGCTTTTCAAGAGTTAGACTACAACCTTTTAATTAAAACTTGATGGGTTGGTATGAACGGGTGTTCATACTATTGTTGTGATGGCCATTGGGTTGGTCATCTCCAGGATGTCTTTTATGTCACTACTTCATCAGATCATTGTTATTTTCGCAAATAAAATTGAATTGTTAAAACTGCTTTCAAACTATTACATTATTGCAAAAGAAAACTTGATTTCTGCTAAAAGTAAGTCCAGAGCCCCCTTCACTTAAATAAAGCTTGCATGTAGTTAAATTATAGTTCTGTTACCCTTACACGTCAGTCTTGCGGGTACAAAGACAATCTTTGTACTCAGGTGCTTTGCTTAATGTTTTTGTTGCAGAGGAAGAAGGTGAGCCCCAAGGGCTTTCCTTTTGTGAGATGTCTTTGGTTTGACGACTAGCTTATGCGGCCGGTTGGTTGCCTTGTGGGTAAAGGCACACTAATTGGCCCTTTTATTTATCGCCATCTTATGGCTTTTGCTTCCGCTGTGTAGTTTGTTATTTTATCTTGTAATTTCAATCTGTTGTATATTGAAGTTTTATTATTGTAACCTCTCGTGTATGGATTTGATGCATAATTTTGTAACGGGGTGTGTATACTGCATTTCTGGGAAGTATACATATCCTGAGGCTTGGTTTATTTGAATTGTGATGCTAGGGTCAATGGAAGGCTAAGCATTACAAGTCAAATAAATTGGGGTCCTCACAAAGTTGGTATCAGAGCTGTGCTGACCGTAGAAACCCCTAGCTTGGTCGTCATTAGGATATTTTGATAAACTTATTTTCAAAATGTCAAATGGTTTATGAAAACTTAAGTAAGTTCTCATATTTTACTCCTTACCTATCTTAGCTTGCTCATCTTGCCTTATTCTTGTTGAGTTTTCGAAAAAGTTGCTCCCCTCTCTTCTCCCTTCAAAGTTAGTTGGTTATCGGTTAAATTCGGTTTGGGGAATAATGAGAGTTAAAAATACGAAGTGTTGGTTGTTATTTGGCGAAGATTTGAAGCACTCGGAGTTGAAGCACTCATCTCGGAGCTCGGGTACAAGATCTGGACAGCAAGCACGAGTTTCGGACTTCGAGCACTTAGTTCGTCGTTAGGGTTAAAAAAAATTAGATGTTAAATCAACTAAAACTCATGGGATTAAAAGGGTAAGATGTGATATTAGATGGCTAGTGCCTAATGCACCCTTATATGGTTTTTGCCATGCCTTGTAGATGCGTTAGAACTTGAGTCGTGTTCTAAAATGTTATCATCCTAAACGATTGCTCGTTCGTTCAATACGAGTTAGTCGTACCGGGAAGCAAATCTTTTGCTTTGTGATTTTGCGCTGGTCTTATGTATTCATACAAACATTTGGAGTTCATTTCTCGCTTGTTATGTGTTTGCAATCGGGTTAGGGTAATGTCTCCTAATCGATGCCTTGCTGCGATATTAGGGTTAAATTATGGCTTATTATTAGAATATATACACCCTAATGATATTAGTTAGCTTGTAGACGCTGGATTTTGTAATTGTTTGCTCTCCTTGTTCCAAGTAGTTGCACATCGCCTACGGACGACATGTAAAGCAACTATGTCAGAACCTTTTGGAGTAGTTAGTACATGTTAGAATTAAATTGCATACTCATTGCCATTCTCTCACCTATTGCCCATTCTTTCTTCAACTTATCTTTCATGTACCAAAATATTTAAGGGGGTAGCAGATACCTCAAAATACTTGTTAGACATCTTGATTCTCATACTTTGATCATGCATATAGTTTCTAAATTAAGTCAAGCATGTCATGTTAATCAAGTCGCATAGAACAAGAAGCATGTAGGCATACATATGAGCATTTGCACTCTCACTAATCAAAATTTAAAATTTACCGTAGGACTAATTTGCACACATGCATCCCCTCGTGCATTCATCCTGTGCAATTCCTATCCCAACCAAGCAAATAGAACTAGAGAGGTGAGATTAAGCGAGACCACCTTAAACCTTGCTTGCCTTCTCTTTTCCGCACTGAGTCCTGGTATTGATACCAGATTATCACCTAACCAGTCTTTCCGTCCTATCGATCGATGCCCCTTTTCGGTCGACTGAGTGGAGCAGAGTCTTTCGTACTACCAGAAGACGACGTGAAGCATGATGTCAAATTATCTCCGAATCAAGAAAGGAAAGATTAAACAAAGCAATGGAAAGGAAAATGTGTCAGCAACGTCAGGATACTGCGTCGTGATCTTCTAGCACTATCTCTGAAGGAAATCAAGACAACAGATGGTGCATTTCGTTTGGAGTTGAAAAGAACCACCTAGAGAACAATTAACTGAAGGGCATTAGAAATCCTTCAGCAAAACCTCACACTTTAGAACCTAAAACCTTCTAAAGAACCTCTCTGGACTCAGATTTGAGTTCGATTCGCGTCGAAATCCGAAAAGTGATCCCGTGATCAGACCCACCTAGGTTGCCACCGCCTTTCGTTCCGACTTCCGAACTACCGGAATCTCGGGACGAGATTCTGTTTAAGGGGGGTAGATTTGTAACAGCCCCAAATTAGGGATTTCATTTTAAATGTATAAAAATATTAAATTTAAAAACTTTTGGTTGTATCCCTTGGTCATGCTCATGGTTTCCAAAACCTTGTGCACAATTTTAAAATTTTGAAGATTGTATTAAAGTTTGTGTTGAAATTTCAAATTTTTAAACTTAAAATACATTGTTATTTGAAATCTGGAAAAATGTGTGAATGATAATTCCTGAAAATAATTTATTCAAATACTATATTATTTATTCTGAATTATAATTATTTTTGCCAAATTTTTAGAAGTGATTTTGGCTTCACCAAAATTCAAATCAAATCCCTAATGCAGATTTAAAAATAAATTAATTTTGACAAATTTTAAAATACAAAGTGTTTGAAATTATTTTTCCTAAGTCTTAGATGATTCTTAGAATGCTCACAAAAATTTTCAGAATTTTTGGAAATTTATTTCTATTCCAAACTGCTAGGTCAAATTTAGTTGTTTTCGGTCAAATCTAAATCCAAAATTAAAACCTAACCCGTGTCGCACTGTTCCTCCGGTCTGGACCCGAGTCCGACTGGAACTGCGCCACCGGGCTTGACCGAACCCGCTCGCACCAAGTCTCTCTTCTCTGCTGCCGATCAGGCCCCGCCGCGTGAGCTTTCTTCCACGCGGCGCTTCCTCCGCCCGCCTCTCCGCGTTCTCTCGCGCGCCAAAGACACCGCCGCTCGCGCATGCGCGCCACGCCAGCTCGCGGTCACCTCGCCGCCTACCGCCTCCACCTCGCGGCCTCGCCGCTCATACTAAAGTCGCCGAGAGCTCACCTACTCGGTTCCCTTCTCCTCCTCGTCCATTTTATCCACCGAGCCCACGAGCGAAAACAACGCCGCACCATCTCGTGTCCTCGCTACCCGGTGATCTCCGATCACCGCCGATCGTGTCATGGTGCGCTCGCCTAGAGAAACGGAACCCTCGGTCAATTTGGAGAAAAAGTCACCGAGGTGCTGCGCACGGGCCTTCTTCCCCGACCACGGCCGCCACCGCCATTCCTAGTGCCACTTCTTCTCCGGCGACTTCCTCCCCGATTCCTTCCTCTGTGAGCATCTCTTAGACTCCTTCTTCATTCCCCGATCACTCACCTGCTCTCTCGCTCACTCCAGGTCGCTGTCGTCGAGAACCACCCCGCGCCAATGGCTCGCCGCCGACCACACCGGTCACCCTCCGGCTTCTCTGACCACCCATCATGCTCCGGAACCCTAGGTATGCTCATGCTCGCTAGTTTTGCTCGCTTGCACTCGACGCCGCCGCCTTTTCACCCTCGGCCGCCGCCGCCGCCACGCCGCCACCGTGCCTCTCCGGCCACCCTGAGACCACCCCTAGCACCCTCGAGTCTCCCTCGACCCATTTTGGCCATCGCCGTAGCCTCGCCGCCACTCCACCGCCGGCGACCACCGCTCCAAACCGACCCGAACCTCCCCGTCTTTGCGCCCCTGAACTCCCTGTGTTTATTTCTCTTCCACTGTTAGAGGTTCAGAAATGCTAATTGATCTTGTAATTGATGATTGGAACCACTGGTAAAACAACCATATGATGCTAACAAACTTTGTAGCTGTTATTTAAGTCACTCAAGTGAGATCAAATCTGAAGTTTTGAGGTAGTAGCACTTCATTTCAGCAATACCTTGTATTGCCTGTTGGATGAACTATTAAGGGAATCTGAAAATCATCAGTTTTGTCTTTAGGCTTATGGCTTGGTTATTACAGTAGTTAGAAATGTTAATAATTCTATTAGCCTTTTGAGCACTTAAGCTGTCAGGATCCAAACTATTTGAAAACAAATATGGATGTTTGAGTTAAGTGAGAAGAGTAGGTTAACAACATCACCAAACAAAGAAAATCTGTTTATACCATGTGAGCAGAGAAGGTGAAATTTTGAATTGTCGAGCATCCACTTGTAAGGTAAACCACTCATCGCTAACCAATTTTGTGAGTGCTATTTAGGCCACTCTAATGGATTAACAAAACAGAAAATTGAAATAACAGTGAGTTCATAAACCTATTAGATGACTAATTGATTACTCAAAAGCATTGTTTAAGTGAATATTCAAATTAGCTAACCACCACTCTTACTCAGATTTGAATCATCACTCTGAGCTGGCTGATGTAACAGAAGCGTGTTTTGATGAAAATCTGTTTGGACATTAGACCTTGTAGCCATCTTTAGGCCACTCAAATAGGTTGGCAAACCTGAAGCTTTTAGGTAGTAGTACTTCATCTCAACAATACTCTGTTTTGTCTGTTGAAAGACTGCAGGTATTCAGATCTGACAATAGGCTAATAACTTTCCATTACAAGTACTTAGGAAGTTAGTGATTCCTTTAGCTCTCAGTATTTGTAAGTAGCTCTGTGTGTATGATTGGCTTTTGGCGATTAACTAGGTAATTAGAAGGACAGTTAAGTTGTTAGTGATTAACTGACAGTGGAGTCCACCTATGAAGATTAGGGTTGTTTAGTAGTTGAATGACAGCAGATTCCTTGATTGGGATAGTAGTGATTAATGTAGGTTTTTAGCCAAGCCTTAGCCATGATCCTACTCCCTCTGTAGCCCTCTGTGCGTGTATGATTACTTGTAGTTGGTGGCAAGTGAACCCCTTTTGGTTTGGTGGTTAGTTGGTGAGGATTAGTAGAAGTGTTGAGTTTAGTTAGCCAGATAGTGCAATATCAGTAGGGTCATCTCAATAAGTTTTTTTTGGTAGTTTTCAAGGCATGGTTAAGTTGGTATCAGTGAGCAATAAGCTCACTGGATTAGTTTAGTATATGCCTGACTTTTGGAGCCACCTAGATTAGTTAGCTATTTTAGGACATGTCGGTAGGTTAAATAGTTAGTTAACCTCAGTGTGTGAGTGTGCCTTTAGCAAGACGCATCTACAGATAATTGTTGTGCACACAATCACCATCAAAGTCTGCCGATAGAATAGAATATATAAGAGGATTGATTTTGACTGTATGATTATCGTGGAAATAAGTGAGTTTGGAAAGATCAGTAATAAGAAATCCTATCTAATTTAAATAATCTTCGTTTCTGCTAAATTGTTGTTCCTAAATTCATATTCTACCTTCTGTGTTGTTAATTTTTTTTGGATCTTTTGGCGTTCTGGTGTTTATTTGCTGTTTTTCGCTTTGGCAGTTTTATCGCTAGATGACGTTGATTATCGAGAGTGATCCTCTGCAGCAAGTCAATTATCTCAAACAAAGCAAAGGCAAGCAGTTTGATCATATCCAGTTCATTCCCATTATTTTCAAGTCTAATATTTTGTTTAACCTGTATGTATGCATGCTTTTGTGTCAAAGTAATTTTGTCGATTAGAGGTAGTTAATCCCATTGCACTGTTGCCCTGAAATGGTTCACCCCTGCCACTACCTTAGGAATATTATTCTCACTGGTGAATTAGAGCCCGGTGAATGATTTAGGGCCTTTTAATTTTGTCTTTTCAATATGATGCTTAGCCATGCTTAGATACTGGTAGAATTGGGCGGTTATCGACTTAGTCGGTAACTTTGATCACACAAATTATTATATCTTTATATTTCAGCCTCTGTGCTATGATTACTTGTGAAAACTAAAAACTAAAAACAAAATGATTTCGACGCGGGCACAATGGTAAGATGGTGTGATTCTTGGGTGTGACTGGAATGGTGCCCGGGTCAATTAAGGACCGAACATCTTGTGAGTGAATTTTTATCCAGCATTTCGCGTGCTAACCACACTAGAGTATATGGGACCTCTCTTGACCTAGTACTTTGGCGTGTATTGGCTCCGGTCGCAGGAGGTCGCAGGAGGTCGCAGGAGGGATGGAGGTGGGAGCATGGTAGTTGTCCAGAAAAGCTTTATCCCGAGTGGGTAGTTGTCTTTCGGCTTTACCATGTAAGCGTATGGATTTCTATCCATACGAGCGGCTCGTAGTTAATACACAATATTGGAAAAAGTCTCAGAGGACTTAGTGTGCCAAGCATACCTTCTAAGTGTGCTTTGGCTTAAAGGCGATCCAAGTGTGGGTATGATGGTACACCTGCAGGTTAAAAACTATTCGAATAGCCTCGCCCTAGGTGATGGACACGCTTGGGTAAGCTTTTCAAGAGTTAGACTACAACCTTTTAATTAAAACTTGATGGGTTGGTATGAACGGTGTTCATACTATTGTTGTGATGGCCATTGGGTTGGTCATCTCCGGATGTCTTTATGTCACTACTTGTATACGTTGTTATTTCGCAAATAAAATTGAATTGTTAAAACTGCTTTCAAACTATTACATTATTGCAAAAGAAAACTTGCTTTCTGCTAAAAGTAAGTCCAGAGCCCCCTTCACTTAAATAAAGCTTGCATGTAGTTAAATTATAGTTCTGTTACCCTTACACGTCAGTCTTGCGGGTACAAAGACAATCTTTGTACTCATGTGCTTTGCTTAATGTTTTTGTTGCAGAGGAAGAAGGTGAGCCCCAAGGGCTTTCCTTTTGTGAGATGTCTCATGGTTTGACGACTAGCTTATGCCCGGTTGGTTGCCTTGTGGGTAAAGGCACACTAATTGGCCCTTTTATTTATCGCCATCTTATGGCTTTTGCTTCCGCTGTGTAGTTTGTTATTTTATCTTGTAATTTCAATCTGTTGTATATTGAAGTTTTATTATTGTAACCTCTCGTGTATGGATTTGATGCATAATTTTGTAACGGGGTGTGTATACTGCATTTCTGGGAAGTATACATATCCTGAGGCTTGGTTTATTTGAATTGTGATGCTAGGGTCAATGGAAGGCTAAGCATTACAAGTCAAATAAATTGGGGTCCTCACACAGACCAACTGACTCGCCTAGCTTCTTCCTGATCTCTGGTACCGAAAGGGGTGTTTTTGGAACAACTTCAGAAACCGTCTATAGTCGACGAACTGGAGACACCTTCTATATAAACAGCCTCTCTAAAGTACGAAGATACATGGATGACACCCATTCAGATCGATTATCCCGAAAGGCCAAAATGTATACTTTGGTCGAAGGTGTCTTTTATAAAAGAGGAACCCAAGGGGTGCTCATGCGATGTATTCCGCAGAGCGAAGGATTAAAACTCCTTCACGACATACACGGAGGAATCTGTGGAACTCATGCTTCCTACAGAACGCTGGTCGGTAAAGCTTTTCAACAAGGTTTTTATTGGCCAACAGCCCTCTACGATGCCAAGGAGATGGTTAAAAAGTGTGTACAGTGCTAGTTTCATAGCCGGCAAATACACCAACCAGCTCAGGCGTTGCAAACAATCCATTTGTCGTGGTCCTTTGCAACCTGGGGTCTTGATATCCTAGGACCGTTACCCAGAGCTCCAGGAGGTTTCGAGTTCCTTTTTGTGGCCATTGATACGTTCACAAAATGGATAGAAGCCGAACCTGTGACTGGGATAAGAACGGAAGCAGCAAAACGGTTCATGATGAGATGCGTGATCACTCGATTTGGAATACCAAGTCGAATTATCACGCATAACGAGAACGATTTACAAGCGCAAAATTTCAGGAATTTTGCGACGAGTTGGGAACTCGTTTGTGTTACGCTTCTGTAGCCCACCCCCAAAGCAACGGGGCAGCTGAGAGAGCGAATGGCCAGATAATGAAGGGAATCAAAACCCGAGTCTTCGATCAGCTTGTCAAGTGCTCGGGGGCTTGGGTACAAGAATTACCTTCAGTGTTATGGAAAATTCGTACGACAGCTAGCCGAGCTACAGGAGAAACACCTTTCTTTCTAGTTTTTGGTGCCGAAGCCATGCTTCCGCCAGAACTAAAGATCAGGTCAGCAAAGGTCGATAAGTTTAACGACTCAACTCAAGAAAACCTTCGAGCAGACGACATTAACCTGCTCGAGGAAAAGAGAAACTGTGCTTTGTTCCGCTCGCGGTCTACCAACAAACCTGCGCAGATACTATGATCGTAAGGTCCAACCTCTCGCACCTCGCTGAAGGTGACTTGGTATTGAGGCTTATCCAATCCCAGTCTAATCGGAACAAACTCTCCCCCGAGTGGGAGGGTCCTTACACTGTGGTCGAAGTAACACGTCCAGGATCAGTACGACTTGCAATGGAAGATGGCCGCGTTCTCTAAAACTCTTGGAACATTGACCAGTTGCGCAAATTTTATGTGTAACAAGCTTCAACGACAATAAAGTGTCAGGTTATCCCTATCCTTTTTGTCTATTTTTGAATTTCGCCTTTATTTTCGACCATTTTTTTTACGCTCATCCTTCCTGTACGCTGGTTAGCAAAAGGACAACACACTTAGTCGAAATCTCTCCCCTCTACATGTGGTCCTGCCCGCTAGACGGAGCTTCCTAATGTTACTTCGTTCTTAAACAACCTGTACAATGTTTATTGGGCTCAGGAAAATGGTCGAAAGTTGTTAAGCGAATTCATGTCACCTTAGTTTATTTCGAAAAAATAAACTAAGAAGAGTGAACTTTTTGCGATGCATCCGACTACTTTTCAAATTACCTGATTAGATTTTTACTGGTCGAAGGAAGAAACACACCTAGTCGAAGCCTCTCCTCTCTACACGTGGTCTTGCCCACTAGAAGGAACTTCCTAGCGTCGTTCTGTTTCCTACTTTTGCTGCCAGGACAACTTCGTCAGGAAAAATGAATGTAGCCGACTGAATCCTTAAGATACTCTAGAAGGTTGTTTAACTCTAGTTTTCATTATCGAGTTGACTAATTTGGTTGGAAATGGTAACATCACCTAGTCGAAGCCTTTTTTCTCTGCATGTGGTCCTGCCCACTAGAGAAAACTTCCTAGCGTCGATCTGTTTCCGCTCTTTCAACTAGTACAAACAAATCGATACTCGACAACTACAAATCGAACAAACCTCTCTGTTTTCAGAACCCTTTCTTTACTACTTCCTTAGTTTATTTCTAATAAACTAAGTAAGCAGTCGGGGGCTAGGATAAAGTTATAAATATGACTTCATTTCTTAGTCTTTTTTTTTTCTCCGGGTTATCATCTTACGAAGTACTGACTACTCTATGAGATAACGCGCAGGGAAAATGAAGGAGAAAGGAGGAATCGCTCATATCTGGTCTAATTATTTTCTTCCCTTTTTATCTTACGAGTTACTAACTACTCTACGAGATAATTTGCAGGAAAAGGGCCATATATTTATACGTCACCACCAAAAAAGACTTGTTTTTACAAGATTATATTACAAGACTACTCTGTCAAGGGAGATTCTATTTGCATCTCCTCTGCGACCTTCTCGCCAACCGACTGCATCTCTTCGATTAACTTCTCTGCTTCAGCTTTGGTGCAGTTGAAGTCGGCTTCAACAGAATGAAGATTAAGGTTAGGATCACGGGCCTTGAGTTTTGCTAAAACAAAACTCACAGCTCCTTTGACCGCTTCTCTTATCGAATCATTCTGATTGGCCTTCAGAGTAGATACCAACTCGTTCAGAGTACCGACTTGTTCCCCAATGGCACTCGTATGAGCGGCCATCGTGTCGTCGCGAGGAGCAACCCTCCCGGCACGAAGCCCATCGAGTACATTGTTCAGAAGTGAGATATTATCTTGAAGATTGATCTTCATTGATTTTGTCTCCTCCTGGGAATAAGTCGAAGCCTTGTGGAGTCGTTTTATTTCAATCAATCGATCTGGAAAGAGCGAAGATTGAATAAGTAAAACGATCTTATGAGAAGATAAAATAAATAAATAGTAGGTAAAAGTTCTACTTACCAGCTAATTGAGAACCCAAGTTCTCAATTTCTTGGTCTTTCTCCTTCGTGATACGGGAGATTTCATGGACAACGGAGGATTTCTCATGAACCGCGATCCGGAGAGCCCCTACATCGGCCTGAAGGGCCTTATTTTTGACTTCTTTTTCTGCAAAAGAATGAGAGGTTAAAAAGGGGGGAGCAGAAACCAAGACCAGAAGCAGTCGTAATTACACGCGATCGTTTATTTTTCCTACAATCGCTTAGTTGTAGAGTTAGCCTCCTGAAGCTTCTTCAGGAGGTCGGTGACGTTATCCCTTAGTTTCTTCGACTCGGCTTTTTCAAAGTCGAGTGAATCAGCTAAGGTCTTTTCGTCGCTCTTAAACATGAAAGAGTAAAGAGCAGACATGAACACAATCAGCCAAACGGTTGTAAATTTTTCTATGACCGACGGGTAGTCGTAAGTTATTCTACGACCACCCCCTAGTCGTAAGTCTTTCTACGGCTAGCATAAGTCGTAAGTTTTCTACGACAACCCGATTGCGAGTACTGAATAAATAATCGGAACGATTATGACAATCAGTCACTCACCACCTCTCTACTTGCTCGCAGAGTGTTGCCTTTTCTTGTCGAAGCTTGACAAGTTGCTGATTATATTCGCAAATCGTAGCGACTTGCTCCACGGCTCTCTGAAAAAGAGAAAAACGATAAGATAAAGAGATAAAACCCCAAATGAGTATCGATGAATACTTACGTTCATGGTTGACCAAGCAGACATGGAAACTATTCGTGACGGATCCTTCAGCCCATCCATCTCCTCGACTCGTTTCCACCAAACCCCTTCAAGTCGTTCATTGTCAAACACATCTCCGCAATTGACAATGCTGCTGGGGTGAGGAACTCGGTCGCGGGAGCGGTAGGCAGAAGAACCTACGATGGAGTCAGGGCCAAAGAAATCAGAGCAAAAGTTAAAATACTCCTCTTCCTCTGACTCTGTAATGGGGACACCACCCGAGGATCGGAAGGAGCATCTCGACAACCTCCTACCGCACGGTGATCGCACTAACGCTGTCACCTACTTCAGTATCCCCTCGAGGCTTCTGTCACCTCCTCTCGATCTCTACGACAGTTCGGCTTGTCGAGCGACTTCAACATCCTTAACCGCAGCGACTTCAAAGAACCGCAGCTTCCTCCGCCGCGGGGATAGTAGCTAGATCTTCAGCTACTATCGTTGTCACACCCTTGTCAGTTGAGGGGGAGACAGCGGGATTCTCCACGGGAGTATCCCTAGAAGTTGAAGACGCCGGGCTAAAATCACAGAACGCAGAAGTAAGTCAAAAAAACAAACAACAAGTAGTAACTACACTTATGTCTTTTGTTTTGCATACCTCTGCGCGCTGGACCTAACTCGAAACTTGGGAGCAACCTTCCCGACGGAAGATTTCTTCGAATTCTTCTTGACCACCGCTGGTCGAGATGCACTCGGGACCCCAGGAGTCACCTCCTCCCGACTTCCCGGGTGGACGAGATCAGTCTCGACCATCCTGAGAGTGCTACTTCCCTCGGCCTCAGATCCCACCGGAGCAGTAGTTTCCTTCACAAAAGACATGAATTCCTTCCAGTTCTCCTTTTCTAGCTGTCTTATGAAGCCACGAGAAGCTGAAACTGCGAAGGACTTGTCGTCGTAATAGAAAGGTACCTTAATCTTGGGGACCTTGCGCTTAAGGGCAAGGGCTCCCTCTTCTGCTCTTTTCTCTGCCGCGGCTAGGTCTGCGGCAAACTTAGCAAAAGGAGCAGGAGGAGCCGAGCTCGAACCCCCCTTGTCGCCGACTTTTACTAGTCGACGCTTCTTGGATGGAGGGGACTTCGCTGACTCCACCTGCGCAATCGCCCCAACAACCACCAACTTGACTTCTTCGTCGTCTTGGCAGTTCTCTATGCCAACTTTTTGATTGAGGAAGGGGAAAAGTGGTCGTAAAGATCTTTTTACGATCATTAAACCGGTCATCAGTACGATCAGCTCAAAAGTCGTAAGTATTTCTACGACATTGTCTAATCGTAAGTTATTCTACGATTACGTTAAGTCGTATGTATTTCTACGACATTGTCTAATCGTAAGTTATTCCACGATTACGTTAAGTCGTAAGTATTTCTACGACGTTGTCTAATCGTAAGTTATTCCACGATTACGTTAAGTCGTAAGTTTTTCTACGACGTTGTCTAATCGTAAGTTATTCTACGATTACGTTCGATCGTAAGGTTTTCTACGATCAGTATCCAGTCTTAAGTTTTCTGTGGCAAACCAGTTAGTCGTATACCATTCTACGACAACAAAATACCTAAAGGCATAATCATTCGATTACCTTTAGGCGCCTTTCTTTCTCTTCTGTGGTCAAAACCACGAGGATTTGAGGAGCCACCGTGTTCACCGGATGCTTCTCGCAGATGAGCCTGACACGCGCGTCAACCTCCGCCTACGAAAGATCTGGGTGTATGGACAATACGATTAAGCAGACTAAATCAGGATTAAACAAGGATAAAAGCCAAGAGAGTAAGTTTTTCTACTCGCCGTCCTTTTAGTCCCTGGTTGGGTCGTCCTTTCCTGAGTACCTCCACATGGGAGGCACCCTTGTCTTTAAAGGACTGATCCGGCGCGTAATGAAGTCCTTCACCACGTGCCAACCGGTGAGCCCCTCCGACTTCAAGTCTTTGACATCTTGAATATAAGGGGTTATCCGGTCGAGATTACTGGGAGTCGATTCCCAGGAAGAAGACCGCTCGGCGGCCTTTCCGACGAACGAGAGGCTATCTTCCTTGGTAACCTCCCAGTAGAACCACTTCTTCTTCCAACCCGGCCATGACGACCGGGTAAACATCTGAATGTACTCCCTCGACTTACCGTCGTGGAGCTTCAGACCGCAGCTACCGGCGATCCCGGCTTGACGAACCATTCCATAATAATACTGGAAAAGCTCAAGTCCGCGGAATCCCTGTAAGCCTCACACAAGTACACAAACACGCTTAGCATCGTAATGGAATTAGGACCAAGGTTCACTAATTCCACCCCAAAGTGCTCAAGCACGAGTGTGAGGAAGGGTGGCGAGCAATCGAAGGCCTCACTCACACGAAGCACCGAAAACGGGAATTTGGTCTGCCTCTCCCGACGGCCAATGCTGCCCGTTCGCCGCAATCCACTTCACGAGAAGACCCTCGGGGATCTTCTCGGCGGCGACCAAAGCAGTCATCTTTGCATCGTCCATCTCCGACTCAGCCCACTCAGAGACAATCCTGGCTATTTCTCTTTCTCTCTCGGAAGTGAGAAGATTCGAGGTTGGGAAAGTTCCAAGACAATGTACGGAATCACCGGCGGCGGAGGAGACGAGAAAGCAACCGACTGTTGGGTAAAAGGTAAGAACCTAAGTTCTTCCCCCGTGGCCCGTTTTATAACCGCACGATTGAGACGAAACGTCGCGGAATCCCAATAGTCGTCACCGCTTCGGGAATTGCTTCAACGGACATGCTTTTTAACCTGCCCGTTGGAAAGTCCCAAGACACCTTTTTCACACCTCAAGTGAAATTACCATCTTGACCCCCGGGTCTAATGAAAGGCCAATCGGAAAGGTTTTTACTTCCGGTCGTAAGGCCACGATTGCTTCGAAGTCGTAAGAGATCCTACGACATCTTGCAATCGTGGTGGTCTTAACAATTTACCTCGATTAAGCGTATTCCTGGTCAAGAGAAACGAATATTGAAGAGTCTTTCCTTCAATGTTCTCCTCACAATCCCATATTGATCAGAGGGTCATCTACGACCCTTCAGCCAAGTAAGCTATTTTCACTTGAAGCTGGGGGGCTAGATGACGAGGATCCAAATAATCCTCATTTATTAATCAGGAAATATGACGTCACAAAGCATACCCCTTGAATATTATAAGGGAAGAACGAGTCAGGAAGTCGTAGGTTATCCTACGACTACCCCCTAGTCGTAAGCTCTTCTATGACTATGGTATAATCGTTATGACTACCCCCTAGTTGTAAGTTCTTCTACGACTATGGTATAATCGTTATGACTATCCCTAGTCGTAAGTTCTTCTACGACTATGGTATAATCGTTACGACTACGATGCGGTCATAAGTCTTTCACGACTAGCTCGCTACTGATTCCTCACGATTTCATGGACCCACCCGCCGAAGACCCACTAAATAGTGAGGATCCAAACAATAAAATACGCAGATTATGTTTTGACATAACTATTGATAATTCCCCACTATCTCTGACTGATAACCGTTTGACAGTATGGGGAGATTACTACTCCGGTAATTACTCTCATTATTGCGCAGTAATGAGAGTAATTAGCCTGGAATGACGACGTCCGCCACTGCTTAGTATAAATAGGAGTCTTTTAGAGATAGTAGAGGAGAGGGACCCTTTTGGGGACAAAGAGCGCCTTTCCTGGAAGACAGTTAGGAAAACCTTCAGTCGATTGTAATCCAGAGGGCAAATACAAGATACACAGGAGTAGGGTTATTATTCTCATCCGAGAAGGCCCGAACCTGTATAAAAATCCCCGTGTCTCCTTCGTCTGCGTGATCAATTGTGGAGACCCCCCGAATCAAACAATCTTTACGTAAGATCAGTTCTAAAACACCGACAAGTTTTCATAAATAAACATATCACAAGGGTTGAAACATAGAGTCATAATAAGTTTGTGTGATCAAGGTTATCGACTAAGTCGATAACCACCCAATTCTACCGGTATTTAAGCATTGCTAAGCATCATATCGTAAAGACAAAATAAAAGGCCCTAAATCATTCACCGGGCTCTAATTCACCAGTGAGGATAATATTCCTAAGGTAGTGGCAGGGGTGAACAATTTCACTAGCAACAATGCAATGGGATTAACTACCTCTAATCGATAAAATTAATCATTGACACAAAAGCATGCATACGTACGAGTAAAACAAAGTATTACATTTTAAAAGTAATGGGATTGAGTGGATATGATCAAACTGTTTGCCTTTGCCTTGCTAGAGATATTCGACTTGCTGCGGAGGGTCACTCTCGTAATCAACGTCATCTAACGATAAAAACTGCCAAAGCGAAAAACAGCGAATAAACACCAGAATGCCAAAAGTATCCAAAAATTTAAAACACAGAATATAGATTATGAATTTAGGAACAACAAATTAGTTGATTCGGAGTTTATTTAAATTAGTTAGGATTTCTTCTTACTGATCTTTCCAAACTCACTTATTTTCCACATTATCATAGATTTCACTATTTGTTTATGAGGATCCAAGCGAAGCTTATTTTTCAGATTAGGTTACTACTACTGGGTAATTGTCCAACCAACTAAGTGATTCAGAAACAAATCTAACTACTGCACTAACCAAGTCATAAACCTATTGGCAATTCTGATAGTTGTCATGTTAATGCTACTGAGGACGTATGACGACGGATGATACCTAGAGCTTAGGTGATGTCGTTTTCCTTAACAGGCCACCTAATACTCACAAGCACTCTCTCGCCAGGCATTCTATGTATACAACCACGACGATCATACAATCAAAATCAATCCTCTTATAAGCTCTCATGATTAAATTAGTTATTACTTCCTATAATCACAACAATGGTCTTGAGTTAAACACTAAAGGCACTCACTACCCTCTAGTTACTTGAATCAACCTTATCATACCATTCTCTAGTTAACATTCGGATCACTTGATTTAATTGATTTAGTTCAGCCACTGATTGTTACTATCTGAAAACACAACTTATCAATTGAGTAGTTAAACTAAATAGAATGGCCTACTACCCAAACTTTATCTTAAATTTTGACATTCAATTTTGTTAAATCATTAGAGTGGTCTAACTAATAGCCATAAGATTAGCAGGGGTTGGTTTATGTAACATCCCAATTTTGGGCTTGTGTTTCAAATGTAAGAAAATGAGTAGAAATTAAAACTTTTTCTTACATCGTGTATTTCCTATTCGTACTGAACAAGTATTGTACAAGAAGTTATGGAAATACAAAGTCACAAGTCTTTTTATCCAAATCTTGAGCTTTCAAAAACAATCTTGTCAAACCTCTTGATCATCTCCTGGAAATATTTTTCCTGAGTTCTTGGGATGGTATGTGACCCCTCTGAAAAATTTCACAATTTTTAGAAATTGTTTGAATGTTTTTGGGGGTCAGTCAAACTTATTCAATTCTGGTCAAACTGGGGACCAGCACCTTGTTGAATTTTTGTAGGAAAATGTATAGTACAAAAACCTCTGCAAAATTTACACAAGGTCAATAACTCAGCTAGCAAGCTCCTGTTAAAACTTCATAATTTTTGGAGTTAGTTTGCTGCCTCAAATAATTCTCCTTAGATCAGCTCTTGTTAGAACTCTGATTCTGGAACCCTAGATCTGAGTCTGACTCAGACCCGAGTCAGGCTCAGTCTGTCGGGCTCGGTTGAGCCATCTCCTAGACCTCCTCGGCTCGGACTCGTGTGCGCGTGAGCTGGGCCGTCGGATTGTGATCGTGAGGCTCACGACCTCCCCGGGTGCGCTAGCCTTCAGAGGTTTGAGGTGCTCGTGGCCGCCCATCCCCAATCTAAAGGCCCACGACCTCCCCAGGACCTCCTCACCCACAAACGACCTCCCCGCCTCGGGTGATCTGGGACGTCCAGGACCACCCCGAGTGCATCAGGGACGTTCAGGACCTCCCTCAGCCCTGTTCTTCTTCCTCCCGACCTCCCTGAGGTCTGGTCATCTCGGTTGTCACGCGCCTGTGTGTGTGTCGAGGACGAGCGATTGGGAGCAGTGAGATGTCACCTTTTGTCCTTGTCAACGGCTCCTTTGCTGCCATGCATTCAATGCCTTGCGCTTTAACCTAAAGTCTTCACCGCTCGCCACTAGTCTCGCATGCGTGCCTTTGGCAGAGGCATGGTTCTTGCTCACAGTAGGTTGCCCTAGCCCTTATCCAAGCTCCCTGGCTATGTATAGCCTGAGACCTCCTTTCTCCTTTTCTTCCTCCATTCTTTGTTGTGCTTGAGCTCCCTCAGTGCGAGCTGGTCCTCAAACTGAAGCACCAAAGAACGCCACCCTCCCTCGCCATTGTCGGACCTTGGAGCTCCATGCCGAAGCTTGAGCTCCAGTGGTCCCATCAGCATTCTTGCCTTCTTCGTTGTCATCTTGATCACCTAGGGCGTGCTCTAACTGAGCTTGGTTCACATTGCAGAGGTGGACGAGTTGGGTGGTGGCTTTTCGGGGTCGAGGTCATATTCTTCTTCCTCTCCGGCAAGCTCTTCATCGCCGGACTTCGTCGACCTTCTCCAAGCTCCTCCGACCACCTTGGTCCCCTCTCTGCCCTCAGGTGCCCTTTCTTGGCTTGGCCCTTGCGTTTTCTAGTCATCGTAGAGCCCGTGTAGTTTTTGGTAGTTTTGCCGTATTAGTCTCCTTCCTCTCTCTCCGGCTCGCCGGCGTTCAAGGCCGTCGCCGCCGTCGAGAGCACATCCTTTAGGTTCTTGGCGATATTTGGAACTCAGTCATGTCCTTGGTTCTCGCCGGCGAGGCCCCCATCGCCGGCGGCAAGCCGTTGAACGCGCTCGGGATGTTGCCGGTGCAAACTTCCGTTTTCGTCATCTTTTTAGGACGTCATTAATGCCCAGTTGTTGCTAATCATTGGGTGCATTAATCGTGCCTTAACCTGTGTCGTTGTGTCTCTGACATGTGGGCCATAGGCTTAGAGTTAAAATCCAGAAGTCATTAGTGCCCTTTTAGGTTCTGTTAATTCCAATCATTAGCAGCATTAATTGATCTGTAGCCGCCACCTTTTAGTCGCTGTCCTAAGGAACCGCACCAGTAGGAGCACCTTAGACCTTCTAGAGCAGATCTGGCCGTTAAAGACCTCCGTAGGCCAAACCCCAGCCATCGGGTCACTTCCCGTATCACCGCTAGGACCTCCCTCCTCAGGACCTCCCTCCCGCGTTAATCATGGCCGTCTAAGACCACCCAGGCGAGATCTGAGCCGTAGAGTCGTTTCCGACTAAATCGCTTAGTCGCTGGACCTCTTGGAGCAATCCTGACCGTATAAGACCTCCCCAAGTATAGATCTAGACCCTTAGATCCTCTCCGTGCAAATCTTGCGTGCTAGGACCTCCCCTAGAGTTGATCCTAACCGTCTAGGACCACCCTGGTTAAATCCTAGCCGTTTAGATCTTTCTCCGTGCGCAAAAGACCTCCCTTGGTCATTTTGCAAAGACCATCCTCGGGGTCCTCTTTGTCAAAAGCCACCCCTAGTCTTTTACAAAGACAACCCCGCTCAAGACCTCTTAGGCTCTATCCTAGCCGTTCACGACCTCCCCAGATCTAGATCTGAGCGTTAGATCTCCTTTGCTAAATCCTTAGTCTCAGGACCTCCCTCCGCATCGATCTGGTCCGTTCAGGACCTCCCCAGGCCTAATCTGAGCCGTCCAGATCTCCTCTCGTTAAAACCCTATCGCGTAGGACCTTCCCGAGTAGATCTTGGCCATCCAAGACCTCCTCGTGTAAATCCCAGCCGATCAAAACCTCCCCCTGGAGATCTTGACCGTCTAGGACCTCCTCCTTTAGATCCGTAGCGTTAGGACCTCCTCCTCTGGTCTAAACCGTTAGATTTAGATCTAACGGGCTAGACCTCCCTCCGTAGATTTAGCCGTAGGACCTCCCTCTGGAGATCTAGACCGTTGAAGACCTCCTCCGTGAGATCTCAGCCGTCTCGACCTCCTTCCTTGGATTTAAAGCCTTAGGACCTCCCCTAGTGCTTGGGACCGCCAGATCTCGATCTGACAGTCACGACCTCCGTTAGGCGCGTGGACCTGCATGCACTCGTCGTGGCCGTTGGATCCGATCTCAACGATCCAGACCTCCCCTGTGCGGGAGGAGGTCTTCTGTGCGCTGTGCTTCGAGGTATGTGGCCGTGCGATGAAGGATCGACGGCCCACGACCTCTCCTTTTTCCTTCAGTTCATTTGGACCTCCCGAGGGCTCAAGTTTTCTAAATCTTTTGATGTTCAAAATTTCAAAAGTGCATAACCTTGTCATTTTAACTCCTTTTTGAATGATTCCAGTTGCTGTAGCTCTGTTATAGTATGAACTCTAATCTGAGAATGGATTTAGGCACTGTTATGAAGTAGAAAATGATATAAACTACATGAACTTGTTTAATATGAAATAGCTGTTTAGAAATTATCTCAAATTTGTAAAATACATAACTTTTTCTCTGTAAATCCAAACTGAGCAAACTCAACTTGGTAAAATTTGTCTGTAGACATGCTTTAATATGAACTAGGCTTTGTCTTTATTCTTGTTCCTGAAAAGTGATATATGCTAGTTTTAGAACTTAGAAAAATCATAACTAATTCATTTCAACTCCAAATTGTGCAAACTCAGTTTTGCTGTTGTTAGGATAACCATATATACCTACCATAAAAATTTCAAGTTCCAGATCATTTTAGAAATTTTTGCCATGAACAGTAACCCTAATTAATTTAATTAGGATTTTTTCAGGCTGAGAGAACTTAGTTTAGCTATAACTTTTTCATGCTAAGTCCAAATGACCTGTTTCTTGTTTCTAAATTTGTCTAAAATCACTCTCTTGCTGCTGTATAAATTTCATTGTATTTGGATAACTTTTGCTGTTGAGTTTTATTTGGAGTTCTTGTTCTTATTTGATTATCGCCTTTTCGCGTTAGGTTCCGAAGGAATTATTGTTTACGTGAGTGAATCTTCTGCAGCAAGAAAGTGATCTACAGCAAGGCAAGCAGTTTGATCATATCAACTTAATCCCATTACTTTTAAAATATAATACTTTGTTTTACTCGTACGTATGCATGCTTTTGTGTCAATGATTAATTTTGTCGATTAGAGGTAGTTACTCCCATTGCATTGTTGCCCTGAAATTGTTCACCCCTACCACTACCTTAGGAATGTTATTCTCACTGGTGAATTAGAGCCCGGTGAATGATTTAGGGCCTTTTATCGTCGGTACGATATGATGCTTAGCAATGCTTAGATACCGGTAGAATTGGGCGGTTATCGACTTAGTCGGTAACCTTGATCACACAAAATTATTATAACTTTATGATTCAGCATTTTGCTATGTTTATTGTGAAAACTAAAAATAAAAACAAAATGATTTAGACTTGGGCACAATGGTATGTTGGTGTGCTTGTGGGTGTGACTGGAATGGTGCCCGGGTCAATTAAGGACCGAGTTACTTGCGTCACCGTACTGAGCATTTTGCGTGCTAACCACACTAGAGGGTATGGGACCTCTCTTGACTTAGTACTTTGGCGTGTATTGGCTTGGGTCGCAGGAGCCGCGGGAGGGATGGTCTTTGGGAGCATTGTAGAGTCGAAAGGCTTCCCGTGATGGTGGTTGTCTTTCGGTATGAATGTAAGCGTATGGATTCCGATCCATACGAGCGGCTCGTAGTCAATGCACAATATTGGAAAGCGTCTCGTAGGACTTAGCCGTGCGGCATACCTTCTAAGTGTGCTTTTGTGGCTTAAAGACGGTGCGAAGTGTGGGTACATTGGTACACCTGCGCAGGTTAAAACTATTCGAATAGCCTCGCCCTAGGTTATTGACACGCTCGGATACGCCCCGTGAGAACTAGACTACAACCTTTTAAATTAAAACTTGACATGGGTGGTACGAATCTGGGATTCGTGCTATGTGTGGTGGCTATTGGGATAGTCACCAATAGGTGGTTACTCTTGTACTTATTGTATCGCTGTTATTTCAACAATTACAATCAGTTTGTCAAATTGCTTTGAATCTATTACATTATTGCAAATGAAAACTCGATTTCTGCTAAAAGTAAGTCCAGATCCCCCTCCACTTAAATAAAGTTTGCATGTAGTTAATTATAGTTCTGTTACCCTTACACGTCAGTCTTGCGAGTACAAAAACAATTTTTGTACTCAGTTGCTTTGCTTAATGTTTTTGTTGCAGAGGAAGAAGGTAAGCCCCAAGGGCTTCCCTTTTGTGAGATGTGCTACGGGTTTGACGACTAGCTTGGCGGCCCGGTTGGTTGCCTTGTGGGTAAAGGCACACTAATTGGCTCTTTTGTTATTGCCATCTTATGGCCCTTTTGCTTCCGTTGTCTATTTGTTATTTTGTTGCTTTTTTGCCGGTTGGCCATTGTTGTATTAAATCCCTATTATGTATGTCCTTTGTTAGAATTAATGTTATGTGATATATGGAATTGATGCATGATTTTGTAACGGGGTGTGTATACTGCATTTCTGGGAAGTATACATATCTCGGGGCTTGGTTTATTTGATTTGTGATGCTAGGGTCAATGGAAGACTAAGCATTACAAGCCGAATAAACCGGGGTCCCCACAGTTTACCTTTGTTAGCGTAATGTCCAAAGGTTAACTGAATCGGTACACTTTAATTTCTAAGTACTTGTATAAGTTGTATTAGTCCACAGTTATTTTGATTTCTCATCTACACTTCTCTGTTCAATATCTTGCAAAGATCTACTGAAGTGATGTTAGTTAAATGTTCAATGGCTCATAAAATTTCTAACTACTGGTTTAGACATGTTATTGGCCTAAAGAAAACTCTGAATAACTTCAGAGTTCTTTCACTATTTACTCAGCCTACAAAAGCAAAACCCTCTGAACTTAAGTGTGGTTGGTTAATTCCCCTCTAAAAATCAACTTCCAACTTTGTTAATACATTTGAGTGAACTAAAAGACATCCATAAAAGCTGCTAGTATAGGACAGTTAGCTTTGCAAAAATTTCTCCTGACAAACCAAGTTTTCACCATTCTCTGATAATTCAACACAAAAAATTTCAGAAATGAAATGCTTTCGACTAACTTCTTTTAACACTAAACTTCAATTCTTGCTAAACCATTTAGGTGACCTAATGACATTAACAGGGTTTACTAGGAAATCAAAGTTTCTATTAATAAAAGCATTAGGTGATCCTACTGGTGGGGCCCACTGTCAGCCACAGGGAGCTCAAGGGGGAACAGGGGAAGCTCGGGCCGAAATGGGGCTGTGGTCGTCGCCGGCGGTGGAGCTGCGGCGAGGCAGTGGAGAGGGCCAAAATGGGTTGCCTGAGGGCTACTGAAGCTAGGGGTGGCGACTTGGTGGCACGGGCGACACTGTGGTGGCGCGGCGATGGCGAGCGGCAGCCGGCCGTGGAGGTGGAAAGGGGGCGACAGCGTCGGGTGCAGTTGGAGCAGAATTAAGGTGCGCATAAGCACCAGTGGGTCACCTAGAGCAGGCCGGGGTGGTCGGTGATGACGGAGAGTGGCCGGAGTGGCCCGGCGACGAGAGCATGCGGCTGCGCGGGGTGGTCACCGTGGAGGGGTCCCTGGAGAGAAAGAGAGAGCGGGTGAGTGATGGGGTGAGGAAGAGGGAGTCTGGTGAATGCTCACGGAGGAAGGAATTGAGCTGGGGCTTGCTGGAGAAGACACGGCGGCGGAGGAAGCGGTTTTGGGCCGGACACGAGGAAGAAGGAGTGCGCACAGCTCCTCAGGCGATGAAATCCAAAATTTCTTGAGGGGTTTGCCTCCTGGGGATGTGGGACACGCCGTGACGCGGTCGGCCGAGGTTGGAGTTCGCCAGAGCGACCGGAACGGCGTCGAGCGGGTCGGCTCTGGAGCTCATATTGAGCTGAGAGGAAGAGTGAGGATGAAGAGGGAGGTCGAGAGGATGAAGTGATGCTCGGGGGCGGCCATTTATAGGCGAAGGACGGAGCGGCCGAGGAGAGAGCTCGCATGGGCAGTGAGGTGACCGCGACTTGGCGTGGCGCACATGCAGCGTCGCTCGGGCGAGCTGGCGCGTAGGCGAGCTGGCGCAGGCGCCGCGTGGAAGAGAAGGGCTGACGACGGGGGCCCACAGGTAAGTGAGAGGGGGAGGGGTGGCTCAGTGCGAACTGGTTCGGTCAGACCCGAGTGGCGAAGTGGTCCGGTCGGAGGAACAGTGCGAGCTAGATTTAGAATTAGGGTTTTAGTGTTGACCAAAAATAAGTAAGTTTGACCTAGCCATTTGAAATAGAAATAAAATTCGAAAAGTTCTAAAAAGTTTTGTGGGCACTCTGAGGTTCACAATGGACTTAGGAAAAATAATTGCAAACAATTTATATACTAAAATTTGTTAGAATTAAATTATTTTCAAATCTGCATTAGTGATTTGATTTGAATTTTGGTGAAGTCAAAATCACTTCTAAAAATTTGGTAAAAATAATTACAATTCAATATAAATAATCTAGTATTTGAATAAATTATTTTTGGAAACTTTCATTCATACATTTTTCTGGAATTCAAATAGAAATGGAAATTAAGTTTAAAAGTTTGAAATTTCAACACAAACTTTAATACAAACATCAAAAGTTTAAAATTGTGCACAAGTTTTTAGAAAACCAAGAGCATGACTAAGAGATACAACAAAGTTTTTTAAACTTTAATGCTTTTATATATATTTGAAATACAAACCATAGTTTGGGGTTGTTACAAATCTACCCCCCCCCCCTTAAACAGAATCTCGTCCCGAGATTCTGGTAGTTCGGAAGTCGGACGAATGGCTGTGGCAACCTAGGTGGGTTTGGTCACGGGGTCACTTTTCGGATTTCGCCACGAACTGAACTCAAATCCGAAACCAGAGAGGTTCTTCAGAAGTTTTAGGTTCTAAAGTGGGAAGCTTTGTTGAATGATTTCTAATGTCCTTCTGCTAAGTGTTTTCTAAGTGGTCCTTTTCAACTCTAAACGAAATGCACCATCTGTTGTCTTGATTTCCTTCAGAGATAGTGCTGGAAGATCATGACGCAGTATCCTGACGTTGCTGACACATTTTCCTTTCCATTGCTTTGTTTAACCTTTCCTTTCTTGATTCGAAGATAATTTGACATCACGCTTCACGTCGTCTTCTGGTAGTATGAAAGACTCGGCTCCACTCAGTCGACCGAAAGGGGCATCGATCGATAGAACGGAAAGACTGGTTGGATGGTAATCTAGTATCAACACCAAGACTCAGTGTAGGAAAGAGAAGTCAAGCAAGGTTTAAGGTGGTCATGCTTAACCTCACTTCTCTAGTTCTAATTGTCCGGCTTGGAGAGGAATGTATCAAATGAATGCATGAAAGGATGCATACATGCAGTCATCTTTAAGACAAATTTAGGTTTGATTAGTGAGAGTGCAAATACTCACATGCATGCTTACATGCTTCTTGTTTTATACAACTTGGGTAACATGACATGCTTGACTTAATTTAGAAACTATATGCATGATCAAATTATAAGAATCAAGATGCCTAACAAGTAATTTGAGGTATCTTCTACCCCCCTTAAATATTTTGGTACCTGAAAGATAAGTTGAGGAAAGAATGGGCATAAGGTGAGGGGATGGCAATGGGTATGCAATTTAATTCTAGCATGTACTAATCATTCCAAAATCACCATAATGAGATCAATTGAACCACCGATAGTTTTCCGACATAATTACGATGCATGCCGCCCGTAGGCGATGCACAACTATTTGGAACAAAGAGAACAAGTGATTACAAAATCTAGCGTCTATAAACTAAGTAATATCATTAGGGCGTATCTATTCTAAGAATAAATCATAATTTAATCCTAATATCGCAATAAGGCATCGTTTAGGAGAAACAGACATTACCCTAACCCGATTGCAAATACATAACAAGCGAGAAATGAACTCCAAATATTAGTATGAAAGCATAAGATCAGCGCAAAACCACAAAGCAAAAGATTTGCTTCCCGGTACGACTAACTCGTATTGAATGAACGAGCAATCGTTTAGGATGATAAAATTTTAGAACACAACTTAAGTTCTAACGTATCTAAAAGGCATGACAAAAACCATATAAGGGTGGATTGGGCACTAGCCATCTAATATCACATCTTACCCTTTTAATCCCATGAGTTTTAGTTGATTTATCATCTCATTTTTAACCCTAACGACGAACTAAGTGCTCGCAGTCCAAAACTTGTGCTTGCTGTCCAGATTTTGTATCCGAGCTCTGAGATGAGTCCTTCAACTCCGAGTGCTTCAAATGGGTGCTGACTTACATGTCACAGACCACATCGGTTTTAGTCGTGATCATTGCTTCAATGATACACACGCACAACCAAATACTCTTTTCTTAAAGAAACATACGAGTATAAGGAATACCAGCTCGGACAATTTATATGGTTTTCGTTCTTTCTTGAATTTGAATACTGTTATTTTATTTCAACATTCTGTTTTACTCAAGTTTGGCTACTGGTCGGGACACGGAAAGCCTCCTGGTCGAAGTCTCTCCTCTCTGCACGTGGTCCTGCCCACTGGAAAGATCTTCCTAGCGACGGTTCTTTTCCTACGATCCTCGCTGCCAGTCGGATTTGAGCTTGAGCACGTTTCGTGAGATATTTTTACAAATCTTCAATTCTTGAGATTCGATACGACCAGATTCGGATAATTTATAAACCAAAGTACTTATCTGTTCATTTCCTTTTTTGCTATCATTCTTAATGCATATCTTTTTATCAGCAAATCCGGTCTTTGTTATATCTTCCGACTACAAGTGGTATTTCATAGTAATTCGATAATGGACAGGATCTAGACTGGTCGAAATCATCAGCTGGTTCCGACCACATGATTTCCTAGTATTCACTGGATCGTTGTCATAAACATTATCAGCACTCCTACCATGGTCATTGTTATTACTCAATTTCTTAGTCTACTGCTTTCGTTTAGTAAAGTTCATCTACTAATAAAAGCAGTCGGGGGCTAGGAGATATATGAGTATTTAACAACATTGATAAGACAAAGCAGGATCTTCATTGATAAAAGGTAAGTTTCATTTTACATAGTCTAATATTACATCCATTTACTTGTTGGGACCACGGTGAGTCATTGCGTGATGGAGATCCGACTTCCATTTCTTCAGCAACTTTCTCTCCGAGAGGTCTTACTTCCTCGAGAAGTTTTGTTGCTTCATTTTCAAAGCAGTTGAAGTCCTCTTCCACAGCTTTAAGATTAACAGATGTGTCGGAAGCCTTCAGTTTAGCTAAAGCGACGCTAACTCCATTCACGATAGCTTCCTTCATTGTCTTAACATGGTTCTCTCGAAAGAGTGTTATTACCTCCTTGAGATCTTCAAGTTGATGGCCAAGAAAATTGATTCTCTCTGAAGGATCTCTTAGAATGGGCAGTTGCGTTCCCGACCCCAGGTCGAAGAGCATCTTGTTCAGAGCCTTGACTTTGTCTTCAAGACTCCAATCGAGTTCAGTCCCTTGGTCACGCTCAAACTTGAGGGTTTTCTCCGCTCGTTCAAGTGCTTCAGTTTTTTCTGCAAGAGTGGATAAAAAGAAATTAACATACTCTTTTATTGGAGTTACAGAATACTAGTTAAGTCTACGACCAGTTACCTTTGATTTTCTTCTCACAAGAGTCGAAAACCTCCTTTTGTCTGGTCATCGCATGCTCGATCGACCGGTCTTTTCCCTGATTTTCTTCCTTGAGTTTTATAATTATGGCTTCTTTGGCCACAATCTCTTCTTTAATTTTCTCTAAATCTATCGAATATGATAGGAAGAGAAGGTTAAGTCACAAGAGGGAAACAAGATGATAAAATTTAGGAAGTCAAACTAAAAGAGAAATGTTCTTACTTCTCAGATCGGAATACTTTTGCTCCAAAGATCTTATTCGCTGGGTTAGTCCTCCGACCACAGCATATTTCTCGACCATGTGCTACAAAAATAAAATCCCTTTCTTTGATAAATTTTCAAAGAAACTTCAAAAAGAAAGAGTTGTAAGGATGGTCGTAGAACACTTACCCGAATTGCCATGTCATTATATTCGGAAAAAATTGTATCTGGACCAATCTCAGCTTGATGGTCCGATATCTTTCCCCAGGCTTCATCAAGTTCCTTATCCTCGATAAATCGGGGAGAAAAGGGAATTTTGTTAACCTGAGAAGCATTTCCAGGAGGAGGTGGAACCTGTTGAGGATCTTTGGAGATGACTACCTCCGGAGAAGGAGTAAGGATTACAAGAGGATCCTGAGCAGATCTTTGAAACACGCTCGGGGCTTCTTTACTACTTGTCCTCGGCAGTTTTAGCTTTAGGAGTATCCTGATCAGGAACCTCCACGACCACCTTTTCCTCAGGAACCTTTTCCTGAGGGGTGCTCTGGTCGGACACGACTGGAACACCAGAAGATCTAAAAAAGGGGGGAGAGAAGGTAAGGAAGATCTAAGGTATGTATATATACGACCTCTTCATTTAATATATATACCTGGTCGATTTTCTGAATTTACCCTTGTAACGCATCGAAGCAAAGTTCGTTGCGCTGGCCTTCCTCTTCTTCTAAACCGATTTCACCGGTTCTAAACCAGTAGGGTTGACTAGATCTTGCACATCCACTGATCGGAAATCAGAAGCGATATCCGCGACCATTTGGTCGAGATCCCTGATCGTCGGATCAGTAGATGTAGATTCATCGACCTCCAAAACAGTAGCCTCATTAGGTATTGGTGGGTCTTCAGTTACCTTGCTAGAAGGTATGACAACCGCCTAATATATCATCAAAGATAATTAGGTGATGAACATCACTTATCTAAAATATTATTTATGCTTGGTTTCCTACCTTTGGAAGGTTGACATCCTGTATAGTCGAAGGGGTGGTCGGATCATCAATCGGCTCACATCTTTCAGTGACCTTATTGATTCTCAACCCAACTGACTACATATCAAAAAAGGATTTATGGTATACCGGTCAAAAATAATATGTACGATAACAAAAAAAACGGTTGATTTTTCTTACCTTAAGTCTTTCAATCATCTCTTCAGCGGAAACAACCGCTAAGATCCGGGGAAAACTAGCCTTGTCGCCAGGCTCTCCGGCGCAGATCATTTTGATCCGGCTTCTAATCTCATTAGAAGATAGAGCTGTAAAGGTAAAATAAAATATTTAAGGATACGGAAATAATCAACTAAGATAGGTAAACAGGTCAGAAATCATTCATGGCTTACCCTCTTTGGAATCTTTGGTCGTATCGTCACGACCAATATACCAGAGCATCCGATGTGCTCGGGCTTTCAAAGGACTAACCAGGCGTGTGGAAAAATCTTTCACTATGTGCTAAGATATTAAACCCTTTACACTAAGAAACTTGATAGCTTCAGCCTATTTCTTTATTTTTCCCTCTTTTTCTGTAGAGGGGCGCTAATTCGGATTCTCGACCGCCTTCTTACCTGAATAATAAAGGCTATCTTTCTTCGTGATCTTCATATAGAACCAACTCTTCTTCCACGACGACCACGAAGATTTCGAGTACATAAATATGTACTCATCGGCTTTTCCGTCATGGAGGCGCAAGGTGCACTCTCTAGGCGTCCCAATCGTCTTCCCAGACTTTGTCATCCTGTAGTAGTACCTGAATAGATCCAGATCTGCTGGAATCCCCAAGTACGCTTCGCAGAGGTAAATAAAGATGCTGAGATTGGCGATAGCATTGGAAGCAAGATTCACCAATTCAACTCCATAATACTTCAAAACTTTGGGAAGGAAGGAGTGAATTGGTAGCCTAAATCCACATTCAACATATGCAAGAAAAACAGGAATTTCTCCATCTTCACCACTCGGAGAATGTTCCCCAACCGTAGATCTCCAAGAAATCATATCCCTGTTGGGAAGCATCCCGATCTTCTCCAGGCTCTCTAGCTTCTTCTCATTCAAGTCGAAAACCGACCAGTTAGTGATTTGGTCCGACATGGTTAGATTTCTTTCGGGTGGGGAAAGAAAAGGAGGTCGGAAGCAGTTTTTTACTCGGGAGATGAAGAAGGAAAGCAGGAAGTAAAAAAAACCCTAAGTCTACAAAGGGGTTTTATAAGCTTCAGAATTTCTAACCGCAATAAGGAGTTACCCAAAAAAAGTCCAACGGACACAAAAACTCTTCAATTCCCAAGGCAAAGTTCTCAACTTTAAAGTGAATACAAACCGCTTCAAATGCCTTTGCATTTAAATGAGCGTCAGCCCGATACGGCTTCATCGGAAGAAAAGTGTTCACACGACCTATTCATTTAAAGTTCGGGGGCTAGCTGACGAGGATTAAAACCTCTATATATTATTTTTAATATATAAAAGACCATACGTCTCCATGGTCGTAACCCCTGAGGTGCACGACCTCACTGGTCGTAGAGATTCCAGAGGTTACATAATGGATGCTCTAGTCCGACGAAGGCCTAAGCCAAGCTCCCGACCAGGAGAAGTGCTCGTAAAAGGTATGAACTGATACTTGGAACAGATTCAAGGTATATTCTCTACCGTGTGATGAATGGAACACGTGCATATTCCATACCATACGACGTTTCTTATCCAGAAGCACTGACGAACAACCTCCATGAGGTTGTATGTCTCATAGACATATAACCGCCGAACGGTTGGTTCATTATCAACCGTCACTTGACTCCGACCAAATGCAACGCTTCACATCAGAAGTCTTCTCCGGAAGTAACTGCCACCTCTTCGAGGGCTATTTAAAGATGGAACCTGGACGGGTCAAGAGAGGAGGAGAGGGCAATACAAGACAGAGCCATCAGACTAAAGCACAAGCCGTAGATTTGTGTGATAGGTTTGAGGTTGTAAGGGAACAAGTAGTGTTCTCAGATCATATTCTGTAAAACCCAGTTCATATTAATAAAAGAGCAGTCTCATTATTTCCTTAGATTTTCCACGTCACTTTCTCCTTTTCTTTTCGTAAGATCGATGTCTTGATCGTCGACAGATAGATCTTCACCGGAAGATTATCGAGTTGGTAGACTCGCTTGGCACATGACGCTGGGAGACGGAGGATCTGCAGCAGATCGTGGAGAAGGTGGAGCGCGGAGCGCGATCGCGATCGTCGCACGTCGGCCGACCCGGTGGACCGACTAGTGCGAGGACGAGGGGTCAACAGAGGTGGCAGGACACAGCCTCCTGCTGCGGACGTGGCGGGGTCGTCGTCGTGGCAGCATGGGGGGAGCACCGCGGGACATGTCGGAGGTGAGTACAACACGCTTCTTGATTTCGACCCTCACAAGTTAGTAACGACGATCTTCTGTTACAGGTCCTCAGCTCCACCCGTACGCGGGGCAGGAGTATGTCGCGTCGTCCGAGCACATCTTCGGGCCAGCAGGTAAGTTCAGCTTGCTTGCTTGCGTGACGTCCGTTTGGCCATGATTACGTTTGTAACGTAATGCTTCGCAGGAACGGCTTGAGAGGACGATGCATTGTCGCCCGACGATACAGACCTATCGGCACCCATGGAGGACTTCTTTAGGGACCCACGTGACACCCAGTTCACCTTGGAGGCCTCTCAGTTGTACGGTGCGCCGAGTTCGTCCCAGCCGACGCAGGAGCAACCCTGGCGACACCACCACAGACTACTCGCTTGGGTCAGGTAGTCAGGCAGCCTGGCCCTTTGACGTACTCGCACCAGCGACGGGTGAGGCCCGGGGCGACACGGGGGGTGCGCCCCAAGAGGGGACGCCAGTAGATACTGATTTCTGTAAATATCAGTAATTGTAGCTATGTAAATATTATTCTGTGTGCAACTATTATTTTGATTATGTCGTGTTTCGATATCTCATTTTTTGTTGAGCCAGCTAATTAGGACAGCGTGACCAGACGAGCTAGCTTTTTAGGACGATGTGACCTGACGAGCTAGCTTTTTAGGTCGATGTGACCAGACGAGCTAGCTTTTTAGGACGATGTGAACCGACGAGCCAGCTTTTCAGGACGATATGACCTGACGAGCCAGCTTTTCAGGACGATGTCACCCGATGAGCTAGCTTTTCAGGATGATGTGACCCGACGAGCTAGCTTTTTAGGATGATGTGACCCGATGAGCTAGCTTTTCAGGACGATGTCACCCGACGAGCTAGCTTTTTAGGACGATGTGACCAGACGAGCTAGCTTTTCAGGATGATGTGACCCGACGAGCCAACTTTTTCGGAGGACGTGACTAGATGAGCCAGCTTTTAGCAAGACGTGAGCAGACGAATTAGCTTGCAATGGAGCCCCAGCTATGGTTACGTCTGCTCTAGCTATAAATACAGCGCAACTCATCCAACAACTCCACACTAGCAGCACCAAGTAGAAAACATGGACAAGGATAAGGAATGAGAGAAAATCCGCAAGCTTTTGAAGGCCTGGGTGTCTCCCCATGAGACCGCCGCTCGCCATCATGCCGCTAGTCAGCAGCCTTTCACACACCAAACTTTTTCGAAACTGGTGGATGTGAGGAAGCTACCTCGCAGTACGCCCAATGATTCTAGGTCGAGCCGCGGCCCCCCACCTATGCCCGCGGAACGCCCTCCAGAAGGGCCCCGATATGGGTGGCGCCACCCCTATGCTGGTGTCGGGACGCCTGCAAGTGTGTCAAATCAACCGATGAGTGGACTATCGGGTAGCGCTATTGGTACTGCCCAAACTATGCCGTGGACTACACCCACACACAGCCGGTAATGAAACCGTATTTTGGGGTACAATGCTATTTTTCTTCCCATAACGGCGTAACCAACTCTCTTTACCCACCGCAGTCTCCGCCACCCCTATACGACTTCAGCTAGTGGATCGACGACAAGATCCACCCCTACGACATGTGGTGGTTGCTGACGAAAGAGCTGGGCCAGGGAGGACATCAAGACCCGCGAAAGGCGCCTGAAAGAGTTAAAAGCTGAGCAGGCCGAGCAGGGTAGGCGGGACAGGCAGCGCGAGGAGCAGGAGCGTGAACATGTCAGGCGACGGGAGGATGAGAGGGAGCGGAAGAGGGCCATCGCGGCGAGAACTAAGGCGCAAGGCGAGGAGTACAACGCCGAGCTGGGCCGCAAGGGCAAATGGCCATGTTCGACGCAGTAGTTCTACCCTATTCATCCACATATGCCATGTATTTCTATTTTCTTAAAGGCATGTGTGTACCGTCCTCAGTCCGTTATCCATTGTACCATGTAACCCCCTTGTGCGATGAAATGTTATGTTGTTATCATTGCGTCATTTCCCGAAAGTTCTATAACAGAGTTGTGCATGAATTCCCGGACTTCATTGTAATATCACTTACCTTCGTACTTAAGAATCATTAATACCTCAATCGTCCTAAAAAAAATCTTACAAAATTCACCTTAGTAGAACAATACACGACGATCACAAAATCCTATTGTCAGTTTAACCCATTTCGTACTGTTGTAATTCTGCGAAAATCACAAAGAAAGCAAGTTGTTTAGGGTTTCATATCCCTATCGCCAGTTGAACCGGTTGCAATTTTTTCCCAAATTAATATATTTTAAAAAGATATTTACAAAAATAGATAGCCGCGGCAAAAAATTACAAAAATGAATCCCTGTCGCCAGTTCAACCCCTTGTCGTCGGTTCAGCTATCTATCGCTAGTTCAACTGGCGACAGCAAGCTATCGCCGTTTGAACTGGCGACAGCAAGCTATCGCCGTTTGAACTGGCGACAAGCCCCTGACCCCTATAAAACCCTCTCGGAACCCTCAAAATTCTACACTGGACTCAGTTTTGTTCAGCCAGTTGCCCACCCCTCGGGTAATTTTTTAACAGAATAGATTACATAGTTTTTGGTGTACGGTTATGTAGTGAAGTCCGTTTTACATACTTTTGTGGCCTATTTAGTTTTAGATATGTAATTCATCGTGTAAATGTTCTTTACACTGCAGTGCGTCAAATATGTCTGACGTCGCCGATTTCAAAATTTACTATGGCCGAGGGACTATTATGGAGTGTCCCGAGGGAATTGATTTGAGTTATTTTCAGTCAACGGACGTGCCCCTACCAAAACTTGAGCAGCGTACATTCGGCGCTATGATGCGGTGGTTGTTCCACACGTTCCAAGTTGACCGTGATGTGTACGATCTGACATTGAGTTGCCTTGCCCCCCGGGCAGGACAGCCTACGTATTGGGAGTTAGTGTAGCTAAAGAGAACAAATTCATGGCGGTCGTATGTACGCATGGCAAGGGAGAGGGGATGGAGATTGGTCCTTCTGGTCCAGGCTTATGCCAAACCCACTCCAGCATCCGCATCTGAACAAGTAGGGTTTGCTCACACCGAGGAAGAAATCAGGGACTCCAGCGCAGCGCACACAATGCCTGAAGGACAAGGGGCTGTTGATGCCTTCGATGAAGACTATGTCGAAGTAGCTCCTTCAGTGAGACAAGCTAGTGGGCTTGCTGACGAGGGTGAGAAGCTGGAAGACCTAGTGCAAAGGATGGATCTCGAAGACCAGGACTACATGGCATTGTCGGAAGATGAAGGTTCCGATGACGAGGATGATGCGAACCAGCAGGCAGTTCCATCAGAGTGGAACACATACCAGTTCGAGAACCTCGTCGTTAACGAAGGCTCTCATGTACCGTAGGAGTACGACCAGAGCGAGGTCAGACTAGGAGCTATGTACAAATGCAAGGAGGTTGCGCAGGATGCGATCAAATTCTGGGCATTGTCGGTGCGGCGCACATTCACCGTCGTCAAGTCTACCCCAAGATGGTACGACGTGAAGTGCGGCATAGAGGGATGCCCTTGGCGCGTGCATGCATTTCAGCCCAAGTGGGACACCTACTGGAAGTGCTCTATAGTGGTCCCTCACACATGCGTCGTCATTGAGTCGGTCTGATCCACCGAACGTCATCGCTTCATCGCCAATCTCATGTACGGTGAGATCGTGGATAATTTCGATTTTGAGCCACGATCCATCATTCGGGCCATTGAGGCAAGGTTCCAGTACACTATCAGCTTTGCCAAGGCTTGGAGTGCAAAACAGAAGGCATTGGAATCAAGGTTCGGCACGTTCGAGAATTCCTACCACAACCTCCCTGGGCAACTCCGGGTCATACAAGACAGGAATCCCGACACTCATGTCAACATTCAAGACGCCACGCATCCGAAGTGGCCTAATAAGAGGGTACTACAGCCAGCATTCTTCGCCTTTGGTCCATGCATCAATGCATTCTGGCACGATCTCATGTACGGTGAGATCATGGATAAATTAGATTTTGAGCCACGATCCATCATTCGGGTCATTGAGGCAAGGTTCCAGTACACTATCAGCTATGCCAAGGCTTCGAGGGCAAAACAGAAGGCATTAAAATTAAGATTCGGCACGTTCGAGGATTCCTACCAGAACCTCCCTGGGCAACTCCAGGTCATACAAGACAGGAATCCCGGCACTCATGTCGACATTCAAGACGCCACGCATCCGAAGTGGCCTAATAAGAGGGTACTACAGCGAGCATTCTTCGCATTTGGTCCATGCATCAATGCATTCCGGCACTGTCGTCCAATCTCGTCCAATCTTGTGCATCGTCCAAGCATTGCCACAGCTACCCACAGACGGTCCTAGTGTCACGAGGAAGACAGGGGCACAGGTGAAATGCTTCTCAGACTGGATTGAGCACGAGCCTAAGGAGAAGTGGTCGCTGCTATATGACAGGGGTGGTGCTCGATATGGTATCATGACAACCAGCCTAGCTGAGGTCTACAACTGGGTCATGCGCGGCGCTAGGTGCATCCCTTTGGTTAGTATTGTGGAGGTAATTCTCCGCGGTACCACAAACTACTTTGTTAACAGATGCAGCAATGCGTCGCTCGCCATGGCAAATAACAGAGTATTCTACTCCGCCATGATCACCACGTACATGGAGGAGAAGAGCAAGTAGGGTGAGATGCACCAAGCATTCAAGATGGGCACGAGGGAGCTTCGCTTCGAGATAATGTGCAGGGATAAAGGACGTCGCGGGACAAACCGCGAGAGGATCACCCATGAGTGCACGCTACGCCGCGATAGTTGCGTATGCACTTGTAACAAGCCCCTTCTTCTGCACAGGCCCTGCTCCCATGTCATGGCCACCTGTTCAACGGTGGCGCAGCATCCCGACCAGTACCTCTCTCACTATTTCACCAAGGAGGCGGTGATGCAAACATGGAGTGGAGAGATGTATGGTTACACCGTTGTTGGCCATTTCACTGGCCATCCCACTTGGGAGCAACTAATCTGGGCTGCGGACATTGGTAGGCTCAAGGGAAAGGTTGGCGATGGCAGTGCAGCGCATCGAGAACGACATGGGCGAGGCGGGCGGACGTCGCACAAAGAAGTACTCCATTTGCAGGGAGTCTGGGCACACCTTCAGGACATGCCCCACGTGAAATACTCAGGACCAAGGAGACATCGGCATTCCGGACGTCGCCGGGGGGACCTCATCCGGTGCCCCGACTAGAGACAGTCCACATGGGAGACGTTGAGATCGCGACCACGAGAAAAAATGGACAGTACTAATATATTATTACCAATGTTGTGAATTATCATTTCAATTAAGTGTTGTGACGTTCTGCTGCAAGTTCTGTAATATCAGTGTGTATGAATTCCCGGGCGAATCGCAATATCACTTACCTTCCCTTTTACGAATCGTTCATACCTCAAACGTCCTCGCTAAATTCTCCAAAAATTAACCATAGTACAACAACATACAACGATGACAAAATGTTATTGCGAGTCCAACAGATTTGGTATCGTTTAAAATTTATGAAAATAAAAAACTGGCTAAGTGGAATAGGAAAAATCAAAAACTAGCTAGAGCTGAGGTATCTATCGCCAGTTCAACTGGCGATAGCTTCCTGTCACCAGTTCAACTAGCGATAGATACCTCAACTGGCGACAGGGGGCGACATGGACATATTTTTGTAATTTTTTGGGGCGGCTATTTATTTTTTAAAATTATATTATTTTTTTTAAAAAAAAATTCAGGATTGAAACAGATCTCACAATTTAGGTATACTTGCATAACAGAATTAATTGGACGTCACAGAAATGGATTGACAGGAAATCATGAAGGGCATCACATGTCAAGTTGCACTTGTAGTCATAAATTTACAAGATATCATCTGTTGCATAGTGCATTTCTGAACTGTAAGTCCAAGACAAGTCCATAAATAATAGCTGGTAGAGAATTTTGTGAAGTTAAGGCATTATTTGGTTCCTTTGGTTAGCCTTACCTACCCTTGCTACCGGGCAAGGCAATTTTTGCTAATGGAGGAGAGCCAATTTGACTCTCCCCCCAAAGTAAGAAAAAGCGAGGCAAGAATAAGCAAGGAAACCAAACATGCCCTTAGTATTTTTGAACATTGTTTTGTCCCAAAAGGACCGAAGACGGCTTGCAATCTCCATTCGCAAACTTGTTCGATCCAGTTCAGGTAGATCTAATTCACTAGAACACCTGCAAAACTGAGTGAAAAAGGAACAAGGAAACAAGTCGCTATCAATCTATCATGTATGATACATAAGTCGAAAAGTAGAAGAAAAAGGATGGCTAAAGGTCTTGGACAAATAAGCACTCAAACGTAACTATTAGCATAAAGGTTTTGCCTCTGATATGGTATATTCATGGTCATATATCATGACTCATGAACATCAAACTAGAAACAACTTAGTTCAACTGATATTGGTCTGCCATACTGTGAATAGACAGCCATGACAGCAAGTAGTAGTGTTTCCAACATCAGCTAAAAGAATGTCATCGATTAAAACTGCGAAAACAAATTTAACCTGTCAATGTTACACAAATGAACTAAAATGTATAAGAGTATCTTATCTAGTACAAATCTACACGGAGAAAGATGGAGTACACAGTGCAAATACTGTTGTCTGGGGCAGGGTAGGCTGGGATAAAGGCAGGTCAGGCATAATCTTGCTTAGAGCACCCAAGACAATCTGCTTCTATAAAAAAAACTCTATTCATCACTGTTCCAACAATTAGCAGCATATCTAATGCTTGTTCAAACCATAAACACATATAAAACGACAATATACTAGTTTGGCCACAAAGAACCATCCATCCTGAAGAGATTAACTTTACTTAAAATAAATTGCAACCCCCCTTTTTTTCATTGTTAGAAGAAATATCAAAATAAGGGTATAAATTTGGCTGATAACACGCTGGAAGTCTGAAACCAATTGGGAAATGGGAGGAATGACCAATTTTTTTGAGTCAAACTAACCGAAGTGTCGGAAACAGAATAAAGTCGGTCATAAGCAGTTTTATAATTTTCATCTGCTAACAATGAATTAGTACCTGCCACCCAGCAAAAAACCATTTGGAACTAGGCTTTTAAAATTCTGAATTCAACCGTTGGATACAATGACAAGAACAAAGTACCTGCTCTGATCACAATATTAGAAGTTTACAGCTCATCAGTCGTCATTTTCATAGTAGGAGCTTGCTCTAATTATGTAGACCTGCACCATTTACATAACAGAGGTTGCATGGTTAGCAGTAACATACATAGATTCTTCCACAGCTAGGCCTTAAAAGAAGCCCCCCTGGTCATGGAATGTGTATAATATAGCAGGCAACGAGGTAAACTGATGATTAGAAGCCTTTCTAGACCCGTTTAAAATGAATGAATTTGACAGGGGCATTGGAGGAATAGTACTGTTCCCTGTAAAATTGTTGTGTTCCAATTTGTTAATAATTAGACACAATTTCCTAGTTTCAATTATAGTTTATTTTGTAAGTAGATATGCCAGGTGGCCCCACTCAACCATTTAAATCTATGACACAGAGATTCCAGTTATTGTATGACAACAGCCAGTTTTTTTTTATGTAACAACTCAAATCAACTCCACATCATTAGTTAGTTGCGCAAATATTGGAGAAAAATCACCTTGAACAATCAGGAGGATGACACCAATCACCCACCAAACAAGTTTCAGGAATTTTTCACAAGCCCCATTTGGAACGCGTGAATTCTACAGGAAATTTGTAGGAAATGAGACATCCACTCTCGCTGAATGTGAGGTTCCCTACGAAATCCCTGTGGAAATCCTGTGCTCCATACATGTTTCTGCAGAAAAACTTAGAATCTCACCTTGAACTTGGCACGCTCAATCAGCTGGAACACCAGGCAATCACCATCAACTAGCTTGTGATCGATGGCGAACCCTCTCCACCCAGCGCTGAGGCCCCTCTTGTGCGCAATGTAGAACGTGTCGAACTCATCATCAACCTCATCCACCAGCGTGATCGTCTCATCACGCTTCGGGAGATACTTCCTACTGAACTGCGTCGGGAGGCCCTGACGGTTATCCCACCAAATCAACATCCAAGAATCAATTACCTTACGGCGTGAATGCTAACAACAGATCATCGGTCTCAATCAGGGAGTGAACTGATGCATCAGAGAATTTTTTTTGCTTTACCAGCCAGAACCCTCCGGTGACATGAGACTGGGTCATGGGCTTGACAAAGATGGGGTGGTCGGAGCCCAGCCTGTCCTCCAGCTCTTCGGCCTCGGAGATGGCGTAGGCTCTCGCCTCGTCGGTCGCGTACACTCGATCGGACAAGTCCCTCCTCGTGCTGTACGTCCTGCTCAAGAACAGCAAAGAAACTAGAGTACTAAGTACTAGTATGCATCAAGGATTTCAATGGAGAGAAAGAATTGGGTGACGCATGCGTGTACCTCCTTATCTTCTTCTCGAAACCACCCCAAGAATCCTACACGCATCCATGAAAGATGCATTCTTGGGTTAGTTAATGATAAACGTTTAGTTAATAAAGAAAAAATGAAATCTTTATCCCTATCACCACATACGTCGCGGTACTTGGGCTGCTCAGGGAGACTGGCGAGGCGACCGGACCGCCGGAGCGGGGCGTCCTCGCCGGCGCCTCGCAGCGCTCGCGCCTTCCTCTTCAGCGACTTGGTCTGCAACACCACATCAGACCAGAGACATATCAAACATCAAGAGCAAACGAGGACATTGATCGAGAAAACAGGAGGTGGAGGCCGATCTGACCGGCGAGGCCTTGGCGGCGGCGGCGGCGGCGGCCTCGCGGACGGCCACGGAGAGGTGGTGCAGGCGCAGCTCGTCCAGCTTCCGCTTATTCTGCTCCACCTGCCTCCTCCGCTGCTCCTCGTACGAGATCGCTTCCGCCATTTCTTCCTCCTTATTTTTTTTCGCCTTCTTTTTTGGGTGTTTTTTCAGCTGTTTATGAGTTTTGGGCTTTTCGCGAAGAGCTGCGGGATTCAAAAGTTCAAACGTTCGAACTCTGCCACTGCAGCCAGCCAACGGGTCTTTTTTTTGCCTCTGGAGTTTTGGCGAGGTTTTTTAGGATGCGGGGAGGCGGCGAGGAGTAGAGTTGGGCATTGGGCCGTGCCGTGCCGGCCCGGTCCAAGCCCGCCGTGCCGAGCGCGTCGTGCCGTGCGTGCGATTCGGCCGGTCACCCGCCGTCTTTGTCGCGTCGCCGCCCACGCCGCCTCTGGTCGAGCCGAGCACGGTCCAAAGCGTCGTCGTCGGTCGTCGTGCCCGGCCAAGTCCGACCCTAAGTAACTATAGAGCAGCGCGTGGGGAAGGAGAGGGAGTCAGAGGGAGGTGGTTGGAGGAATGGAGGGAGGGGCGGCCGACGGCACGGAGGGAGGGAGGGCAGCGATCGGCAGCGCATGGAGAGGGAGGTGGTTGGAGCTGGAGGGAGGGGAATCAAAGAATGTGATTAGGAATTGGGAATTTTGGAGCTGAGGCTCGGGAGAAGGGGTTGGGGATGGGGGTTGGGAGAGCTCAAGAGGAATGTTTGGCTAGACCGGGTGGCAGAGGGGGGTTATTGGTTGGGCCAGGCCGGGTGGTAGAGGAGGGTTATTGGTTGGATCAGGGCGAGATGGGGGAGTGATTGAGCCAGGCTGAGAGAGGGAGGGATTGGGCTAGAACGGGAAGGTTGGGCCTATTTCGTGCGTCAGCCGCCCAAACACGCCCAACCGATCGTGCCGCGTCGCGGCCGCGCGCCCAGCGTCGCATTCTCGTGCCCACCGCCCACAGTGCGTGCGCGTCTGCCCGCCCACCACGTGTCGTGCCGTGTCGTGCTTAGACCGTGCCGTGTCGCCCGTGCTTTGGGCCAGCCCGAAAAAGCACGGCCCAAGTTCCAGCTCTCGCGAGGAGCACCGCGTGTGAAGTGTGAACCCACCGGTTCTTCAAATTCTTTTTATTACTAGTAGGATGCTCGTGTGTTGTAACGGAATTCAAATTTTACAGAAAAAATATTTCTTTTTTAACCATAAAGCGAATCAAGTAATTAAAAGATAATAATACATATAAATGCATTAACAAAGCAACTTACTCTTTTTGCTATGTATCTATGCTTTTCCATCTTCTTGACCAGCTGAGCGTGATTTCAACTGATTTACAGAGTTTTGAATACTGAGGATAAAATCTTTCATTGCACCATGGTCATCTCCCTGTAGCTTCATTCCACAGCCTGTTGATTCAGATGAAAACATATCCTTAGCTTCACGCAGAAAGAGAACATGGTATGGTACTCTAATAGAGGAACAATTATAATAGTTCAATAAGTGAGTTGTGTATTATTATGGACTATGGGGTAAGACATATTAATGTTATACACTGTAGGATAGTCAATACCGTAGAGACATCCAGCTCTGTCAATCGCTTGCTCAGCACTAAGAGAAGATCATATACAAGATCGCTGCAATATTAGACAGGATTATCAGAATTTATCTTAGAAGTGGTTTTAAAGAAGTATGGCATATTGCTGTATTCAAACACAGACCTTGAAAGGACATCAAATATGCACAAATAACATAGCAATAAGGTAAGATTTCTGAGAGATAGACCATCATCTTTTGACTATTCATCCTGCCACAAGGGGAAAAAAGAAAACATATCAACTTATCCAAAAATAGAAATTAACTGGAACCATCACTCAGAGAACATGATTTTAGTATCTTTAAGCTAAGCTGACACACAAAAATGCAACGGAAATGACAAAAACAAAACTTAAGTAGACAGAGACAGGTAATAATTCATCCTTATCTTAACCAGAATAGTTGTCACATCCCCAAATTAATAAAGAGGTTTATTATGCATCTCATTAGCATGCATCATATTTTGAAACTTTTTAATTACATATTGTACTTGGAAAATCTCAAAATACTCATGAAACATCCACTTTAAATTGAACTCCAATCTTAAAACTGAAATAAATGCTACTAAAGTATCTGTGGAAATAATTTATTCAAATACTATATTAATTATCACAAATTAATATAATTTTTCCCAAATTTTTGGGACTGGTTTGAACCTTAAGAAAATTCAAACACTATTAAAATACCTAGTCTAAGTTTGAATTTATATATCACAAAATACATCATGAACAGTAGGGTTCAATAATTTTTATGGACATTAGGTTATCCCAGGAACCTCCACAAATTATTTCATGATTTTAGGAAATGTATTTCTATTTTTAAGCCCTTGGTCAAAGTGGAGAAACTATTTTAATTCTCAGTCAAACTCAAACCGAACCAGGCTACTGTTCCTCGGGCTCGAGTCCGACTCGGCGAGCCGACTCAGCCCGACCACCTAGATGCACTTTCACATGCGACCGCAGGATCAAGGATCAACGGTCCAGATCTCGTCGTCAATCGACCTGTCCGAACCCCCCCCCCTCTAATCTCGTCCGTCCATTCTCCATCTAACGGTCCCGATTGAAGCCCTTTTACGCACCAAGCCACAGCTCCCTGTGACTGACGCGTCGGGCCCACACGACAGAGTCGTCTTCTTCCTCGGACAGGCGCGCGCGCAGGAGCCGAGCTACACGCGGCCGCGAATCTCTTCACGCACCGGTGACGCCGTCAATCCACCGCCTCCATCCTCCACTCCGAGCGTTCCCCACTTCACGCCGCCTCTACTCGTCCCTTTTCCTTACTTAAGTCGCCCCGAACGCCTCCTTCTTCCTCATCTTTCCTCTCGGGTCTGAGGAAAGAGGGGCTTGTTCTTTCTCTCTTCATAGGTGAGCTTCCACCGGGTGATGCCTTTCTCTTTCTTGTTTGATGCCTAATCCATTTTAGCTTATGTAAGCTTCTCTCGTTGCTTGTAGCTCCCTATCCATCATCGTGCTCTCTGGAGCTCTAGAGCACGCTCCCGTGAGCGCCACCTTGTCACTCTTCACTTACAGTGAGTTTTATCTTCACTTTTGCGCGTCATATTGTGCATTGGGATATCTTAGAGAGTTCCTCAATCAATTTCATTAATGCTTCACAGAGGTTGCGATTTTGAAGTTCCCTTTGATCGTCCGTGGACATTGTCCTTCGTCTCCACTCTGGTGGTAAGCCCTTGACCGATTCCTTGCTCATGAAGCATTTTCATTTGGTCTTTGAGCCATCCCTATCGTTCATTTCTCTTTAATGTACCCGATCGTCTTCTCCACGTGAAAGCCGTCGTCGCCGTCATCTCCTTCGACGTCGGTCAAGCTCGATCTTCTCAAGTCTTCCGAACATTTTCTTCGCTCGTAGTTTACTCATAGTCCCTAGGACCTTGGCGCGCGCTTGTATGCACACCGCGAGCTTAACTTGCACATGCACGCACACCGCGGATGCACCACCACTCACCGCCGGCTCGCGCGTTTCTAGGCCGGCTCGACCATCGCCGCCACCACCTTAAGGTGCGCAAGGTCATTGTGATTCCGTTCGAGCCTTGGTCGGCGCCTCGTGGCGGAATCGCCGGCGGCCATCGAGCGGCGCGCCGCGCGCTTTGTTGTCGGGTTCGTCAAGACGCATCAGAGTAGCGGCGTTTAGTTTAGATCTAATGACATGATTAGATGTTAAGTATTGAATTAGCGAATAAAGGAGTCACTTACACGTGGGCCTTATGCCATGTTAGTTGGTTGCGTAAGTTAAAGTTTTCACTTTCGGTTCAGAGAAAACGTAGTTTCTCAGTAGAAAGATCGAAAATATGTTTTCCTAACTAGAAGACGTTTTTAAGAAATACGCTTTCAGCTTGTGCTCGGCTGGGCTGGGCTGGGTCTAGGCTGACCGAGTCAACTCCGACCTCGGGGCCCGTATGTCAGCCACTTGTGCTAGCGCTGCACTCAGTGAGCAAAGGAGTAAATACTTTATAAAATCCGAAAATGAATTATCTGTGCACTATAAACATGTATAACTTTGAAAATACATAACTAATTCATCTCAACTCCAAAATGAGTGAAACCACTTCTGATAATTTTCATATTTAATGAACGTAATAATAAAATTGGTTTCAAACATGTCTCTGTAATAGAGAGCATTATTTTGGAAAATGAGCCTTTAACACTATTATTGTTACAATAGAAAAGGGCTGATCACTTCAAAAATTCATAAGTAATTCTTGGAAACTCCAAAAACAGTGAAATCAGTTTTGATAATTTCTATTTCAAATGAACTTAATTATAAAAATGGTTTCAAACTTACCTATATCACAGAAACTATAATTTGAGGAAAATGATCCTAAAGGGTATTATTTTTACATTATTAGTGCTGATAACTTTAGAAATCAATAACTAAATCATGAGAACTCCAATTGGAGCAAACTCAACTGTTTTGAACTTGTAATAATATTACCTATTTATCCATGTAATTCATGTCCTCACCACTATTCTACAAAATTTCACTTCATAATTAAATTACATAAATGAAGGCATATTGAAATCTGAAATTCAAACCATTATGACTTTCATATACTAAATCAAAATGAAATAATTCTTTCACCAAAAGTCATTTAAAATTATGACTTAGCTACTGTAGAAAATCATGTATTTTTGAGCATTTTGATTTTTGGAGTATTTCTCGATGTTTATTCGGTATTGTATTTATATAGATTCCGAGATCATTGATATTGACTCTTACGCTACTGAGGGAGAGCAATTGGACTACCAGCAAGGCAAGCATCCTTTGAACTTTATTTTTGCATCATATTTGATCCCAATTTTGTTAGGGTAGATGCAATGATAATTGCTTGCATGATAGTTTTATAATATCGCTATTTTTGTGATGAGTAGTTAAACACATCCTATTATCTTGTCATTGTGGCTATCCATGAATTACCCCACTACTGAAATATTTATGATAGGATGTATGAAATAATGTTGTTCGAGTTTGCTTAGCCATGCAAGTCTAGAAACGGTAGTTTCATTGTCGGGAATAACCCGACAATTATGGGATAAACACCACTCTCTTTATATACTTTTGTTTCAGATCTTCGATCTGTTTTTAAGTTAAATTTTGTCATTTTCAATGAGCTTTGGTCCGGACAAGTGATGGCTAGTGATGGTGCTTTCGTGCACGAGAATTGGGTATGTGGTTGGACTTGTCTAGACGATTAAGGACCGAACTTTGGTAACGTCGTTGATTCAAGTACATTCGTGCTATCACACGCGGGTTGGGAGCCGTATGGTTAAGTAGGGGGAAGGTTTTACTGTGTTAAGTCCCACGGTGGTGAAATTTTAAGGGCATAGGACCGTGAAATCCCGTGTTCCTTTGGGCCGATAGGATGGGGGCGTTAACGTCTTGTGTTTCCTAGGATATATAGGATGGATGCGTTAACGTCTCGTGTTTCCTAGGATATATAGGATGGAGGCGTTAACGTCTTGTGTTTCCTAGGATATATAGGATGGAGGCGTTTACGTCTTGTGTTTCCTAGGAGCCATGGGTTGAGGGACTTCGCTCAATGGGATCTTCTTGCTGAAAACGACCGTATCTTGATTTACCCGGCCAGCATACCATAGGAAGTATGCTATATTCGGAGGCATCTGGAGGCTTACGGGCTAATCAAGTCGTGTGGGTAAAGTAGTACACCCCTGCAGGGTATAAATCTATTCGAATAGCCGTGTCCGCGGTTATGGACAACCGCTTGAGTTCGAGAGTTACTATTGTTAGACTTGGAATTAAAATTGTGGTTATAACTTGGTATCGACATGAATGGGATGTTAATGCTTGTTGTTGTATCAAGTGGACCGCCACTTTGTTGTTGGTATGATTCATTTGTTATTGAATTCATTACTTATTCACATGCTTTACTTCTACTTCAAATCTGATTTTGAAATGGCACTTGAAAAACTAGTATGTGTAGGTTGTTCAGTATTGCGTCTCTTTCGCAAAATTAAGCCAATATGAGCCCTTCCTTTGAATGACCTTATGCATAACTATTTTTATTTGTGTAAGACTTGCGAGTACTCTTTGTACTCGGCCGGTGTTCTTTGGCTTTTACGGTGAGGAGGATATTGAAACCGACGAGCTTGTCGGTGTCGATTTAGGCGACACCGATGAGTAGTTTGCTATCATCTAACTCCCAGTTGGTTGCCGATGGGTTATGGGCATACCATTGCTGGTCTTTTGTTCTATTTATGTGTTTCCGCTGCTACTTAATACTCTCTTTTAAATTTGGCCGGTCGGCCACTTGTATTAGTTGTAAACTTGGAACTATGTTGTATGTCTTTTGAACTAGTTATGTATGAATGTTGTATGGATGTGAGCAACGTTGTATGAGAGTATGACTATATTGGTCGCTGATCTTGGGAGCCAATATAAGTTGTACTCGCGGTTCATGGCTTCCTATTTAACTCACTAAGTGTAGCGTTTGACTTGTTGGAGAACCGACAATCATGTAGTGCTCGCAGAGGAGCGGCGCGCATGATCGTCGGGGCTCTAGTTTGAGTGAAGCCTCTCATTTAGATGGAGTTAAGTTGGAATCCATTCACGGGAGACCTAGAGTTATGTCCCTAAGGCTTTGATTAGTCTCGGTCTTATGGAGATAACTCTGGGGTCCCCACAATAGTCATACCTCAAACAACTTTGCAACTGAATAACGTGAAGAGAGAATACAGTTTCCTACTTAAACATAACTGAAGACATCAGAAAGCTTGATAAGTCAACCTGTAATAAGCTGTGGGATGACATATATACACAATTTACTTTACAAGAGCATCCTACCCTCCTAATATTGCTTAACAGAGAGACAGCATGGCAAAGGGATAGACTATATCTGGACAAATAATAGTCTTTATTCTTTTCTGAAGATTAGCATTGCTTAGCTACAGAGATTTGGTATGCAGGCAGCCAGGCACCCTCCGGGATCTGCTGCTCCTTCCAGATCCGGTCGGTGATCCTCAACTTCAGCTCCTTCCGATCACCCCCTGAGATGAACAGTGCCATGTTCCTCTGGATGATGAGGCTGTCGTGGCTATCTCGCACCTTCTAGTGGCTGTCCCGGACGCTTCTAGGGGTGCCCTCTCATACCATCTTCCTGCCATTGGCCCCCAACCTCGAGGCTATAGCTGTAGTTCCTCGCCTTGTTCTCGTCCCCCATGAAATGGAGGAAGGCCATGTAGACTGGTGCCATCCCAAGCTAGAAGGCCTCAAAGTGCAGGCAGAAGTACTGCCCGAAACAGTGAAAGACCTACTCCAGAGACCAAGTAAATTGAGTTAGTCTGTAAATTGATTTAGTATGTTTATTGATCCAGGGAAATTGAAATAAAAGTTCGATTGTGTTCTTTTTTGTTGAATTCAACATAAAGTTTTTAAATTCTCTAAATTTAACTATGTTTTTTTGTTGAATTCAATACAAGGAACTTTGTTGGAATGCAACGAGCTAGCAATCCATATCCAGAATAGTACTTCATTTAAAGTTTTAAACCAACATCTAGCGATAGATGTTCCAGCTGAACGTACTTGTCTAGATGCTCCAGTATGAGTATTGGATTTTTCTTGCTGAACAATTGTTACGTGCTAACCAAAGCCCATTCAACGCAAGAACTAGCACCATACAAAGGGACCAAATTCTGTTGCCATCTCTTACTCTGTTTACCACTAACTGACACATGCCATCCTTGCAGAGATACAAGTCACTTTGCTAACAGGTTTGTTGTTGGGGTTATGAGGTGTTCCTTTAAGAAGTTGCCATTGCAATGGTGCATTTGCACCATGCTTTTAGTTTATTAGTATCACATCTCAATCTGCATCCTTATGATAAGAAGCAATGCTTCTATATGTTGCAGACTTTTGGAACAGAAAATGCTGGTCCATAAGGCCATTGGTTGGTTGGCTGGTAGTCGCAGTGTGTTATACAGTTCATCATTCAATGATAGAGTAATTAACTACTCGTTACCTCCGATTTGGATGTCTAATTGCTCTCCTCCCAACAAATGTAAACTCACATTAAGAAATTTTGGCAAGATAGCACCGTCTATAACTAAATAGCCGATTTCTTATTTCTTTCCTGATTTGACACTTGACAGTAGAGGATGAGTATTTTCGATATCGTTTCTACAAGTGACTATCATACTATATAGTATCTGAGACAATATTGAAGGTAACGCACTGAGATTGATGAGAACAGGTTCAAATTCGATGGCCACACAATCGAGATAGCCACTGTGGTTAACTTTGGTTCTAGGATAAGAAAACAGCTTGGTAACATTCTTGTAACTCAACTCAACAATTTCTGTTTGGCATTTCTAGCAGTGAAACCACATACTTCAAAACCTGAGGGGAAAAAAAGGAGGCACATATTATTAGAAGCCTTTTCTCAATCCATGATTGCTCTATGTGAGAATGTGAAGTAAGCAAGCCCTTTTTGGACAGTCAAATGGAACACGCACGGAGTGGTGAGCTGGTAGTGGACTGATTAAGCAGTTTAAACAAAACAACAACAACACAGTAATAGGCACTTATTCCTTTCAGAAACTAAGATCTAAAAGAGGATGCACACTGGAACTATATCTACTGAATAAGGTACAGTGTTGTTGAATGTTCAAATAGTACACAAACACAGAAAACATTGTGCAAGTCCCATGTAGGGCATGTTTAGATATTTAGAGACACTATATTGCATATTAGTCAAGACAAAATATTTTGATTATTAGAAATTGTTTAAAATAGTAGAACTGGCAAGGAACTTATGCAAAAAAATGTGATCAAACATAAATGCTCGTACCAAGAAATATTATTTAACAAAAATATCAGCCAAGGGCATCATAGCTAAAATCTTACAACAATGATATTAGCTGGATGGTTCAAGGATTCATTAGATGTGGTAGCTGCTTGTGAATTTGAATCTTTGATATGCTTTTCAATATCTGCATCTGAACTGCCCACAGGGATTGTTAAATGTAAATAGAGAAACATCGCCCAAATTTGGTAATGCATCCGGTGCATCTGTGTCTAACAGAATTCAGTCCAAGGGTATCTATAACAAATACAAGTGAGTTCATTTGTAAATTGTTCTGAGATAGACTGTCATAGTACAGGATTAACCTACTTACTGATTTTAGCATTTGCTTTTCCTTGGTGTATTTCATGCCTATAAGGAAACCCGACAACGAAAAGTAACAACCTAATTTGTAAGGCCGGACACCATTTCTGAAGATCCCAGATACGAATGCAACAACACACCTGTTGGGAAAGGTCCAGTTTGCCTGCATGCAACCAAAATGCTGACACAACAAATGTACTATGTAACAGTTTTTGTAGAAAAGTGATGAGGAGCTACATGACATTCGCATTAGTGTTTTGGAAGTGTGGAACCTATATTCAATATGGCATTTGTGCTAATTATGATTAGAACAACAGTTAAACATCAATTTGTAGGAAAATAACATATTTCGTTACCTCTCGCAGATTCCTATAGAACCATCGCCTCCTTGAGTGACTTCTCAAGAGAAATCAGCTCTGGTTGTCCAGCCTAATGAAGTATAATTTTCATAAAAGCATTGGATGAAAATAAGGACAACATAGTTGTGAAAAAATAAATTACATGACGATCTTAAATGAAGGCTTACTGCTATGACATTATACACGATATGATGCTCAATATCAATTGGCTCTCCTGTCTCGAAACAAGAGGGCCTATGAAGCGGGAAGCTCATCTTTAGGAATTGTTCAAGCTTGTGCCCATCCAACGAGTATCTGTACCCTTCATCATCATTGAAACCAATCAAAACAACATTAACCTCGAGGGGCACTTGAAATGGAACCTGCAAAATGCTCCAATGTGTTACATAAACACTGGAAACCTTAAAAAGAAGCAACACGATACATGTTTTAGACGGAAAAGGGAACAGAGCAACAACGAATGATTACAGGAAGTAAATATCATTATAGTTTGTTCCGTTCCCTTGGTTGTACGAGCACAAGTGTGACCATAAGTCCATAACAACAGGTCAATACAGCATACAACTTATGGTAAGCTCAATGTGATCTGCCATGCCCAAATCACAGGCAAAATTCACAACTCTCACAGATTCTCGTAGGCAGAATTCTACCTATACGCATCAAAAATTGAAAATCTGAACAATTTGGCATGTCCCATTTCATCAACATAGCTATCGATCTAACCGAGGAAGAGAAACGAAATCCACAGGCGGACGCAGAACTCATGCACAGGGAGTCGATTTCACCGCACTGCGGCTTTGACCCATCTCGAATCTAGTCAAGCTCAAAATCGGTGGTCGTGCATATACTTTGTCCTCCATTGTATTGATGATATGGAAGCATAAAACAAATTAGTGTGCGACACTGACATGGAAGCAGAAGAAAGCAATCAACAATTCTCTAGTCAACAGTGGTGGATCCAGGATTTTCAAAATGGGTGTTCGAAGTTATAAACATGTTGTACAATATAAAACATAAATATTCATAATCATAACATAAAAATAACAAAGTTCAAATTGTTCTTACTAGAGATAACATGTCAAATAATTTAAAAAAATTACAATCTAACTCGACGTTCCTTTATGGCTTGAAAGCGAGATATGATGTCATCGTCCTTAACTTGCACAACAAATTCTCGCTCAAGAAATGTAACCAAGCAATCATTCAAGTATTGTTCTCCCATCCTATTCCTTAGCTTATTCTTCACATAATTCATTGACGAGAATACCCTTTCAACACTAGCAGTTGCTACCGGAAGAATCAACACCAATTTGAGAAGCTTGTAAACAATTTTATAATGGTGGTTCTTCTTTGTTTCAACAAGCATAATGGAAAGCTCGGCAAGATTTCTTACTTCTTTAAACCTGTCATCTCGACGCATATCAGCAATGAAGTGTGTACATTGAAATAGAAGATGTATCAATTCTGTACTTGAGAAATCCTTAGGATAAAACTGAGCAAGCATCTGAAGCTAGACAAGTTACAAAATAATTGGACATTTAAGATAAAATAATATCATCTTTTATCAAACATCTGAAGCTACACAAGTTACAAAATAATTGGACATTTAGACAAAATTATCTTCTCTTTTATTCACTGACATATACATACAACTATTGTCTATTGAACCATATACATACAACTATTGTCTTGTCTATTGAACCATATGAAGCTAATAAATATGTAATACCAATATGAATATCTACTCATCTACAAGTCTTTCAATGCCAACAGTCCTCCTAAATGCCAATAAATTTTGGACTTCCCCCAAATCCAATCCAGGCATCCAGCCGATGAGGGATGAGCCAGAGCCAAACTCCCCAAATCCCACCCAATTCATCCATCATTCCATTTCCATCTCCAGTTCTTCCTCGGTTCCTCCAATCCTCCTGGCTCCTGTTGACTGCCAGATCGCCTCCAGCTCTGGTTGGTGGTTCCCTCGGGCTCGCCCAGCGCCCAAAGATCGCGTCCGCCTCGGCGGTGCGCCGCGGCTCCGCAGTCCGCACTCGCCTCCCCTAGTGCACTTTGCCGGAGAGCGCCCGACCGGCGGTTCCTCCCGGCTCCCACGCGGCTCGCCCGCTCGACGGCTTGGCCCCGACTGCTCTAAGGCTCCCCAGTCCCCTCCCCATCCGCGCAACCGAGGAGGCGAGGAGCTCCAAGCTCGATTGCTCACCTTGACCGTGGCGCGCGCTCCTTGCGCGCGTGCGGTGGGTGGTCTTGCTCGGCCTCGTACGCCTCGCGCAGGAGCTTCCTCCATCCCGCCTCCCGGCTCGGTTGCGGCTGCTGCCGCGCCGCCGATCTGGCCGCCGCTCGCCGCTTCGCCGCGTGCCCTTGCGCGCAGGAGCGGTTGCGCCGCCGCTGCACGACCGCAGACGCAGAGCTTGGGGAATGGGGAGTTGGGGATTTCAGATCGAATTGAATGGGATGGATGCCTGGCCGAATGTGTTAGGGTTGGACGTTTGCTGAGCGGCTTGGTTGGGGCACGCGGGCTGGCGACTGGAGCGAGCGGCCGCTTCGGTTGTGGGCCTGGTGGGCTGCAAGTTGGTTGCGAGTGGTGCGTGCGCGGAGAAAACGCGATCGAAGGACTTCTGTGTAGTTCAAATATTTAGTTGATGTATTTACTAATATATATACTTAATAAATACTGGATTTTTTTTCCAAAAATAATGGGTGTACATCTGTACACCCATGTTCCTATACTAGATCCGCCCCTGCTAGTCAGTCTCCATCACAGCAACCCATCGAAGTCCATTTTTAACAAAAAAAAAATCAACTAAAATCGGCATTACAAACTAAGAGGCAAAGCAAGAGTCCCAAAAACCAGGAATAGAGAACTAAGAAACCAAGATAGACACCATTTAAGAGAAATCAAGCACCAACGAACTCACCAATCCGGCAATCCCCAAATTTTCGAACAGCCCAAAGGCACCAGATTAACGACGTACACCAAGAATGACTCAATTTAACTGGGCTCATTCGCTCGCTTCCCAGTAAACAATTCGATCCAACGCATGAATGCTCTAGAGCTACCACATTTCGACTGCCGCAACCAAGATAGGTGAGAAGCGCCTCACCCAACAAAGACCAGAGCAAGCAGGACCAGATTCCAAGAACCCAATCCAATAACCAAGAATCGCTGAACGGCAAGATCAAGAAGACAAGAACCACTGCACTCCTAGGAGGTAGAGCTGGGGGCGCAAGGCGCCTGGCCTCTCTGGGGACAATGGCGGCTGCTACAGAGGCGATAGTGGAGTTGTTGCGGTCGCCTAGGCAGGAGGGCCGAGCAGTGGGGAGAGCGAGCGGGGAGGCCGAGGAAGGTGGAGCAGTGGAGGAGCAATGTCCATAGAAGGATGCTCGACGCGACCCGCACAGCCCACCGGAGCAGCCCGACGCCGAGGATCGAATAATTGCTAGCGAATTACCAAGCGAGGCGAAGCGGTCCCTCATGGCGTCCCCCCACCTCGCCGCGGTCTCCTCGCTCTCTAACTCCACCAACACCTCCCCCCTCCGCCCGTCCTCTCCGCCTCAGCGCCCGCCACAGCCCAACAGCGACGGCGACGACAACGACCTCCCCGTCCCAGCCTCGTCCCCCCTCGTGAAGATCGCGACTCTGAGCGCCCTCCCCTCCACCCGTAACCCGAGAACCTCCGACTCCAGCTCCAGCTTCCGCCTTCCCCCGGGACAGGCGCGGAGGAGAGGGGCGAGGGAGGCGGGCGAGGGGCAAGGGGGAGGGGGAACGAGGCGAGCGCAGAAAACGCGAGGTGGTGGGGTGGGACGATCGTCCGCTGGTGCGGAGTAAACTCCGAATCGTAGTAGTTAAGATTTAAAGTTTTGATATATTTCATTGATCAAAACTGTGTTGTCATGCCATCAATCACGGTGTGATCAAACCGTGCTGTTATGCTACTCTTCTTGGCGTGACAGGATTTAGCCAAAAAAACGGATGTGTCCAATGGGGCGTCGTGGTCGGTGGTGTGATAGCACAGTTTGATCAGCCACGGTCGGTGGCGTGACAGTACAGTTTGATCACACCACGGGTTATAGCGTGACCAAAGGGGTCAGAATTGAAAATAAAGTTAGAAAGAAGCTATCTTTAAAATAATTTTAAAAAAAGAATTAAAAACTAAAAAAAAGCTCCCGGTTCTTCACACTTCAAAGGCCATTTGGCAGTGATGCACAGAGAGTGCGTTTATTCGCATTATCTAATTGTTCTTCAGGTAAATCTGTTTCAGTTCGGAGCATTGTTATATAGGGAAAACATGATTTGTCTCCGTGGATGTTTTTGTTCTAAAAATAAACACTTTGCCTTGTGGAGTGAAAATGCCTCAAGCATAATGAGGTTATTTAGAAATACTTATGTTTTAGGGACCAAAGCAAATATTGGTAACGACAATAAAAATTACCCGCCGTTTGGTTTGCCATGAAAAATTGGTAATGCCAATAAAATCAAATATCACACGCGGGTAATCCGAAAATATGAAAATCACTCATTAAAATTTTGATAACACCAAAACTTGACTTGGCCACAATCCAAAAAACATTCTTTTTACCAATATTTAGATTTGCCTAGGTTTTAACTCTGCCAAATTTTTAGCTAGACTTATTTTGGCCATCAACTAAACAACCCCTTAGTCTTCTTCCTACCATCATAGTACATTGGTAAAGCTTATCTATCGGAGCCTTTTTTTATTTTTAATTCTTTTTTAAAAATTATTTTAAAGATAGTCTATTCCTACTTTTACTTCAAATTCTAACTCCTTTGATCACGTCATGACCCGTGGTGTGATCAAACTGTGCTGTTACGTCATTGATCGTGATGTGACCAAATTGTGCTGTCACGCCACCAAACCTTTTGGACGTGTTCGTTTTAGGCTAAGTTCTGTCACGCCATTCCTCTTGGTGTGACAGCATTCGTTTGTCACGTCGAGATCCGTGGCGTGACAACGTGCTTTTGCCACGTCATGTGTTGCGGTGTGACCAAATGAGTTAGAATTAGAAATAAAGTTAGAAAAAAGCTATCTTTAAAATAGTTTTTTTTAAAGGATCATATAATAAAAAGGCTCTATCTATCACTGATTTATCGTGTTAATATTAGACATGTCTAGCAAATAAAATTATTATACACGTGTAGTAAATACTATTTATTTTGAGAGCGTTAGTACTACAAATGGAATTGTTACTGTAAAGATGGTAAAAATTCGAGATATTTTTTTTTAACCAAGGGCGAAAAAATAGCCCCTAATCCATTTTATTACAACAGGAAACATAACAGCAGCACAACATAGTCCAATGCTAGCATTTTCACACACACGAAAAATGTCTAGCAACATAGAAAATATGTTGCGGTTTGGTAGAGAGGTGGGAAAAGCATAACATGAATTTCTAATGGCAATTAAGAATAGGTTTATACGCCCCCAGAGCACATATCTTGTGATCACCTCTTTTTACATGATCACTTGCTAAAAACATATAGAATGTAGTGTTCTGTGCGCTTAAGCGCACAACAGCTGCTTGGTACTGTACTTGTATTATTGTGCATCAAAGGGAAATAAGAAACTGTTATTTGCAAGAATAGCTAAGTCTACTGGGTGATATGGAAAATGAGAAATGAATAATGATGCATATTGACAAAAAGGCCATGTTAAAAAAAATAGCAAACAAACATATCTAATGAGAACTCCAGAATCACTGTATCATATTAGCAAGAAACAGACGATAAACTCAAGATAAGATTGCATGTTTTTACATGAGTTTTTTTAGGAAAAATTGGTCCGGTAACATCAAAAGATACCGAATTTAGTTTTATACTACTAAAGTTCACCTTACGCTTTATTAGCATAGAAAGATTCATCCATTCAGTTTTTCCTTCCTTTTTTTTTTTAAAAACGACCAAGTGAAATACCGATTTTACCCTTCCACCTCAGCTAGTCCAGCCCGACCAAATAGATCGAGTCGCCCTGTTCCTGCTCCGACGCCAATTTTTTTCCTGGAGTCCTGCTGTACACACGACCATAAAATTGTTGTACACTCTACTATGCACGTGGCGCCCAGGCAGGTGTCGCATGTAGGGCCGCTGTCGGGCAGTGGTGCAGGCGCATGCGGCCGCCGAGGCTGGCCTAGGCGGGCGGTTGGGGCTGACGTGCAGGCCGGTGGGAGTTGGCACGCACTCAGAGGAGGTGCGGGTGGCTTGTGAGGAGGAGGGAGCGGCCGTTGTAGAGGAGGAGGGGGCCGCTAGCGCGAGTGGAGGAGGAGGCGCGGGAGGAGGGGGCGGCCGGTGGGGGTGGGCGGGCGACTAGGTTGTCGTACGCGCATACGACGAATAACACACAAAATATTTTCGTTTTTTCTTTTTCCTTCTCCATCACTGTGTTGGTGATATGCTCTAGAGGTAATCATAAAGATGATTGTATCACGTCTATGTTTATAGGTTACAGAATAAATATTATTTATGTTTCTTAGCCGAATTATCATTTATAAAGATTAACAAGTATGTGACTTATGGGTGAAACTTTTCAACTTATATGATATCATTCTAAATATATCTATGGTCGGATGTCATTGGTCGGAACGCTAGTGACTTATCGATTAGAACATATATTGATTGATGACCATATTTCGCCGGTCATAGATATGCGGATATCGAATCAATAATGTGAACACATGTTAAAGATCATGGTGTTGGATTGACCCATCTCGAGATATGCTAGTTTTCTGAGCGTGCGATGGGGAGTCCAGCCCCCTGGGGCACGGTGGAGGGTGCCAGTTTTGGCATTGACATAGAAAGAGAGCTAAAATTGCCATTAGAGCTATAAATAGTGCCATATGAGACCGATTTGCCTAGCCGCTGCAGTAGTTCACAAGTGCATGTACTAATATGTAAACCCCGTGCGAATGCGTAAAATAATGGCATATTTTGAAATATGTCACTTCTCAATTTGTGGTTTTGAAATATGTCACTCCTCAATTTTTTCTTTGAAATATGTCACTCTTCAGTTTTTTTCTTTGAAATATGACACTCCTGATATATTTTAAAACTACAAACTGAGGAGTAGTATATTTTAAAATTTGCCTAAAATAATCTCGGTTTACACTTTACACTTTACAGTTACGAGTTCTGAACACACGAGTCCGTCGGTGCAGTGGTGACTGGTGAGTGGTGAGAACTGTTGCCCAAGTGGATAAGCCGTTAAACCCATGCCACTCGCCGTCGCCGTCGCCGTCGCGTTGGCGGTCGCGCCGCCGCCGGTCCGGGGACCAGAGCCCTTCCGTTGTATTTACACCCCCAGAAACCTAGCCCTAACCATAGCCCGCTGCGCCCCCTCCCCTTCGGCCCCGGCGGAGGCGCAGCCAGCGAAGCCGCGGCCGCGGCGGTACCCGAAGCAGTACCCCGGTGAGGCGGTGGGCGTCGCCGAGGAGATGCGGTTCGTCGCCATGCGCCTCCGCAACCTCAAGCGCACTATTCTCAAGGACAAGACGGGGGCGGAGGACGACGACGAAGAGGAAGAGGACGAAGAGGAGTGGATGCCGAGCATGGAGGGGTTCGTGAGGTACCTGGTAGACAGCAAGCTTGTCTTCGACACCGTCGAGCGAATCGTAGCGGAGTCCACCGACGTCGCCTGTGAGTGAGATTTTTCGTCTCCATTCTTTGCTACAATTTTGCAACTTGTCATTTGGTCAATTACTACACTAACTAGGTGCACAACCCGCGCATTGCTGCGGGGTTGATTGCGCTTTCAATTTTTTTTTTGCTTGAGCTAACCCCGCACGGTGTAGCTCCAAAGCGATTTCATGATTGCGACTTGTGCTACGGTACATAGTAAGCAATGGTTAAGCGTTCATAAAATTCAGGTTTCTGTGTAATTGTTCAAGTTTAGATAATTGAAAACGCCTATATCTTTTTTCTTTGCGAGGGAAAACGCCTAAATCTTGTTCGGCAATACATGTTTGCTATTTTTTGAGGATAAATCATAAATGTTTGTTAATTATATTCACATAAAACAGTAATGAATTAGTGAAAATGCAAACCAGGAAACTCATTTAAATATTAAACCATAGGAAAAAATTAACTTAATAATAACTTCTTAAACATCTGTCTGGACTCTGGAGGATGTGAATTGTTTAAAAATAAAAATAGAAGAGACTGTACCTTATTATATCTATTATGTTAGTTGTATGTACAGTTCTCAGTTTCTATAATTTTTTTAAAAGACAATTTTGTTATGTCAGTGAAGCAAACACGGCATCCATCTACCTTTTCATGTTAAAAACAGTATGGAGTGTGACCATGTTAACAATTAGATTTCTCATATCTGGACGTGATGCTAACTGATGCCGTGATTAAATTTGAACCACTGTTGCTCCAAGGTTTTATGGACATAACTCAACAGGATTATGGAATAATTAATGATCGCTCTCTACCAACTGGAAGATTTTTTTTAATGTTTTCCTATCTAAGAGTAGTTTTGAAACTGGCAGAAATTTGATTGCTTGTGCGCAGCAACAGGAGAAAGGATGAGATTATTAACTACTTAAGCATCTGTGGTAGAATCTAGATAACTAACAAAAAAATGGGTTTGTAAACAAATAATTCATGACATATACTTGCCTTTACAATTGGTCTGCTCTGAACTGTCGTCTGTGGATCAACACTCAGCATACACCGAAATCTGCCAAAAAAAAAAATCCATAGCATGAGGACTACCACTAAGCAGGAAATCATGATTCTTATTAACGAACCATGTACCTAGATTATTGGGTGTGGTGGCATAAGTACTAATTTCTAATTGAATGTTTGGAGGTACTGGCGATCGGCGTAGATTTCACAAATATGTACTCATTGAGAGGGTACGTGAGAAGTTCACTTTAGCGGTTCACGTATAACTGTCTGTTACGGATAGTTTTGTGGGGATTCAGTTTCAGCGCCGCAACAAAGCAGTACAAGGAAACGTTTCAAATAAGGATAGTTAAAAGAGAAAGAGTAATCTGAGTAGGACTCTTCAAATAGGATTAGATTATTATTCAAACTGTTGCAATTTAGGATCAGCTTTTACAATATATAAAGAGCTGTGTTATTGTAACAGAAAAGGGCAAGAATCAATACAAGTATTTTCTTCCCCAAAGTTCTTCCTCTTTCTCCTGTTTCGTTCTGGCTTTGCACCAATACAATCTGCGAGTAGATCGTCGGTTCCTATCAACTTGGTATCAGATTTACCGATCCCGCCCGCCATGCCACCGAAGCACAACCCGCCGTTCGACATCCGGTTGGATGGGTTGGAGCAAACCCAGTCTGAGCTTCTCCAGGCCATCTCCAACATCCAAACCACCACCGACCAGCGTTTTCGAGAACAGCAACTCGCCTCCGATCAGCGCATCGACAACTTAGCCCAGGAGATGCGTCAGCTGTTCACTGCTCTGCGCACCGCACCAACTGCTGCACCCCCACCGATGCCTGTCGGATCGACCTCCGCCACGAACACCGGCACAGGTCTACTGCCGATCCCAACTACTACCGAGGACGCGCTCATAGTACTGACTGATCCTCGGTTTATACCACCCAACCGACACGATGCGCCCCGAGCCCCGGTCGGTACCGATCGCTGCTTTCTACCTGGGGACCAGTATGTAGACCATCATGGTGGCCGCCAACGACAAGATGCATTCCATCCTCACCTGGACCGACCGCGTCTACCATGTCTGGAACTACCAATTTACGACGGGTCTGAGGATCCTATCACATGGCTGAACAAATGTGAGCATTACTTCAGAGCCTATCAAACACCTGAAGACGACAAGGTTTGGATGGCGGCGTTCCATCTTTCCTCGGTTGCTCACTCCTAGTTTTATCAATTAGAATGCGATGAGGGCATGATATCTTGGGCAGTGTTTAAACACTACTGCTCGATGCGTTTTGGGCCGACCATCTGCACTAACACCTTGGGAGCCATTTTGGGAGCCATTAAACACCTGCAACACTCTGGTACTTTGGGACAGTACCAGCAGGTGTTTACTGATCTATTGTGTCATACTGTCGGCTTGTCGCGGAATCATCAGATGGAGCTCTTCACCGCCGGACTCGTTGAGCCTGTACGCACACATGTCGAATTAGCCGGGCCTACTTCTCTGCAACATGTAATGAATTTGGCGCGTGCATATGACAGACTGCAGTCTACTGTGGCGCATCCGACAACGGCCAGCCGACAGCCCACCGATCAGAAACCAGGCTTCCGGACGTCGTTCCCACCATCCTCCCGTATTCCTTCGACAACGGTTCCTGCCCCGCTCCCAACTCCGGCTCCAACAACTCCCAAGATTCGGACGGGGGTATTTCGCCGCCTGGCGACCACAGAGATGGCTGATCGGCGACAACGGGGTTTGTGCTTCAATTGCAATGAACAATTCGTTAGGGGCCATCGATGCAAATGCTTGTTCTGGTTGGAAACCGAAGTGGATTTGGAATCTGAGGAATACATTGACGACCAGCAACCCGTGGAGACCGAACCAGAAATTTCCCTACTTGCGGTCACAGGTATCTGTACAACACAAACAATGCAAGTGCAGGTGCGCATTGGCAATTTTGAGGGCACGGCGTTATTCGACACAGGGTCTATAATTTTCTCAATCAGGATCGCGTGACCTCCCTCCAGTTGCCCGTCCAACCCCATAGCGGTCTTCGAGTCAAGGTGGCTAACGGTGACAGGCTCGACTGTGGCGGGTTGTGCAAGAATACACCAATGTCTATCGCTCCTTCCAGGTTTGCAGTCGATTTTTATATCATTCCCTTATCTGGCTTCGATGTTATCCTGGGGATGCAGTGGTTAAGTGCATTGGGACCCATCCTGTGGAATTTCGCCCAGCGGCAGTTCTCGTATTGGGATCACAACAGACGGATTACATGGACTGGTTTACATGATCCGCCCATATCTCCAGCCATGCTACAGGCAGCTGTTGGGCATGATCTCATGGTCACTCTCTTGACCGAATTTGTGCACTGTTTTGCGGAACCGTCGGGACTACCTCCTGGCTCCTGCTCGAGCATGCGATCATCACATTCGTCTTCTTCCCAATGCGCCAGCTATATCGGTCCGGCCTTACCGATACGCGCATATTCAGAAAGACGAAATTGAACGTCAGTGCACGACAATGTTGACTCAGGGTATCATCCGTCCAAGCTCTTCCCCATTTTCGTCTCCGGTCCTCCTCGTCAGTAAGAAGGATGCTTCGTGGCGATTCTGCGTGGATTACAGAGCTTTGAATGAGCACACAGTCAAGGATAAATTTCCAATTCCACATGTCGACGAGCTCTTGGACAAATTGGAAGGATGAAGGATCTTGTTATTTCACGAAATTGGATTTACGGTCTGGCTATCATCAAATCCGTATGTTTCCCGACGATGTGCTGAAGACAGCATTCCGTACTCACCACGGACACTTTGAATTCTTGGTGCTACCTTTTAGTCTCTGCAACGCCCCTTCGACTTTTTAGGCTATGATGAACACCATTTTACCACCGTTCCTCCGACCATTTTACCACCGTTCCTCCGTCGGTTCGTTCTTGTATTTTTCGATGACATTTTAATCTATAGCCGATCTTGGGCGGAGCATCTTCGACATGTTCGACAGGTGCTGCAAATGTTGACTACTCATCAATTATATCTCCATCAGAAGAAGTGTATCTTTGGTCAACAACAAATTGCTTATTTGGGACATGTCATTTCTTCCCACGGGGTGGCCATGGATCAGGCCAAAGTTTCGGCTGTGCTCGACTGGCCAGTTCCTCGCAATATCAGAAGTTTGCGCGGATTCTTAGGTCTCGCCGGATACTACCGCAAATTTATTCAAGATTTTGGCCATATTGCGGCTCCTTTAACCAAGCTTCTTTGCAAGGATAGTTTTCGGTGGACTCAAGAGGCTACTGCTGCTTTTGACACTCTGAAGAAGATCATCGCAGCAGCTCTTGTTCTGCAACTCCCTGATTTTGCCCAAGATTTTGTCATTTATTGTGATGCTTCGGGTACTGGATTCGGTGCAGTGTTACATCAAGGGGGTCTTACGATTGCATTTTTCAGCAAAGAGGTTGCTACGCATCAAGCTCACCTTCCAGCTTATGAGCGTGAACTCATTGGTCTCGTTTACGTGGTCCGACACTGGCGTCCGTATATTTGGGGTCGAACATTTCGGGTTCGCACCGACCACTATAGTTTGAAGCATTTATTGGATCAACGATTGACGACAGTGCCACAACATAGGTGGATTACGAAGCTTCTTGGATATGACTTTATGATCGAGTACAAACCTGGCAAGGACAATATTGTCGCTGATGCACTCTCCCGTCGCCATGAGGATCTCAGTTTGCATGCATTGTCGGCAGCTGATTTTGCTTACTATGATGATCTACGTCGTCAATTATCCACTCATCCCTCCTGGTGCGATCAGTACAAGTCTTGGTGTGATGGTGCTCTTTCGGTTGATTGGGAATGCATGGATGAGCTTTTGTTGTTTTGCTACCGTATCTTTCTGCCGGCTGACTTCCCAGGTCTTCAACAGCTATTTTCGGTTGCTCACTCAGTTGGACATGAGGGCGTCACCAAGACCTGGCATCGTCTTCAGTCTAGTTTTAACATTCCAGGAGGCTGACGCTTGCTTCAAGCATTTATTCGCACATGCATCACTTGTCAGAAATATAAGTCTGAGCATTTGCGGCCGGCCGGATTGCTTCAGCCACTTTCAGTGCCTCATCGTGTTTGGGCCGATATTAGCATGGATTTCATCGAGGGTTTGCCCAAAGTTGGCCACAAATCAGTCATATTGACAGTTGTCGACCGATTTTCCAAATATGCTCATTTTCTCACCTTAAGTCACCCTTTTTCGGCTCAATCCGTGGCACATGTCTTTTTTGACCACATTGTTCGTTTACATGGGTTTCCCGAGTCTATTGTGAGTGATCGCGACAAAATCTTCACGAGTCATTTTTGGAAAGGTCTTTTTCAACCGGCTGACGTGAAATTGCACATGAGTACGGCTTATCATCCGCAATCTGATGGGCATACTGAGGTGGTTAATAGGACGATTGAAATGTATCTCCGTTGTTTATGTGGATATCGAGTACGGACTTGGCCTCAATGGTTGGTGTGGGCTGAATTTTGCTACAACACTTCATATCATTCCGCTCTTAAAGCCACTCCTTTTGAAGTCGTGTATGGGCGGCAACCACCTCCCTTGATCTTGCATGAAGGACCATCTGAGGTACTTCCTGAGGTTCAAAAACTATTAGCAGAACGCGATGATTTCATTCGTGAGATCCGTTTGCGGTTACTTCAGTCGCAACAACTTATGAAAAGTTTGGCGGATAATAATCACCGAGAATTACAATTTGCTGAGGGCGACTGGGTGTGGTTGAGGTTACATCAACGACAACTCTCTTCAATTGCGCCCGGCCTTAATGTCAAATTGTGACCGCGTTTTTTCGGTCCCTACAAGGTGCTCTCTCAAGTTGGTCAGGTTGCTTATCGTTTGGAGATTCTGGCACAAACCGGTGTTCATAATGTGTTCCATGTTTCCAATCTCAAGCCTTTTCATGGCATTCCTCCTGAAGAGGTTTCGGCTTTGCCCCCAATTCATCATGGTCAGGTGCAACTTCAGCCTGCCAGTATTGTTCGTGCCAGATTGAATCGCATAACCTGGGAGTTACGAGTTCGGTGGCATTCTGATTCTATCGATGAACCAGATGAGACCTGGGTGTCGCGTGACGATTTTCGTCGTGAGTTTCCTGATTACCAGCTCGTGGACGAGCTTTTTCAAAAGGAAGGGGGAAGTGTTACGGATAGTTTTGTGGGGATTCAGTTTCAGCGCCGCAACAAAGAAGTACAAGGAAACGTTTCAAATAAGGATAGTTAAAAGAGAAAGAGTAATCCGAGTAGGACTCTTCAAATAGGATTAGATTATTATTCAAACTGTTGCAATTTAGGATCAGCTTTTACAATATATAAAGAGCTGTGTTATTGTAACAGAAAAGGGCAAGAATCAATACAAGTATTTTCTTCCCCAAAGTTCTTCCTCTTTCTCCTGTTTTGTTCTGGCTTTGCACCAATACAATCTGTGATCTGCGAGTAGATCGTCGGTTCCTATCACCGTCATGCAGTTGCCAATGGTTTTTAGTGCAGTTTTTTTTGGAGACGCCATGAGATATGCAAATTTTTCAAATTATCTGTGTGTTTCAGTGCTTGGCGATGGCTGTAAAAGTTTATTTCGTTAAACCGAAGGGTATGCATATGGGCTGGTTATGGACTGAATTGCATATGATGCTGAATTGCATATGATGGATTGATGAAATTAATGGGCTGCCACTATATTTTTGTGGACCAACATTTAACTTTGCTAAGCGTTAGTTACAGAAAACTGAATAGGAATGAAGTTTTAGTCAGATCTACAGTTATTAATCAATGAAGTTTAAATCCAACGGTAATATTTTTCTTGGTGATGTGGCCTAATGAGAAGTCTTGGTTTGTAGTCAATAATATAGGGGGGGGGGGGATTAGCGTTGATCTTCTGTTCCCAAGCGGTTCCATGATGCATGCAGTTGGAATTTCGGTGTAGGAATGCGATTTGTAGTGCTCATTGGCCATTGGGCATATGTTGTGTGTTTCACATGGGCAGACCCTCTTGAGGTCATGGGTGTTCAGCCGAACATTCATTTTTTTCTTCAAAATATTTGGTATATAATAGTTATATTAGATGTATATGTTATTAGTTAGGCTAAAACTATATATTTGTGTCCGCAAATGAATTTAGTTCGCACTCTCCGCACCTCGTGCGTGACCCATCTAACACATTAGGCTCATTTTCCTTCCTACTTCAGCCCACCAAACCCTAACCTTTATTGTCTCTCATCTTGTGGCTGTCTGTGTGTGTGGAGTGGCGAACGAGCAGAGGCGCGGGCTACGAAGGCGAGCGATGGTCGGTGGACACGGCTCTATGACGCGACGGCAAGCAGGCGTGAGGCGGTGCAGGGCGAGCGTGCAGCAGCGCACCTGTGTGGGCGAACAGAGATACGACGCGAGCAAGTGGGTGGTAGCGTGACAAACAGGGAAGAAGGGAGCGGGTGGCACCAAGGGGGCAACGCGGTGGCCGGGAGGGAGCGTGGCGGCGGGAAGGGAGCAGCATATCTAGCTCACCGTCATCGTCCTCTCTCCAGATCTAGGTGTATTTTGCGCACTCCACTTTTTCTCCTTGGCTCTGCTCCGCTCCAGTTCCGGTTCTTTCTGGAGTCTAGCCTCTTCCTCAGCTTTTTCTTGATTATTTCTAATGGATGTTGTACAAAAATACAATCTTTGCTTTGGGCAATGAACAAATAGTTATGCTCTTGTTAAATATGTTTACATGCTAATTTTTTCGTAATGGAAGGAACATTCTTAGGCCCTGTTTGTTTAGGCTTTGCCTTTTTGGTTTATAGCTTAAAGCCAGCTTTTTGGCTTAATCAGCTTATAAACCTCTAGCTTTTAAGTCAAGTTAGAGTGTTTGGTAATATGGCTTTTTTGGTCTCTTGGGTTTTGGCTTAAAGTTGTAAAGTCTAAAATACCCCTAATACAAGTTACCACTTGTTTATTCACTAATAAAGCTACTATCATCTATTTCAAACTTTTTAGTTGTTATTTCACTCGAAATTAGTAATGCATATCTACGTAATTTGATCATACATACTATTTATTGATGATAAGATAGCTATTTATTGATGATAAGATAGAATTTTCGCATCACTCTGATTTTCTTTAAGACCAAAATGCATACTAGAAGAACATTGTTTTGATTCCTCTGAGCACCACGGCCACAAACCAGGAAAAATATCAAACAAAACTAAATTTCTAACATGGCCATGGTTCACTGGAACAACCATTCACAAAATCTTGCAACAAAAATTACAAATCACATTAGCACACATACGAACTCAAATCTGAATCAGTCTACAACTCATTAGCATCAATCATTTGGAGTTCTGAAATCCGAATCAATTAACAACAATTTGTGAAGGACAATAGCAAGAACAACAATTTGGGGAACTATCACTAAACATGAAAATAAAGATAGTTCTTGTCTTCACACCGTCGCCCGCACCGTCGAGATGACAACATATGTCATACTTCTTCTTCCCAAATATCTAGAAAAATGCAATGAATGGTTCAATGAAATATGATAAAATCAATATAATTATTGCCTAATAACTAACATCTGAAAGTAATCACTCATGCACAAATCCATGTCCATCAACCCACTAGCACAAGCCAATATGTTGTAAGTCAATTATATGAGCAAGCTGTCGCAAAGAACAAAACTAACAGGCCATAGATGGATTGATATTTGCATATCAGAACAATCATACAAGTACAACCATAACAAAATCAGGAATCATCACAGGCATTCAAGGGATGCAAAAAAATCTGCAAGGCGCAGCAAAATCATCACAGCCATTCAAGAACAGAAAGAACAGAGGAAAACTAGTGTGTGAGAGCAAAATCATCACAGCCATGCAGTGGCGGCATGCTAACCAAATCAAAATCTGCAAGGGGCAGCAACATGCAGCAATACTATGCTCTTCCCACGAGCCAATCGGCTTCATTCGATCTGTTTCCACAAGTTGTATTCATTCTTCTCATACAATTAGCACAAACACATAAATTGCAATGTGATAATTCAATAACTACAACCATAAATTGCACTTTGATAATTCATGATGTTACAATTGATTCATACAATTAGCACAAACACATCATATAATTAGAACAATCATTCAAGGATCATTTAAAAAACAAAACTCAATTGGAGTCACCTTGATCTAGGAGGGGAGGCGGCGTCGGTGCCAGGGGAGAAGGCGGCGTCGGGAGGCGGAGTCAGGGCAGGGGATGCGGCGGCGGCATCAGGAGGCGGAGTTGGTGCAGGGGAGGCGACGGCGTCGGGAGGCGGAGTCGGTGCAGGGGAGGCGACGACGTCGAGAGGCTGAGTTCGGGCAGGGGAGGCGGCGCCGTCGGGAGGGGCGACGATGGGGATGGGAGGCGGTGGCGTTCGGGAGGGGCGACGATGGGGATGGGAGGTGGCGCCGTTCGGGAGGGGGAGGCGGCGCCGTCGGGAGGGGGAGGCGGTGCCGTTCGGGAGGGGATCAAGAGCAGGAGGCGGCGGGTTGGGGAAGGGAGCAGCAGGCGTCGGTTGGGAAGGAATCGATTGGAAAAAACGGAAGGGTTTTGCAATTATATACCAATGGCAATTTGAGGGTAATTTTAACGAAGTTCGGTGGCAACGAGATATTCTATTCCGCAAAAGCCAAAAAAAACACCTCTCCCATGGCTTATGACTTTTAGGTTTAAATTGGCTTAAACTTATTTTAAGCCGAACAAAAAAGTCACCTTTTTGTTTAGACTTAGGTTTTTTTGCTTTTAAGCCAGACAAAAAACCTGAACAAAGAGGGCCTTAGATTGGGTTCTTGCTGATGGGAATAAGTTTTTTTAAAAAGAAGATATGACCTCTACCAAGACCAAGCACAAGTTTTTTTTGTATTTTATTATATATACACGTATCATCGTATTAGTATTTTTTTTTTGGGGAAATGGCATCTCACGACATCAACGTATTGGTATCGGCATATCTGGACAACCTAGCTCCGAAGTCCGAACACCCATCCTAAGAATCCTGGGTCCGCCACTGGTGTTTCATTGTTGTGTTAATTGTTACTCCATTTTGTTGCCAAAGGTTTCGTTTTCCCTTAATGTTTTTTTGGGCATTAGAGGCTTAGAGTATGATTCGTGTTGGTAGGATGGCAAATTTTATTGGGAGAGGAGATGTCTGGGGACAGAAGGTGAGATGATAGGAATGCCGTGTTGCAGTGCTGAGTTGAAGTTTGCTGTGAAGAATGTAAATTTTTGACATGATCCTAGTGAGATTTTGGTTGCGGCTCTATGTGTTGCTTGCCATATTCTGATTTGAAGTTGTGATAATTGGGCAGTAAAGACAGTAAGTTTAGATGGTTAAATTAGTTGTGACACGTATGGAAAATGTATACATTTCGATGTTGGAGTGCGCTCACTGGCAAATGGTGTAAGATGCGTTTTTAGCAATGCAATGAGACATGTTCTGAGCATGAAGTGATTGCGCTACAGTTGACTCTTTTTTTATGCAAATCTAGTAGTGCGCCCTGAAAGATAAGATTTTTTGGGCTGCCCTGGAATGTAGATGGCAGACCATGCTGGTAAAGTAGTACGTTGAAGGCAATAAACATGTTAGTGTACTTGAGCATCTCCATGAAGATCTCTGCACCAATTTTAGTCAATGATCTTGTTTGCAAACAAATTTTACCAGCATGAACCACCAATCATGCTGCCTTGTATGTCAAACATCTAAATTAGATTGTTCAGAAATACATAATTTATATACCACTCTTAATGAACATTTAGTGCAGAGGGCTCACAACCTACAAGATTGTAATGTAGCTCCCGAGGAACATTGTTGAATCATTGCAAAAGAAACTGCAGCCAAATACTTGCTTATTATTAATTGAATGTTCATTCAGATGTTTACTTCAGGAAAAGTGGTTTGGAACGTTCAGCTAGCATCACAAAAGATTTGGAGTGGTTCAGAGAACAAGGAATTGAAATTCCAGAGCCGAGTACTTCTGGATCAACATATGCAGCTTATCTGGTCGAACTGGCTGAGAGCAATGCCCCGGCCTTCCTTTCCCATTATTACAATATTTATTTTGCCCATACAACTGGAGGGTTGGCGATAGGTCACAAGGTAACTCTCCTTCCACACCTGATTAAATCTCTAGTGCCTTGTCTTTTCAATTATCAAGGCAATCATCCATAACTAAATCACTAGACAAAAAGGAAGAGACCGAGTTCAATATTGCTGCCTCAACAGAGATAAGATGTTTTGCGTTGTATTTCATTGTCTTAAGTCGCAACATGTATCTGCTGCATTGTTTTTGCAAAGTGATTTTTTCCCTATGAAGATGCCAGTATAGCATAAGGTTAAATATTGATAGTAATACATTTGTTTTTGTGGCCATAAATTTTAAAGTCCCTCTATTTGTCAGTGATTAGAGCTTATTTATAAATAATTGGTTTGTATGTTTCCATGATGTAATGGAACTGTTCAAGAAATGTCCATAAATTTCGCTGAAATAAAATAAAAATGAATCACTGTAAATAACAATAAAGTGATAGTCACAGTGTACTCCCTCCATCCTTTGTGACATAGAGTGCATTTGTACCTTACACTTTCTGAAGGAAATGTATGTTATGCGCAAGCTTTTGTATTGCCCCAAAACCCTCTTCACCATGATGGTACCGGATATTATCTTCAACTAGATTGTTTGGCCACGTAATTGTGTAGTTTGGCCTAGTATGGTGTATAGACTCCTAAATTTCCACAATTCAATATTGATTTGGAGTATATCAGATTAGTTGTAATTAGGGTCCACAAAATTGAGGGCCATTTTTTTAGAAGTTCTAGCATATTTATCTTCTTTTAAGAACTTTTAACCACATATCATTGTTTTTTATTATACAATAGATATCACCATTCACCAATTTGCTTTACGCAGTTACAGATTTTTAAGTATATAATTGTCTTAGATTTTATGAAGCCTCTGAAGAAACATTACTTTGTCTGTAATAGATCTGCAAGAAAATTTTGCAAGGAAGGGTACTGGAGTTTTACAAATGGGATACTGATGTAGAACTTTTGCTAAAAGATGCCAGGGAGAAGCTTAATGAGCTTAGCAAGGTATGCACTGCACAATGATTTTCCTGCTTTTTTCCAAGGTTGAAACTAGCGTTTGCCTTAGAAGGTGTACGCTTAGTAATCTGATTTATCCATTTGTTCTGCTGTGCAGCACTGGTCTCGAAAGGACAGGAGTTTGTGCTTGAAAGAAGCTGCAAAATGCTTCCAGTACTTGGGGCGGATTGTCCGCTTAATCATCTCATAATGCTTCATGGATAACCAACTAATCTCTCTACAGGCTTCAGTTGATTTGTTCCTTATGACAGAGAAAAGCTAGAGATATAATACTCGAGGCTTATTTTAGAAAGGAAATGTTTCTAAATCTTAACTGCGGCGAGGTCCGAAGAGATGGAGCTGATCAGTCAGCACTAGTATATTGGGATGTCCAAATAGCAGGCCACACCAGTCCCTTTTTAGGCGTGCATAGTAGAGCTGCTCGTTTGAGTGAGCGCTTCCTTTCAGCAACTTTGATCTGTGCAAAGTCGAAGATTCTTGGTGCTGTCAGGGTGGCCTGAACAAGCTATGGGATCATGCCGTCCATACAATGATGCGAGTTATTGGCTAAAATAGGACTGTTACGAGACGAAATAGGAAAAATAGTCTTTCTCCACGAGCAATTAGCAAAAATAATATTATGGATGTGCTGATAGGTGACAAGTGCCCTACCACCCGGAACCCCTTGCTGCGGTTCTATCGCACGTTAGCTACCTTAAAAAAAAAACAGCAAAAACAGTGGTACTGTATGTTAGAGATATATTAGAGATATAATAGGGACTCTTGTGTATTGCCTTATCTGTATATGGTATACACCTTTTGTACTCCTATATATATTGCCCATTGGGCCTATTTAATATACATACAATATTCGTAACATGGTATCATAGAGATATATTAGAGATATAATAGGGACTCTTGTGTATTGCCTTATCTGTATATGGCATACACCTCTTGTACTCCTATATATATTGTCCATTGGGCCTATTCAATATACACACAATATTCGTAACATGGTATCAGAGCCCAGATTAGGGTTTAAGATTATCAGAGCCGCCAAAGACCGCTTCTAGCCTCGCTTGTCCTCCGCCGCCACGCTCGGAGGCGATCTTAGCTCCCGGGTGGCCTCTTCCGCCGGCAGATCCCGCGACGGCTCGACGGATCTCACGTGATACCGCCGTTGCCGTTGTCGTCGGAAGTAGCAAAGAAGATCCGCCATCGCCGAAGCCGCTTTCATCACTGTGCGATCGTCGGCCCCGATCCGACCGATCGGTCCTCCTCCACGCGAGCGGCGCCATCTTCCTCGCTTCGGCGCTCGGTCTTCATCCGCCCGACGCCGCTCGACCGCAACGGCAGCGTCTCCTGCCGCTCGTGCTCGCCGATTTCACCGCGCTGTGGCGCTGGGCCTCGTGTTGCGCACCCGCGCGTCGCGGCGCTCGCCGTCATGGCGCCTCAAGGGCCTCCTCGCTTACGCCGGCCTCCTCGTATGCGTTCCCCAACTCCGTCGCCCTCCGCTCCTCGACCACCGCCTCGTCGCCGTGGTCTTTGTCGCGCTTGTGCTCGGCCGACCGCCGCTGGCCGGCGGCGCAGCAGCTCCTTCCGTCGTCGTCTTGCGCTTCAAGTCGCCCGGATGCGGTGGTTCTCGCGCGTGGCCTCCCAACTGAGTCACTCGCCGAGCTCACGACGCCGCAGCTCCTCGTCCTCGAGTACGACCGCCTCCACCACGCGCTCCCCATGCCGAGATCTTCCTCTCTCCGCCGCCGGATCCGGCTTCCTCGCTGCTGGATTCGACGGCCTCCTTACCGCCGCGCGTCTCTCCTCGCCTCGATCCGGCCGGGCTCTTCCCCGCCGTCGGCCTCTGCTCTCGTCGCCTCGGCTTCCTTCCCTTTCGGCCGCCGCCGCCGGATCCCACCACCGCCTCCCCGAGCTGCTTCGGCCTTGGATCGAGCTCGGTGAGCCTCGATCCCGAGCCGCCGTTGCCACTCCCTCGAGGGCCCTGGTGCAGACGCCGCCCTGGACCGGGCGGATCCACCTCCCGAAGCTCTCCCCGAGCCCCGACGACCTCCACCGCCTCCCTCTTTTGCTGATCTTTCGGTGGAGAGAGGAAGATCTCGGCTTGGGGAGGAGTAAAGGAGGAGCTTGTGGGGAAGAACCGCAGAGCAGAGCTTGTGGAGAGAAAGCAAGAGAGGGAGAGGAATCTACGCTGGAGTTGTGGTGGAGAGTCTTTGTGCTGGTGCGTTTGGATTTGGATCGGGGAAAGCAGGGGCTAGTTGGTGGAGACCGAGAAAAGATGTGGTCGGTTCCTGATTCTCCTGGTGGGAGCTGCTCCGACTTCTCCGGCTCCTGATTCTCAATCAACTCCAACTTTATCCTCCCACTCCGGCTTCTGGCTGCTATTGCTACTGCTGCTAGCTATTCTTGCTGCTACTGCTAGCTATCCTTTGAGTCCTTTTTATTTGTGTCGTTTCTTCCGCTGCGTCCATCCAAGTCCGTAAAACTCTATCTCTAAGTTCGTCTAAGCCATGCGAGTCCACAAATTTATTGTCTGTCGTAAAAGCATAGGAATTTCTTTTGCATGGCAGCAGCTGCTGTTCTTCTCTTCGAACCGCTGCAGATCCGTCGCCCCGCTTTTAAGGCCGCTGCGCTTCTTTCGCACTGCGTCTCCGGTGTACTTTTTGTGCATTGCGCCGCTTTCTTCGCGATCGCGCTCATTGCGCTTCTTGTGCATTGCGTCGCGCTTCTTTTGCTGCTGTGCATCCGCTGCGCTTCTTGTGCTCTGCGTCTTTATTACGCTTCTGTGCATCGCGTCTTTATTGCGCTTCTTGTGCATCGCGCCGCTGCGTCTTGGGCTTCGATCTGCGTCGTCATGCTTCTATCTATTCCTATTTGACTTGACAATTTTATCTTTTTGTCGGTTTCATCATCTTCTTCGTCATGTTGCCGCGGTCGACGAAGATCTTTGATCGACATTTTCCAAGAGCTGCATGCTACGACGACATTATCAAGACTCGGACTTTGGATTTTTCATATTTTAGTGTCACCCTTTCCAAATGCAATTTGCCGGGGGGGGGGGTGTTAGAGATATATTAGAGATATAATAGGGACTCTTGTGTATTGCCTTATCTGTATATGGCATACACCTCTTGTACTCCTATATATATTGCCCATTGGGCCTATTCAATATACACACAATATTCGTAACACTGTACAGTGATGAATAGTGATTGACTAGTATCACCACTGTTTTTCTGCCGTTTTTGCTGTTGGCGTGGTGGGAGTATGGCAGGCCGGATCCGGGCGGTAGGGACGTAGCAGGGGCACTTGTCGCCTATTAGCATGTTCACGATGTTATTTTTGTTAATTCGCTCGTGAACTATTTTTGTTATTTTATCGCTAAATAGTGACAAATGAGAAAAAAAACTCCGATAATTTACTTGAGCAATAAAATAGAATATGCTGGTTCAGGCCTGCAAAATTTTGCCTCCTGGATGTAGCTCGTCAGCTTCCAGAATGTTCCACTCACATTACTGTATCTTCCCATTACTAACAACGATGGATCAGTGTCGACACAATCTTTGGGAGTTTTTGGCTGTATCAGCGCTTTTTAGCTGCGTCTTGGCAAAAAGAGCCGTCGTCATCTTTTTTTTTTGGTGCAAAAATAGCACACTACCGCATGACCACCGTGCGGGCAGCTCTCCTGTCTCACCACGTGCCACCTCCCGCACGGCCACCATGCGGTGGAGGAAGCTATCGCACGGTGGTCGTGCACGAATCTTTACTCTCTCCTCCGGTCCGCTGTTGTTGGTATGAATTTTTAAATATAACACATTAGCTCAAAAAATCTAAAACTTTTTGTGAAGCCTCCTGAGACGGTGTACTTGCTTGTGTAATTTTTCATAATTTTATTTGTTCTGAATTTTTCTCGCAATTTTATTTAAGTATACTGTTTGTAGGAATTTCTAAATATAGAAAACGAGCTCAAAAAATTATAAATTTAGTTTTAAAGACTCCTTACACAGTGGGCTTGATTGTGTAATATTTCTACAATTTTATATGTTTTTGAAATTATCTAAAAAATTAAGGGTTTAGATCTAAAAAATTTGGATTTTAGATTTCGAAAATTAGGGTTTCATGAATTCCTACACAAAGGACTCCTAACAGAATAGGATTAATCATATATAACAAAATTAGGGTTTTAGATATTAGGGTTTCATGACAAACGTAAATTCGATCACTTATTATGCACTAATGTAACTAGCAGTATGTGAGGACCCGGGGTATTTAACTCGTAATACTTAACCTCCAAATGGTTCTAGTATTACCAATCAAATATCCTAAGTTTCGGTGAACATGTACTTCCTAGAAATGCAGTACACATACACCTTTACAAAATAATGCATTATTTTCATACAAGTTTACAGTACCAAGTCTAGCAAAAGACATACATATAATAGAGTTATTACACAAGGGGAGCCGACCGGCCAAATTTCACAATAACATTGATAACAGCGGAAGCAAAAGTGCCATAAGACGGCGAAAAACAAAAGCCAACCGGTTTGCCAACTTCCCACAAGGCAACCGACTGGGCCGCCAAGCTAGTCGTCCAACACGTAGTTCGTCTCACAAAGGCTAACCCCTTGGGGGTCAACCTCCTCTGCAATAATAAAGTAATGCAACTGAATACAAAAATGTATTCGTAAGACTTACGAGTAACAAGCCTATACATAGCTACATACAAGCTGAAACAAAGGAGATGGTCATATGGTTCATTGGACGTATAAAGCAATTTTCATTTACAATAATGTAAAAGATTGAAGGCAATTTGTCAAATCTGTTTTTAATTGATGAAATAACAGCGAGACAACAATAAGTAACATAAATAACAACCTAAAAGTGACTAACCCAATAGCCACCACAACATAGCATTAATTCCTCATTCGTACCACCCAAGTTCAAGTTTTAATGAAAAAATTATAGTCTAATTCTTGCAGGAAATAACCAAGCGTGTCCATAACCTAGGACGAGGTTATTCGAATAGATTTAATCCTGCCGGGGTGTACCAATGTACCCACATGTCAGACCGCCTTTTTGCCAAGCTATTTAGCACACTTCCTTTGGTGTGCCGGCACGACTAAGTCCTACGAGACGTTTTCCAATATCGTGTATTAATTAAGAGTCGTCCGTATGGATAGAAACCCATACGTTACATCGGAGTCATTGTAAAGCCGGGAGTCAACTACCCATATAGGGTAAAGTAACCTAGACAACTACAATACCTCTCGGTGTGGAGAACCTAGAAAGGATTTCACTCTCGTGCACCCAACACATAAACACCATGTTCATTTTACCGCAACACAGACACACACACACACACACACACACACACACACACACACACACACACACACACATCCTCCTGCGACTCGGAGCCAACACACGCCAAAGTACTAAGTCAAGAGATGTCCCATATCCCTCTCATGTGGTTAGCACGCAAAAGTGCTTGGATCAATGGCGCAAGTAATTTGGTCAAGTCTAGTTTGTTTTCAGTTTTAGTTTCTCAAAATAACATAGCACAAGGTGCTGGACATAAAGTCATAATAAGTTTTGTATGCTCAAGGTTACCGACTAAGTCGATAACTTTCCAATTCTACCGTTCTAAGCATTTCTAAGCAACAATAACTCGTAGACTACAAGCTAAGTGATAAGGGCTCATCCAACGAACCCTAAATCACCAAGGACATAATCCTAGGCTCAATAGTAGAGAATGAACATTTTCCTACAGATTATGCCTCTAGAGGATTAACTAATCGAACAATAGTTTTACAACAAAATAGAGCATGCATATATAAACTTTGCAAACAAGATATTATACTTTGAAAATAGTAGAAGCAATATGATCAAATAAATTTGCAACATCTGCTTGCCTTGCCGGAGATCACAATCTTGCTGTAGAGGATCACTCTTGTACTCAATAAATTCTTCGGAACTTATCGCAAGAACGAGAAAAACCAATAAGAATGACGAACACCGAAAAAGACTCAAAATTCAAGGTCAACCAAAATTCATGAAATTTACACAGCAGGTAGAGCATGATTTTAAATAAATTTAGCAACAAGAATCAACCGATTTGGACTAAGCATGCAAAAGTTATGGCCTTAACAAGTTTGATCGGCTAGAAAAATTCTAATTTAATAGCTTTCTGTTACTGTTTATTGCGCAAATTTCTAGAAGGTTTGTGAACATAAAATTTTTATGGTGGACAGAGCATGACATTCTAAAAACAACAAAATTTGGTTCACTTCATTTGGAGTTATAATGAATTTCTTATGATTTTTCTAAGTGATGAAAGTAGTACATAATTAATTTCAGAGGCAAAGACATAAATTAAAACCTACTCTACACTAAAGCATATTAACAGAGGAATCTAACACATTTTAGTTTACTAAATTTGGAGTTACAGAGAATTACTTAGGCATTTTACAAGTTTAAAGGAATTTCTAAAGCAATAATTAATGCTAAACAAGATAATAGTACTAACACAGTTTTTTGGTACAGAACAAGGTTCAAACACATTTTTAGATTAAAGTTCAGTTAAACAGAGATCTAACAAAATTTTAATCATCTAAAAAGGAGTTAAAACGAAATACTTAAGCCACTTTGAAGACTAAAGCAATTACTAGCTCACAGAAAAAGGAAAAAGAACTGATTTTCTTACTAACCCTAATGGCTGGGAAAACCTGGGCCGTTGAGATTGAATCGCACGGACCAAGCGCACGAGAGCGTTCGGAAGGTGAGAAAATTCCAGTTAATCTGTAGCGCTGATCTGAAAGTGGACGGCTAAGAGCGATAGGAGCGCTCGGGTGGTCCGAACGTTCCAAGAGATCTGAGACGTAGATCTCAAAAATGGACGGTCCAGGATCACTTAAGCGCTACACACGCACTCATAGGAGTTTAAGTGCACGGGCCCATAAGATAGTGGTTGTAGCTAAGGGGTGGTCTTTGCAAAAAGGGACCACAGGGTGGTCTTTGCAAAAAGGCTAAGGAAGGTCCTGGCTAGAGGTTGAGATGGTGGTTGACGAGGATCTGGTAATCCTTATTTTATTATTATTCTTTAATCATGTAATATGATGTCACATGGTATACCCCTTACTGTTGTAAGGGAGAAGTAAGTCAGGTGGTCGTAAGTTCTTCTACGACCACCCCCACAGTCTTAAGTATTTCTACGACTACCACATAATTGTAAGTTCTTCTACGATTACCTTCGGTCGTAAGTCTTTCTACGACCAGTATCCAGTCGTAAGCTTTTCTACGACTACCCCCTTGTCGTAAGTCCTGCTACGACCAGTCCTGCCACGACTTCTCCATGGATAACTGGGTCCACTCGCCAGTAGGCCCTATTAACTGTGGAATCTGAGCAGTTAACATATGTAGTTATACCTGGAATAACTACAGATAACTCACCATTATCTCTAATTGATAACCGTCAGGCAACGTGAGGAGGTTACTACTCCGGTAATTACTCTCATTATTGCATAATGATGAACGCCTATTGACCTGGAACGACAACCGCCACCGCAGCATACTATAAATAGGTGTCTTTAGAGGTAAGGGGGGGGGGGCTTTTTGAGAGGTAATAGTAGCAGTATTAGCACAAGTCTTTCCACTGATTGTAATCAGAATACCCAATACAATACACACAGGAGTAGGGTTGTTATTCTCGCTGGATAAGGCCCGAACCTGCATAAAAATTCCCGTGTCTCCTTTGTCTGCGTGATCAATTGTGGAGACCCCCCGAATCAAATAATCTTTACGTAAGATCGGTTCTAAAACACCGACAGTTGGCGCCGACCGTGGGGATCTTCTGGTAATTCCTTGTCAACAGTTCTTTCTTTTCTCTTTGATGCTACCATGGCAGGAGAATGGAACGAGGAGAATTGGTTCGACTTGGCCGATTACGCAGACATCGACATGGATGTCGGCTTCGATTACGAGCCGAGTATCGAATCATCTGACGGTATTGCCGCCTCTGGAGATCTTCTATCAGATCTTGGAGATTGCATAACCGCCGGAGTTCAGGAGGGATCCTCATCCCCCACAACAATACGCCCAGCTGAGGAACCAGCTTTCTCAGGGGGCAAGGGTCAACACGACCACAAACAGGGCTTCCCTAGGACAGATTCGCAACACGACGAGAATCTTTCCTCCAAGTGTTCGAGTCCCCCTAAGGCAGTACGACTTGGCGAGACAAGTTCTGGAAGCCATCATTCCAGAGATCCATCGACACCTGATGGTTCTCTTTCTCTGAATAATTCCACAGAGAAGAGGATCGTGCACGCTGTTCTTCCAAGTCCAACCATCCCGTCGCAGGACACACCTGCAGACGGAGACGATTATAACCCGGAGTTCCCCTACCTGGAGGGGTTAACTCCAAGTCGCCAGATGGTGTCACTCGACTACTCCTCAAGCAAGGGGGTCTCGAGCGCAAGTGGAGGTCATCCACGGGAGGTCTTCGTCATTCCCTCTGATAAGAATCATTCTCCCAGAGGCAGGATTGACGATGCTCCCCGACGGGCACACTCTACATCCCCTCGTGGCAATGGCAAGGACAACACCGCTGGCAAACGTGACAAACACTTTAATGAACGTGCGGGACATCCTCAACATTCTCGCACTTCATTAAAACCAACTCAAGGGTCTGATATAGGCAATTCTGAGACAAATCGACGAAGAAAAATGGCGGCTCAGAAAAATCTCCTCGAGCACGCTTATTTCCAGTCGGAGGAAGCTCAGGAGCTCCAGCATATCAATGACCTGCTGGAAAATCCGTCCCAAGAGCTCGCTCGAGCACTAGGGTACGATCTCATTGCAGAAGAGATCGCACGAAGGCTTCGCAACACGATGGCAAAACTCGAGCGTCCTCGTCAACAGCAACCTGGAAGTCGTAGCAGTACGACTCCAACTTCTGCCAGCCGTTCGAATAACTCGTCACATGGGAGACGACATGATCCTCGCTCGTGTCGCTCTCCCGATCTGAGGAAGGCTTGTTGGACATCTGGAGACCGACAAGCCCCCAAGAGAGGTGATCTTTCACCACTTCAGGGAAGGAATGTGCGGCAGCAAGCAGAATACGAGGACTATTTCCCTCGTAAAACTGAGGCTTATCACAGGTCCAGCCCACTTGTGACTGGGTATCGTCGAGTACGATCACCCGGTGATGTCAACCCTTCTTTTCTGCAAAGAAGGAGGCAAGAAGTTATCTCAGGATGTCGGGCGTTTTCACCCGATCTTCGAGAAGTTTGCTGGTCACCTCGCTTTCGACCAGCAAACATGGAGAAATTCGATGGAACCCAAAATCCCATTGAATTCCTCCAGATCTACACTACAGCTATCCGAGCAGTAGGAGGAGGAGAGCACGTAATGGCAAATTACCTTCCGACTGTGCTCGAAGGATCGACTCGATCATGACTTTTAAACTAGCCATTCGAATCAATCTACTCGTGGCAACACCTCTGTGACCTTTTGCTGGCGAACTTCCAGGGCACCTACAACCGCCCTGAAAAGTAGGACGACCTGCACCGGATAAGACAGAACGATCATGAAACCCTGCGTCAATTCATTAGGCGCTTCAGTCAGGTTCGAAATTCTATTCCGGAAGTTTCTGACTCATCCGTGATCAGGGCTTTCAAGCAGGGAGTCCGCAGCAGGAGAATAACAGAGGACATCGCTTTACATCCTCCCGCCACCGTCGTCGAACTCTTTGAGATGGATAATAGATACGCGACTGCTGCTGAAGCAGTCGAATGGAACAACACTATCGATCGAGAAGATAATATCTCTTGAGAAAAAGGATAAAAATGCTAAGAAATCCAAGAACAAGGCAAAGAGACACAAATATCTAGCTGTTGGTTCTAAGGAGGTCCTTGCCGTAAGCGACAAAGAGCCACGCAACCCCAAGTAGAATCCTGATCGAGGTAAAGGTAAGCACCAAGATTGGAAGAACGACCAACCCAGGTGGTGTCCTTTTCACAAAAAAGAAGGGCATGACCTTCGTAACTTCCGAGTTTTTCTAAGAAAACTCGAAGACTATTACTCTGGCAAGGGGCCACTTCCTACTCTTGAACAGGTAGGCCAAACAGGTGGACGAAAGAAGTCGGATGACGAGGAGGACATGCCGTTCCAAGATCCGCAACGCTCCATCGATCACATCTATGGAGGATCATCGGCATATGAGTCACGAAGACAGCTAAAAGCTGTCGAACGCGAGGTAAACTGTAACATCCCCAATTTCAACTTGTGTTGTAAGTGTAAGAAAATGAGTAAAATTAAAACTTTTTCTTACATCATGTGTTTCCTATGTGTACTAAACAATTATTTCACCAGAGTATGGGAATACTAAGTCACAAGTCTGTTGATCATCTCCTAGGAAATATTTTTCCTAAGTTCTTGGGTTGATATGTGACCCCTCTGCAAAATTTCACACTTTTCAGAAATTGATTGAATAGTTTTATGGGTCAGTCAAACTTGCTTGACTCATAGTCAAACCCTAGCTCAAAGCATTGTATAATTTCTGGAGAAAAATGCTCAGCACAAAAACTCCTAAAAATTTTATACAAGGTCCAACTCGAGGTTAGCAAGCTACTGTCAAGATTTCATAGAATTTGGAGCTAGTTTGCTAGCTCTAAAAGTCCCTTCAAGATCCCGGTTCAATTTAAACCCTAAACCAGTGTCGACCTCCGAGTCTTGGTCGCACCGGGCCGCTTGAGCCGTGTCGGGCTCGGGCATTTGGACACAGGTGGTCTGGGCCGTTGGATTTTAAATCCGACGCTCAAAGACCTCCTCGGGTCTTTGTAAAGGACCTCCCACCCGCACGACCTCCTCAGGTTCTTTTACAAAGACAACCCTCGAGGGCCTCCCCCAGGACCTCCTTTGCACCTTTTGCAAAGACCACCCTGGGCGACCTCCTCAGCCCTCCACGACCACCCCTAGCGCTTGGGTGATCGTGGGCCATCTCTCTTGAGATCTGCGGCTCAGACCTCCCCTAAGTGTTAGGACCTCTAATACTTGGCTCAAGATCCGAGCCCTTGGATTTCAATCCAACAGCTCACGACCTCCTAGTGGGAGCTCGTGTCGATTTTAGCCGTTGAGCTCTTTTGACTGGTCCTCTCACCATCGGGTGGGCACAGGCATTATCAATTTTGTGCATGGCGGTGAGAGAGCAAAGTGCCTTGTCAACTCTAAGGTCGACAAACGGCTATGTCTTTGCCAACATTAAATGTCTGGCGGCACCTTTGCTCAAAAGTCTCACGACAACCTACTCCCATCGATTTAGTGTACTTGGGCTCGGTGCACCGGTGACTTTGCCATCCTTCCCACCGGCTATATTTGAAGCTCATGCTTCCTCTCTTAGTTCTTTTAGTCACTCTCTTGCACCCCTAGTTCTTTCTCTGCTCTTGTGCTCAAGTCACGAAAATCTTTGCCACCATTGCTGACCTTGGAGCTCTCAGTCGGCCTCCGAGCTCCGGTGGTTCATTATTGTAGTTGTTGGCGTCATCTTGTTCCTTGGTCACCTCAAGCCTCCCGACTTGCTTTGTTTGACCTTCACGAGAGGTTGACAAGGAGGGAGCTTCTTTGCTCGTGGCCGGGAGCCGTCTTCTTCATCTCCGGCGACCTCCACCGTCACCGAGCTACGCGACCACTCCGGTTCTCCTTCAATCGGGTGAGTACTTGGTTCAAAACCCGATCCGTTAGACCTCTTCGGTTTTCGTTTTGGCGCATTGGGTCCCCGGCGGTTATCTCCGTTAGCCGCCGGTTGGTGGTGCTTCGGTGTAGCTTTTGGCACCCTTAGGTTCTCCGTCCTATTTGGAGCTCATTCGTGCCTTTGGTTTCGCCGACGAGGTCCACATCGCGCGACAAGCCATGCTGCCTTCGGGTTTGGTCAGTTCAAAACCTCCCATTTTCGTCATCTTCTTAGGACCACTTTAATGCTCAAATCATTGCTCATCATTGGTGCATTAATTGTGTCCTAGTTTGTGCCGTGGAGTCAGCATCGTGTAGGCGGGGCCTTAGTCATTAAGTGTTCCGTTAGATTCATTTATGGTCAATCATTAGATGCATTAAGTGTCTTAGCCGCCACTGTCTGGAGATCCTGCACCATTAAAACCACTCTAGGACCTCCTCGGGTTAATCTTAGCTGTTCACGACCTCTCCAAGTTTAGATCTGGGCCTTAGGATCTTTTCCGAAAAATCCTTAGTCTCTGGACCTCCCCCTAACCGTATCCTGGCCGTTAAAAACCTCCGTAGGCTAGATCTCAGCCGATAGGATCACCCTCCGCCTTGGGGTCCTCTTTGCCAAAGACCTCCTTGAGGTCCTGTGTGCAAAAAGGTCACCCCGGTCATTTTTGTCAAAACCACCCTCTGGGACCACCTCTCGAGGTCCTCATTGCAAAAGACCACCCTGGCCTTTTGTAAAGAAAACCTTCAAAACTACCTTTGGGGTCCTCTTTGCAAAAAGACCTCCCTCGCTTCATCATAGCCGTTCAGGACCTCCTCCTGGAGATCTTGACCGTCTAGGACCTCCCTGCCAGCTCTGGACCGTTAGATTTAGATCTAACGGGCTAGACCTCTTCAGTCTATTTGCAACTCTACCGTTTTGATTCTCTCTGTATCGTTCGTCTTTAGATCTACGGCTCGGATCTGGAGAACATTCGGACCCATCCGGATGCAATCTTGATCTAGGCCGTCCATCTTAAGATCCAAGGCCCAGACTCGTTGAGGCGCTCGGATGGTCCGAACATCCCATCTCACGTGGGCCGTTGGATCTAAATCCATCGGTGGAGTCATTGGCAGTTAAGACCTCCTCAGGAGATCTTAGCCGTCAAAGACCTCCCTCCTTCCGATCTCACCGCCCAGACCTCCTTCCGTGGATTTAACCCTAGGACCTCCTAAGGAGGTCAGGACCGTCAGATCTTGATCTAACGATCCCGACCACCTTTAGGCGCGAGGACCTCCTCCGTATGCGTTGTGCGTGCACTAGTGGTAGCCGTTGGATTCAATCTCAGCGGCTAAGACCTCCCCTAGGCGCGATGAGGTCTTTGCGCCCAGGTGCTCGTGCGGGTTTTTAGTGTCCGAGCTCGTGAGCCGTGCGATCCTTGATCAACGGCCCACGACCTCCCCAGTTTTTGTCGGTTTTTCAGATTTAGTTCCCGAGAGCTTTATTTGCACATATTAATTGTTTTAAACTTCAAAATTGCATATCTTTTTCTCTGCAGCTCCAAATTTAACAAACTAAAGTTCTATAAATGCATCTGTTAAAGTACTTTAGCTTAGTATAGATTTTGCAGTAGTCTTTAATACTGAAATTAATCATGTCTTAGATTTAAAACTTAGAAAAATCATAACTAAATCATTTTAACTCCAAATGACCTGAAATTTTATATGGGTTACCACTATACCAGTAGGTAGCTACCATAAAAGTTTGAGCTTCAAAATCTTTCTAGAAAATATTTTTACTACAGTGCTAATTATGGCCGAAATTAGGTTTTTAGAGAATATCTTTTGCACCACAAATCCAAATTAAGTTTTTCCAGTTTCTATGTCTAGGTATGTTCGTATTTTACCTTGTGTATAAATTTCGTCACATTTGGATAATTTTTGCTTGCTCTTTTGTTTAAGTGTTGCTCGTCTTATTGGTTGTTTTCGCTCTTTCGCTTAGGATTCGATATTTGCGGTAATCCGAGAACGACCCTCGCAACAAGTTGAGCAACGACAAGCGAGCAAGCAGTTTGATCATTTCCCATTTGATCCGTTACTTTTAAAGTCTAATATTTTGTTTAACTTCTATGTATGCATTGCAAATTTGTTGTTAAATTGATTAGTTAATCCTCTAGTTGCATAATCTGTAGGTAAATAATTATCCTCTACTACCGAGCCTAGGTTATTTCTTTGTGGTTAGAGTTCGATGGATGAACTCTTATCACTTAGTAGATTACTGAATGAATATTGCTTAGCCATGCCTAGTTATCGGTAGTATTGGGCGATCATCGACTTAGTCGGTGATCTTGATCACACAACTACTTATACTACTCCATTATGTCCAACCCTTGTGTTTTATTGATTTACAAATCAAAAACTGAAAACAAAACTATATCTTGACTTGGGCACAATGGTATGTTGATGTGATCGGTTGGGTGTGTGGAATGGTGCCTAAGTCCCTAAGGACCGAGTTACTTGTGCCATTGATCCAAGCAATTGTGCGTGCTAACCACACGAGGGGATATGGAACCTCTCTTGACTAAGTACTTTGGGAGGTGTTAATTATGAGCTAGTCGGTGGGTGTGTTCTGTGTGTGTGTGTTTGTGGTGTTGGAGGAGCATTAGCGGACCGGTTAGAACATTTAATGTGTCTTTCTCCGTGGGTTGCGGCTCTTAATTAGCATCGTCCATTGGAAAGCGTCTTGTTAGACTTAGCCATGCACGCATACCAAAGGAAGTGTGCTAACCGTGGGTGGTGGAAAGGCGGTCTATCGTGTGGGTACATTGGTACACCTGCAGGTTAAAACTATTCGAATAGCCTCGCCCTAGGTTATGGACACGCTTGGTTATTTCCCACAAGAACTAGACTACAACCTTTTAAAAACTTAAACTTGACATGGGTGGTATGAAGGGTACTTCATGCTATTGTTGTGGTGACTATGGGTTAGTCACTTCTAGGTTGGTGTTGTTCTCTATCTATGTTATTATTGTCTCTCTTTTATTTGAACAATAAAAGTTAATTGCAAACTTGCTTTGAATCTATTACCTTATTGTAAATGAAAACTTGCTTTATCTTGAAAATAAGTCCAAAGCCTCATCCACTTAAATAAAGCTTGTATGTAGTTAATTATAGTTACGTTATCTCACACGTCGGTCTTGCAGTACAAAAACAAGTTTTGTACTCATCCGCTTTGCTTAATATTAATTGTTGCAGAGGAAGAAGGTGAGCCCCAAGGGCCTCACTTTTGTGAGTGTGTTCTTGTGTGTTGGGGCGATTAGCTTGGCGGTCCGGTTGGTTGCCTTATGGGTAAAGGCACACCGATTGGCTTTTGTTTATCGCCATCTTATGGCCATTTTGCTTCCATTGTGTATTTACTTATCTTTATGAATTTTGGCGGTCGGCCTCTCTTTTGTAATAACTCTCTTTATATTATCTATGTCTTTCGATTGTTGCTTTTGCTTGGCTCTATGTGTATGAATGGAATTGATGCATGATTTTGTAACGGGTGTATATCTGCATTTTGGAAGTATACATATCTCGAGGCTTGGTTTATTTGGTTGGTACTGTTAGGACCAAGTGGCTGGTTAAACAGTACGAGCCGAATAAACCGGGGTCCTCACAAAGTTGGTATCAGAGCCATTCCGACCGTAGTAACCCAAGCTTGATCGTCCTTAGGATATTTTGAAAACCTTATTTTCAAAGGGTCAAATGATTTGTGAAAGCTTAAGTAAGTTCTCGGATTTTATTCCTTACCTATCTTAGCTTTCTTCTCTCGTCTTGCTCTAATTTGAGTTTTAAAAAAATATTTTCCCCTTTCCTTCTCTCAAAAGATAGTCATTATCGATTAATTGGGTTTTGGGACCAATGAGCTTGGCAAATTGAAATGTTAGCCGCCCTCTACAAGGTTTTGAAGCTTCCGAAGTTGAAGATTTATATTAGGAGGCTTGGATGCGAAATCTGGACAGCGATCATTCAGTTTCCGGACAGCAAGCTCAGAGGTTCTAACCAGGGTAGAAAATGAGAGGTTAATCAAGTAAAACTTGTGGGAATGAAAGGGTAAGATGTGATACTAGTTAGCTAAGTATCTAACGTTATTTTTATCGCCTTAACCTTGTTCTTGAGTAGTGTTAGGCTGGTTGTAGTGAGCTGGAATTTTTATCTTCTCACACTATTACTCGTTCATTCAATACGGGTTAATGGCATTGAGAAGTTGAGCTTGGTTTGGAGTTTCCTTGCTGTTTTGGAACTTCTTTGGAAACATTTAAAGTTGTTACTTGCTGTTTTTGGCTTTCGGTTAGGGTGATGTCTCATTCCCCTAATCGTTAGCTTTTCGCTTTCATCAGCTTCTAGTATTAGTACTTTGGTTTCTAACCTAAATTTCTTGAACCACAGGATGGTGGAGGTACTCGAGCGCCGTGGTCGTGACACTGGTTTGGATGAGAGCTTCCGCCTCCCGACCATGGTCGAGGTCCTTCTCTAGATCGAGCGCAACTGTTCGGAGGGCGGGAGGGTCTGCTGGATGTTATGCGCGCGCAACACCTCCGCCCTTTCGGTGCCTCGGGATCGGGCAGGGGCGGACATCGATCCGTGGGGCCTTCTTGAGTTTCTCGCATCTCTTCGCGCTTGAAGCGAAGCCGACTCTAGATATTAGCGAAGTCCCGGTGGTGTGTGACTTTGTTGATGTCTTCCCGACGACCTCCCGTGGATGCCACGATTCGAGACCTCGAGTTTGTCATTGAGTTGGTTCCTGTCGCCCGATTTCAAAGAGGCCTTATCGGATGGACCCAATTGAGTTGGTGGAGTTGAAGAAGCGGTGGGTGAGCTTCAAGAGAAGGGTTTCATCCGCCCTAGCTCATCTCCTTGGGGATGCTCGGCAATCTTTGTCGAAAAAGGACAAGACGCTGCGCATGTGCGTTGATTACCGTCCACTTAATGAAGTAGCGGTAAAGAACAAGTACCCTTGCCCCAGATCGGCGATCTCTTCGATCAATTAAGCGGAGCTCGGGTTTTCTCCAAGATTGATCTCGAGTGGGATATCATCGAGTTCGGATTCGACCGGAGGATATTCCAAAGACGGCTTTTTCTACTCGTTATGGCTTGTACGAGTATACCGTCATGTCTTTCGGCTTAACCAATGCTCCAGCCTTGTTCATGAACCTCATGAATTCGGTGTTCATGGAGTATTTGGATAGGTTCGTTGTGGTCTTCATCGATGATATCCTTATCTACTCTAAGAGCGATGAGGAACACACCGAGCATTTGAAGCTTGTGTTGGGCAAGCTTCGCGAGCACAAGTTGTATGCGAAGTTCAGCAAGTGCGCGTTACGGTTGTAGGAAGTAGCCTTCTTAGGCCATATTCTTTCGGCGGGAGGCGAGTCGTGGATCCTAGCAAGATCGGCGATGTGCTTTCTCGAGTCGACCTACCGGTCACCGGTTCTGAGTTTTCTTGGTTTAGCGGGATATTATCGTCGCTTTATCGAGAACTTCTCCAAGATAGCGGCCGATGACGGAGTTGCTCAAGAAGGACAAGAAGTTCTCGTGGTCGCGATTGCGAGGAAAGTTTCAAGCGCTTAGAAGCGATTGACCACCGCTCCGTTCTTGTTCTCCCGATGTCGATCGAAGCTTCGATATCTTTTGTGGCGCTTCTCGTCGAGGCCTCGGTTGTGTCCTTATGCAAGAAGGCAAGGTAGTGGCCTATGCATCAAGGCAATTGAGACCTCATGAACTTAACTATCCTACCCATGACTTGGAGTTGGCGGCGTGATCCATGCACTTAAGATTCGCGACATTACCTGTCAGAATCGTTGTGAAGTGTATTCGGATCACAAAAGCTTGAAGTATTTGTTTACCCAACCAGATCTGAACCTCAGGCAAAGGAGGTGGTTGGAGTTAATCAAGGACTATGACATGGGTATTCACTACCATCCGGGCAAGGCGAATGTCGTTGCGGATGCGCTTAGTCGCAGCGCATTGCAATGCATTGCCGCTCAAGGAGCCTCAGCCCACCCTTCTGGAGGAGTTTCAGCGTCTCAACTTAGGTTTGGTTGAGCATGGTTCCCTCGCTGCCTTGGTTGTACAGCCAACCTTGGTGGATCGGATCGGTCCGCTCGTGATGACGTTGGAGTAAACCGCATCAAGGAAAATGTCAAGAATGGAACGACCAAGTGCTTCTCCGTAGATGAGCTTGGTGTCGTGAGGTTCGCAAGCGCCTCGTGGTTCCAAGGGACATGGAGTTGCGGGATTTAATCCTCCGCGAAGCCCACGATTCTCCGTTATCCATTCATCCCGGGGCCACGAAGATGTACCAGGATCTTCGCCAGAGATTTTGGTGGACCCGAATGAAGAGGGAAATCGCGAGGTTCGTTGCCGAGTGCGACGTGTGTCGTCGTGTCAAGGCCGAGCATCGCCCACCGATTGCTTCACCCTTGCCCATTCGGAGTGGATGTGGGAATCGGTCGGGATGGATTTTGTCACTGGCCTACCTAGGTCACCGAGGGGCAATGATGCCATTTGGGTTATCATTGACCGGTTGACGAAAGTGGCGCATTTTCTTCCAGTCAAGACCAAGATTCGTACCGGTCACCTTGCGGAGCTCTATATCGCCAGGATCGTGAGCTTGCATGGGGTACCGAAGACGATCATTTCTGATCGTGGTTCAATCTTCACTTTCGATTCGCATAGCTTGCAAGAAGCTATGGAACTCGTCTTTCTTCAAAGACCACACGTATCACCCCAAGCAGATGGTCGACCGAGAGGGTCAACCGGGTTTTGGAGGACATCTTTGCGAGCTTGTGTCCTTGCCTATGGGAAGCACGGGAGAAGTGCTTGCCATTCGCCGAGTTTTCTTACAACAACGGTTTCCAAGCCAGTCTCGGCATGGCACCATTCGAGGCCTTATACGGGAGAAAGTGTAGAACCCGTTGAATCGGTGCGAGACCGGTGAAAGACCTTTCTTTGGCCGGACTCGATTAACGAGGCCGAAGGCCAAGTCCACTCATTCGTGATCGCTTGCGCACGGCTCAATCCAGCGAGAAGAGCTATGCGGATCGTCGTCGCCGTGAGTTGAGCTTTGAGCCCAATGACTTCGTTTATCTCAAGGTTTCTCCTCAAAGGTCACCGCGTTTTGGTGTCAAGGAAAGTTAGCTCCTCGATATGTCGGCCCCTACCGTATTATCGAGAAGAAGGAGCCGTTGCCTACAAGTTGGAGTTACTGCTGCACTTGCGGGAGTACATGATGTGTTCCATGTGTCCCGGCTAAAGAAGTGCCTCCGTGTTCCAACAGAGGAAGCTCCGTTGGAAACTCTTGATGTCCAAGAAGATTTGACCTACCATGGCGTCTGTTCGCATACTCGAGGAAGTGAACGAAGAACAAGGAATAAGACCATCAAGTTCCTCAAAGTTGGTGGTCAAACCATTCCGAGGATGAAGCTACATGGGAACGAGAAGATCGCCTCGTCTGAGACTACCCTCTTTCTTTTCGAGTGAACCAAATCTCGGGACGAGATTTTTGTAAGGGGGGGAGGTTTGTAACATCCCCAATTTCAACTTGTGTTGTAAGTGTAAGAAAATGAGTAGAAATTAAAACTTTTTCTTACATCATGTGTTTCCTATGTGTACTAAACAATTATTTCACCAGAGTATGGGAATACTAAGTCACAAGTCTGTTGATCATCTCCTAGGAAATATTTTTCCTAAGTTCTTGGGTTGATATGTGACCCCTCTGCAAAATTTCACACTTTTCAGAAATTGATTGAATAGTTTTATGGGTCAGTCAAACTTGCTTGACTCATAGTCAAACCCTAGCTCAAAGCATTGTATAATTTCTGGAGAAAAATGCTCAGCACAAAAACTCCTAAAAATTTTATACAAGGTCCAACTCGAGGTTAGCAAGCTACTGTCAAGATTTCATAGAATTTGGAGCTAGTTTGCTAGCTCTAAAAGTCCCTTCAAGATCCCAGTTCCAATTTAAACCTAAACCTGTGTCGAGACCTCCGTGTCTTGGTCCCACGGCCGCTTGAGCCGTGTCGGGCTCGGGCATTTGGACACAGTGGAGTGGGCCGTTGGATTTTAACCGACGCTCAAAGACCTCCTCGGGTCTTTGTAAAGGACCTCCCACCCGCACGACCTCCTCGGGTTCTTTTACAAAGACAACCTCGAGGGCCTCCCCAGACCTCCTTTGCACCTTTGCAAAGACCACCTGCAGGCGACCTCCTCGACCCTCCACGACCACCCCTAGCGCTTGGGTGATCGTGGGCCATCTCTCTTGAGATCTGCGGCTCGAGACCTCCCTAAGTGTTAGGACCTCTAATACTTGGCTCAAGATCCGAGCCCTTGATTTCAATCCAACGACTCACGACCTCCTAGTGGGAGCTCTGGCTGATTTTAGCCGTTGAGCTCTTTTGACTGGTCCTCTCAGCATCGGGTGGGCACAGGCATTATCAATTTTGTGCATGGCGGTGAGCGGTGCCTTGTCAACTCTAAGGTCGACAAGCGGCTATGTGTTGCCAACATTAAATGTCTGCGACACCTTTTGCTCAAAAGTCTCACGACAACCTACTCCCATCGATTTCGTGTACTTGGGCTCGGCACCGGTGACTTTTCCATCCTTCCCACGGCTATATTTGAAGCTCATGCTTCCTCTCTTAGTTCTTTTAGTCACTCTCTTGCACCCCTAGTTCTTTCTGCTGCTCTTGTGCTCAAGTCACCGAAAATCTTTGCCACCATTGCGGACCTTGGAGCTCTCCGTCGGCCTCAGAGCCCGAGTGGTTCATTATTGTAGTTGTTGGCGGTCATCTTGTTCCCTTGGTCACCTCAAGCCTCCACGACTTGCTTTGTTTGACCTTCACAGAGGTTGACAAGGAGGAGCTTGTTGTTCGTGGCGGGAGTTTCGTCTTCTTGATCTCCGACGACCTCCACGTCCACCGAGCTACGCGACCACTCCGGTTCTCCTTCAATCCCGGGTGAGTACTTGATTCCAAAACCCGATCCCGTTAGACCTCTTCGGTTTCGTTTTTGGCGCATTGGGTCCCCGGCGGTTATCTCGGTTAGCGCGGTTGGTGGTGCTTCGGTGTAGCTTTTGGCACCCTTAGGTTCTCCGTCCTATTTGGAGCTCATTCGTGCCTTTGGTTTCGCCGACGAGGTCCACATCGCCGCGGCAAGCCGTGTGCGCCTTCGGGTTTTGTCGGTTCAAAACCTCCCATTTCGTCATCTTCTTAGGACCACTTTAATGCTCAAATCATTGCTCATCATTGGTGCATTAATTGTGTCCTAATTTGTGCCGTGGAGTCAGCATCGTGTAGGCGGGGCCTTAGTCATTAAGTGTTAGTTAGATTCATTTATGGTCAATCATTAGATGCATTAAGTGTCTTAGCCCGCATGCGGAGATCTGCACCATTAAAACCACTCTAGGACCTCCTCGGGTTAATCTTAGCCATTCACGACCTCTCCAAGTTTAGATCTGGGCCTTAGGATCTTTTCAGAAAAATCCTTAGTCTCTGGACCTCCCCCTAACCGTATCCCGGCCGTTAAAAACCTCAGTAGGCTAGATCTCGGCCGATAGGATCACCCTCCGCCTTGGGGTCCTCTTTGCCAAAGACCTCCTTGAGGTCCTGTGTGCAAAAAGGTCACCCCGGTCATTTTTGTCAAAACCACCATCTGGGATGTAACAGCCCTAACTTAGGGTTTGTATTTCAAATGTAAAATTTTGAGGAGAAATAAAAACTTTTGCTGTCTCTTCAAATTAATTGAAAGTTCTACAATTTTCCCTAGCAATTTCCAATTTTTAGAATTTAATTCTTGTGATTGGAAATTGTTGTTATCAGATTCTTAGCTTTCAAACTTGTGATCATCCTCTGAAATTATTTTTCCTATCATCTTGATCATCCTATCTACCTCCCTGAATTATTTCACAATTTTTAGATTTTATTTGCTATTTCAAATGGCCAAGTCAAACTAGTTGAAAATCTGGTCAAATCCTAGGTCAGCATGCTTGTGAATTTTCTGCAGAACTTTTCAGTGCATAAAAGTTCTGGAAAATTTATGCAGTGTTGTTCTCTGTCTCAAGTAGCTACCATAAAAATTTCGGAATTTTGGAGCTCAGGATCTATCTCTAAAAATTCCTAAACTCTCTCAGCTTTTAAAATCGAAAATCGAAAACAACATTTGTCGGGCTCGAACCCGAGTCCGACTCAAACGAACCGCACCACTTGACTCGGTCGCACCGCCCAGCTGCACCGCGCGAGTCAATCGATCGTGACCGTCCGATGCAAATCGAGCGATCCACGTTGCGTCGCAACCGACTGTCGAATGCATACACCAATCTCGGTAGTCCATTTGGATCCAGCGGTCGGTGTGTTCTTGATCAAATCAAACCACCGGTTCGCACCGCTTCGTCGATCGGCCGGCGGTGGACCCCACTGTCAAACCGTCCTCGTCTTCTCCGCGTCTCACGGAGCTCTCGGCCGTCTGCGCATGCTTGCCACGTCTCGTCGCCGCCACATTTACGTCCTCGTGTCGGTCAGAAGCATCGCGGGTCTCATCTACCCACCGAACTCATTCATTCCTTCTCTACCCCATTCTCGTGCTTTCTCCGCGTTTCTTTGTCTCGGCGGAGTTGAACCCAAGCGGCACGGCGTGTCGGTGCCTCTCTCAAGCCCGCGACCGTACCATCGTGATCCACTCTCTCTCGCGCCTCCATTTTGCCCATCCGGATCGCCGGCATCCATTGGATCGCTGGAGCAACTTCATCGTCTTCGCCGGCGGCCTCGGCCGCGAGCTTGCTAGCGTTCGGTGAGTCTCAAGCCTCAGCGTTTGGTTCCACTTGATCGCAATGCTCCGCGATGCTCTCGGTGGGTTCGCCGTCTTTGGTGCATCGTGGAAGCCGTCGACCGATTCTTCTCGAGCTCGGTGTTTCGCGCGCCGTGGTGATTCCGCCGTCTCGGACCTCGCCGTCGCCATCATCTTGTGCTTATTGTTCACAGGATCAAGGCGGGTGGCGCATCTTCCGGGTCTTCGAAGCGTGGCGTCTTCTCGCGAGCACCGCACCCTCTTCTCCGCCTCCGGTCGGCGTGAGCTCAACTCCGGTGACCATCGGACTCGCGTCGCCGTCATCGGGTTCGCGAAGTCTCGTGAACCGAAGGTATCACTCACTCGTCTTGAAGCCCATCGGTTAGCGAGATCCGCTGCGCGCGCGCGCGCGTTCCGTCTTGTGGCGCGCGAGCCGCCGTGTCATCTCATCGCGCTAATCTTGTTTAGTGGAGTCTCGACTTGTGGGCCTTTCTTTGTTAATCATGTTTAGAAATCATTTAATCCAACCATTTTATTTCACCTTGAGTCTCGTCATGTGGGCTTGGAATGTCGGTTAGAGTGCATGTAGTTTTCTTAATCGCTTTCTCGATGGGAAGCGTATTTCTCTGAGGGTATGTTAGGTTTGCACTTTGGTAGCGAAGACGTATTCTTAGAATACGCTTCGACGTCACTTTCGGTGGTGGCTGTTCAGTCAACATTTTCACCTGGGCCCATTTGTCGATTGTTCGGGGCTAGTTGGTGTGGGTAGAAAAAGGATTTAATGCTTTAGTATTTCGTAATATGTTTTTCATTTGTAGATTGTTAATTCATTTAAACTTAGAAAATGCATAACTAATTCAATTTTTATCCAAATTGCATGAATCAGTCTGTTTATTTTCATTTCAAATGTATTATTTACTAAAATTAGTTTCATCCATGTCTCTGTAGCAAAAATCTGTTAATTAATAAAATGATGTTTTATGTATCTTCTAGATTAGAAAATGCATATCTCTTTCAATATTTGTCCAAATCCAGTGAAACCAATTTTGTAATTTGTCATTTTAATGTACTAATTATTAGGATAGGTTTTATACACTGTTTCTGTTCATGAAAATTTGTTAAGTAATTAACTAGTGTTTTGATGTGTTTTTAGCTTAGGAAATTCATAGAAAATTCTTAATAACTTAAAGTGAATTCGTTCTCTGTTTCGAAATTTTGTTATATCATGCTTAGGCTGCTTTGTGAAAAGTTTAGTGTGTTTTGTTGTTGTTGTATTGTTTGAGTTTGGTGGTGTTATTCGTTCTTATTATTTGTTTTGTTCAATCGTTAGGATTCGATATTTGCGGCAACCACGAGAACGATCCTCATAACATATTGAGCAAAGCAATGACCGGGCAAGCGATTTGATCATGTTTAATCGGTATTTTAAAGATTAATATTTTGTTTAATTTGTATGTATGCATTGCTTAATTTGTGTTAAATTGATTAGTTAAATCCGTATTTGCATATCCTGTAGACAAAATATTGATCTCTACTACTGAGCTTAGGTTATTTCTTTGTGATTAGAGATCGTTGGATGATCCTTGTCACTTAGTAGATCGGATCAACTTGCTTAGACATGTAGCTATCGGTGAGAATCGGGCGGTTATCGACTTTAGTCGGTAGCCTTGATCACACAAAATCTACTATAACTTTACGTTTGACTTTTGCTATGTTTATCTGCAAAACTAAAAATGAAAACAAAAATGATTTAGACTTGGGCACAATGGTAAGGCGGTGTGATCTGTTGGGTGTATTTGGAAAGGTGCAGAGTCGATTAAGGACCGAGTTACTTGCGCCACCGTCTTGAGCATTTTGCGTGCTAACCACACTAGAGTATATGGGACCTCTCTTGACCTAGTACTTTGGCGTGTATTGGCTCCGGTCGCGGGAGGTCGCGGGAGGGATGGAGGTGGGAGCATGGTAGTTGTCAAAAGCTTTATCACGAGTGGGTAGTTGTCTTTTCGGCTTTACCATGTAGCGTATGGATTTCTATCCATACGAGCGGCTCGTAGTTAATACACAATATTGGAAAAAGTCTCGTAGGACTTAGCCGTGCGACATACCTTGGAAGTGTGTTTTGGCTTAAAGGCGATCCAAGTGTGGGTACATTGGTACACCTGCGAGGTTAAAACTATTCGAATAGCCTCGCGTCTAGGTTATGGACACGCTCGGATCGCCCGTAAGAACTAGACTACAACATTTAAATTAAAATTTGATGGGTGAGTGCGAATGCGGGATTCGTGCTATTGTTAATGGTGACTATTGGGATAGTCACTTCTAGGTTGTTTTATCTTTCGCTTTTGTTATTAATATCCGCATCTTTGTTATTTCAATCTTAAAAATGAATTGCAAACTTGCCTTCAAAGCGTATTACACTATTGCAAATAAAGTTGGCTTTATGCAAATAAAACATATGGCCTCCACTAAACAAGCTGCATGTAGCATTGAGCAGTGCGCTGGTTCACACGTCGAGTCTTGCGGGTACAAAGACAATCTTTGTACTCGGTGCTTTGCTTGATGTTTTGTTGCGAGAGGAGGAAGGTGAGCCTCGGGGCCTCACTTACGTGGTGTCTTTGTCGCCGTGGGTGGCGACTAGTCTTGGCGGTCGGTCGGATGCCTTGTGGGTTAAAGGCACCTTGATTGGCTTTGTTTATAGCCATCTTATGGCACTTTTGCTTCATTGTCGTTCTTGTTATTTGTGTATCTTTTGGGCGGTCGGCTGTGTATGCGTAATAACCTCTACTAATTGTTTATCTTCCGTTTGGTAGTGTTGTGTTTGGTCTCTATGTGTGGGATGGAGTTGATGTCTAATTTTGTACCGAGGTGTGTATCTTGCTGCAGGAAGTATACATATCTCGAGATCGCTTTATTTGATTTGTGATGCTAGGACCGGTGGTTGGTTAAGCATTACAAACCAAATAAATTGGGTCCTCACAAAGTTGGTATCGAGCCATTCGACCGTAGTAACCCAAGCATAGTCGTCCTTAGGATATTTTGAAAGTCTTATTTTCAAATCATAAAAGGTTTATGAAAACCTAGGCGATTCTCGATTTTATTCCTTACCTATCTTAGCTTTCTACTCTCATCTTACTCTAATTTAAGTTTTGAAACTTGGTTTCTCTCTTCACCTTTCAAAAGATAGTTACTAGGTGGAATTAGTTTGGGAGAACCATGAAGTTTAATCCAACTAAAACTTGTGGGGATAATAGGGTAAGATGTAAAGGGAGTAGTTATGTGTCCGATTTTCTTTGGTCGAACTTTATCTGCCTTGTGTTTGTTTAGATTTGCTTTCATGAATTTTGGGCTTTCTTGCTCTTAAATTTGTTGCTAACTTGTCTTAGTAAAGCAGGATGGCGGGAGAGCAGCGTGGCGATCGGCAGGTGGTCATGATGAGGAGCTTCCCCCTCCTCAGACCATGGTTGAGGTGCTCGCTCGGATCGAGCGAAACCGCATGGACAGACACGCGCATCTTGGAGGTTATTGCTAGGAATACCTCCACTCCCGCCGGTGGTGGCGGCCACCGACTCGCGGGGACTTGCGAGTTCCTCCGTCGCGACCGCCGACTTACTCCCGCTCGAGGACCTCTCGATGCGGATGATTGGCTGCGCATGGTTGGCGGAAGCTCAACATAGCTCGATGCGAGCACGGATAAGGCGCTCTTCGCGTCCCACCGGCTTGAGGCGCGGCACTCTCATGGTGGGAGAACTATCTCGCCATGCGGCCCGCGAGCCATGTGGTCGCGTGGGAGGAGTTCAGTCGACTTTTCGTCGGGCCCACATCACACGGCGGCGATGAAGCTGAAGAAGAAGGAGTTCCTCGCGCTCAAGCAAGGGCGCAAATGCGTGTGTGAGTACTTATGCGAGTTCAATCATCGGCTCGTTATGCTCGGGAGAGGTGGCCTCGGATGAGGCTAGCAGAGAAGTTTATGGATGGCTTGTCCGAGGAGCCGCAGGACAAGCTATCTATTGTGGACTTTTTCGACTTTCGGGCCTTGGTAGATAAGGCCATTGTTCTTGAGCATAAGGCAAAGCGGCTGGCGAGTCCATAGCGCAAATGGGAGGCACATCGGTCTACTCACGCCCGACCTCGTTAGTCCTCGGTGGGCGGCACCGATGGCCCGTTCTTTTGCTCCACCGCGCCGAGGCCATCTGCACGGCTCCTCGCCCACCGCAGGCGTGTTTCAGACCACGTGCGCTGCGATCAGCCAGACAGCGGCCTCGCAATCCGGGCGGCGAGGTCACTTGTTTTTTGCCACAACAAGGGCCATTATGCGAATGCACGCCTCGAGTGTTGCGGCGGCCTGCGTCCTAATGGAGGGCGCGGCGGGAGTGGTCATCCACGACGGAAGATGATCGAAGCCCGAGTGCGGCGTGGTCGAGTCAACCACCTTTGGTGAGGAGGCTCGGGGCGCGGATGTCGTGATGGGTACACTTCTTGTTAATTCTCGTCACCGCTACGGTGATTATTTGATTACGGAGCATCGCATTCTTTATTTCAAGATCATTTGCTGCTGCTAGTGGTCTTGTTTGTGTTCCTTTGGGCGTTCCTTTGCTCATCCGCTCTCCGGGTCGGAAATGAGAGGCATTCTCTGATGTCGTGATGTTCCTATCATAGTCCAAGGAGTGGGGTTTTGGCAAACCTTATTCGCTCGATTCGTGAGTGCGGATGTGATTCTTGGCATGGATTGGTTGTCCCAACACTTGGGGCGGTCGATTGCGCGGGAAGATTGTCTATCTCACTGACCCTTGAGCGGCGGTCGGATTTTCGCGCGGCCTGGGGCCACATCTATGTGTATTAGAGGCGGCGACATTGCGGTCAGGATGTTCCCATAGTATCGACTTTGGGGATGTCTTTCTGAAGATTTGCCGGGATGCCTCGATTCGAGACCTTGAGTTTGTCATTGAGTTGCTGCCCGTGCGCTCCGATTTCAAAGCGCGTATCGAATACCTCCCAATGAGCTAGAAGAATTGAAGAAGCGCTTGGTGAGCTCCAAGCAAAGGGTTTCATCCGTCCAGTTCATCTCCTTGGGGCTGTCAGGTGATCTTTGTGAAGAAGAAGGAAAAGACTTTGCGCATGTGCGTGGATTACCGTCCTCTCAATGAGGTGTGGTGAAGAACAAATATCCTCTCGCCCGCATTGATGATCTGTTTGATCGGTTGGTGGAGCCAGTGTTCTCAAAGATTGATTTGAGAATGGGGTATCATCAGTCGAGGATCGGATCGAGGATATTCGAAGGCGGCTTTCACTACTCGTTATGGGTCACATGCGAGTACACCGTCATGTCCTTTGGCTTAACCAATGCTCCACCTTGTTCATGAACCTTATGAATTCGGTATTCATGGAGTATTTGGATAAATTTGTGGTGGTCTTTATTGATGATATTCTTATCTATTCCAAGATGAAGAAGATCATCTTTGAGCATCTGAAGGTTGTTTTGGGCAAATTGCGGGAACACCGGCTATCTGCGAAGTTCGACAAATCGAGTTACGGTTGAGAAGTGGCATTCTTGGGCCATGTTCTTTCATTTGGAGGCGTAGTGTGGATCCCAGCAAGGTCGGCGATGTTCTATCTTGGGGTCACCAAGTCGATCCAGCGATGTGCGGAGTTTTCTCGGTTTAGCGGGCTACTACCGCGCTTTATCGAGAATTTCTCCAAGATCGCAAAGCCAATGACTGAATTGCTCAAGAAGGACAAGAAGTTTGTGTGGTCCTCTGCTTGTGATGAGAGCTTTCGGGAGCTCAGCGGTTGACTTCATTGATCCTTACTCTTCACGATATCCACAAGAGCTTCGATATTTATTGCGATGCCTCTCGTCGAGGACTTCGGGTGTGTCCTTATGCGGGAAGGCAAGGCGGTTGCCTATGCATCGAGCGATTGAGACCTCACGAGCTCAATTATCCCACCCATGATTTAGAGTTGGTTCTTGTGGTTCATGCACTCAAGATTTGGCGGCATTATCGATCGGTAACATTGTGAGGTGTATTCGATCACAAGAGCTTGAAATATTTGTTCACCTAGCGGATCTGAACCTCGAGGCGAGAGGAGATGGCTAGAATTGATCAAAGATTATGACATGGGTATTCGGTATCATCTGGCAAAGCCAATGTAGTTCTTGATGCACTTAGCGAAAAGTGTATTGCAATACTCACGATGATCCAGAGCGACAACGGCACTTCTTGCAGAGTTTCAGCGTCTCAACTTGGGTTTGGTTGAGCATGGTTCCCTTGCTGCCTTGGTTGTGCAACCAACCTTGGTGGATCAAATCAAGGCAGCACAGCAATCAGATGATGGTGTGGGAAAAATCAAGCAGAATATCAAGGATGGATCAGCCAAGTGTTTCACGGAAGATGAACATGGTGTTGTGTGGTTTGGGCAGCGTCTCGTGGTCCCAAAGGTTCCAGAGTTGTGGGACTTGATTCTCCATGAGGCCCATGATTCCCCCTTGTCTATTCATCCCGGGGCCACTAAAATGTACCAAGATCTACGTCAGAGATTCTGGTGGACTCGCATGAAGCGCGAGATTGCCAGGTTCGTTGCCAGGTGCGACGTATGTTGTCGCGTGAAGGCCGAGCATCGGCGTCGGCGAGTCTTCTTGACCCTTGCCTATACGAATGGAAGTGAGATTGCGTAGGCATGGATTTTATCACTGAGTGCGCCCGTACTCTGCGGGAAGGATGCATTATGGGTTGTCATTGATCGATTGTGAAGGTGGCCCATTTCCTTCGGTCGCGATCGAAAATTGATGTGAATCGGCTAGCGGATCTTTACATATCCGCATTGTGATGCGCATGGTGTGCCACGAGCGATAGTGTCGGATCGTGGTTCTCTTTTCACTTCCCGATTTTGCACGATCTGCGAGGAGGCCATGGGTACCGTCTTTCGTTGGCTCGACCTATCATCCTCGGTGATGGTCGACGGGCGCGTCAATCGGTGCTTGAAGATATGCTCGTGCTTGTGTTCTTTCCTATGGAAAGAATTGGGAGAAGTGCCTACCGCTTGCCGAGTTCTCCTACAACAACGACTTCGAGCTAGTCTCGGCATGGCACCATTTGAGGCCTTGTATGGGCGTGCGAACACCATTGAACTGGGTCGGCGGTGAAAGCGGTTCTTTGGCGGTTCGATCAATGAGGTGAAAGTCAAGTGCGGTTGATTCGTGAGCACTTGCGTGTGGCTCGATCGAGCGAAGAGCTATGCGGTCGGCGTCGCCGTGAGTTGAGTTTCGGCCCAATGACTTTGTGTATCTCAAAGTCTCACCTCGAAAGGTCATCGTCGTTTGGCGTCAAGGGCAAATTGGCTCCTCGGTATGTCGGACCCTACCGCATCATCGATAGAGTGGGGCTGTTGCTTACAAGTTAGACTTGCCGGCTACACTTGAGGGTGCATGATGTTTTCCATGTGTCGCAATTGAAGAAGTGCCTCGTGTTCGGTTGAGAAACACCATTGGAAAATATCGATGTGCGAGAAGATCTGTCTTATCGTGGCGTCCGTTCGTATCCTCGAAGAAGTGAGCGAGAACAAGGAACCGTGTGATTAAGTTCCTTAAAGTTCGGTGGTCGAACCACTCAGAGGATGAAGCCACTTGGGAGTGGGAAGATCGTCTCAGAGCATATTACCCATCATTCTTCTCGGTGATCGAGAATCTGGGCGAGATTCTGTAAGGGGGAGATTTGTAACCCTAACTTAGGGTTTGTATTTCAAATGTAAAATTTTGAGGAGAAATAAAAACTTTTGCTGTCTCTTCAAATCAATTGAAAGTTCTCGATTTTCCTAGCAATTTCTAATTTTTAGAATTTAATTCTTGTGATTGGAAATTGTTGTTATCAGATTCTTAGCTTTCAAACTTGTGATCATCCTCTGAAATTATTTTTCCTATCATCTTGATCATCCTATCTACCTCCCTGAATTATTTCACAATTTTTAGATTTTATTTGCTATTTCAAATGGCCAAGTCAAACTAGTTGAAAATCTGGTCAAATCCTAGGTCAGCATGCTTGTGAATTTTCTGCAGAACTTTTCAGTGCATAAAAAGTTCTGGAAAATTTATGCAGTGTTGTTCTCTGTCTCAAGTAGCTACCATAAAAATTTCGGAATTTTTGGAGCTCGGGATCTATCTCTAAAAATTCCCTAAACTCTCTCAGCTTTTAAAATCGAAAATCGAAAACAACATTTGTTTGTCGGGCTCGAACCGAGTCCGACTCAAACGAACCGCACCACTTGACTCGGTCGCACCGCCTGCTGCACCGTGCGCGAGTCCAATCGATCGTGACCGTCCGATGCCGTCGAGCGATCCACGTTGCGTCTTAACCGACTGTCGAATGCATACACCAATCTCGGTAGTCCATTTGGATCCAACGATCGGTGTGTTCTTGATCAAATCAAACCACGGTTCGCACCGCCGTCGATCGGTGACGGTGGACCCCACTGTCAACCGTCTCGTCTTCTCGCGTCTCACCGAGTCTCGGCCGTCTGCGCATGCTTGCCACGTCTCGTCATTGCCACATTTACGTCCTCGTGTCGGTCAGAAGCATCGCGGGGTCTCATCTACCCACCGAACTCATTCATTCCTTCTCTACCCCATTCTCGTGCTTTCTCCGCCCGTTTCTTTGTCTCGGCGGAGTTGAACCCAAACGGCGCCCGCGTGTCGATGCCTCTCTCAAGCCCGCGACCGTACCATCGTGATCCACTCTCCTCCGCCTCCATTTTGCCCATCCGGATCGCCGGCATCCATTGGATCGCTGGAGCAACTTCATCGTCTTCGCTTGGCGGCCTCGGCCCCGCGAGCTTGCTAGCGTTACGGTGAGTCTCAAGCCTCAACGTTTGGTTCCACTTGATCGCAATGCTCCGATGCTCGGTGGGTTCGTTTACGTCTTTGGTGCATCGTGGAAGCCGTGCGACGATTCTTCTCGAGCTCGGTGTTTCGCCGCCGTGGTGATTCCGGCCGTCTCGGACCTCCTTCGTCGCCATCATCTTGTGCTTATTGTTCACTGGGATCAAGGCGGGTGAGGCGCATCTTCGGGTCTTCGAAGCGTGGCGTCTTCTCGCGAGCACGCACCCTCTTCTCCGCCTCGGTCGGCGTGAGCTCAACTCCGGTGACCATCGGACTCAGCGTCGCCGTCATCGAGTTCGCGAAGTCTCTGTGAACCGAAGGTATCACTCACTCGTCTTGAAGCCCTGGTTAGCGAGATCCACTGCGCGGCCGCCGCGCCGTTCCGTCTTGTGGCGAGCGCGTGTCATCTCATCGGCGCTAATCTTGTTTAGTGGAGTCTCGACTTGTGGGCCTTTTTGTTAATCATGTTTAGAAATCATTTAATCCAACCGTTTTATTTCACCTTGAGTCTCTGTCATGTGGGCTTGGAATGTCGGTTAGAGTGCGTGTAGTTTCCTTAATCGCTTTCTCGATGGGAGCGTATTTCTCTGTGGTATGTTAGGTTTGCACTTTGGTAAGCGAAGGCGTATTCTTAGAATACGCCGGCGTCACTTTCGTGGTGGCTGTTACAGTCGACATTTTCGCGTGGGCCCATTTGTCGATGTCTGGGGCTAGTTGGTGTGGGTAGAAAAAGGATTTAATGCTTTAGTATTTACGTAATATGTTTTACATTTGCCTTTGTTAATTCATTTAAACTTAGAAAATGCATAACTAATTCAATTTTTATCCAAATTGCATGAATCCAGTGCTGTTTATTTTCATTTCAAATGTATTATTTACTAAAATTAGTTTCATCCATGTCTCTGTAGCAAAAATCTGTTAATTAATAAAATGATGTTTTATGTATCTTCTAGATTAGAAAATGCATATCTCTTTCAATATTTGTCCAAATCAGTGAAACCAATTTTGTAATTTGTCATTTTAATGTACTAATTATTAGGATAGGTTTTATACACTGTTTCTGTTCATGAAAATTTGTTAAGTAATTAACTAGTGTTTTGATGTGTTTTTAGCTTAGGAAATTCATAGAAAATTCTTAATAACTTAAAGTGAATTCGTTCTCTGTTTACGAAATTTTGTTATATCATGCTTAGGCTGCTGTGAAAAGTTTAGTGTGTTTTGTTGTTGTTGTATTGTTTGAGTTTGGTGGTGTTATTCGTTCTTATTATTTGTTTTGTTCAATCGTTAGGATTCGATATTTGCGGCAACCACGAGAACGATCCTCATAACATATTGAGCAACGGCGGACGAACAAGCGATTTGATCATGTTTAATCCCAGTATTTTAAAGATTAATATTTTGTTTAATTTGTATGTATGCATTGCTTAATTTGTGTTAAATTGATTAGTTAAATCCGTAGTTGCATATCCTGTAGACAAAATATTGATCTCTACTACTGAGCTTAGGTTATTTCTTTGTGATTAGAGATCGTTGGATGATCCTTGTCACTTAGTAGATCGGGTCAACTTGCTTAGACATGCTTAGCTATCGGTAGAGGCGGGCGGTTATCGACTTTAGTCGGTAGCCTTGATCACACAAAATCTACTATAACTACGTTTGACTTTTGCTATGTTTATCGCAAAACTAAAAATGAAAACAAAAATGATTTAGACTTGGGCACAATGGTAAGGTGGTGTGATCTGTTGGGTGTATTTGGAAAGGTGCCCAGTCGATTAAGGACCGAGTTACTTGCGCCACCGTCTTGAGCATTTTGCGTGCTAACCACACTAGAGTATATGGGACCTCTCTTGACCTAGTACTTTGGCGTGTATTGGCTCGGGTGCAGGAGGTCGCGGGAGGATGGAGGTGGGAGCATGGTAGTTGTCAGAAAAGCTTTATCCGAGTGGGTAGTTGTCTTTTCGGCTTTACCATGTAAGCGTATGGATTTCTATCCATACGAGCGGCTCGTAGTTAATACACAATATTGGAAAAGTCTCGTAGGACTTAGCCGTGCCCGACATACCTTGGAAGTGTGTTTTGGCTTAAAGGATGCGAAGTGTGGGTACATTGGTACACCTGCGAGGTTAAAACTATTCGAATAGCCTCGTCTAGGTTATGGACACGCTCGGATCGCCGTAAGAACTAGACTACAACATTTAAATTAAAATTTGATGGGTGGTACGAATGCGGGATTAGTGCTATTGTTAATGGTGACTATTGGGATAGTCACTTCTAGGTTGTTTTATCTTTCGCTTTTGTTATTAATATCCGCATTGTTATTTCAATCTTAAAAATGAATTGCAAACTTGCCTTCAAACTGTATTACACTATTGCAAATAAAGTTGGCTTTATGCAAATAAAACATATGACCTCCACTAAACAAGCTGCATGTAGCATTGAGCAGTGCGCTAGTTCACACGTCGGTCTTGCGGGTACAAAGACAATCTTTGTACTCGGGTGCTTTGCTTGATGTTTTGTTGCGGAGGAGGAAGGTGAGCCTCGGGGCCTCACTTACGTGAGTTTGTCTTTGTCGCCGTGGGTGACGACTAGTCTTGGCGGTCGGTCGGATGCCTTGTGGGTTAAAGGCACACCGATTGGCTTTGTTTATAGCCATCTTATGGCACTTTTGCTTCATTTATCGTTCTTGTTATTTGTGTATCTTTTGGGCGGTCGGCTGTGTATGCGTAATAACCTCTACTAATTGTTTATCTTCCGTTTGGTAGTGTTGTGTTTGGTCTCTATGTGTGGGATGGAGTTGATGTCTAATTTTGTACCGAGGTGTGTATCTTGCTTCAGGAAGTATACATATCTAGAGATCGATTATTTGATTTGTGATGCTAGGACCGGTGGTTGGTTAAGCATTACAAACCAAATAAATCCTCACAAAGTTCCTCAGCCATGGGACCACCTCTCGAGGTCCTCATTGCAAAAGTCTTATTTTCAAATCATAAAAGGTTTTTGAAAAGAAAACCTTCAAAACTATCTTAGGGGTCCTCATTTGCAAAAGAAACTCCCTCGCTTCATCATAGATAGTTACTCGGGACCTCCTCACGGAGATCTTGACCGTTTAGGACCTAAAACTTGTGGGGACCGTTAGATTTAGATCTAAAGGCTGTACCTCTTCGATTTATTTGCAACTCTACCTTGTGTTTGATTCTCTCATGAATTTTGGGCGTTTGCTCTTTTAGATCTAACTTGTCTTAGTAAAGCAGGAGAACATGGTCATGATGAGGACCCATCCTCAGGATGCAATCTTGATCGGCGGCCGCATCCATCTTAAGATCCAAGGCCACGGACTCGCGGGGAGGCGCTCGGATGGTCCGAACATCCCAGGACCCTCTCACGCGGATGTTGGATCTAAATGGTTGGCGGAGTCAATTGGCGATTAAGACCTCCTCGGGAGATCTTAGCCGTCCAAAGACCTGAGAGCGGCACTCCTGGTGGGAGAACTATCTCGCCCGCCGGACCTCCTTCGCGTGGATTTAACCCTCGGGACCTCTGATGAAGCGAAGAAGAAGAGTTCGGGAGCCGGCGCAAATCTTGATCTATGCGATTCAACCACCTTTATGCGCGAGACCTCCTGAGGTAGCGGGAGAAGTATGGATGGCGTGCACTAGACAAGCTAGCCGTTGGATTCACTCTCGTGCCTTGGTAGATAAGACCTCTTGAGCATAAGGCGCGATGGAGGTCTTTGCGCAAATGGGTGCTCGTCGTCTACTCCACGTGTACCTCGAGCTCGTGGGCGGCACCGTGCGATCTTTTGATCAACGGCCCACGACCTCCCGACTTTTGTCGGTTTTGATTTAGTTCGATCCAAAGAGAGCTTTATTTGCACATATTAATTGTTTTAAACTTCAAAATTGCATATCTTTTTCTCTGCAGCTCCAAATTTAACAAACTAAAGTTCTATAAATGCATCTGTTAAAGTACTTTAGCTTAGTATAGATTTTGCGATTAGTCTTTAATCTGAAATTAATCATGTCTTAGATTTAAAACTTAGAAAAATCATAACTAAATCATTTTAACTCCAAATGACCTGAAATTTTATATGGGTTACCACTATACCAGTAGGTAGCTACCATAAAAGTTTGAGCTTCAAAATCTTTCTAGAAAATATTTTTACTACTGATTGCTAATTATGGCGAAATTAGGTTTTAGAGAATATCTTTTGCACCACAAATCCAAATTAAGTTTTCCAGTTTCTATGTCTAGGTATGTTCGTATTTTACCTTGTGTATAAATTTCGTCACATTTGGATAATTTTTGCTTGCTCTTTTGTTTAAGTGTTGCTCGTCTTATTGGTTGTTTTCGCTCTTTTGCTTAGGATTCGATATTTGCGGTAATCCCGAAACGACCCTCCGCAACAAGTTGAGCAACGACAAGCGAGCAAGCGTTTGATCATTTCCCATTTGATCCGTTACTTTTAAAGTCTAATATTTTGTTTAACTTCTATGTATGCATTGCAAATTTGTTGTTAAATTGATTAGTTAATCCTCTAGTTGCATAATCTGTAGGTAAATAATTATCCTCTACTACCGAGCCTAGGTTATTTCTTTGTGGTTAGAGTTCGATGGATGAACTCTTATCACTTAGTAGATTACTGAATGAATATTGCTTAGCCATGCCTAGTTATCGGTAGTATTGGGCGACCATCGACTTAGTCGGTGATCTTGATCACACAACTACTTATACTACTCCATTATGTCCAACCCTTGTGTTTTATTGATTTACAAATCAAAGCGAAAACAAAACTATATCTTGGCTTGGGCACAATGGTATGTTGATGTGATCGGTTGGGTGTGTGGAATGGTGCCTAAGTCCCTAAGGACCGAGTTACTTGTGCCATTGATCCAAGCAATTGTGCGTGCTAACCACACGAGGGGATATGGAACCTCTCTTGACTAAGTACTTTGGGAGGTGTTAATTATGAGCTGGTCGGTGGGTGTGTTCTGTGTGTGTGTGTTTGTGGTGTTGGAGGGCATTAGCGGACCGGTTAGGTCATTTAATGTGTCTTTCTCCCGTGGGTTGCGGCTCTTAATTAGCATCGTCCATTGGAAAGCGTCTTGTTAGACTTAGCCATGCACGCATACCAAAGGAAGTGTGCTAACAGTGGGTGGTGGAAAGCGGTCTATCGTGTGGGTACATTGGTACACCTGCGAGGTTAAAACTATTGAATAGCCTCGTCTAGGTTATGGACACGCTTGGTTATTTCCACAAGAACTAGACTACAACCTTTTAAAAACTTAAACTTGACATGGGTGGTATGAAGGGGTACTTCATGCTATTGTTGTGGTGACTATGGGTTAGTCACTTCTAGGTTAGTGTTGTTCTCTATCTATGTTATTATTGTCTCTCTTTTATTTGAACAATAAAGTTAATTGCAAACTTGCTTTGAATCTATTACCTTATTGTAAATGAAAACTTGCTTTATCTTGAAAATAAGTCCAAAGCCTCATCCACTTAAATAAAGCTTGCATGTAGTTAATTATAGTTACTGTTATCTCACACGTCGGTCTTGCAGTACAAAAACAAGTTTTGTACTCATCCGCTTTGCTTAATATTAATTGTTGCAGAGGAAGAAGGTGAGCCCCAAGGGCCTCACTTTTGTGGTATGTTGTTGCATTGTTTGGGGCGATTAGCTTGGCGGTCGGTTGGTTGCCTTATGGGTAAAGGCACACCGATTGGCTTTTGTTTATCGCCATCTTATGGCCATTTTGCTTCATTGTGTATTTACTTATCTTTATGAATTTTGGCGGTCGGCCTCTCTTTTGTAATAACTCTCTTTATATTATCTATGTCTTTCGATTGTTGCTTTTGCTTGACTCTATGTGTATGAATGGAATTGATGCATGATTTTGTAACGGGTGTGTATCTTGCATTTAGGAAGTATACATATCTCGAGGCTTGGTTTATTTGGTTGGTACTGTTAGGACCAAGTGGCTGGTTAAACAGTACGAGCCGAATAAACCGGGGTCCTCACATAAACACAATCGACTCACCTCTCGTCAATAAAATACTGAAGTGGTCGGAAGTCACCATTACTTTCGAGAAAGGTGATTGCCCGATCCCTTCGACTAGACCAGGTCGGTTCTCGATCGTGGTCGAACCCACCATCAACAATTGTCGAGTAAATCGAGTTTTAGTTGATGGTGAAAGCTCGTTAAACATACTGTTTATGAGTACCCTGGATGAGATGCAGGTACCCAGGACAAAGGTAAGGCCGGTAAGATATTCTTTCCACGGAATCGTACCGGGGTCTTCGGCCAAACCAATTGGCCAAGTTTCTCTTCCCTTAACGTTTGACTCACCAAGCAATTTCAGGACAGAGAAGATCTCCTTTGATGTGGTCGATTTCGATACGGCATATAATGCCATACTCGGACGACCAAATTTGGCAAAGTTCTTAATAGCTACTCAATATGGGTATCAATGTCTTAAGATGCCAGGTCCCAAAGGAGTGATCACAATATATTGCGACAAGAAGATGGCGTACTCTGCGGCAAGTCGTTCCTCGAGATGGTTGGACAAATACCAACTCGAGGCGAAAGTCGACCTTCGACTAGCAAGTCGAAGCCTAAAGTCGCACAAAGCGAGCGACCAAGTCAAAGAGGTTCCTTTGGGCGCGGAGGAGCCCTCGAAGCTGTTCGCATTGGGGATTCTTCCGACCCCAAATAGGAAGGCGCCCTCATCACTTTCCTCAGAGCAAATGCGGATGTCTTCGCGTGGCAAGCATCCGACATGCGAGTCGAAGTGATTGAGCACGTGCTAGCCTTACGGCACGATAAAGTACGTAAAGCGAAGTTACGAGATTTGCCTGATCGACGAGATGCTATTAGGTCAGAATTGGACAAGTTGCTTAAAGCAGGCTTTATAAGAGAAGTCAACCACCCAGAGTGGTTGGCCAACCCTGTAATGGTTAGAAAGACGAACGAAAAATGGCATATGTGCGTAGACTTTACTGATCTTAATAAAGTTTGTCCAAAAGATGATTTCCCTTTACCTCGCATCGATCAGTTGGTTGACTCTACTGCAGGATGTGAAATGTTGAGTTTTCTGGATGCATACTCTGGTTACCACCAGATCAATATGTGTCGAGAAGATGAAGAGAAGACCGCATTCATTACACCGTTTGGAATATTTTGCTATGTCAAAATACCATTCGGTTTAAAGAATGCTGGGGCTTCTTTTAATCATTTGATGCAAATGACTTTTGCTCCTCAACTAGGCCGAAACCTGGAGGCCTATGTTGATGATCTAGTCGTAAAAAGAAGCAAACGGCTCAATTACATCACAGACTTGCAGGAAACATTCGACAACCTCAAAAAATACCACTTGAAGCATAATCCCGAGAAGTGTGTGTTCGGGGTCTCTTCAGAAAATTTGCTTGGATTCTTGGTCTCTGCACGAAGAATCGAAGCAAATCCTGAAAAGATAAAGGCCATCATCCAGATGCGCCCCCCGACCACGAAAAAAGAAGTCCAGAAACTCACAGGATGCATGGCGGCATTAAGTCGTTTCATCGCACGTGTAGGAGAGAAATGATTGCCTTTCTTCCAACTTCTAAGAAAACATGAAGGCTTCGAGTGGTCGGAAGAGGCTAACGCAACCTTTGAGGAGGTCAAGAGGTATCTTACGAGTGCTTCTGTTCTGGTTTCTCCGAAACCAGGAGAGGCGCTCTTAATTTACCTAGCTGCCATGCCACAGACGATGGCGCGATCTTGGTCGTAGAAGCGTGAGCGTACAGCGACGGATTTACTCGTTAGCGAAGTTTTACACGGGCCTAAGGAGCGTTACCCTCAGGTTCAAAAACTTTTGTATGCCCTCCTCATGTCTTCGAGGAAACCACGGCATTATTTTCAGGTGCACAAAGTAGCTGTGTCGTTTGAGTTTCCCTTGGGAGCGATCCTCCAGAATAGGAAAACAGCGGGACGCATGGCAAAATGGTCAGTCGAACTTGGGGAGTTCGACATCCATTTCGTGTCCCGAACGGCCATTAAATCCCAGATCTTGGCAGACTTTATCGCCGAATGGACAAATCCTGAACCTGTTTAGGATCCCCAGTACGATTCCCACAACCAGTGGACGATGTACTTTGACGGGTCACTTACTATAAGTGGCTCGGGGGCTAGGGTGGTCCTGAAATCTCCTACCGGAGAGACCTTAAAGTATGTCATACAATTAAACTTTCAGGCCACTAATAACGTGGTAGAATACGAAGGTTTGCTAGCTGGCATACGAGCTACGAAAGCGCTCTCGATTCGATGATTACTCGTGAGAGGAGACTCTCAACTAGTCGTGAATCAAGTCGAAAAAGAGTACCAGTGCTCTAATCCAACTATGTCTCGGTACTTATCGGAAGTTCGAAAGTTAGAAAAGCATTTTTTGGGCTTTGAGGTACAATTTATCCCTTGAAAGGATAATTTGCTCGCAGACCAACTGGCTCCTCTAGCTTCTTCCCGATCCTTAGTACCAAAAGGGGTTTTTCTGGAGCAACTTCAGAAGCTGTCTTTAGTTGAAGAACTAGAGACGCCTCCTATAGAAACAGTCTCTCTAGAGTACAAAGATACTTGGGTGACTCCCATCAACAAGTATCTTCAGATGGGTTCCGTACCCGACGACGATCTCGAAGCAGATCGACTATCCCGAAAGGCCAAAATGTACACTTTGGTCGATGGTGTCCTTTATAAAAGAGGAACTCAAGGGGTGCTCATGCGATGTATTCCATAGAGAAAGGATTAAAACTCCTTCACGACATACACGGAGGCATCTGTGGGACTCATGCTTCTCACAGAACACTGGTCGGTAAAGCCTTTCGACAAGGTTTTTATTGGCCAACAGCCCTCTACGATGCCAGGGAGCTGGTTAAAAAATATGTGCAATGTCAATTTCATAGCAGGCAAATACACCAACCAGCTCAGGCGTTACAAATAATCCCTCTGTCTTCGCCTTTTGCGACCTGGGGTCTCGATATCCTAGGACCGTTACCCAGAGCTCCAGGTGGATTTGAATTTCTTTTTGTCGCTATTGACACATTCACAAAATGGATAGAAACCGAACCTGTGACTGGGGTAACAACAGAAGCAGCGAAAAGGTTTATGATGAGGTGCGTGATAACTCGATTTGAAGTACCAAGTCGAATCATCACAGATAATGACAAACAATTTTCGAGTGCAAAATTTCAGGAATTTTGCGACGAGTTGGGAACTCGATTGTGTTATGCTTCTGTTGACAACCCCCAAAGGAATGGGGTAGTCGAAAGAGCGAATGGCCAAATAATGAAGGGAATTAAGACCCGAGTCTTCGATCAGCTTGTCAAACGCTCGGGGACTTGGGTACAAGAATTACCTTCAGTATTATAGGCAATTCGTACGACAGCTAGCCGAGCTACAGGCGAAACACCTTTCTTTCTAGTCTATGGTGCAGAAGCCATGCTTCCGCCAGAACTAAAGATCAGGTTAGCACGAGTCGAAATTTTAACGACTCCATCCAAGAGGAACTTCGAGCAGACGACATCAAGCTGCTCGAGGAAAAAAGGGACCAGGCTCTAATCTGTTCAGCAGTCTCCCAACAAGCCCTGCGCAGATACTACGATCATAAGGTCCAACCTCGCAGCCTTGCAGTAGGTGACTTGGTATTGAGGCTCATCCAATCCCAGTCTAATCGGAATAAACTTTCCCCCAAGTGGGAAGGTCCTTACACTGTGGTCAAAGTTACGCGTCCAGGATCGGTACTGTGAGACCCCGGTTTATTAAGCTTGTAATACTCAACCTTCCACTGGTTCCAGTATCACAAACAGAATAACCCGTGTCTCGATGGACATGTGCCTCCCAGAAATTACAGCACACATACATCATACAAAAGCATGCATCAATTCCATACAACATATGATAACAAGTCTACCAAAAGACATACATAATATAAGTTATTACAAAACAGCCGACCGGCCAAATGACATAAGTATTAAGAAGTAACAGCGGAAGCAAAAGATGCCATAAGATGGCTTAAACCAAAAGACGACCGGTTAGCCACATAACACCACAGGGCAATCGACCGGGCCGCCAAGCTAATCGCCTCACACACTGCCACAGCACAACTCACAAAAGTGAGGCCCATCGGGCTCACCTTCCTCCTCTGCACACAACAAGCAATGCAGGTGAGTACAATAATGTACTCGCAAGACTTACGAGTAACAAGCCTATACATAGCTACATGAAAGCTGTATCAAAGGAAGGTTGGTTATATGGTTATTTGGACGCATATAGCAAGTTTCATTTGCAATAATGTAATGGATTGAAAGCAATTTAACAAATTAGTTTTTAAGCATTGAAATAACAGCGAGTAGCAACAATTATCAAGTAACCACCTAGAAGTGACTGACCCAATAGCCACCACACATAGCATGAATCCCTGATTCATACCACCCATCAAGTTTTAATTTAAAATGTTGTAGTCTAACTCTTGAAAGACTTCCCCAAGCGTGTCCATAACCTAGGACGAGGCTATTCGAATAGTTCAAAACCCTGCAGGGGTGTACCAATGTACCCACACTTCATACCGCCTTTAAGCCACATGATTTAGAACACTTCCAAAGGTATGCCGGCACGACTAAGTCCTACGAGACATTTCCAATATTGTGAATCAACTACGAGCCGCTCGTATGGATAGAAACTCATACGCTTACATTGTAAAGCCGAAAGTCAACTACCCTATAGGGGTAAAGCTTTCGGACAACTACAATGCTCCACACATAAACCCCCTCATTTTACCACAACACAACACACGCACGCCAACCTGCGACTCGTAGCTAACACACGCCAAAGTACTAAGTCAAGAGAGGTCTCATACCCTATAGTGTGATTAGCACGCAAGAATGCTTGGTTTAGTGTAACAAGATGTTCGGTCCTTGTTGACTCGGACACCATTCCAATCACACCCCAAAAGATCACACCTTCTTACCAATGTGCCCAAGTCCAAATTGTTTTTATTTTCAGTTTTAGTTTTACAATTTGAACATAGCACAGAGCTGAAATATAGAGATCATAATAAGTTTGTGTGATCAAGGTTATCGACAAGTCGATAACCGCCCATTTCTACCGATAGCTAAGCATGGCTAAGCAACAAACTCGTAAACTACTAAGTGACAATGATTCATCCAACGAACCCAAAATCACAGCAAGATAAACCTAGGCTCAGTAGTAGAGGATAAATATTTGCCTACTGATAATGCATCTACTAGGTTAACTATCGACAATAGTTAAAACAACATAGCAATGCATACATAGAATTTGCAAACAATATATTAGAATTTGAAAATAGTAGGAACAACATGATCAAATGATGCTACATCTGCTTGCCTTGCTGGAGTGCAGGATCTGATGGTTGTGGCTCATAATTAATATCAATATTGTCTCCGGAACCTAACGCGAAAAGGCGATAAAATCAATAAGAACGAAGAACACCAAATAACTCCAAAAGCAAAAGACATCCAAATCTAATGAAATTCATACAGCAGCTAGGGGATGATTTTAGACAATTTTAGGAACAAGAATCATGCAATTTGGATTTAGTATGCAAAAGTTATAGCCAAAATATACTCTCTCAGCCTATTAATTCACTAAATTAATTACTGGTACTGTTCATGGCGAAAATTTCTAGAATGATCTAAGGTCTGAAATTTTTATAGCAGGTAGATCATGACATCCTAATGACAGCAAAGTTGATTTTGCTAAATTTGAAGTTATAAAGATTTACTTATGATTTTTCTAAGTTGTAAACCTAGCACAAGTTACTTTACAGAAATATAACTATGTTCAAAACCTATTTTGAATTAAAGTACACTAACAGAGGAATTTAACAAAATTGATTTTGCACAAATTGGAATTATACAGGGAAAGATACGTATTTAACAAGTTTTAATTCTATTCCTGGAATATTCAAAATTGGCAGAAATCAAGTTATTTTGGTTACATAATTTTCTGTTACTGAAATATGCCTAAATGCATTTTTATATTAAACTTTAGGTGCACAAGAATTTATTACAGTTGAAAACATCTAAAAAGGAGTTAACATGCATTAGTTACGAGTTTTTAAAGTATTAAAACAATTTTCAGTTGATAAATAAATGCTTACGCAAATAAAATCAAACTTAACCGAAATAAAACGACGTGGACGCTCATGGGCCGTTGATGCGAAATCAAACGGGCCACGCAAGCGCGAGACAAAACGGCCTGTAGCGATCCTAATGAGAGTCACCGTTGGATCTAGATCCAACGATCGGCGAGGATGGAAACATTCGGATGGTGCGGTTGCCATGGAGATCCACGCCGCAACCGAGATGAGCGGCGGGCGCACCTCCGCCGGGAGTCCGAATGCACTCGCGATCGCAGCCGCAGATCTCAAGATGGACGATCCAGAACGATTAGGAAACTGGACAGTCCGAACATCCTCTAGATCTGGGCCGTTGATCACGAGATCGACGGTCCACGATCAACAAAGCGAAACGCACTCACGCACATGGGTTAAATAGCGCCAGGAGGGGTAATGAGTGGGTCGACACGTTAGAGAGACAAGGGGCCCAATTAAGACATCGATTAATTACTAGAAATCAATGATTAGTGACGGTTAGTAATTAATGTGTCCTAATGATCTCGCACAGAGGTGGATTTAAGAGATGGGGGCCCACCTGGCAGTGATACAAACTGACGGCTTAAGACACATTAATTGCTAACCAATGATTAGTAATTAATGACTCCGGATTCTGTCTTTAAGAACCCCGGGCTGTGGTTTAAGGCCTACGGGCCCACATGCCAGTGGCTCAACGAACCAGATTAAGACATAATAATTACTCCTAATGATTAACAATGATTGGATCAATAATGGTGTCCTAATGACTACCGAAAAAAGGCGATTACGACCGACAAAACCCGAGCGGGATCTACGGCTTGTCGCCGGCGACTCCGGCCACGGCGGCGCAACCTAAAGACTAAAATGGATTCACAATAGTCTTGCAAACCCAATGGTGGTGACCTCGCTGGCGGCGATGGCCCTAAACGCCGGCGAGCCGGAAAATGAAGATAGGGGCTAAGTCGGCTAAAAGCGAAAATGCAAGAAAAGCTCCGCAGCAGTCCAGAGAAGCGAGTGTCACAGCCTCTAGGGACTAATAAGAAGCTACATTGACCGAGATGAGCTTCAAAGATGGTCGGAGAAGGTCTGACCACGGTGGAGCTTGCCAGACCCGAGAAAGAAGATATGAAATTAGAGACCTGAGCCAAAAGGAACACCACTGGTGGTCAAAATAGCTACAACACAGCCCATATAAGCTTCATGAGCAATTAATTGAGAAATGGAGCACTCACCGGAGCTGAGGAAGAACAGGGAATGGTTTCAGCCGAATTTGAACAAACCCCAAATTTGTCAAATCCTGAAAGTAAAACCCAAAATTAAGTGAGGGCAAATGGTTAGGACATTAAGGAGTAGAAAAGAGTACAAGAATATTTGAAGAAGAACCACTTGAGCTTCATGATTCTCAATGGAGCTCCACGGGTCAACAATGGTGATTTGGTGTTTTTGGTGAATTAAGCTCCAAAAATGAAGAAGGAGCTTAGGATAGTGTAAAGGAACACCAAGAAGGAGTTTTGGGACCTTATATAGCTAAGGATTAGGGTTTGGCAAGAAGGAGCCTCTCGGGTGACAATGGTTTAGGGCACAAAAAGTGAGCCGAAAAAGAAGAAGTGATGGGGATGTAGGAGTAGGTTGAGATCGTGGCCGAAAGCACGCTACAATCCCTAAATGTCGACTAGGAGTGGCTGTCGGGGAGCACGATTTGACTCAAACCATGCCTCTCTCTATCTCTTTCACTGTTCGCGCACGGCGCGAGGTTGAAGACGACTAGAGAAAGGCTCGGCGATTTTGAACCCTTGGATTTTGATCGGCGGTGATATCGCGCCACGCTCGAGGTTTAAACACAACAGAGGAGATTGTGAGCGTTGGATCCTAATCCAACGGCTCAGACCGATCAAAACAATCGGAGGTCCGAACGTTTCTGGCCACGCGGGCGGTCCGATTTTAATCCAACGGCTGAGGCTCGCCCAAGGCTCTCGAGGTTTAAATCAACAGAGACGATTGCAAACCCTTGGATCAGAAATGAACGGCCACGATGAGTGATTACATTCGGACGTCCGAATGTTCTCGCTAAGCTGGGTCGTGCGATCGAGATCAACGGTGAGATTAGGCGTGCGTTTTTAAAAGGAGGCACGTGCGATTAGTTGACCGGACCGAGATAAGCGGCTCGAGTCCGAGCGATTCGCACCGAGGAGCAAAGTGAAAATAGATTTTGGGCTTTAAAATGAGCTGGGACCTTGGGGATTTATTTGAGCTAGCAAAACAACTCCAAAAATTATGAAATTTTTACTGGAGCTTGCTAACTCAGATATTAACCTTGTGTAAAATTTTTAGAGGTTTTTATGCAGTGCATTATTCTCCAAAAATTATGCAAGGCTCTGGTTTAAGGTTTGACTGAAAGTCAAACAGGTTTGACTGCCCTCTAAAAATATTCAAACAATTTCTAAAAATTGTGAAATTTTTCAGAGAGATCACATGCCATCCCGGGAACTTAAGAAAATATTTCCAAAGGATGATCACAAAATTTGAGATGAATGTTTTTGGAAGACAAGGTTTTGGATCAAAAGACTTGTGACTTTGTATTTCCATAATTCTTGTACATGAATTGTTTAGATCATACAGGAAATACATGATGTAAGAAAAAGTTTTAATTTCTACTCATTTTCTTACATTTGAAACACAAGTCCAAAATTGAGATGTTACAAATCTCCCCCCCCTTACAAGAATCTCGTCCCGAGATTCCGTTTACTCGGAGAAGAATGACGGGTAGTCAGCACGAAGGCGATCTTCCTACTCCCAAGTTGCCTCATCTTCTGAATGATTTGACCACTGAACCTTAAGGAACTTGATGACACGGTTCCTAGTTCTCCGTTCAGATTCTTCAAGAATACGAACAGGATGCTCATGGTAGGTCAAATTCTCCTACACATCGAGATTTTCCAATGGAGTTTCCTCAATTAGAACACGAAGGTATTTCTTCAAGTGTGACACATGGAACATATCATGCACCCCCTCAAGTGTAGCTGGCAACTCCAATCTGTATGCAACAGCTCCCACTTTCTCGATGATGCGATAAGGCCCAACATATCGAGGAGCCAACTTGTCCTTGATGCCAAAACGCTGATGGTCCTTCAAAGGTGAGACTTTGAGATACACAAAGTCATTGGGCTCAAATCTCAACTCTCGGCGACGACGATCCGCATAGCTCTTTTGCCTGGACTGGGCCACACGCAAATGCTCACGAATCAACTGAACCTAGCTTTTGGCCTCATTGATTGAGTCTGGGCTGAAGAACTGACGCTCACCAGTTTCTGACCAGTTCAATGGGGTTCTACATCTCCTCCCATACAATGCCTCAAAAGGTGCCATGCCAAGACTGGCCTGAAAGCTGTTGTTGTAGGAAAACTCAGCAAACGGCAGGCACTTCTCCCACTTCTGCCTATAGGAAAGAACACAAGCACGAAGCATATCCTCCAAAACTTGGTTGAATCTCTCAGTCTGACCATCAGTTTGAGGATGAAAAGCTGTGCTGAAAGTAAGACGGGTCCCCATAGCCTCTTGCAGACTATGCCAAAACTGCGAGGTAAAGAGCGCACCACGATCGGAAACAATCGTCTTTGGCACACCATGAAGACTCACGATCCTCGAAACATAGAGTTCGGCCAAAGGTCCCACACGAAGCTGAGTCTTGACAGGAAGAAAATGTGCCACTTTAGTCAACCTATCAATCACGACCCAAATGGCATCATTCCCTTTGGACGAGCGGGGCGGTGGTGATGAAATCCATGCTAACAGAATCTCATTTCCACTCAAGCACTGGCAAAGGCTGAAGAAGACCTGCTGGACGCTGATGTTCAGCCTTGACACGACAGCACACGTCGCACTCGGCAACGAAGTTGGCAATCTCGCGCTTCATACGAGTCCACCATAATCTCTAACGAAGGTCCTGATACATCTTGGTAGCCCCGGGGTGAATGGAAAAGGGGGAGTCATGGGCTTCGCGGAGAATCAAATCCCGTAATTCCACGACCTTTGGAACGACAAGGCGTTGTCCAAACCACACAACACCATGCTCATCCGCTGAGAAGCACTTGGCTGTCCCATCCTTTATGTTCTGCTTGATTTGGCTCACGCCCACATCTGTCTGCTGTACAACCTTGATTTGGTCCACCAAGGTTGGTTGCACAACCAAGGTAGCAAGAGAACCATGCTCAATCAAACCTAAATTGAGCCGCTGAAAGTCTTCATGAAGGGCAGACTCTTGCTCATGGAGCACTAAAGTATTGCAATACACCTTTTGACTAAGTGCATCCGCAACCACATTGGCCTTGCCCGGATGATACCGAATGCCCATATCATAATCCTTGATCAATTCCAACCATCTCCTTTGCCTGAGGTTCAGATCTGGCTGGGTGAACAAATATTTTAAGCTCTTGTGATCAGAATACACCTCACAACGGTTACCAATCAAGTAGTGCCGCCAAATCTTGAGTGCATGGACCACTGCAGCTAACCCCAAATCATGTGTAGGATAATTGAGTTCATGAGGTCTCAACCGCCTTGATGCATAGGCCACTACCTTGCCTTCTTGCATAAGAACACAACCGAGTCCCTGACGAGAGGCATCACAATAGATATCAAAGCTCTTGTGGACATCGGGAACCACAAGCACTGGAGCTGAAGTCAAGCGCTTCTTGAGTTCCTGAAAACTCTCATCACATGCAGCGGACCACAGAAATTTCTTGTCCTTGAGCAACCCTGTCATCGGCTTCGCGATCTTAGAGAAGTTCTCGATAAAGCGACGGTAGTAGCCCGCTAAACCAAGAAAACTCCGTACATCGATGACTGACTTGGGCTGACCCCAAGATAGAACATCGCTAACCATACTAGGATCCACAGCTACACCTCCTACTGATAGAACATGGCCCAAGAATGCCACTTCCTTCAACCAGAACTCGCACTTGCTGAACTTGGCATACAGCTGGTGCTCACGCAGCTTTCCCAATACAATCTGCAGATGCTCAGCATGCTCCTCTTCACTCTTGGAGTAGATAAGAATGTCATCAATGAAAACCACGACGAACTTATCCAAATAGTCCATGAACACCGAGTTCATAAGATTCATGAATAAAACGGGAGCATTGGTCAAGCCAAAAGACATGACGGTGTACTCGTAAAGGCCATAACGAGTAGTGAAGGCCGTCTTTGGAATATCTTCAGCCCTGATCCGGACCTGATGATACCCCAACCTCAAGTCAATCTTGGAGAACACACGGGCTCCGGTCAACTGGTCAAAAAGATCATCAATGCGAGGCAAAGGAGACTTGTTTTTCACCGTCACTTCGTTAAGCGGACGGTAATCAACACACATACGCAGGGTCTTGTCCTTCTTCTTCACAAAAATAACTGGACAACCCCAAGGACATGAGCTAGGACGAATAAAGCCCTTTGCTTGAAGCTCACCTAATTGCTTCTTCAGCTCCTCCAACTCATTAGGAGGCATTCGGTACGACGCCTTTTAAATTGGAGCGGTACTGGGCAGCAACTCAATAACAAACTCCAGGTCGCGAACTGGAGGCATCCCAGGAAAATCTTCAGGAAATACATCCATAAAATCACATACTGTGGGCACCTCCTGAATCTCCAAGGCTGGCTTAGCTTCAAGGGCACAAAGATGTGGCCCTCGCAGCTGCGGTGAAATCCCAACCTGCTCTCCTGAGGGGCTAGTGAGGTAGACTATCTTTTTGGCACAATCGATTTGCCCCAATTGTTGGGACAACCAATCCATGCCAAGAATCACATCCAGGCACGCCGAGTTAAGTAGGATGAGGTTCGCCAAGAATCCCACTCCTTCAATATCAATGGGAACGTCCTGGCATTCCTGATCAGCTCTCATTTCCGCACCCGGAGAGCGAATAAGCAAAGGAATCTCCAAAGGAACAAAGTGAAGGTCACAAGCAGCAGCAAAAGATCTCGAAATAAACGAATACGATGCTCCTGAATCAAATAATACTACAACAGGACGATAACTGACAAGAAGCATACCCAATACAACGTCGGACGCCTCCTGAGCCTCCTCAGCCGAGATGTGGTTGACTCGGCCACTCCCGACACCCTGAGTCTTCTGGACCACCTTCTGGTCAGGCGGGTGACCATTCCCTTGCCCGCGTCCTCCATTGGGACGAGGGCCGCTCGATCCTCGAGGGCAGCTGTTGGCGCGAGTGACCCTTCTTGTTGTAGGCTAAGCAGGTAACCTCAGCAGCCGGATTGCGGAGGCCACCTGCTGCTTTGGGCGCAGTGCACGTGGCTCAACACTGCGGGGATGAGTAATCGCGCCGGCGGCCTTGGCGGTGGTGAAGCCAAAGAACGGGCCCTCAGTGCGGGCCCAACACGGGGGGAGAGAGCGGCTGAGCGGTGGTGGGCCTCCCACTTGCGCTTGCGGGAGTCACCCAGCGCCTTCGCCTTGTGCTCGGCGACGATGGCCTTGTCCAGCAAGGCCTGGAAGTCAGCAAAGTCCACAATAGAGAGCTTGTCCTGCAGCTCCTCAGACAAGCCCTCCATGAACTTTTCCTTCTTGGCCTCATCAGTGGCCACCTCACCTGGAGCATAACGAGCCAAGTGATTAAACTCGTAAAGGTACTCCGACACAGACTTGCGCCCCTGTTTGAGCGCGAGAAACTCCTTTTTCTTGAGCTTCATCAGGCCATCGGGGATGTGGGCCCGATGGAAGGCAGATCTGAACTCCTCTCACGAGACCACATGGCCCACGGGCTGCATAGCGAGAAAGTTCTCCCACCAAGAGAGTGCTGCACCCTCAAGTTGATGGGATGCAAAGAGAGCCCGCTCTTGCTCCTGGCACTGAACGATGTTGAGCTTTCGCTCAACTAGACGCAGCCAATCATCCGCGTCAAGGGGATCCTCAGACCAGGAGAAAGTGGGTGGCTGCGTGCGAAGGAACTCCGCGAGCCCTCCACGAGACTGGTGGCCACCACCTCCAGATCCCGAAGCACCAGAGGGAGTGGAGGTGTTCCTCGCGATGACCTCCAGAATCCGTGTCTGATCCATGCGATTCCGCTCGATCTGAGCAAGAACCTCAGCCATGGTCGGAGGAGGGGGAAGCTCCTCATCGGAACCAGCCGACTGACTGCTGCGGGTGGTTCTTACCATCCTGTTCCACAAAGATAGGTCAGCAACAACTCCGGAACAGGAGATAAAGAAAAACAATTAACAACTCTACAAAATAAACTCTAATAGCTTGAGAACCAACATAAAATCGCAGCAAGGCCACAAAATAAAATCCAACTTTCTAATATGACTAACTCGTATGGAAGGACGAGTAATCAGTTTTTAGGAAAGCAATTTTCAGCACAATAACCCTGGTTCGAAACAGCTAGGAGACAAGGTGAAAATTACCTAAAGAAAGATTAGACACTTAACTAACTCATATCACTTCTTACCTTTTTATTCCCACAAGTTTTAGTTAAATTAACCTCTCATTTTCAGCACCCTTTACTCATTAGAAACTAGCTGTCCAGAAATTCTTGCCTGCTGTCCAGATTTTCTTTTCAAGCTCCTGGCCGAATTTTTCATCTTCAGGAGCTCCAATCTTCTCCAAAAGACAACCAAGACTTTAATTTAAAGCTCTCATGGTTTTCCCAAAACCAATTTAATCGATTAAACAACGATCTTTTGAAAGAAGATGAGAGGGAAAATAACTTTTCAAATCCAGCCAAGAATAAGGTAAGACGAGCAAGCTAAGATAGATAAGAAGTAAAATCTGAGAACTTACTTAAGGTTTTCATGAAACATTTGATATTTAGAAAGTAAGTTTTCAAAATATACTAGGGACGACCAAGCTAGGGGTTTCTACGGTCAGTATGGCTTTGATACCAACTTTGTGAGACCCCGGTTTATTAAGCTTGTAATACTCAACCTTCCACTGGTTCCAGTATCACAAACAGAATAACCCGTGTCTCGATGGACATGTGCCTCCCAGAAATTGCAGCACACATACATCATACAAAAGCATGCATCAATTCCATACAATATATGATAACAAGTCTACCAAAAGACATACATAATATAAGTTATTACAGAACAGCCGACCGCCCAAATGACATAAGTATTAAGAAGTAACAGCGGAAGCAAAAGATGCCACAAGATGGCTTAAACCAAAAGACGACCGGTTAGCCACATAACACCACTGGGCAACCGACCGGGCCGCCAAGCTAATCGCCCCACACACTGCCACAGCACAACTCACAATAGTGAGGCCCATCGGGCTCACCTTCCTCCTCTGCACACAACAAGCAATGCAGGTGAGTACAATAATGTACTCGCAAGACTTACGAGTAACAAGCCTATATAAGCGAAAATGCAAGAAAAGCTCCGCAGCAGTCCAGAGAAGCGAGTGCCACAGCCTCTAGGGACTAATAAGAAGCTACCTTGACCGAGATGAGCTTCAAAGATGGTCAGAGAAGGTCTGACCATGGTGGAGCTTGCCGGACCCGAGGAAGAAGATATCAAATTAGAGACCTGAGCCAAAATGAACACCACTGGTGGTCAAAATAGCTACAACACAGCCCATATAAGCTTCATGAGCAATTAATTGAGAAATGGAGCACTCACCGGAGTTGAGGAAGAACAGGGAATGGTTTTAGCCGAATTTGAACAAACCCCAAATTTGTCAAATCCTGAAAGTAAAACCCAAAATTAAGTGAGGGGAAATGATTAGGACATTAAGGAGTAGAAAAGAGTACAAGAATATTTGAAGAAGAACCACTGGAGCTTCATGATTCTCAATGGAGCTCCACGGGTCAACAATGGTGATTTGGTGTTTTTGGTGAATTAAGCTCCAAAAATGAAGAAGGAGCTTAGGATAGTGTAAAGGAACACCAAGAAGGAGTTTTGGGACCTTATATAGCTAAGGATTAGGGTTTGGCAAGAAGGAGCCTCTCGGGTGACAATGGTTTAGGGCACAAAAAGTGAGCCGAAAAAGAAGAAGTGATGGGGATGTAGGAGTAGGTTGAGATCGTGGCCGAAAGCACGCTACAATCCCTAAATGTCGACTAGGAGTGGCTGTCGGGGAGCACGATTTGACTCAAACCATGCCTCTCTCTATCTCTTTCACTGTTCGCGCACGGCGCGAGGTTGAAGACGACTAGAGAAAGGCTCGGCGATTTTGAACCCTTGGATTTTGATCGGGCGGCTGATATCGCGCCACGCTTCTGAGGTTTAAACACAACAGAGGAGATTGTGAGCGTTGGATCCTAATCCAACGGCTCAGACCGATCAAAACAATCGGAGGTCCGAACGTTTCTGGCCACGCGGACGGTCCGATTTTAATCCAAGGGCTGAGGCTCGCCCAAGGCTCCCGAGGTTTAAATCAACAGAGACGATTGCGAACCCTTGGATCAGAAATGAACGACCACGATGAGAGATTACATTCGGACGTCCGAATGTTCTCGCTAAGCTGGGTCGTGCGATCAGGATCCAACGGCTGAGATTAGACGTGCGTTTTTAAAAGGAGGCCTGGTGCAGTTAGTTGACTGGACCGAGATAAGCGGCTCGAGTCCGAGTCTGATTCGCACCCGAGGAACAGTGAAAACAGATTTTGGGCTTTAAAATGAGCTGGGACCTTGGGGATTTATTTGAGGTAGCAAAACAACTCCAAAAATTATGAAATTTTTACTGGAGCTTGCTAACTCAGATATTAACCTTGTGTAAAATTTTTAGAGGTTTTTATGCAGTGCATTATTCTCCAAAAATTATGCAAGGCTCTGGTTTAAGGTTTGACTGAAAGTCAAACAGGTTTGACTGCCCTCTAAAAATATTCAAACAATTTCTAAAAATTGTGAAATTTTTCAGAGAGGTCACATGCCATCCCGGGAACTTAAGAAAATATTTCCAAAGGATGATCACAAGATTTGAGATGAATTTTTTTGGAAGACAAGGATTTGGATCAAAAGACTTGTGACTTTGTATTTCCATAATTCTTGTACAAGAATTGTTTAAAACATACAGGAAATACATGATGTAAGAAAAAGTTTTAATTTCTAGTCATTTTCTTACATTTAAAACACAAGTCTAAAATTGGGATGTTACCAGTACGACTTGCAATGGAGGATGGCTGCGTTCTCTCAAACTCTTGGAACATTGACTAGTTACGCAAATTTTACGTGTAAGAAACCTCTACGACAATAAAGTATCAGGTTCTTTCTATCTTTATTGTCTTTCTTTGAATTTTTCTTTTAACCTTTTTTCGTCCATTCTTCATATGCTCATTTTCCCTTTACACTGGTAGAAGAAAGGACATAACAACTAGTCGAAGTCTTTCCTCTCTGGATGTGGTCCTACCCGCTAGAAGGAGCTTCCTAGTGTCATCTTGTTCCTAACTTTTGCTACCAATACAAAGTTTTTTGGGCTCAGAAACATGGTCGAATTTTTTTTAAGCAAATTCATGTCACCTTAGTTTATTTATTCATTTTGAAAAATACTCTAAGAAGAGTGCACTTTTGAGATTCGTTAGACCACTTCTGGCAAACTTGATCAGTTTTAACTGGTCGGAGGAAGAAATACACCTAGTCGAAGCTTCTCCTTTCTACACGTGGTCCTGCCCACTAGAAAGGACTTCCAAGCGTCGTCCCGTTTTCTACTCTTGCAACCAGGACAAACTTATCGGGTACATCGCAAAAGGTCGAATGAGTTTTTTTAGGGTACTCTAGATGTTTGTTTTACTCAAGTTGTCGTAATTGATTTGATTAATCTAGTTGGAGATGGTAACATTGCCTAGTCAAAGTCTTTTCTTTTTGCACGTGGTCCTGCCCACTAGAGGGAACTTCCTAGCGTCGATCTGTTTGCACGCTTTCGACTAGTGCAAGATAATCGATACTCGAGAACTATAAGTCGAACAAACCTCTCTGTTTTCAGAAACCCTTTCTTTATTATTTCCTTAGTTTATCAAAATAAACTAAGTAAATAGTCGGGGGCTAGGATAAAGTTATAAACATGACTTCATTTCTTAGTCTTAGTCTCTTTTTTCGAGTTATCATCTTACGAGTTACTAACTACTCTACAAGATGATTCGTAGGGAAAAGGAAGAAGAAAGGAGGAATCGCACATATCTGGTCTGATTATTTCTTCCCTTTTAATTATCTTACGAGTTACTAACTACTCTACAAGATAATTTGCAGGAAAAAAGAAAGGATCATATATTTATGCATCACCAAAAAGGCTTGTCTTTACAGATCCCTATTACAGACTACTCTAACAAAGGAGACTCTATTTGCATCTCCTCCGCGACCTTCTCGCCGACTGACTGCATCTCCTCGATTAACCGTTCTGCTTCAGATTCGGTATAGTCGAAGTCGGCTTCAATAGAATGAGGGTTAAGGTTGGGGTCACGGGCTTTAAGTTTTGCTAAAATGAAGCTTACAACTCCTTTGACCGCTTCACTTATCGAGTCATTCTGGTTGGTCTTCAGAGTAGACACCAACTTTTGTAAGGTACCGACTTGCTCCCCAATGACACTCGTATGAGCAGCCATCGTGCCATCACGAGGAGCGACCTTTCCAGCACGAAGCCCATCGAGTACAGTGTTCAAAAGCGAAATGTTGTCCTGAAGATTGATCTTCATCGACTTCATCTCCTCTTGGGTACAAGTCGAAGCCTCATGGAGACGTTTTATTTCAACTAATCGCTCTGAAAGGAGTAAGGATGGGTTAGACGAAACGATTCTACGAGAAGATAAAACGATTTAGTAGCAGGTAAAGTTTGACTTACCCGCTAATTGAGAACCCAACTTCTCAATTTCTTGATCTTTCTCCTTCACGATGTGGGAAATCTCGCGAACGACCGAGGACTTTTCCTGGACCTCGATCCGAAGAGTCCCCGCCTCGGCCTGAAGGGCCTTATTTTCGACTTCCTGTTCTGAAAAAGAATGAGGGGTTAAGAAGGTGAAGATTAAGATTAAAAGCAGTCGTGACTCCACATACTGTTTATTTTTTCATGCAATCCCTGAGTTGCAGAGTTAGCCTCCTGAAGCTTCTTCAGAAGATCGGTGACCTTATCCCTTAGTTTTTTCATCTCGGCTTTTTCGAAGTCGAGCGAATCAGCTAAGGTCTTTTGATCACTCTTAAACCTGAAAAAGTTAAGGGCAGACATGAATACACAGACGAACAGTTGTAAGTATTTCTACGACTGACGCGTGATTGTAAGTTTTTCTACGATTACTGCTGGTCGTAAGTTTTTTCTACGATCAGTACTAAGTCGTAAGATTTTCTACGACAACCCCCACCGAGTGTTGAACAAGTAGTCGAATGATAAAACGATTACGAGTATCGGTCACTCACCACCTCTCTGCTTGCTCGCAGAGTACTGCTTTCTCTTGTCGTAGTTTGACAAGTTGTCGATTGTACTCACAAATCGTAGCAACTTGTTCCATGGCTCTCTGCAGAGGAGAAAAGCGATAAGAGACGGGGATAAAACCATACATACATAAGTATCAATGAATACTTATATTCATGTTTGACCAAGCAAACATGGAGACTATCCGTGACGGATCTTTCAGCCCATCCATCTCCTCGACTCGTTTCCACCAAACCCCTTCGAGACGTTCATTATCGAAGACATCCCCGCAATTGGGAATATTGCTGGGGTGAGGAACTCGGTCGCGAGACTGGTAGGAGGAAGATCCAACGATAGAAGTAGGGCCAAAGAAATCAGAGCAGAAGTTAAAGTACTCTTCTTCCTCTGATTCGGTGATGGAAGCACCGCTTGGAGGACTGGAAGGAATGTCCTCGACAACCTTCTTACCGGCACGGTGGTCGAAATTCTCACCACCGCCAACTCTCGGTGTGTCCCTCATGGCCTCTCTCGCCTCCACTTCCATCCCTACGACTATCCCGGTGGTCGTAGCGACTTCTGCAACAACGACTTCCTCCACCACGGGAATAGTAGTTGGAGCTTTAGCTACTACCGCAGTCACACCTTCATTGGCTAAAGAGGTGATAGCGGGCTTATCCATAGAAGCATCCCTGGGGGCTGAAGGCGTTGGGCTAAGATCACAAAACGCAGAAGTAAGTCAACTTGCAAAAAACAAAGGGTAAATGCTGTTCTTACACTTCTGTTTTTTGCATACCTCTACGCGCTGGATTTAACCTGAAACTTGGGAGCAACCTTTCCAACAGAAGGTTTTTTCGACTTATTCTCAACCATTGTGGGTTGAGATTCGATATAGGGAACGGGAGTCTCCTCTTCCCGACTCCCCGAGTGGCCGAGATCTGTCTCGACCACCTTATGAACACTGCTCCCCTCGACCTCATGTCCTACTGGAGCAGCAGTTTCCTTCACAAAAGACATGAAGCTCTTCCAGTTCTCCTTTTCTAGCTGCCTTATAAAGCCACGAGAAGCAGAAACTATGAATGTTTTGTTGTTGTAATAGAAGGGTACCTTGATCTTGGGGGCTTTTTGCTTAAGGGCAAAGGCAGCTTCCTCTGCTTTCTTCCTTGCCTCAGCCATGTCCGCGGCGAATTTAGCAAAAGGGGCAGGAGGAGCCGAACTAGAACCACCCTTGTCGCCGACCTTTACAAGTCGACGCTTCTTGGTTGGAGGGGATTTTGCTGACTCCGCTTGCGCTGTCGCCCCAATGACCACCAGATCGACTTCCTCGTCATCTTGGCGGTCTTCCATGCCCACTTTTTGTTGAAAATTGGAAAAAAGTGGTCGTAAGTTTTTCTACGATCACTAACTGGTCGTAAGTTCTTCTACGACCAGTCCACAAGTCGTAAGTTTTTCTACGACAAATCTTTTAGTCGTAAATCGTTTTAAGAAAACAGGTGCCTAAAGACGAAGTTGAATCACGATTACCTTTAGGCGCTCCACCTTTTCCTCTGCGGTTAAAACCGCAAGAATTTGGGGAGCTGCTACATTGGACGGATTCTTCTCACAGATGAGCCTGACGCGAGCGTCAATCTTCACCTGTGGAAGATCTGCACGGACAAGTAGCACAATTAACAGACCATATCAAGATTAGATAAGGCTAATGTAGAAAAGTAAGTTTTTCACTTACCATCCTTGTAATCCTTGGTCGGGTCCTTTTTTCCTGAGTACCTTCACATAGGAGGGACTCGTTTCTTCAGGGGGCTAATGCGGCACGTGATGAAGTCCTTCACCACGTGCCATCCGGTAAGTCCCCCCGTCTTCAAGTCTTTGATGGCTTGAATATAGGGGGCGATCCGGTCAAGATTACTGGGAGTCGAATCCCAAGAAGAGGCCCTCTCGACGGCGTTTCCGATAAACGAAAGGTTGTCTTCCTTGGTGACTTCCTAGTAAAACCACTTCTTCTTCCACCCCGGCCACGACAACTGGGTGAACATCTAAATATATGTGAGGACCCGGAATATTTAACTAGTAACACTTAACCTCCAAATGGTTCTAGCATTACTAATTAAACATTCTAAGCCTCGATGGACATATGCTTCCCAGAATTGCAGCACATGCACATCATCACAAAATTACACATCATTTCCATACAACATACATTAACAAGTCTAGTAAAGGACATAGATAAAGTAAGTTATTACAAAAGAGCCGCCCGGTCAAATGACACAATATACAAGAATGACAGCGGAAGCAAAAGGTGTCATAAGATGGCTAGAACAAAAGTCGACCGGTTAGCCACACAACCCACAAGACAACCGACCGGGCCGCCAAGCTAGTCGCCCCGCAAGCTACCACAACAAAGCTCACAAAAGTGAGGCCCTTCAAGCTCACCTTCTTCCTCTGCAACACATACATTTAAGCAAGATAACTGAGTACACAACGGTACTCGCAAGACTGACGTGTGGAATAGCAGACCTATTCATATGCTACATGCAAGCTTATTTAGGTGGAGGTTGTATGTCTCATTTTGCACAAAGCCAACTTTATTTGCAATAATGTAATACATTTAAAAGCAAGTTTGCAAATATGTTTTGTTGTCAAAATAGCAGCGAAATAAAGATACATACAAGTAACCACCTGGAAGTGACTATCCCAATAGCCACCACAACATAGCACGAATCCCCGATTCGTACCCCCCATCAAGTTTTAATTAAAAGGTTGTAGTCTAACTCTTGAAAAACCTTGCCAAGCGTGTCCATAACCTAGGACGAGACTATTCGAATAGTTTTAACCCTGCAGGGGTGTACCAATGTACCCACACTTGCATCGCCTTTAAGCCACAAGCACACTTAGAAGGTATGCCGCACACTAAGTCCTACGAGACGTTTTCCAATATTGTGTATCAACCACGAGCCGCTCGTATGGATGGAAACCCATACGCTTACATTGCAAGCCGAAAGACAACAAATCCCATCACGGGTGAAGTCTTTCGGACACTACAATGCTCCCAACACCATCCCTCCTGCGACCTCCTGCGACCCGAAGCCAATACACGCCAAAGTACTAAGTCAAGAGAGGTCCCATACCCTCTAGTGTGGTTAGCACGCTAGAATGCTTGGTTTGGTGTAACAAGATGTTCGGTCCTTGTTGACCCGGGCACCGTTCCAGTCACACCCAACAATCACACCGTCTTACCATTGTGCCCAAGTCTAAATTATTTTATTTTCAGTTTTAGTTTTCATAAGTAGACATGGCACAAGGCTGAAATCATAGATCATAATAAGTTTTATGTGATCAAGGTTATCGACAAGTCGATAACCGCCCATTTCTACCGGAAGCTAAGCATGGCTAAGCAATTAATTCACAAACTACTAAGTGACAAGAACTCATCCACGAGCTCTAAATCACAGCAATAACCTAGGCTCATGGTAGTAAAGGATAATCATTTGCCTAAAGAAATGCATCTACTAGGTCAACTAACGACAATAGTTAAAAACAAACTAGCAATGCATACATAGAATTTGTAAACAACATAAATACGTGAAAATACAGGGATTAACATGATCAAACTGCTTGCTTTGCTGCAATTGTTATTGCTGCAGAGGAGGATCCTCAGGTTCAATATAATCATCGGAACCTAACGCGAAAATGCGATAAAACCAATAAGAACGAAGAACATCAACAAAACTCAACAGCAAAAGGCATCCAAATCCCAAGAAATTTACACAGCAGCTAGAGGATAATTTTATACAATTTTAGGAACAAGAATCATGCAATTTGGATCTAGGATGCAAAAGTTAAAGCCAAAATACACTTTCTCAGCCTATTAAATCACTAAATTAATTATTGGTACTGTTCATGACGAAAATTTCTGGAATGATCTAAGCTCTAAAATTTTTATAGCAAGAAAATTATGACATCCTAATGACAGCAGAGTTGAATTTACTAAATTTGGAGTTATGGTGATTTACTAATGATTTTTTTAAGTTGTAAACTTAGCACATTACAGTTTCCAGAAACATAAACAGGTTTAAAACCTATTTCATATTAAAGCACACTAACAGAGGAATTTAACAAAATTGATCTTGCACAATTAGGAGTTATACAGGAAAAGATATGCATTTTACAAGTTTAATTCTATTTTTGGGATATTCAAAATTGGCAGAAATCAAATTAATTGAGTTACACAATTTTCTGTGATAGAAACATGCCCAAACGCATTTTTATATAAAACTACAGAGGCACAGAAATTTATTACAGTTGGAAACATCTAAAAATGATTTAAAACGAATTAGTTATGAGTTTCTAAAGTTTTGATACAATTTTTAGTTGATAATTAAATGCTTACAGAAATAAAATCCAACTCAAATGGGAATAAACAACGTGGACGCTCGAGAGCCCTCGATCTAACATCCTACGGTCCACGCTGCCGAGAAAAAGACGCCGCCGCGATCTCTAAAAAGGAGCCCACCATTGGATCAAGATCCAACGGCTCACAAGGAAGGATGCATCCGGACGGTGCGGTTGCCTCGGCCAACCACGACCGCAGATCTAAAGATGAACGGCTTTGAGCACACCTCTAATCGGAGAGTCCGATTGCACGCACGATCTCAGCCGCAGATCGTGGGATGGACGGTCCAGAATGAAGAGGGGAACCAGATGGTCCGAATGTTTTCCAGATCTGGGCCGTTGATCACGAGATCGACGGCGGACTTAGATCGAAGTTCAAATCTATGTGCTGACATGTGGGGCCGCACGTCAGTGACTGTGAGTCACAAACACGAGCTCTAACACACGTGCACAGGGCTCGGGGCCCACATGGCGGCGAGACACAAGAATATTTTAGGACAGCAAATTAACTACTAATGACCAATGATTAGTGATGATTAGTAATTAATGTGTCCAAACGATTTACACAGAGGTGGACTTAGGGACCGAGGGCCCACCTGGCAGTGGCACAGGCTGACGGCTTCGGACACATTTATTGCTAACAATGATTAGCACTAAATAAACCCCAAATCAGCCCTAACGACTTCTTGTTTTCGGTTTTAAGCTTACGGGCCCACCTGGCAGTGGCACAGGGGACACGGCTTAAGACACCATTAATACTCCTAATGATTGACAATGATTAAGCATTAACTGTGTCTTAATTAAATGACGAAAACGGGAGGTTACGCCCGGCAAAACCCCGAGCGAGAACAGCGGCTTGTCGCCGGCGACTCCAGCCGCGGCGGCGCCAACCAAATACCAAAATGGACTCGCAATAGCGATGCGGACCTAATGGTGATGACCTCGCCGGTGGTGGAGGTCTAGAACGCCGGCGAGCCGGAAAACACAGAAGGAGGCCATTTCGGCAAAACATGAAAACAACAAAACGCTCTGCTGCGGTCCAGGAAAGCGAGTGCCATCACTTCTAGGTACTAAATAGAAGCTACCTTAACCGAGAGGAGCTTCAAAGATGGCCGGAGAAGACTTGAACACGATGAAGTTCACCGGAGCCGAGGAAGACGAAGTAGAAAATAAGGTTCTGAGCAAAATGAGTGGAACCAACTCATTACCATAACTTCATTATAGCTCAGAGAAACTCTAACAGCAAGTAATTGCAAAATGAACCACTTACCGGAGTTGGAGAAGAAAAGGGGTGAAATCAGCCGAAAATCTCCAAACTTAAAATTGAGTGATTCCTGTGAATGCAACCCAAAATTAAGTTAGGGGAAATGTAAAGGAAGTTGAGGAGCTCAAAAGGGTACAAGAAAGATTGAAGATGAACCACTGGACACCAAGATCACCAACGGAGCTTCTCGGGTCAACAATGGTGGTTTGAGGATTTGAAGTGGTTTTGAGCTCAAAACACAGAGAAGAGCTAGGGGTGGTGTAAGGGAACACCAAGAGGACCTAGAGGGGTTTATATAGAGGAAGGATTAGGGTTTCGAGCAAGAACAAGAGCTCACGGTGAGCTCGGTTCATGCTACGACCATGGACCAAGAAATGATGGGGGCAAGTGAGACTCGGGATGGAGGAGCCGAAAGCCTAGGGCGCATTTAATGCCCCACAGAGAGACGTTGACGAGAGCAAGCTCGAAAAGACAATGCGAAGCTGCCCTCTCTCTCTCCCTCTTCCTGCCATTGACGCACGCGTGCACGGCGAGACAGAGGAGGAAGAAGAACAGCGAAAAGGAATCATGGCCGTCGGATCTGAGATGGACGGCTGCGATTGAAAGGGTCCGGCGGAGGGTTTCTAATACTCCAAGCAATCAGAGCGGTCCGATAAAAAACGAACGGCTCAGATGGATAGAACGTTCATGGCGGTCCGAATGTTTCTGCGAACGCGGGCCGTGCGATTTAAATCCAACGGCGGCTATCAATCGCGCGCTGAGGGTGAGCCCGGGTGCAGTTAGTTGGTTCGGTCAAGCCCACTGGCTCGAGCCCGAGTCCGACTCAAACCCAAGGAACAGTGGAACCAGGTTTTAGGTTTTTAAATAGACAGAGACTTTTGAGGATTTATTACAGGTAGCAAAATAACTCCAAAAATTCTGAAATTTTTACAGGAGCTTGCTGACTGAGTGATTGACCTTGAGTAAAATTTTCAGAGGTTTTTATGCATTGCATTTTTCTCCAAAAATTCTACAAGGTACAGGTTCAAGGTTTGACTGAAAGTCAAACAAGTTTGACTGCCCTCTAAAAATATTCAAATAATTTCTAAAAATTGTGAAATTTTTCAGAGGGATCACATACCATCCCAAGAACTTAGGAAAAATATTTCCAGGAGACGATCAAAAGGTTTGACAAGATTGTTTTTGAAAGCTCAAGATTTGGATCAAAAGACTTGTGACTTTGTATTTCCCCAACTCTTGTACAATAATTGTTTAGTACATATAGGAAATACATGATGTAAGAAAAGTTTTAATTTCTACTCATTTTCTTACATTTTAAAAACAAGTCTGAAACTTGGGATGTTACAATATACTCCTTCGACTTCCCGTCGTGGAGCTTCAGACCACAACTCCCAGCAATTCCGGCCTAACGAGCCATCCCGTAGTAATACTGGAAAAGCTCGAGGTCCGCTGGAATCCCTAGGTATGCCTCACACAGATACACAAATACACTCAGCATTGTGATAGAATTAGAACCAAGGTTCACTAATTCCACCCCAAAGTGCTCGAGCGCGAGTGTGAGGAAGGGGTGAGCAGGCAATCGAAGGCCACACTCACAATACGCCTGGAAAACGGGGATTTGACCATCCTCACCTGATGGCCAGTGTTGTCCATTCGCCGCAATCCACTTCACGAGTAATCCCTCGGGAATTTTCTCAGCAGCAACCAAGGCATTCATCTTTACGTCGTCCATTTTCGATTCAGCTCGCTTGGAGACGGTCCTAGCCATCTTTTCTAAAGGGGGAAATAGTTGGATTTGAGAAAGCTTCAAGAAAGCGCACAGTGTCGCTGGCAGCGGAAGAGAGGAGAAGACGACGAACAGTCAGGGTGAATCAGAGAAAAGGTAAGAACCCTAAGTTCACCCCCGCAGTCCGTTTTATAACTGTACGCTTGAAACGAAACGCCATGGGAACTCAACGGTTTCCACCGCTTCGGGAATTGCTCTAGCGGACAGATCTTTAATCTGCCTGTTCGGGAGTACCGAGGCTCTTTTCACACCTCAAGTGAAATTACCTTCTTGACCAAGTATACTTCTGATCAAAAGAAATGCCAATCGGAAAAGTTTTGCTTCCGATCGTAGGGCCACGATTACCCCAAAGTCGTAAGATTTTCTACGACTATCTTGTAATCGTGAAATTTCCAACAAATTGCCTCGACCAAGCATATTTCTGGTCGAGAGAAACACATGTTGAAGAGTTTTCCTTCAACGTTTTTCCTACAACCTCCTAGTGACCATAGGATCATCTACGACTCCTCGACCAAGTAAGTTATTTTCACTTGAAGCTGGGGGGCTAGATGACGAGGATCTAATAATCCTCATTTTATTATTCCTTAATCATGTAATATGACGTCACATGGTATACCCCTTACTATTATAAGGGAGAAGTAAGTCAGGTGGTCGTAAGTTCTTCTACGACCACCCCCACAGTCGTAAGTATTTCTACGACTACCACATAATCGCAAGTTCTCCTATGATACCTTCGGTCGTAAGTCTTTCTACGACTAGTATCCGGTCGTAAGCTTTTCTACAACTACCCCCTGGTCGTAAGTCCTGCTATGACCAGTCCTACCACGACTTCTCCATGGATAACTGGGTCCACTCGCCAGTAGGCCCTATTAATTGTGGAATCTGAGCAGCTAACATATGTAGTTATACCTGGAATAACTACAGATAACTCACCATTATCTCTAATTGATAACCGTCAGGCAACGTGGGGAGGTTACTACTCCAGTAATTACTCTCATTATTGCATAATGATGAACACCTATTGACCTGGAACGACAACCGCCACCGCAGTATACTATAAATATGTGTCTTTTAGAGGTAATGGGGGGGCTTTTTGAGAGGCAATCAGTAGCAGTATTAGCGCAAGTCTTTCCACTGATTGTAATCAGGATACCCAATACAATACACACAGGAGTAGGGTTGTTATTCTCGCTGGAGAAGGCCCAAACCTGTATAAAAATCCCCGTGTCTCCTTTGTCTACGTGATCAATTGTGGAGACCCTCCGAATGAAATAATCTTTACGTAAGATCGGTTCTAAAACACCGACAGTGGTCTTTGCAAAAGTCCAAGAGGGTGATCTTTGCAAAATACATAAAAGGAGGTTTTTAGGGAGGTCTTTGGGGTGGTCTTTGCAAAAGCCCAAGAGGGTGGTCTTTGCAAAAGACACAGAAGGAGGTCTTTGGGGTGGTCGTGGCTTACGGCAACGGAGTTGAACTCCAAAACGGGGCTCACCACCGGCGACTCCGGTCACGGCGGCGCAAACAAAAGACAGGAATGGGTTCGCAATAACATTGCACACCCAAGGAAAGCACTTTCAACAGCTGAATCAGCCTAGAACAACGGTGAGCCGGAAAGGGGCGGTGGTGCTAAGCACGGTCGACACGGCAAAAGCAAAAAAGCCCCGCATTGTCCAAAGAAGCGGGTGGCCAAGCATCTAGGGACTATGAGGAAGCTACCTGAGCACAAAGGGGTTCAAAGGTGGCCGGAGACGTTCTGGCGATGACGACCAGCGCCGACGCTGAGGAAGACAACGCGGAGAAGGTGGCCTGGGCAAAACGGAGGTGAACGAAAGGTAAGGATAACTTCAATAGGTCTCACATAAGGTCCATGAGCAGTTCATTGAAGAGAGGAGGTCCTTACCGTAGTTGAGGACGAATGGGTTGAACTTCGGTCGCAACTAAACAAACTCAAAATTAGATGAACCCTGTGAAGGAAATTCAAGATTGAGTTAGGGGAAAAGATTGAGGTGATAAGAGGTGCAAGGTGGAGTGAAAAGATAGGTAAAAGAACCACTAGAGCGCTGGCACCGAAGGAGGTCCTTGTCGGCCAACAATGGCGACTTGGTGTTCTTTGAGGTTTGAGCTCAAGAACAGAGAGGAAGCTAAGGGAAACAAAGTGGTGCTATAAAGGAACCCCAGGAGGAGCTCAAGGGCTTTTTAAAGCTGAAGGGCAACGACAAATGCGAAAAACGAAACTCACGGTGAACTTGGTTCACGCACTGCCATGGACAACAGAAGCGATAGGAGCGGTTGAGGATGACGACCTTGAGGGCGAAAACATGCTGAAAGCATTAAATGCCAGGGACAAGGGGCCGTTGAAGGTGACACACAAAGTTGACAAAGGAGCTCTCTCCCACACCCTGCTCTGTACCACAAGCGCGAGGAAGAAGAAGATGACCTGGACCTTAAGGGCCCACCTGTCATTGAGAGAACCAAGTGGCTCGGGTTAAAGAAATGAACGGGAGGATTAGGTTGAGTCCAAAGATCGGGTCAGGAGATCATGATGGTTGGATCAGAAATGGATGGCTCAGATTAAAAGTAACTTTTGGAACATCCGAAAGTTCAAAGAAATCTCAATGGTCCGATCGAAAATGAACAACTCAGATTGAATTCCGCCCTCGGGTGGTCCGAACGTTCACTTAGATCTTAGCGGTTGAAAGGAGATCCAATGGTTGAAAAGAAACGTGCCCTTTAGAACGAGCCCGAGTACGTTTAAGTGGTTGGGTTCAACCACGAGTCCGAGTTTGACTCAGACCTAAACAGTACTTTGACTAGGGTTTTAGAATTGAGCTGAAATTTTGAGGAATTTTTAAATGGAGCTACACAACTCTAAAAATTCCAAAATTTTTACAAGAGGTCCCCAACTGCAGGATTCACCTTGTATAAAATTTTCAGAGGTTTTTATGCAAATCATTTTTCTCCAAAAAATTCATAAGGTACTGATCTAGGGTTTGACCCAAAGTCAAACTGGTTTGACTGACCTCTTAAAATATTCAAACTATTTCTAAAAATTATGAAATTTTTTCAGAGGAGTTACACAGCATCCCTAGAGCCAAGGAAAAATATTTGCAGAGGATGATCACAAGATTATCCAGAAAAGTTTTCAAAGGGTCAAGACTTGGTTAAAAGAGGCTTGTGATTTTGAATGTCCATAATTCCTTTACAAGAACTTTCAAAACATTCAAACAACAACAAGATGCAAAAAAAAGTTTTAATTTCTTCACATTTTCTTACATTTGAAACACAAGCCAAGATTTGGGATGTTACAACTCTCCCCCCTTACAAGAATCTCGCCCCGAGATTCTGTTCACTCGGAGAAGAAAGACGGGTAGTCCGCACGCAGATGATGTTCCTGTTCCCAAGTTGCTTCATCCTTGGGATGATTTGACTACTAAACCTTAAGGAACTTGATGGCATGATTCCTTGTTCTTCATTCAGCTTCTTCAAGGATACGAACAGGGTGCTCACGGTAGGTCAAATCTTCTTGAACATCGAGATTTTCCAACGAAGCCTCCTTGGTTGGAACACGAAGGCACTTCTTCAAATGGGACACATGGAACACATCATATACCCCCTCGAGTGCAGCTGGAAAATCTAACTTGTAGGCAACAGCTCCTACCTTCTTGATGATGTGGTAAGGCCCAACATATCGAGGAGCTAACTTGCCCTTGACGCTGAAACGTAGATGGCCCTTCAGAGGAGAGGCTTTGATATAAACAAAGTCATTGGGCTCAAAGCTCAACTCACGACGATGATGATCCGCATAGCTCTTTTGCCTTGACTGGGCCGTGCGCAAACGATCGCGAATAAGCTGAACTTGACTTTTGGCCTCCCTGATCGAATCTGGGCCAAAGAAATGTCTCTCGTCGGCCTTCGACCAATTCAACGAGGTTCTGCACTTTCTCCCGTAAAAGGCCTCAAAAGGTGTTATGCCGAGACTGGCCTGGAAACTGTTGTTGTAGGAGAACTCGGCGAACGACAAGCACTTTTCCCAATTCTTCCCATTGGAAAGAACACAAACACGGAGCATGTCTTCCAAGACTTGGTTGACTCTTTCTGTCTGGCCATCAGTTTGGGGATGGTACGCTGTGTTGAAGAGAAGGCGAGTTCCCATAGCTTCTTGCAAGCTATTCCAGAACTGGGAGGTGAAGATGGAACCACGATCAGAAACGATCGTCTTCGGTACACCATGCAAGCTCACGATCCTCGAGACATAGAGCTCGGCCAAGTGACCTGTACGAATCTTGGTTTTGACTGGAAGAAAGTGTGCCACTTTAGTCAGCCGGTCAATGACAACCCAGATGGCATCCTTCCCTTTTGACGTGCGAGGCAGACCGGTGATAAAATCCATGCCGACGGAATTCCACTTTCACTCAGGCACTAGCAAAGGATGAAGAAGACCTGCTGGACGCTGATGCTCAGCCTTAATGCGACGACACACGTCGCACTCGTCAACGAACTTTGCGATCTCACGCTTCATTCGGGTCCACCAGAATCTCTGACGAAGGTCTTGGTACATCTTCGTGGCCCCAGGATGAATGGACAAGAGAGAATCATAGGCTTCGCAGAGGATCAAATCCCGCAATTCCATGACCTTAGGAACCACAAGGTGTTGTCCAAACCACCCAACACCATGCTCATCTTCCGAGAAGCACTTGGCTATCCCGTTCTTTATGTCATGCTTGATTTTGTTCACTCCAATGTTCGATTGCTGAGCAGCCTTGATTTGATTTACCAAGGTTGGTTGCACAACCAAGGTAGTGAGGAAACCATGCTCAACCACCTCCAAATTGAGCCGCTGAAATTCTTCAAGAAGGGCGGGCTGCTACTCCTTGAGCATCAAGGTATTGCAATATACCTTTCGACTAAGTGCATCGGCAACAACATTGGCCTTGCCCGAATGGTACTGGTTACCCATGTCATAGTCTTTGATCAATTCCAACCACTTTCTTTGCCAAAGGTTCAGATCTGGTCGGGTGAACAAATACTTCAAACTTTTGTGATCCGAATACACTTCACAACGATTACCGATTAGGTAATATCGCCAAATCTTGAGTGCATGAACCACAGCTGCTAGTTCTAAGTCATGGGTTGGATAATTGAGTTCATGAGTCCTCAACTGTCTTGATGCATAGGCCACCACCTTGCCTTCTTGCATAAAAATACAACAGAGTCCCTGACGAGAAGCATCGCAAAAGACATTGAACCTTTTATGGACATCGGGGAGAACAAGAACTGGGGTTGAGATCAAACGCTTCTTGAGTTCCTGAAAACTCTCCTCACATTTAGTAGACCACACGAACTTCTTGTCCAACTTGAGCAACTCAGTCATTGGCTTCACGATCTTAGAGAAGTTCTCAATAAAGCGACGATAGTATCCTACTAAACCAAGAAAACTCCACACATCGGTTACCAACTTGGGCTGACCCCAAGAGAGCACATCGCTAACCTTGCTAGGATCCACGGCTATGCCTCCTGCTGAGAGAACATGACCCAAGAATGCCACTTCCTTCAACCAAAACTCGCACTTGCTGAACTTCGCATATAACTAGTGCTACGTAGTTTTCCCAACACAAGCTTCAGGTGCTCAGCATGCTCTTCATCGTTCTTGGAGTAGATAAGAATATCATCGATGAAGACCACCACAAACTTATCTAGATACTCCATGAACACTGAATTCATAAGATTCATGAACATGGCAGGAGCATTGGTTAAGCCGAAAGACATGACGGTGTACTCGTACAAACCATAACGAGTAGAGAAAGCCGCCTTCAGAATATCTTTAGATCTGATCCTGACTTGATGATATCCCAATCTCAAATCAATCTTGGAGAACACCCAAGCTCCGGTCAATTGATCAAAAAGATCGTCAATGCGGAGCAAAGGGTACTTGTTCTTTACCGTTACTTCATTAAGTGGACGGTAATCAACGCACACGTGCAAAGTCTTGTCCTTCTTCTTCACAAAGATTACTGGACAATCCCAAGGAGACGAACTAGGGCGAATGAAACCGTTCTCTTCAAGCTCACCTAGTTGCTTCTTTAGCTCCTCTAACTCATTAGGAGGCATCCGATACGGCCTCTTCGAAATCAGGGCGGTACCAGGCAGCAATTTGATGACGAACTCGAGGTCTCGAACTGGAGGCATCCTAGGCAATTCTTCAGGGAAAACATCCATGAAGTCACACACTGCTAGGACCTCCTCGATCTTCAGAGCTGGCTTCAGTTCAAGTGTGCAGAGATGTGGTCCTTACAACTGCGGCGAAAACCCAACCTGCTTGCCGAAGGGACTTGTGAGGTAGACGACCTTCCTAGAACAATCGATTTGCCCTAAATGCTGAGACAACAAATCCATGCCAATAATCACATCCAAACTCACTGAGTTGAGGAGGATAAGATTTGCCAAGAATTCCACTCATTCGACTTCAATGGAGACATCCTGGCATTCTTGATTAGCTCTCAATTCCGAACCCGGAGAGCGGATGAGCAAAGGAACAAAGCGAAGACCACCAACAGCAGCAAAAGACGTTGAAATGAAGGAATGCGAAGCTTTGGAATCGAACAAATCTGCAGTAGGACTAGAGTTGACAAGAAGCGTACCCAACACAACGTCAGGTGCCTCCTGCGCTTCCTCGGTCGAGTTGTGGTTGACTCGATCCCAAGCCTTAGGTCTTCTGTATGGTCTTCTGGTTTGGGGGATGACCACTTCTTTGCCCGCGTCCTCCATTAGGATGAGGGGCCGCTCCAGTCTTCTTAGGATAGCTATTCGCATAGTGGCCCTTGTTGTTGCAGAAGAAGCAAGTGACATCGACAGTCGGATTGCGGAGGCCACCTTGCTGAACCACAGGTGCATGTGGCTAAAACACGGCCTGCTAAGGATGAGGAACGGGCGCCGATGTCCTCGGTGGTGTTGCCTGAGGACGGGGTGCTGGGGCTTGCCCAACACGAGGACAAGAAAGGTTGGCCCTTGCTGACTTCTAGGCCTCTACTTACGCTTGCAGGACTCCCCCAGCGCTCTTGCCTTGTGCTCGGCAACAATAGCCTTGTCGACCAAAGTCTGAAAGTTGGGGAAGTCAACGATCGAGAGCGTGTCCTGCAGGTCCTCGGACAAACCCTCTATGAACTTCTCCTGCTTGGCTTCATCGGTGGACACCTCCTCAGGAGCATACCGAGCCAAGTGGTTGAACTTGTGCAAGAACTCCATCACAGACCGGCGCCTTTGCTTGAGCGCAAGAAACTCCTTCTTCTTGAGCTTCATCAGGTCGGCGGGAACATGAGCCTGGCGGAAGGCAGTACAGAACTCCTCCCAAGTGACAACGTGGCCTACAGGCTGCATGGCGAGAAAGTTCTCCCACCAAGAGAGTGTTGCACCCTCCAACTGATGGGAGGCAAAAAGTGCCTTCTCCAGATCCTGGCACTGAGCAATGTTGAGCTGCCGCTCAACCAGACGCAACTAGTCGTCTACGTCAATTGGGTCCTCTGACCGGGAGAAAGTGGGCGGCTGGGTGCGAAGGAACTCCGAAAGCCCCCCCACGACTTATGTCCACCTCCTCTCCCTGATCCGGAGGCACCGGAGAGAGCGGGGGTATTCCTCGCAATAACCTCCAAGATCCTCGTCTGATCCATTCGGTTACGCTTGATCTAAATGAGAACCTCAGCCATGGTCGGAGGAGGCGGGAGCTCCTCATCATGACCAGCTTGCTGACTCTGTCCGCTTCGAGTTCTTCCAGCCATCCTGTTCCACTAAAATAGATTAGCAACAAAACCCCAAAACTGGAGGCAAGGAAAACAAATAACACAACTAAGAAACGAACTTCAAAGGCTTGAAAACAGGCACAAAATTAGCACAAAACTATAAGGCACAAGATCAACTTCCCGGTACGACTAACTCGTATTGAAAAGACGAGCAATCGATTAGAAAGAAAATTTCAGAACACAACTCAAGTTCTAACACACCTACTGGACAAGGCAAAAACCATCTTAAGGATGTGTTGTACACAGCCAACTAATATCACATCTTACCCTTTTATTCCCATGAGTTTTAGTTGAGTTATCCTCTCATTTTCAGCCCTAACTTGAAACTAAGGCTTGTTGTCCAGATTTTGCATCCAAGCTCCAAGCTGAAAATTCCAAATCCAGCAGCTTCTAACTTCTCCAAAAGACAACCACACTTCAATTTTACAACTCTCATTGTTTCCCCAAAACCAAATTTAAACGATAACAACTATCTTTTCGAAGGAGAAGAGAGGAAAACAACCTTTTCAAACTCAACAAGGACAAGGTAAGGTGAGCAAGCTAAGATAGGTAAGGAGTAAAATTTGAGAACTTACTTAAGCTTTCATAAACAATTTGATATTTTGAAATTAAGTTTTTCAAAACATCCTAAGGACGACTAAGCTAGGGGTTTCTACGGTCAGTATGGCTCTGATACCAACTTTGTGAGGACCTGGGGTATTTAACTCGTAATACTTAACCTCCAAATGGTTTTAGTATTACCAATCAAATATCCTAAGCCTCAGTGGACATGTAATTCCTAGAAATGCAGTACACATACACCTTTACAAAATCAGGCATCATTTCCATACAAGCTTACGGTACCAAGTCTAGCAAAAGACATACATATAATAGAGTTATTACACAAGGGGAGCCGATCGGCCAAATTTCACAATAACATCGATAACAGTGGAAGCAAAAGTGCTATAAGATGGCGAAAAACAAAAGCCAACCGGTTTGCCAACTTCCAACAAGGCAACCGACCGGGCCGCCAAGCTAGTCGTCCAACACGTAGTCTGTCTCACAAAGGCTAACCCCTTGGGGGTCAACCTCCTCTGCAACAATAAAGCAATGGAATTGAGTACAAAAATGTACTCGCAAGACTTATGAGTAACAAGTCTATACATAGCTAAATGCAAGCTGACACAAAGGAGATGGTCATATGGTTCATTGGACGCATAAAGCAATTTTCATTTGCAATAATGTAATAGATTGAAGGCAATTTGTCAAATCAGTTTTTAATTGATGAAATAACAGTGAGACAACAATAAGTAACATAAATAACAACCTAGAAGTGACTAACCCAATAGCCACCACAGCATAGCACGAATTCCCCATTCGTACCACTCAAGTTCAAGTTTTAATGAAAATGTTTTAGTCTAATTCTTGCGGGAAATAACCAAGCGTGTTTATAACCTAGGACGAGGCTATTCGAATAGATTTAATCCTACTGGGGTGTACCAATGTACCCACATGTCAGACCGCCTTTTTTCCAAGCTATTTAGCACACTTCCTTTGGTGTGCCGGCACGGCTAAGTCCTACGAGACATTTTTCAATATCGTGTATTAACCACGAGTCGCCCGTATGGATAGAAATCCATACGTTGCATCGGATTCATTGTAAAGCCGGGAGTCAACTACCCATATAGGGTAAAGAAACCTCGACAACTACAATACCCCTCAGTGTGGAGAACCTAGAAAGGATTCCACTCCCGTGCACCCAACACATAAACACCATCCTCATTTCACCGCAACAACACACACACACACACATACACACACACACATCCTCCTACGACGCGGAGCCAACACACGCCAAAGTACTAAGTCAAGAGAGGTCCCATATCCCTCTCATGTGGTTAGCACGCAAAAGTGCTTGGATCAGTGGCGCAAGTAATTCGGGCCTTGTTGACTCGGGCACCAACCATTCACACCCAAAAGCACACCATCTTACCATTATGCCCAAGTCTAAAATATTTTGTTTTCAGTTTTAGTTTCTCAAAGTAACATAGCACAAGGTGCTAGACATAAAGTCATAATAAGTTTTGTGTGATCAAGGTTACCGACTAAGTCGATAACCACCCAATTCTACCGTTCTAAGCATTTCTAAGCAACAATAACTCGTAGACTACAAGCTAAGTGATAAGAGCTCATCCAACGAACCCTAAATCATCGAGGATATAATCCTAGGCTCAGTAGTAGAGAATGAAAATTTGCCTATAGATTATGCATCTAGAGGATTAACTAATCGATCAATAGTTTTACAACAAAATAGAGCATGCATATATAAACTTTGCAAACAAGATATTAGACTTTGAAAATAGTAGAAGCAATATGATCAAATAAATTTGCAACATTTGCTTGCTTTGTTGGAGATCACAATCTTACTGTAGAGTATAACTCTCGTACTCAATAAATTCTTCGGAACCTATCGCAAGAACGAGAAAAACCAATAAGAACGACGAACACCAAAAAGACTCAAATACAAGGTCAACCAAAATTCATGAAATTTACACAGAAGGTAGAGCATGATTTTAAATGAATTTAGCAACAAGAATCAACCGATTTGGACTAAGCATGCAAAAGTTATGGCCTAAACAAGTTTGATCGGCTAGAAAAATTCTAATTTAATAGCTTTTTATTACTGTTCATTACACAAATTTCTAGAAGGTTTGTGAACATAAAAATTTTTATGGTGGACAGAGCATGACATTCTAAGAAAAGAAAATTTTGGTTCACTTTATGTGGAATTACAATGAATTTCTTATGATTTTTCTATGTGATGAAAGTAGTACATAATTAATTTTAAAGGCAAAGACATAATTAAAACCTACTCTACACTAAGGCATATTAACAGAGGAATCTAACACATTTTAGTTTACTAAATTTTGAGTTACAGAAAATTACTTATGCATTTTACAAGTTTAAAGGAATTTCTAGAGCAATAATTAATGCTAAACAAGATAATACTACTAACACAGTTTTTTTGGTACAGAACAAGGTTCAAACACATTTTTAGATTAAAGTTCAGTTAAACGGAGATCTAAGCGCATGAGAGCGTTCAGAAGGTCCGAATGTTCCAGTTAATCTGTAGCGCTGATCTGAAAGTGGACGGCTGAGAGCTATAGGAGCGCTCGGGTGGTCCGAACGTTCCAAGAGATCTGAGACGTAGATCTCAAAAATGGACGGTCCAGGATCACTTAAGCGCTACACACGCACTCACAAGAGTTTAAGTGTGCGGGCCCACAAGACAGTGGTTGTAGCTAACGGGTGGTCTTTGCAAAAAGGTTAAGGAAGGTCCTGGCTAGAGGCCGAGAGGTTGGTCTTTGCAAAAGATACAGAAGGAGGTCTTTAGGGTGGTCTTTGCAAAAGTCCAAGAGGGTGGTCTTTGCAAAAGACACAGAAGGAGGTCTTTGGGGTGGTCTTTGCAAAAACACTGAGGGTGGTCGTGGCTTACGACAACGGAGTTGAACTGCAAAATGGGGCTCACCGTCGGCGACTCCGGTCACGACGGCGCAAACAAAAGATAGGAATGGGTTCGCAATAACATTGCGCATCGAAGGAAAGCACTTTCAACGGTTGAACCGGACTAGAACGACGGCGAGCTGGAAAGGGGCGGTGGTGCTAAGCACGGTCGACACGGCAAAAGCGAAAAAGCTCCGCATTGTCTAAAGAAGCGGGTGCCCAAGCATCTAGGGACTACGAGGAAGCTTCCTGAGCACAGAGGAGGTTCAAAGGTGGCCGGAGACGTTCTGGCGACGATGACCAGCTCCGGCGCTGAGGAAGACAACGCGGAGATGCTGGCCTGGGCAAAACGGAGGTACTGATCTAGGGTTTGACCCAAAGTCAAATTGACTTGACTGACCTCTTAAAATCTTCAAACAATTTCTAAAAATTGTGAAACTTTTCAGAGGAGTCATACAGCATCCCTAGAGCCAAGGAAAAATATTTTCAGAGAATGATCACAAGATTATCCAGAAAAGTTTTCAAAGGATCAAGACTTGGTTAAAAGAGCCTTGTGATTTTGAATTTTCATAATTCCTTTACAAGAACTTTTAGAACATTCAAACAACAACAAGATGCAAGAAAAGTTTTAATTTCTTCACATTTTCTTACATTTGAAATACAAGGCAAGATTTGGGATGTTACACAGTACTCAAGGACTAATTAATTACAACTACTTAACTAACTAACACATGAAAACAGAGAACAAGGAGTGTCGACATTTTCAATGGAGTTGCAATGTAACTTTTCATACATAAAATTAACGACATTTGAAGTGTCACAAGCATTACATGATACACACACGGGTTTATTACAATCGGGATGAAGGAGGAGGGGTATTATCACATGCACCCCGATCAAATATGACACTCTTTGTTAATTTATCAGTTTAATATGGATGATATTCTTTTGTACTATATTGTACCACAGACTAGATAAGCTTATACATAAACCAACTGAGGGAAATACGTGGCATGCAGATCATCTAACAATGTACCGTAGCCTTCGACTCGTGTGCGTTTCGAAGGCTACGGTATGTTGTTATATGATCTACATACCACGCATTTCCCTCAGTTAGTTCATGTACAAGCCTATCTAGCCTATGGTACAATACAGCATTAAAGAATATCATCCACATTAAACTGATGCCTTAACAAAGAATGCCCTATTTTACAATGTTAGTCATGAGGGTAGTTGGATCTATCATCTATGCAATGATGTCTGCAACTAGTCTCCGCAGCGCCATAGCCACTGCCCCTTATCTCGGGGCTACCCACAGTGGTGGCGAGTGTCGAAGTTGTCCATGTCCTACGATTCCACGATGTAAGTGGATGGTACAATAACAAACGTAATAATGATGTAAATTGTATATAACTCACGTCTTCGATGTGGAGTGCGCCCGGGCGACCAGATACGCTACGACGTTGGCTGGTCTCAGTCGAAGGAGCCATCCCCTTCCCCTTATCACGGGACTCCCCACGTCGGTGTTATATGTCAAAGTCATCTATGTCCTGCGATTCCATGATGTAAATGCACCATACAGTACAAAACATAATAAGGATGTTGTGGATATCATGGGGATATGCTCATGATCTTAGGATGATGTGACAATTGGCAATGACGTTGAAGGTTTGCGGAAACACGAGTTTTCGGCAAAGTTCGGGTCTGTCAGTCTCAAGCGGTCCGCCGGCTTTGGTGGCGATCGACCGCCCTTGCCTCGGTGTTTTGTCTTTGGTGATCGACCGCCGGTCGGGCGGTCCGACCGATTTGGTAGCGGATCGGCCGCGTCGATAATGATCGGACCGGCAAGTTGAGTGGCATTGAGTTTGAGGTGGGCCAAAAATAGAGGGTGTAGGCAAGTGAGGAGATTCTCCGCACTTGGTCCCATAATTTTGGAGCCTCGGTCAAAAGTTCTATTCGTTTTAAATTTCCGAGAGGTTGCGGATTTCGGTGTTGAAATTTTGACTAAGTCCTTTGGTGGCGCCCGACCGCCTTACATTGGCGATCGGGCCGGCGGTGGCGGTCGAGCCGCCAAGGTGGCGGTCGACCGGTTTTCACTACGTCGTCGACCCATGTGGTGGCGATGGTTGCCGATTAGGTCAAGTTCATGGGTTTCATGTCATATGTGTTGCATGATGCATGTTTTGACTAACGTGGGTCAAGTTGTGAAGAACTTGTTCCGATTTCGATTTTCTTGTCTATTGTTGTGCAGGTTGCTTGGTGGTCAACGACGGTCAACGGCGAGGATGATCGGGACTAGGCTTGAGAGCCGAGGTTCAAAACGATCGACGATGCGGGTGAAGTCATTGGACTCAAGTATGGTGCAAGACGGACAAAGGTGACGAGCAGGCGATTCGGTGCGGATCGTTGAATCAAGCGGCGCGGGGTGGTGCAAGTGCCATGGTAGTTTCGGTGGGAGCGGATGGGAGAGACTTGCCGACATGATGAGAGCCGTTGGATCAACCTACACGTGGCGAACAGCGAGTGCCGCACAATATGAACACGGCGCTTTAAAATGCGTGCGTGTGTCACCCGTTTGTTTTGGGCCTTAATGGGAGCCCATTAGGGAGACTCTTTTAGAAACCCTAGGCCTCCACTATAAATAGAGGAGGGAGGTGGCAGCACCCATCCCGACCTTTTGACGTTTCATTGTTTAGAAACCCTAATTTGCTTAGGGAGAGGAGGAGAGGAGGTTAGGGTTCTAGAAAGTTGGGTTGGATTTCGTGCTCATGTATTGAGTCTTTGTCATCCATTGATGGAGTGGCTGTAAACCAATACCATATCAAATCAATCCAAAGAAAGTTTCTTCAAGATGAGGTCAATTGCTTTCTTTCTCTCTTTTTGATGATTTGAGTCTTTCTTTGATCCGCGAGTTTTTGCTTAGTTTCTGGACGTGATCTAGCTTGCTGTGACGTGTGGGAATACATCTAGGATCATCAATATCATCAATCACCCATGAGCAAGTCTCAAGATCATATTTTTATTTTGACTCGGCTTTTGACCTAACTTCGCTCAAACTGTAGAAGGTCAGAATCTTGGCAAGAATTATCACGATCGTTGCTTGGAATAGGTTCCTGACATACTTAGGTAGGTGTGTGTCAAATTTCACGAAGTTTGGACGCACGAATCAAAAGTTTTATCAATTTGCGTTTCGATTTGTCGGGCTGTTTTCTCTGTTCATCGAACCAGCGGTCTGACCGCCCGAGAAATCGGTCTGACCGCTTGGATCGGTCTGACCGCTAGACCGACCGGTCTGACCGCCCCCGTGAGAGGTCAGACCGCCAGTGTCTTCGTGTTTTGCTTTTGTGTTGATTTTACTTCGGGGTTTTGAGTTGATTCAATACAAGTCTTTCGCTGTGCATGATTGATTGATCTTCATAGCTTTCATAGCTATTGGAGTGAGATTCGTATTGAATTGAATTCGGGAGAAAAAGAGATCGTGCTCCTATTCACCCCCCCCCTCTAGTCGCCTTTTCGGTCCAACAGATGTAAATTCTACATAACTCAGGTAACCGATATGGAGTGCACTCGGGCGACCAAATACACTATGGTGGCTGGGCTCAGTCGTAGGAGCCTTCCCCTTCCCCTTGTCTTGGGATTCCCCACGTTGGTGTCATGTGTTGAAGTTCACCATCGCCCGCTTCACATTTGCCAGGAACCAAAACCAACTGGATGTGTCCTCGCCCTCCACAATGGAAAATGCCACTAGTAGAAACTGGTCATTCGCATTAGCCGCTACCATGGTGAGAATGGTGCCCTTGTACCTCCCGGTGAGGAAAGTGTCATCCATTGTCAGCACAGGACGACAAAACTTGAAGCCCTCAATGGCCTGGGCGAAATCCCAGAACACCCGGTCCAGTATGAAGCAATTGGGCCCTCTGTCAGCATTTACACTTTCAAGCTTGTTTATGTATGGTCGGGGTTTCATTCGGCAATCTGGTCAAACAATCTTGGCACAAGGTTATACACCTATTCGTATGTCCTGTACATGGACTCAATGACCTTCTACTTGGCTCGTCAGATCTTGCTGTAGCTGACTGGATAACCAACCAGATTGGTGATTTTTGACATCAACATCTTGGGGGAGACGGACACGTTCACCGCAACTAGGTGGCTGATGAGGCTTGCCACATATGCGGAAGTCACGTTCCGATGTTGCCGCAAGGGCTTGCTAAGTTCGCAGGTGTGGTCTGTCACTGCCTTGACCGCGAAGACCAAGCCGAAGATCTTTGCTCAGTGAGCGCTGATCCTGCCAGGGCAGCCTTCCATTACACACTTTACTATGTAATGTCCTGGGTTGGACCAGTGTACTTGGTACACACAACTGATGGATAAGGCGTACCATGCTATAGCTTGTTGCACGACCGCCTTGCTAGGGAAGCGCTACCCAACTAAGATGGTATCGGCATCAAACCCCCACTAGGAGTCTTCTTCTTGCGGTAGTACGAGGGAACGCACCGTAATATCATCAAGTCTCGATGCCATGTAAGACACCTCCGATGACACAATTCCCTCGGTTGGACCACTGGTATGGTGTGCGTCCTCATCGCTACCATCCGACCCTGGGTCGGCATCCTCGTCGGAGTCCAACTTGAGAGGCTGGTCCGGTAGATACTCGTGGTAGTCAATGCGGGCCAACCACCATAATTCTGCCCCCTCATTTCGCACAAAATTATGCACGAGTCTTTCCTCTAAGACAGCACATTCCATGCTATCGTCTTCAAGCTTGGCCTACGATTGCCCGCTTGTAGAGGCCCTGGCATCATCAAGGTTTCCCGACACCCTACGTACGAAATTCACGTACACTATCGGCCTCCCGTAAATGGCCGCCTCAGGATGGGAGGCAATCTGCATGTACTGGCTCCATGCTATTCTTCCATTCACCTTGACGAGCTCCCACGCAGCATTCGTGCAGGTGATCTCATGGATCACAAGTTTCTTTGTCATTGCCTCCATGACGAACTCCTTTCGAATGCAGCTTCGAAGCTCATGAAGATTCACCGCGTCAAGCCCCTCCGCCCGGACCCCCTTGTACTGGCATCTCGATAGGTCCAATCCATCAGGTCCGACCCGTACGAGACCATCGCCATAAAACACTACCAAGTCTTGCGTGTTCGAAATTACCTAAAGCCACAACAACTCCATCCGCGGTATGCAATATAACAGACAATGACAACAAATTGCATGCAAGTGATCGATTACATATGTGTAATTAAATACGAATAATTACTAAATTACCCACAATTTGATTACTCATCCAAAAATTAATTACACTATTAAACCACATGTTCATTACCACTTAATTACTTACGACTAACGAGTTTGCACTGAATTAGTTATGCCTAACTAATTGCTAGTAAACTAATTATGACTGATTAATTACCACTAAATTAATTATGAGTGGTTATTTTTCATTAATTTAATATGCTAGACTGATAACCATTAAACTAGTTACGACTAATTAATTACCACTAAACTAATTAATTATGGCTATTTAATTTTAACTCATTTTGAACCCCTAACTAGTTCATACCGAAAATAACAAAGCCTATGAGCATTACGACTGATTAATCACAACAAAGTATCATGAACTAATAAATTACGGATACCATAACTACAACTATATTATAAACGTTACAAAACAAGCTGCATTAATTACGACTAGCTGACTAAGACTGATTAACTACAACTACAGCAATAACGATAGAAACATCCGACAAATTACCTACCCTTCGAAAGTAGTAAAAAAAGTCAAGCGACGAGTGACGAGAAGCAATCAAATAATTACTCTAAAAAATATAATTATGTTACGTTCTCTGAGTTTTCAGCGACGAGCACGAGAGCGAGAAGCGAAATGCAATTGAGATGAGTGATGAGCGACTGTGAGAGTTCAGTATTTATAACTGAGTGATGAGGCGGGCGTGAATGAATGCATGCACATGCAGGAGACAACGATTAGATGGGGGACCGACGAAGGTGATGGGAGGAGGTGACATATTTTTTTGGTGGAAAAGGAGCCGTGGGGGTGCCTGGCTTCGGAGGCTAACATATGAAGGGGAGGGCCTACTTCGAAGACTTGTCCGAACGACAGGTGGATGTGAGGCCGGTTTTTTTTCTCCAGAGAACTGGACCGGTTCAGGGGGCTGAGGCGTGGAGTGGCCACCTCACAGTGGCCATGCGGGAGGTGGCACATGGCGGGAAGGGAGGGCTGCCAGCACGGTGGCCATGCGGCAGTGTGTTATTTTTGCAAAAAACAGACGACAACAGCTATTGTTGCCAATATGCAGCGGAAAAGCGCCAATACGGCCAAAAACTTTGGAGTTGGTATGAACAACTCGTACCATCACCGTGTGGTGCTTGTGTGGTAGTTAGGGCCTGTTTGGTATGGTTATAGTTTTTTTTTCTAAAAAACAGCTTCGACTGGGCTAAATGTCTGAAGGGCTGAATAGCTGAGCTAAAAACGTTGGTGTTTAGTTGTCTGGCTTAGGTAGGATGGCTGGAGTTTCTGAGTTGAGAAATATCTGAAATGTCCCTAAGGCAAATGATGGATTGTTTGATGGTGTTTAATGATAATTAGCGTCAATTAACGATAACTAATAACAGTTAACGATAACTAACAACAATTTGTAACAGTTAATGACAATCTGCACATAATTAAATCTTAACAACAATTAACGCAATTGATAGTAATTAACGACAATTGATCTGGTTCCACGATTTCAATAGTAATCAATTCAATGATTACATAAATAATTCTTCTTTATCAGGAAAAATAAAGGCAGAGACATCAGGGGAGGGGGCCGGATGCGGCGGAAGGAGGACAGAGGCTGGGGCGGTGACACCGGCGCATAAGGAGCAGATATGAGGGGCTGTGGAGGGGGAGGTGGTGTCTAGAGAGGAGGACAGAGGCGGCTGGAGAAGGAAGGAGGCCAGATCGGTGGCGCCAGTGTGGAAGGAGGAGGGAGGCGTTGCTGGTGTGGGAGGAGGAGGGAGGAGGGGGCGGTAGAGAGGAGGAGGTTAGAGGCACGGTGTGGCTAGGGTTAGGGTTTTGGGTGGGCGGGCGGGGGGGGCAGTGGAATTTGGGGTTTTGTTGAGTGGCAAGTGGTGAGTAAATAACCCCGAACTACGGACAAACTCGGAATGCCATCCCGCCAAAGCCGTGGTAAGCTGCCCCTAGGTGGCTTCTGGCTTCCTTATGTTGTAAATGGCTTCTGGCTTTGGCAAAAATGCGTGGAGAAAGTCACCCGTTTAGGATGGCTTTTGGCTTTTTCTAGTGAAAAGCCGAAGCCGAATCTGTCCCCAATTGGCCCTTAGTATGTTCCAAAATGCTATCCTTTTTGGCTTTCTTGCTGGTCTTGATGCTTAGGGCCTGTTTGGCATGGTTGCTACTTTTATGAAAAAAAAACTTCCAGCTAGGCTGAAAGGCTGAGCTGAAGATGTTTGGTGTTTGATAGTTTGACTTTTAGGTAGGCTAGATGGTGCTTCTGATTTGAAAAATGTCTGAAATACCCTTGAGACAAATGATGACTTGTTTGATGCCGTTTAACAGACATTATGAGTGGATTTTATTTATTTCTTTTGCACATTCGCATAGAAATATATATTTAAGAATGAAACGTACTAAAGTCTCAATTGACAAACACCTTATGAATGAAAAATGTAGAAGATATGTACAAGCTTGTCGGATCCCGGACGTGGAATACCCGAAGCCCTCGTGTGTGTACGTTATTAGTTGCATGATCAGTGGCTAGTACACACATCCACAACATTGACATATACATCCATACACAATATACGTACAACATGAAACAAATATGGTACTTAATTTAAGCGATTACATTTCAAGTGTATAACACACGGCCAACTGGCCAAATAAAGCGACAAGTATCAAAAGTATCAAGTAAAACAATGTAAGCAAAAGTATCAAACCCAAAAGTCTAGCGGTATGCCCATCCAACCATCAGGCAACTGACAAGGACCAAGCCCTAGCAAGACTTATCCCTGTACCCTCCGGTACTGGGAGCGAAGAAGGCATCATCCGGAATTGGCTCATCCTCATACTCTGTGATGAGGACATCAACCCTCTGGATACGATCGCTACTCTGTGTCATGGTACAAGGAAGGTCCTCACGTCATTTTGTGTACAAGCCAAGCAAGAGTTCAAGTTGGACACGTTCTGGAATCCAATTTGGCATCCGGAGATAGCCCCGACTTCAAACAAGCATAACTTTCACATACAGACTTCGTTTGAGGTCTACGAATACTTGATTGAAAGCTTATCTCGTCTTGTTTCCAATGGATCTGGCCCCACCTTCAAATTCCTTCTGTGTTCAAATTCCTCGAGTCAAAAGGGTGCTGCGCCACCTCCACCTGGGCCCATGGCCCTGTAACCCTAGGGGCATGTGCCTACCCCCTGGCTTCGAACTGATTTGTGAGGGATGCACGAATCTCCTCTTGTACGACATCCCGCATCTCTTCTCTGAGGGATGCACGAATCTCCTCTCGTAGCTGTGCTTCGCGCTCGGCTTTGGCTCTCTTCCTACTCCGGTGCGACTCGGAGTCCTTTGAGAATACTTTGTTCCAATCAACATAAAGACCAATGCCTCTCATGCGACCCGGATGCTCCTTGTTTCCCAGGGCCGCAGAGAGTATATCTCTCTCCCTGTCTACGTGGAATGAGCCTTGGGAAGATTGAGTACTCAGCTCTTCTTGCAAGAGCCCGCCATGTTATTTCACTTCCTATGAAGTTATTGAGTAATTACAAACTAGGTAGTTCGATATCTTACCATGCGCCAGAACACTTCCTCATCTGCGGGGTTTGGAAAGGAGACGACCCCTGAAGACGCGGTAGATAACCTCGCCATTAGCCACTATTTGGAACGCTCATGAGTGATCCTGGCAAATGGCAGGGAGGCGTTCAACTGGCGTGCATGCTCATTCTGAGCCCTCCATTGCAGGATTTTACCCACATACCCAGTGGTACTGAGTCTGTGGGGGTGCGTGTTTTTTGCCTGGAGGGCCCTGTGCGCCTCACTTTCAATCCTAAAATCATTTGTCTTCTTCTTCGCCACAAAGTCTTCCCAGTACTCCTCCACAAACGGATACTTCTGGAAGTCCGTCAAATCCTTCTCCACGTAATCCTTGATAAGCATGCTCTTGAAGTTCCTCCACGCTTTGCACGCCACTAGCAACGCATATCGTTGCACGGAGGTCTTGTGTTGTTCCGGTATCTAGAACAATTTCAAAATTTCCATCATCAGCACAGCTTTCAGATTCTCATCTTTGGTCAACTCCTTCCATGAATCAAAGGTCATCTTGACCCGTTCGCGTGCAACTATTTCGACCGTTGTCTGGAATGCGGACGCTGCTCGGTGAGGACTTAGAGGGGCCCCAGACACATCGACTCTCATGATGGTAAATCGGCCTTTGGGCATTTTCGATATTCCTCTTTCCTTACGCTTGGATTTTCCAGAGGACGGCACATCAGACGCATGATTCGACGATGACGGAGAATGAGTGGACGATATCTTCACGAGAAATAGAGGTTCTGTCACGCATAAACATAATTAACATATAAACATGTAAATCCTCTAAGTCACCCAACAACACTTGATCTACTAACAGAATAGCATGTATTATGAATTGGATCAGAGAACCCAACCAATTAACCAAATGCAAAAGGGTAATAGAATTGAAATGATGTGATACTCACGAAGCATATGGCAATCAAAGCCAAACAATCTGAGCAATGTGTGAGGGGAAGGGGCATCGGGGTTGGCAACTCAGCATCTGTTACCTTTGGGCGTCGAGGGAAGGATGAGCAGGCAGGGCAACGTCGAAGGGGCGCCGGTTTTGGGGAAGTGGCGGCTTGAGCTCGGGGAGGAGGCAACGGGCTCGGGGGAGGAGGCACGCCAGCCTCAAGGAGGAGGCGGCGTCGAGGACGGCAGCGACAGGCTCGGAGAGGAGGTGGCGGCTCGTGCTCGGGGAGGAGGCGGCGGCTCGTGCTTGGGGAGGAGGTGGCGTCGAGGTCGGCGGCGACGGGCTCGGGGGAGGAGGGATGTTAGAGAAGCTTAATCGTTTGAGTGGGCGGCGCGGCAAACCCTAGAGTCTGAATATAAATAGGGTTAGACATCCCGGAAGGTTCCAATAAATAACCATCTGTGATATCTATGTATCACAGATGGTGTTTATATGGAACCGTCTGTGATATATGATGTATCATAGATGATTTTTATATGAAACCGTCTGTGATATATAATCACAGATGGTTTGTCCTAAGAAACCGTCTATGATATTCTTTTGTATTGCTAAATCCATTTCTGTTTATTGGCTAGCCTCAAGAAATGCTAGCCATTCCCTCTGAAACAAGCAGAAACACAACAAGTTCATACATACATCCAATTCACATTCATTTCAGAAATATGCACATCCATTTCACAAATTCAGATATGACAAATTCTCATATACATAAATACAAATTCACATATGACATTCTCATATACATAAATGCAAATTCACATATGACACATTCTCATATACATAAATGCAAATTCAGAACATATGACACATAAACATTTCATTCATCATTTCACTTGCTTATCTCCTTTAAAAATTAGCCCTTCATGATGATCGACGCGTACGTAGCTAGTTTCGTCACGTCGTCCTTCCTCGACCCTTATGCCATTTTCGAAAGGAGGCAACTCGTCAAATTGATTGTATTCTTCACCACCTCGTTCTGTAGAGCATCTAGTCCTTCGGGATCGATGACCTTCTGAGCAATTGTGTTAAAGAAATAACACAACCTCATGATTGTTTCTCGGACCTTGATCAGTAAAATACTTCTAATTGCAACAGGGAGCATCTGTGTCATCAACACATGACAATCATGAGACTTCATGCCAATTAACTTCAAATCTTCCATCGAAACAAGTTTCTTCATGTTGGAAGAGTAACCGGACGGAATTTTCACACCATGCAAGCACTGGCACAGTTCAGTTCTCTCGGCCTTGCACAGAGTGTAACAAGCAGGGGGAAGGTACGTTTGTCCTTTATTGGTTTTTGTTGGTGCTAACTCAGGTCTGATGTCCATATCAACCAAGTCAAGCCGTGTATTGACACCATCCTTTGTTTTGTCACGAATGTTCAGTAAGAGACCAATCAAGCTGTCACAAACATTCTTCTTTACGTGCATAACGTCGATGTAGTGGCGAACTTCTAGGTGCTCCCAATAAGATAAGTCCTAAAATATTGATCTCTTCTTCCAGATGTTCTTCTCACGGGTCCTCGATTTACGTCCCTTTCTGAGCACAACATCTAAATCCTTAACCATATCATAGACCTCTTTTCCGCTTAAATGCCTTGGAGCTGAACTGTCCTCCTTTTCTCCGTCGAATTGTTTCTTCATCCTGCGATATGAGTGAGCCCTCCGGAGGAACCTACGGTGACGCATGTACACGGTTTTGAGCGAGTGCTTCAGCCACACACTCTCGGTATCATCTAAATAGTGAGTACATGCTTTGGTCCCTTTTGTACTCTGGCCCGACAGGTTAGGAAGGGCGGGATAATCATTTATGGTGCAGAACGACAAGGAGTGTACAGTGAAGTACTCTCGTTTGTACGCATCCCATACCTGTACCCCTTCGATTCATAGTATTTTTAGATCTTCAATCAATGGTGCTAGGTACACATCAATATCATTCCCAGGTTGCTTCGGCCCTTGGATAAGTATCGACAGCAAAATATACTTCTGCTTCATATACAACCAAGGAGGAAGGTTGTACATATAGAGAGCCACGGGCCAAGTGCTATGTCAGTTTCTCATGTTACCGAAAGGATTCATTCCATCTGTACTCAATCCAAACCTTATATTCCTCGGTTTCGCACCGAAGTCTGCAAACCTCCTATCGATGTTTCTCCACTAGGTGGAATCAACAGGGTGTCTTAGCTTTCCATCCTGCTTACGCTCCTCTGAGTGCCAACGCAGCAGTTTTGCCTCCTTTGGGTTCGCAAAAGACCACTTCAAACGGGGAATTACAGGAAGATACCATGCCACCTTAGCAGGAGGTCCTTTCTTCACCTCGATTCCCTTACCGTCATCTGATTGATTCTTACACTTGTATCGGGATGCGTTGCACACTAGACATACATGCATGTCTGCGTACTCTTTACGGTAGAGGATACAGTCGTTCGGACATGCATATATTTTTTTCTACTTCCATTCCCAATAGACAAAGAATATTCTTGGCTCTGTAGATGGTTTTGGGCAACTTGTTTCCATCCAGAAGCATGTCCGCTAAGAGACCTAACAGCGCCGTGAAACTCTTGTCGGACCAACCGTTGCTTGCCTTCAATTTCAGCAGTTCAAGCACATATGACAACCTTCTGTATTCCGGCTTGTAGCCCGGGAACAAAGGCTTCTCCGAATCCTTCATCAAGCCTTCGAATTTGCCAAACTCTCTCTCACTATAGTTCGCTTCTGCATCGCGAAGCATCTGATCCAGATTGTCATCGTGCAGCCTATCCGAATCGGAACCATAATCGACATCATCCTGTGGCATATCGTTGACTTCGTCGGCGATGTCATTATTACTATCTTCTTATATAATCTGTCGTTCACCATGACTGGTCCAATGTGTATACCCCTTTTTGAAACCCCTTCGAATCAAATGTGATTCGATCTGCGCTTGGTTGTCAAACATCTTCAGATTCTCGCAGTCAATGCATGGACAGTACATATATTCTGCCCCCTTATTCAATATATCCCTCTCGGCAGCTCTTGTAAAAGCACACATGCCATTAATGTACTCTTCACTCACACGGTTCTTAGCGTACATCCAGCTTCCGTCCAACACACGGTTCGTGTTGAAAACCCTGAAAATAAATAAAAGGGTGACCATGGTCTTCACTAGCGATTTCGGCGTAAACGCCCGAAACTACTCAAATTAAAGGATGCTTATGCTCCAGTAGCTCACCTGGATCACAAGGAAGGTGTCAACGAAGTCGGCTGGGGAAGGTCCAAGGTGGCTGGTCGTCGGTGAACAGAGGCAAAGGCGGCAAGCTCCTCGGTGATAGGTCTTCTCGTTGGAAATAAACTGAAACAAAGCACATGCATAGCTTTAAGGGGGCATTTAGGTGGGGAAATCGACCTTCGTGGGGTCGAGCACTCACCGGGGAAGAGTTGGCATCGATGGCGGTGGCGGTGACAGCTCGGCGTGGGCGACAATAGCTGAAATGTACCACACGATTGAGTGGGCTCAGTGAGGTGAGGCGATACTAAAACCGGGCACAGAGTGGCGCCAATGGACTCACCGTAGCGCCAGAGATGGAGAAGAATACCGTTGAGGAGTACACTGCAACGGATGATATAAGTAAGTGATCAAAACGGCGCACCGTCTGTGATGGAATAATTATCACAGACAGTTTTTGGTGAAAACCATCTGTGAAATGCAGTAATATCACAAACGGTCAGTTTCCAACAAAAAAAACCATCTATGATATGTAGCAATATCACAGACGGTTATTATTAAGAACCGTTTGTGATATTTCACAAACGGTTTTCATTATGAACTTTCTGTGATATTTCCTGTTCACAGACGGATTTTAGTGCAGCCAGTAACACAGACGGTCTCTAAACCAAAACCGTCTGTGATGTCATGTAATACAGATGGTTTTGGTCATCCGTCTGTGATGAGGCATCCAGTATTAGCCTTTTTGTAGTAGTGTTATGAATGCTCAAGTTAACATAAGTTCATTAATAATACCACCATCCAACATTCTTATATTCATCAATTCAATTAATATCATGGTCATTCATATTGTTTGCAATAAAATAAGATGAGAACATAAACAATATAAAGGTAATGAGTGATAAAGAATACAGCGACCCACCATCGATCACTGTCTACATGCATGTGTCTCTTTATCCCCTTGGAGCTAGATAGCGAGGTGACGGTAGCGCACTAGAGGCCACACTCCTTGGACAAACAATTCAAAACACATATCAGAATCACAACATTACAGCATTCATACTTTACACTCATTGTCATCGCACGTCTATGCCAAACCGACCCAATTAACCCAAAACTACTGGACACACTGCCTATTGTCCTAGTAGTAACATATCTCTAACTTATTCATCCGAACTCTGAATTCAACCAACCAAGACTTTCTAGAATCCTCACAAAAAATCCTACAAGTTCCTAGTTATAACGAACCTTTGATTCTACCGTTTTCTGCCCCGTTGCTTTCCCTGAAGATCGTCCCAGAATTTGTCAGGACAATCCGCTTCACAATTTTATATATTTAATTCTAAAACTTAAAAATATATGAACGATACCAGTTCTAGAAACTAATAAAAAATTTCTAAATTATTCAAGTTACCACCACATTTTAATTTTGCCATCTACTAGATGAAACTGACCCATCTTCACAACATCTGCCACCTATGTCCAAATTCTGGACAGGGACTTTTCAAGGTCGTAACTTTTCTCTCACTACTCTGATTCTAATGATCCACACCTTCCTGAAAAGCTAATGAGATTATCTAACTTTTACCTAATTGGACGGACCTCTGAATATGAGCCTAAATATCCCGAATCGCCCCCGCAAGGTTCTGCATCTATCCTCGACGAACTAGGGCATGCTGAAAAACAATCTTACCCTAAGAAAAACGATCTACAATCTTAAAAATGACTAAACTATGGAAAATCCTAGGGATTAACAGGTGTTACTATTGAAGAACATGAAGGATCACGAAAACCTCGCAAATTTCCCCCTCTTTTCCTTCCTTCCTTCCTTCCCTTCTTCTCCTTCTTTCCCTCCTCCTTTCCCCTTCCCTCCTTGCTGACCTTCCTCTTCCCCTTGGCAGTAGGGTGGTGCGGCGCGGCAGCGGTGGAGGCGGCAGGGAGGGGTGGTGGCTAGGGTTTGGGGAGCACAGTGGCACCCTTGGGGTCCTATTTGAAGGCCAAGGGGCTAGAGGATCGTGGCTTAGACATGGCAGGGTTGGAAACAACCAGCATTGAATTTGATTCGGAATACACTTTGGATTTGAGTCAATTTTCCACTTTCCTTTTGTGTAGTGAACATTTCGGAGGTCATAACTTTCTATCCCGAACTCGGAATGTAGTGATTTGTTTTTTTTGTTTAGCTAAATCATAGTACTTAAACTTTCTATTTGAGGAGCTTTTTTGAAAACAGTGTCTTCATTGCTAAATTTGCTTTGGATGTTGACTCAGTTGCAGACTGTGATTCTTTGTGCAGCCTGCCTTGCAGGGCCCATATCTTACACATTGGAACTCCAAATTAGGTCAATGAAGACTCTAAATTGGACTATGCAAAGAGATATACTACTTTGTAATTATGAGGTTTTCCATTCGAAGTCGTTCTAGTCGCGAAAATCACATTGCAAGATGATGACAGATTCTGTCCCGTTTCTTAGCGAGCCAAATAAGGAATTTCCCAATCTCCTTATATTCTCTTTAAATAAATGAGATATTATAGGCAATGAGCATGGGAGAGGGTAGGAAGAGGCAGTGGGGGCAGTTGGGCACCAAACTGTGGTGCTAGTCGCAAACGGTGGGTGAGCGGTAGAGCGGGCGAGGCGATCTGGTGCGCTGGCTCACGCGGGCGCGAGGTGCCAGACAAGTGTAACATCCAAATTTTCTGAAGTTTAAAAATCTCTTTTGTTTAGTTAATAGTTGGAAAATTCACCCTTGAGTTTTATTTCAATTTGTATAACAAGCTTAATATGGACTTTCAATAACAAAACAATTCAATATGAATAATTTCAATATAAAAAATTGTCAAAACTATTTTATTTGGGTTTTATGTGCTTGGATATATTTTTCTAGATTTTTCTAGAATTTGTTCGAGTTTATTTGCTATTTTCTACTGCTTATTTGAATTTTCAGTATTTTCCAAGTTAAGAAATGTATTAAAATCTCAGAAAACCTCCGTGGGCCGAAACCCAATCCATTCGGCCCATTTCCCCTTGGTTCCGAGACCCAATCCTGCGCGGCCTGCTTCACCCTACCAGCCTGCGTTTGCACGTGCGTTCGCTGATGCGTGGGCCCGAGTGCCATTCGGACCAACCAAACTCGCCAGCGCTGCTCCGTTTCACTGCAGGTGGGCCCCACACCGTTGTCGTCTCCGAGTTGCCTTCGTCCTCATGGAGTCCTGCTCGCGTCCGCCATTGGCCGCCTTCTAGAAGCTCTGTCCGACAACAGATTCTCCAACTAAATGATCCCGCAAAATCTTTGCAAATTCGATCTTTATCTTTTCCGCATCTGTTGGGACAAAAATCATATCTCGATTTGATCTCTATCCCCAAAATCAAACGTGTCTGTATCAGCCCCGATTTTGGTGTTTCCAAACCCGGCATGCTCAGCCGCAATAAATAGTTCCTTAGGGTTCGCCCGGTCTTCCTCACCCCGAATCCCACCTCAATTGCGCCCTAAGAACACAAGAGTGGCCACAATTGCCAGATTAGACTTTCAGAGCTGAAACCCTAAATCCCAAATTCCTTCACTGCCAGTGTCGTTCCACCTCCGTGGACCGCACCGTTGTCATCTCCATCACCAGAGCTTCCACGAGAACCCCTTCGCATTGTCCAAGCGTCACTAGAGCTCATCATTGACAAAACCCGACCTTCATTCTCCACTCCGGCTGTAATTCCAACCGACTCCATCGCTCTCCGGTGTCAACTCGAGTGTCTCCAGGTGCGCAATAGCGAGGGCTATCCAATGCGACCACTCAATGTCGACGAGCCGCCGCTGTTCGCCATTGTCGTACAAACCCGAGCCTCACCGTCGTTCATCTGATGTGGCCATCCGCGTCAGCCTACCACCTCAGCTCATGCGCGCACATGGCGTCTATGTGTCATCCACATCAGCGTACGGTCAGCGCCCGCGTGTTGGTCCAAACAAATCTCAGATCCAAAAACCCGTACACCCAGTCCACATACACCGAGCCACAGCCATGTGTGTCCCACATCTAAGCCTCAGCCGGTTTTTCGCCGGATTTGTTTTAATTCTGAAATTCTAGTGCTGACGTCATGCTTGCATCATATTCTGGTTTTTCAATAGAAAAATAATTCAGAATATTCTGATAAATCCTTTTTGGGGTTTTTCTTTAGATTTGAACTTCAAAAGGCCATATCTTTTGCATTCGAATTCTGATTGAGCTCATTCAAAATTTTAAATTCATCTAAATTTGATATATATTTATCTGATATATTTATTTAATTTTTAGAGTTGATTTTCTTCTCTGTTTTATTTATTTATTTATTTTGTTCGTTTGCGAGTAGACATTGATTCTTCAGGGGATTTCAAAGAAGAAGGAGTTCCTCATGACTAAGACCAGTACCTAGATATTTTTCAAGGCAAGTCATACCTTTGATCATATTGAATCCCAGTTTTCAAAACTATATTGATTCAAACTATTGCATGTACTTTAAATATTTATTTAAATGCATTTGGGTTTAGTTATTAATCCAAATTGTTACACCCACCTTGCTTATTGTTATGTCATAATTTTTTGTCACCCTAGATTGGTTCATTATTTAGTTGGTATTGTCATAGCACCAACATGGGTTGGTTAGATACGATTAGATTGCTTAGCCAGGCAACGAGTCATCATTTCATGTAAGTTGCAATTATGAATTTGACTAAGTGAATATGGAATTTTGTGATAAAACTATGTGCTGTGTGTTATTACTTTGTGATAGCATGTGTTGCACTTAACCAACATGGTGGGAAAGGATTTAGACCGAAGCAAGTGATGGATACTATGTGATATGGTGGAACTATGTGATTAAGAATTATAATCTGTGTGGCATAGTTAGAAATTGGAAGTCTTGCCTTGGTCAGTTAAGGACTTAACTTTGTGCGCCATTGAACTGAGCCTTACTGTATGACCACATGCATGATGGGATGGGCCTAACTTAGTAAGTTATGGATTCTTGGCATTGACTACTTAGGTTGTAGGTTAGTCTGTGTGATGGGATGGAGGTGTGACCTACTAGGTAGTTACATCGCAGGTCGATTCATCACTTCCCTGTCCAACGGTGTGCGTCGGGCTAACTTTCTGTGTGGGTTAGACCGGCAGTACAACACACTAGGAGTGTCAATGCTTGAGATGAAGTTTCAGAAAAGTTTTGTTATGATTAGTGCTAGCTACACTGATTATATCGTGTGGGTAAAGTGTACAACCTCTGCAGAGTATTAAATAATCTATTCGAATAGCCGCGTCCATGGTCATGGACATGCTCGGGGATTTCACACGAGGGGTAGATTTTCATAAAACATTTAGGAAGGGACGGCTGTGTGATCTAAGTCATATGGTTGTGTGAATTAAACTGATTAGCTATGTGTTCTTTGTGAAAATAACTGTTAAATTATTATTGTTTATTTGTTTTAAGTTACATTCTAATCTATTATTTGTATTCAATTGCAAATGTTTTATTTCTGCAAAAGAACCACAGAATCTATTTCCTTTGGAATAAGCCTGCATCTATACATTGCATTCTGTGGTATGTCTTACGAGTACGGTTGTGTACTCATACTTGCTAAATCAAATCAATAGAAGTGGAGGTGTATGTCATCGCCTGCATTCGAGGAGGAGTATTACGAAGGTGCTGATAATTAGGTCATTGATCCCAGTCGGTTGCCTATGGCGAATTGATGGGATTCCGTTGGAGTTATTTTGTTCCACTGCTTATTTAATTATTGCCAACCCTGTGAGGATTAATAAATGTAAACTCGACCATAAGGTCAAAACCATATTTGTTATTCAAATTAATCATTTATGCTAATATTCGACTTGTGTGGATCGATATTCATTTATGTTGACACTGTGTGCACTAGCGTGATCCTAGACTAGTGCAGAATACACAGAGGGTCCAAAATTGCATTTTTAGGTCCTGACAACAAGCTCCTACAGGTGGGGCCAACATTTTAGTGAGAGGGAGAGCGAGGGGTGGTGGGGGGCTGGATCGAGTGCGGGTGAAATGGGCCGAGTTGGGTTTTGGCCCAAAGGTCCGGCGGGAAATTTGGATTAGGCTTTGAATTTTCCAAAAAAGACAAGAACTTGGTGAATTTTTAAATGTATCAAAATGGATCCAAAATTTATAATTTTTTTTTGTGGAGACTCCTTACACATTCTAGTTCATCAAGTAAATTTTCTCAAAAATTCATTCAATCTGATGTTTGCATGCAATTTCACTATTTGATTTATGCAAAAGTTCAAAAACATGCTGAAAATATTTTTCCCACACATAAACATGGTCAAAATTATTTCTCCATCTATTTCCATTATATTTTCCCAAAATTGGTATTTTTGGGATGTTACAAAGGTATTTGGGAAGGAATTTACAATCACCTTTCTCACAAATGTTACGGTAACTACTAGTTATAGTCTTATAGATTTGCCAGTAAGGACCACACAATTTGGCTACCAGAGATAACTGAGATCTTTGTTTGTTCATAGTAAGTCATTTATTTTTTATTGTATTATACGAAAATGAAGAAGAATATTATTGCTTGGCACCCTCGTAGTTTGTTTGGGTTTCTGGCCTGATAGAGGGCGGTCGGGGGCGGTGTGGGCGGCTAGCTGGGGGATGCGGGGACCCCTTTGGGGCCTAGGAAATGACCAACAGCGGGGTCAGCAATAGGGACAGAGACAGGGTCAGGGGAATGGATAGGGAGAGGGGGAATGGACAGGTAGATCATTAGTACCATGCATGGTATGTCTTTTATTTCATACCTTAGTATCGATGTAGACGATGTATTTAATGTACTAATGCATGCTTTAAAATTCGGCATATTATGCCGTTTCTTGTAGTGCTTGGGTCTTAGTCCTACATCCTCCAGTCAGCACTGCGACATAGGGGCATGCTACTCAATTCTAGCTCCTTGCCCCCTAGTCAGCACTACGACATAAGGGGCTTGCTACACGAATCTCGCTAACACTTGTAGACCCCCCCCCTACTCAATGAGAATTGACAACAACATGTCGCCTTCGTTTCATGCCGAATAGACAACACTCAGACGCGCGCTTTTCAGACTGAAGTGACAACACTATGCCATCTGCCTTTTAGACCTAAATAACCACACTCTGGTTCAAGCTTTTCAGTCTTAGTTGACAGCATGTACCAGTTTTTTCCTATGAATTGACAACTCGCTGAGTTATGCTGCACCCAAAGATTCCGTTTGGTGGATGCGAGTGACTTCTATTCACCACAATTCACTCCGTTAACACTACACCCTAACCTCTTATAAAACAGGGGCATACTCCACCACTACAGGCAAGACCCTACTCGAGCTAGTTTGAAAACAAGGAGAGGGGAGGGAGAAAAGACGTACAGGAAGAGAGAGGTACAGGTGGTCATGCTGCCCGGTTTGGGGATGGAGGACTACAGGTAAATGCTCCGGAAGCGAAAATAGGCCGCCAAGAAGGCACGGACGTACCCTGATTGCTCTTGCAAAGATGCTCCTTTACCACCAGAGTTTCCACGCCCACGGTAACCTCATATGGATAATTCAATCTACACATCCTAGTACTGCCGCAAGGGCTTGCTACATGTGTAGAGATTATCGTGTAAGTCAATGCCATACATCGATATTTCATATTGCATGTTGCATATTAAATATCGTTGACTTTATCCATGCATGGAAGACGTCGGAGTGTTGCTACTTCTTCGAATGGATCGACGGCTCAGAGAATTACGACAAGACATTCATTCAGTAGAAATACATATTGAACTACGCAGTTGAGCCCGAGTTATTTACCCATTGGAGACCTCCCTCGACCGAGAACGGGTAAGACAAGGGAAAGGCACCGATGGTACCTGATGTCCCTGTTGCACCAAAGACCTTATAGCCGAGTACTACAAGGCCAACACAAAGGCCCGCACCCGCAAGGAGGAGTAGGACGTATACCCGCAAACCTTAGTTGATTTACATCTGTCAAGTATTTTTCTTTCCAAATGGTGTGTTTGTATCATAGTTGTAGTTCGGGTCGAAGGTTCATGCATATAGCCATTTGTACCGTAGGAATAGCCAAACAAACATATGCACCTAACCAGACCATACACGCCATGTAATTCAGACCTCCATGGTCATGTGTTATGCTGGGCTTACAATCTCATCTTTGTTGCTCCATTCTCGCCTCGCTCGAACCGAAGTTTACAGAACATTTCGCCAAATTTTGAGTTCTTTGTGTAAAAACTTAAACATGGTTCATCTACGTAAAACGATTAACACATGATTTATTTACAAACAATTGTAGCCAGCAAACTCTAGTTTTTTTACCACTAACAATTATTCATAAACAACTCTTCCAACTCCAGTTTATTTAAATCATTTCTTAAAAAAGTCACCCTACTATCGCTGGGCCAGAATGCGATCGGGCCCAGTAGCTTGCCTGATCTCTGACTAGGCTTAGTTGTGTTCTGACTCAGCGACTATGCCTGGTACGGACCTAGGTCGCGGCACCATCTCGCGAGTGAGACACGTGACAGACCAAAGCCTTAGTCTCATTTTTGTAGCGCAACTAGACCTCTCACGTCAGCTAATCGCTGGCCCACCACGCGATTGAATCTAGTCATATGGCGGGTTAGTGGCTGAGGGTTATTTCTATAAAAAATAAATCATGATTTATTTGTGTAAAATTATTTTAAAATGGTTTAATTAGGATAAAAAAAATCGGTTCATATGTTGTCATTCTGGAATATGCCATCAGTCATCGACCTAATGTGGATAATAGAAGGGCTCACTGGGGTCCTACACTCCAACCGTTCAAGGACCTCCTAATGAGGGTTTAGCACGCTCACATCATATATCTAAGCTTATTACGCCTACCATCATAGATGAAAGTGATTTCTACCAAATTGGTAGAGTTACGTTTTTGCAGAAAAGCATCTCCGAAGAAGAGAAAGATTAAAAGTCTGTTCTCTTTCTCATTTTTTTTTCTCTGATTAAGAATTATGCTGAAGTTTTTTTACAGTGTAAAAGTTCCTGTCGCTTTATGCACACACTTTCATTATCCCTTTTGGTTTAAAAAATGGAAACGTATTATCGCACTTTTGCTGTATGAAAAAGAATGAATGATTGTTCCTCACAATTACGCAAAGTTGTGAAGAAAAGCAGATCCAAAATGATGTCAAATGATACCGGCGACACTGTCTGAATTTTATCGGCTTTGAGCTAGTAGAATAATACTGACAGCTTTCTGTGGCGCTTTGAGCTACTCCATGCTGTTTTAATTAGCAGCTTTATTTACATGGCCAACCACCTGATCCATCTGAGAGTATGTTGTCAGAGAATGAGAAGTGTATATTTGTTTGGCCAGTACAGTTCAGTGCAATTCAGAGTCATCCTCAAAATAGTAGAGTTTGTATGCAAATGCCTGGTTTTATTTTTTGTTAACCTGTAGGACACGGCATTGATTATGAGGAGCAAAATTGTTGCTAAAAGTCAGAAAAATGCAAACCTACGGTGATCGGATAGACTACCGTAATCCTCGTTACCAAACAAGTCTGGTCACGACTCACGAGGCACCCATCCTCACATCGATCGCTAATGTACATACACCCTTGACCTGCCTGTAGGTTTTAATATATTAGCTAGCACTCCTGAAAACCAAAACACACGCAACCCTTGATCTCGTAGTGGTCTCGGCCAAGAAATCTAGTCGGGCTCTCTCTGTCCTAACAGAATAATGTATTTCCTAATTTATCTATCCTGTGCGCACGTACATCCGACCCTTGTGCCTATGCATGCAAGATGTCCTCATCCAATTCCCGTACGCGGCACATCCGGACTTGATAGCATGTCCTGGTATTCTTTTGGATTGGGCCCACGTGAATTAAAGGCTAAGGAAATGAGCTTCCCTTTCGTATGCATGGACAACATGAGCTTTATTTAATTCTTTCTTTATCTTGACACACATGCATGCACTTCCACGTATGACTTCATGCAGCATCTCCAAATGCTTTCCTTTGACCTCGGTCTTCGTGCCAAAATACATGACTTGATTTCTCTCTGCTAGCAATTAACAAGGGTTGCTCCTCCCTGCTGAAATGTGATGACTCAAGGACATCAAGATTATTTCTGTCTGGACACACGAACCTGAGAATAATTAAAGTACTAGCATTAGGTAGTAATCAATTCTCATATAAATAAAAAACCAAAATCAACTAGGAACGAGTTTACCTGTTGATTAATCTTTTTAACTCGTGCTCGTGTAATCGGCTCAATCGGTAGGATGTCCTCATCAATATAGCAGCTATAGTGTTGGACTGAGGAAACGGCTAGAAAGGGGTTTTATAGGCGCCACACAACACTACTACAAAACAGGCTATAGAAGACACCCCATCACAGACGGGTTAATTTGAATCCGTCTGTGTTGGGTCATTGGCGCGACATTTGCTTTAGCGGCCTATCACGAGCGGTTCTTACTAGTAACCGTCATGATATATGATATCACGCACGGTTTATATACGAAACCGTGCGTGAAATATCTGACGATTCTATTTATGAACCGTCGTGATAATCCCCATATCACGACGGTTTATAAATAGAGCGCTGTGATATTTCCCTGACGATTACGTATATAAACCGTCTATGATAATCCCCATATCACGAGCGGTTTATTAATAGAGCGTCAGCGATATGTCCTGACGATTACGTACATAAACCGCTCGTGATAATCCTCCGTATCACGCAGATGGTTGATAAAGAGCACCGTCAGCGAAATATCACGACGGTTTTATTTATAAAGCGTGCGTGATATATACTATCACTGAGCAGTTCATATTTTGAACCGTCTGTGATATCCTCGCGCTATAAATACCTTGAGTACCCCCTGCCCATTCCCATTTGAGCCGCCACCCAGATAAAAACCCACTGCGCCACCGACAGAGAGAGAGGGGAGGAGAAGGAGAGGAGAAAGGGAGGGAGAAGGAGAGGAGAAAGGGAAGGAGAAGGAGAAGAGAAAGAGAGGAGAAAGGGAGGGAGAAGGAGAGGAGAAAGGGAGGGAGACAGCAATCGGAATAGATCGATTTGGTATTTTCGTCGTGAGCTCCGAGGGTAACATTCTTTATAACCCAATTGAGATATGGTAGAATATGCTAAGCATCGCGTATAAAAAGTCGAAGTGGGAGTAAACTTTTGTATCCGATGTAAGGGAATAGAATAATATTTTTCATTTGGTAGTTGGAATAATATTAAAGTTACGTAAGGGGAAGGAAATGGAGAGAGAGAGCGGTTGAGAGAGATTTTATTAATCTAATTTGACACTATATATTTTGTTACATGTGTAGCGTAGATGGACCAAGCTGGATGTATGATGTGAACCGTGTGAGTCAAGAGTACATTAATGGCGTGGTTGCTTTTAGAAGAGCCGCGAAGCGGGATATGTTGAAAAAGGGGATAAAATATATGTCTTGTCCATGCATTGATTGCGATAATCGAAGATGTTTACCAACCGCGCGAGATAGAAGCACACTTGATTGAAGGGTTTCAAAAAGGGTATACATGTTGGACGATCCACGGTGAAGAGCGGCGGGGAAGTTAGTAATAACGACATCGCCGAGGAAGTCAACGATATGCCGGATGTCAACGATATGCGGATGTAGATCGTGCTTTTGATGAGGATAGGTCACACGATGACAATGCGGATCGGATGCTACGCGATGCGAAGAGAACTACGATGAGAGAGTTTTGTAAATTCGGCGCTTAATGGAGGACTCGGTGAGACCTTTGTTCCTGGCTGCAAGCCGGAATATACAAGGTTGTCAACCGTGATTGATCTCGCTTAAATTAAAAGCAAGCAATGGTTGGTCCGATAAGAGTTTCACGGCGTTGTTAGGTCTCCTAGCGGACATTCTTCCGGAGAAATGTGTTGCCCAACACCACCTACCAAGCAAAGAAGGTTCTTTGTCTATTGGGAATGGAAGTAGAAAGAATACATGCATGTCCGAACGATTGTATCCTCTATCGTAAAGAGTATGCAGACATGCATGTATGTCCGTGTGCAAAGCATCCCGATACAAGCGTCGAATCATTGCTAGGTTGAAGCAAGGACCTCTGCTAAGATGTTGTGGTATCCGCTGTGATCCCACGTTTGAAGCGTTTATTTGCGAACTCAAAAGAGGCAAGATTGGTGCGTTGGCACTCGGAGGACCGTAAGAAAGATGGAAAGCTAAGACACCTGCTGATTACGCTCGGTGGAGAAACTCGATCGGAGGTTGAAGAGTTCGGTCTGAGAACCAAGGAACATAAGGTTAGGGTTGAGTACGGATGGAATGAATCCTTTCGGTAACATGAGCGATCGACATAGCTTTGGCACGTGAATCTATGCATGTACAACCTTCCTCCTTGGTGTGTATGAAGCGGAAGTACATTTTGATATCACTACTTATCCAAGGGCGAAACAACCTAGGAATGATATTGATGTGTACCTAACACCATTCTTTGGAAGATCTTGTGACCTTTGTGGAGCGAAGGGAGTGCAGTATGGGATGCGTACAAGCGAGAGAACTTCACTTTACACGCCATGTTGTTTCGCACCATCAATGATTTTCCCGCTGCAGGTAACTGTCAAGCTTGGTACAAAAGGAGCCAAAGCTTGTCCGCACTTGCTTAGATGCTACGAGAGTATATGGCTAAACAACTCACATAAAGCGTGTATACAGCGTCACCGTAGGTTCCTTCCCGTGAGTCACCCATACAGGAAGATGAAGAAACAATTCAACGGAAATAAGGAGGGCGGTTCGGCTCAAGGGCTTTTAGAGGAAAGATGTCTATGATATGGTTAAGGATATCGATGTTGTGCTTGGGAAGGGCGTCAATTAAGAACCCGTCGGAAGAACATCGGAAGAAGCGGTCAATTTTTGGGACTTGCCTTATTGGGAGCACTTAGAAGTTCGCCATTGCATCGACGTCATGCATGTGGAGAAGAATGTATGTGATAGCTTGATTGGTCTCTTCTTGAACATTAGTGGCAAAACAAAGGATGGTGTTAACGCACGGAGAAACTTGGTCGATATGAACATAAGGACCGAGTTAGCACGGCAAGAGGCGTCTGGAGACAGACGTACCTCCCCGACTTGCTACACTCTGTCCAAGGCCGAGAGATATGAAGCGTGCGGAGCTTGCATGGTGTGAAAGTCCGTCTGGTTACTCTGCTAACATTAAGAAACTTGTTTCTATGCAAGATTTGAAATTAATTGGTATGAAGTCGCATGATTGTCATGTCTTGATGACACAAATGCTTCTGTTGCAATTAGGAGTATCTTTAGAACAAGGTCCGAGTAGCAATCTTGAGGTGTGTTATTTCTTCAACTCAATTGCTCGAAGGTCATCGATCCCCAAGGACTAAATGCTCTACAGTAGAGGTGGTGACGACTCTATGTCATCTTGAGATGTATTTCCCTCCGTCATTTTTCGATATCATGGTCCATCTCATTGTTCACCTTGTGAAAGAGATAAAGATATTGCCCCTGTGTTCCTCGTTATATATACCGTTCGAGAGGTACATGGGAATTCTCAAGTCCTACGTGCGGAATCAATCTCGGCCGAGGCGGCATCATCGAAGGTTATGCAACGGAAGAGGTCATTGAGTTCTGCGTCGTCTATATGGCTCGGTGAATCCGATAGGTGTGCCTCTATCTCGTCATGAGGGAGACTTGATGGTATCGGGACCATTGGAAGGAAATCAATCACTCCGATCTGGATACATACGCTCAAGCCCATTTCATGGTCTTGCAACACATGACCGAAGTGTCCCCGTACATCGACGAGCACAAAGACATGGTACGCCAATGAATCCAAACCGGTCGGAGGTTTGGATCATGAGAGAACACAACCGTCGGTTCAACGGATGGTTAAAGGTGCGAATCACGGGAGGTCATCAAGTGATGATACATTGCTATGGTTGGCACAAGGGCTACAATTTACAATTGTCACATGGCAAGGATATGACATAAATGGGTACACATTTTATACATTTCGAGATAGGAAGAGCACGATCCGAGCAGCGGTGTCGCATAGATGCATTCGATGCGAGCGGTGAGGAGCTCGTACTATGGGCAAATAGAGGAGATATGGGAGCTCGACTACGTGCTTTTCAAGATCCTCCTATTTGGTGCCGTTGGGTCCATCTCCCACAGTGAAGGTTGACAAGTATGGCGTCTTGCCGTGGACCTTGAGCGTGTTGGATACAAAGGCGAACCATTCATCTTGGCTAATCAAGTTGTTCAAGTATTCTATGTAACCGACAGGCAAATAAGAAACGCCACGTAGTTCTTCATGGAAAAGAAGGATTGTCGGAGTTGAGAATGTAGTGGGCGAGGAAGAATACAATCAATTTGTGAGTTGCCTCCTTTGGAGATGGCATCGGGCTCGACGAAGAACCCGATGAGGAAGCTAGCTATATGCGCGCGATCATCATGAAGGGCTATATTTTAATTAAGAATTTAATCCATTGTAATTAATTTATTCTATAACATCATGTGTTATGGACTTGTAATCTCTCATATATTTTGATATTGATGTCAATGTGGGCGTTCATCATGTGAATCGACAATTGGTTTTTGAAGTAAAATGTGTTATGAGCTTGTCTTCATATATACTTGTCACGAGTTTTGTCATCTCTCATAAATTTTGATATTGATGTGAATGTGGATGTTCATTGTAATTCATATATACTTGTCACGAGTTCATTGTAATTGATAATTATGCGGATCTATCACAGACGGTTCTATAATATAACCGTCTGTGATAATGAATCACAGACGGTTTAATACACAAACCGTCTGTGATATGAGATTATCTCAGACGGTTCTATTTGATAACCGTCTGTGATATCCCGACAAAACCAATAGGTAATCTATGATAAAAGCTAATCACAGACGGTTTAATACACAAACCGTCTAGGGCTCCCGTTCACCGCCGCCTCTGACCTCGACACTGCCGCCCCGACCTCGCCGCCGCCGCTCCCAACCTCGGCGCTCCCGACCTCGGCACCCCCGGCCTCGACACTGCCGCCCCAACCTCGGCGCCGCTGCTCCCGACCTCGGCGCTCCCGACCTCGGCACTCCCGGCATTTCTTTTGTGTTAGACTCTTGACTCTTGTTCTTGTAGAGATGGATGTCAGTTGGCTTGATTGGTGTTGTGGGTACCCCTATTTATACTCTCTAAGCAGGCGGGAAGCAAGCAAGCAAAGAAGCTAGCTAGCAGTAGGCAGTAGGTAGTAGTAGTACTCCCCTGCTGCAGACTATCTTTCGAAAATTTGATCACGTTAAAGTAGGTAGATTACATACAAATCATGTTATTAAATTTATCTTGCGGAGTAATTTTGAAGTATATATATTTTTTATTACTTTCGATAGCATAATGTAAATCATAGTCGGTGTCAAAGAAAAGAAAAAGATGTAGCATAGGCGTGGAGGAGGAGCACCAGCGTGCTTGAGGAATCAAAAGCGGGTGGGTTCTTTGAAGAGCGAGAGAAGAGAAGGCGCACATGGCTAGCCTAGAACAGACACCCTGCATGTGCATGTGCATCTGCATCCACGCACGATACTCCGTAGTTAGCATGGGCTTAACTGGAGTAGAGTCAGTCAGAGGAGTAAGTTTATTTATTTATTTATCAAAGTAAGTACGTGTTCGTGTTTGCGTTTGCGTCGATTGGATAAATCCGTTGATGACTAGTGTCTTTGCTAACACTTGGATCGAGTCTGTAGTCATCGTGTGTGCTCATCTCTAATTAATAATGGCCTCGAAGTGAACACCGAACTGTGTTTGCTTTTGTTCTAGAAGCACTTCTTTGTTACATTTCTTGATACTAGTATTGATTCGTGATCTTGCACTCTCTGATTAGTTAGCTATAATAAGAGCTCATAGTCTGAATTTTAATTAATTGATTCAGTTTGTGAATTTTAATTAATTATTGCTGGAATTAATTTGGTATATATTCGGATGCTAGAACACATATAGATATTGATGGCACCATATATATTTGTCGTGTTTTCACATACTTTGAGCTATAGTGATCTCCACATCCAAAATAGTTTTTCACATACGGTTTGTTTTCTTGGTGTGCTTAACCTCGGCCCTGGCACGGTAGTAATATATCTCAAACTAATTATATAGATAGCAAGTAGCGAGATGGCGAGGCACCATCTTCCCTGCCGTCGACGCCGCATGACGACAATGACACGAAGCGAGATGGCGAGAGGAGAATCGAAGATGTGCGTGGGCGCCCGGTCATCACGGAGGTTAGTGAGTTTGGGGTCCCTCTGCGTCCCAAGAGCTCGCGGTGAGATTCCGGACCATGTGCGGGATACTTGCAAGGAAGCGGGTCCCCATCACCACACCAAGGTGGAAGGATCGACGAAAGAAGCGAGAGGCGCGTTGTGGGACAGAACTATTACAAAAGTTCACTATCCCGAAGCGGACATGGCACGCGTGGAGCGGACGGCGATGCTCACGATCGATAAATCGTGGAAGTCGTTCAAGAGCATTCTTGTCACGAAATGCGTGAACACGGTCGACGCCCGCCGCGTAATGCATTCTTGATGCGAGAAACATGGGGCGCCTTTGTTGCTATGAAGACGGCGCCCGAATTTAACGAGCAAAGTGCGGCACACAAAGCTCTCGGACACGAAACACTCATCCGCATTGGACTCGGCACGGCTGAATCGCGAGGAAAATATGATGAATGGCGGCGGAGGACAACGCGTTTCGATGTCACGGACTCGCGTTCCCTAGCACGGTTAAGCGAGGGCAAAAGTCTCGTCTTGGGAAGCATCTCTTTCACAAACCGGCAGACGAGGAAGTGTCTCAACGTTTGGTAAGTATGTCGAACTACCTAGTTAATAACTCCATATATAACTTCATAGTGTCTATAATAACATGATGACTTCTTGCGGCGTGAATTATGCGCCCAAACTTCCCAAGGCTCCTTCCATGTAGACGGGAGAAGGATATACTCTCACGCCCCAGGAAACAAGGAACACCGGGTCGCACGCGAGGTCTTGGGGTTACCGTACCATGGAGTCATGGATTCGCGACGACTCACGCACGTGTGAGTAGGAAGAGATCTAAGGCGGCGTGAGGACCGGTTAAATGCATGATGGTGAACATTTTGAAGGAAAGTGGCGGCATTGCGAGATCAATTGAATCAACTCCTCGGCCAAAGCGATGCAAGCCGCCCTGTTAATTTGGGAGCCGTCCGCTCGGCGTCGGAGTGGCGTCGCGTCCACGCATAATGCGGACATGGCGATGTCCAATTACCGATAGACGAGATCAAGGTAATGTACATGTATGGAATGCGGCAAAGATAGACCTATAGGACACTTTAGCTAATTGCGTATTGTTTTGTAGGAGCCGGCGGCTGCAAGCTCGTAGTGAGGTTAGTTGGGTCCATTTCTATTGAGGCGCGCGGGATGGTGCATCCATACGGGGAAGGCGATGCGGACACGGTGTCGGTGGCGCGAGGGTTACGCCCGGTGGAGGTGGACATGGTACATGAACATTTCATGGCCGTCCTACGGAGATTCGCCCGAACGAAGAGATCACAACACTAGGGGATGCCGTGCACAGTTTTATCCAGTGGCCCAAGAAGGACATCGTCCTGGACCCAGCAGTGCCGCGATCTCAACACGACCATTCCTCTCCAACGGGACCCTCCATGACTCCACCTCATATTTCGCCTCAGAAGGCCACCTTTTCGGTTCCCTTGGAGAAGACATCGAAGGAACAAGAAAAGCGTGTCACCGTATCGGGTCCCGAGTCATCTCGCAAGAAGACGCTGGCAATGCTTAAGACCAAACCAAAATCGACGAAGGCGCCCCTCAAGTCCGGCAAGTCGGCAATATCCGGGAAGTACATCCTCGGAAAACCGTTGTGCTCCCACGCAGTATTAGGGCGTGCTGGATATGCTTGTCAGGCTTTGCATGCCTGGTACTTGGATAGGACCCAAAAGGAGGGGTGCGATACTGGAATCACCGTCAGATACGAGGATAAGCATTTCTTCAACGGGGCGAACCACTTCGTCGTGGGCTTCAACGACCTATATGACCTATTCAACCTCGTTGGCCTTGACGCCTCGCTTCTACGATGTTGGACACTGTAAGTGCATACAATCAAGTTCTACATTCACGTAATCCGATAAATATCACAACTCATTTCTTATATACGGATACATGATGAAAAATGTTGGGTGGAAAGAACCGGTGGGTTTCCTCGACCCACATGTGATATCATTGCAAACCATCCAAATGCAGACCCGTCCTTCGTCGAAATACATAACAGGCATTGCTTCATCGTGAGAACACGAAGTACATCGTGGTGCCCTACAACCGAGGGTAAGTGTCACTACTTGCTCTACTTTATACGCAGCATGAACTCGGGTTTAATGACTATAGTGACATACATGAGTAGGTACCACTGGATCCTTTTAGTCATCATACCAAGAGGAACCATGTGATATACCTTGATTCCCTAATCCGCAACAACCACGACTTCAGCATTCTAGGAGGAATACTCGACTGGTATGCTCATTTCCTTCATACATAACTCTATTTTAGTCTTCATTAGTTTGAAATGGTCGAGGATAAATTTTTGGAATCATGTAGGTCGTTCATCGACTATGTTGCCAACAAAGGAATATACGATGGAAAGAGCGCCCAACTAACACAGGACAAAATTTCGATGCAGCGCTATAATACGATAATCCTATATCGTACTTCATAATAACGCATCTCGAACTGATATATGTAATTCTATTTTTGCAGTGCCGCCAGCAAAAAAATGATGAGTTATGTGCAATCTACGTTTGCCATCATATGGACCAAATCATTAGAGCTAGGAAGAAGGATCCCGAGGTTTGTGAATCTCCAAATAATTATTTTCTAATTATAAAATTAAATATATATGCATAACATTTTACTCTTGCTAGCGATGTGGTTTGAATATAGAATTAGATGGACTCCTTGATAATGAGATCAAGGGCGTTCGAGGAAGCTCTGCGGCTTTATCATATCGAGAGATAATTAAGGACAGGAGAATTTCACTCGCGATCGAAGCGCATCACCTGCCGGCACTTCTCAACCACCCTGCAAACAATTGACTCAATTGTAATCCAATTTATTTTGTAACAATACTTGAACAAATGTGATCTTTTGTAATTTATTTTGAGTAATGATCAGATTCAGTTTGTCGACAATTGATTATCGTGATGTATCTGTTTTTGTATGCTTGTTTTGAGAGGGCATGGCTAGCAATTCCGAGGCTAGCCAAAAATCGAAAAAATGTAGTTAGTTTAATGAACTATCACGAGCGGTTTTTATAAAAGCGATGCAGCGAAGACGATTTTCATGAGCGGTTCTAAGTAAAAGCGTCGTGAAATGAGAGTATCACGAGCGGTTTTAACAACGAACCGTCGTGATAATCGACTTCACGAGCGTTTCGTGTAAATAACCGTGCTGTGAAGAAATAGTATCCTGACGGTTTTCCATAGAACCGTGCGCGATATTCGACTTCCGCACGCGTTTTGTGACCATAACCGTCGCGATACTCGTCTTCGCGACGGTTGTTTATAAAAACCATCGTGATAGTCATATCACGAGCGGTTTACAACCGTGCGTGATAACCACCTGTTATCAGAGACCTATTTTTCCAGACGGTTCGAAAACCGTCTGTGATGGCTTTTTCTGTAGTAGTGCAAGCAACGATATTTTCAAAATCTTTTGTCTTAAGGAGTTCAAGGTTCTCTCACTCCAATAGCTTTCGGAGCTATGAAGATCAGAGTCTAAACCCTGACAATGAAATCTCCAAGAAAAAACGAAGCCAAAACTTGCCCATGCGGTCTGACCTCTCCCTAAGGACAGAGCTGAAAATTAACATGATTTCGAATCCAAGAACCGATGTAACTTTCAATCAACAACTCCAAATTACTTAAAACTTTGCATACACTTTGCTAAGATATTATGAACTTAATCCACGAAGAGATCAAAGCAAATCTTTCGGAAGCTTTGACCTTTTTCAATCCAAAGGCAAGTTGCATCAAAACCGGGCCAAATACAAAAATGATGATTGAGAGGAGCTCATGGGTGGAATCAATCTAAGATAGCTAAGGATGGTTTCCCACACATCCTAGTACCATCAATCACAACAAGAATCAAGGCAAAACCCCCAAAACCATCCTTTCTTCTACCAAAACCCAGTAAACTCAAGAACTTGCAATAGAAAGTGCCTAGATGGATGTGATCTAGTCTCCTATAGATGTCGCTATTACTTACACGTCCTAGGTACAAAGCAAGATTAAGAGGGGAGGAAGAAACAAAAAAAAACCAAGCCAAATCAAGAAATCAACACTTTAGCGTATGAGAGGAAGATTTGGATGAATTTGGAGATTTGATTTTTACTTAGAGATGAATATTTACAGCCACTCCCTTGGGAGGACAAAGCTACTAGGGCAGCACAAACACAAGTGCTCTCACCTCTCTCAATACATCTCTCAAACCCTAGCCTCCTCCTTTCTCCACTTTCCCTGAATTTTGCAAATTAGGGTTCCAAGGTTTGGTTGTTGCAATCCAGTACCAACCCTTATACAGTGGAGGCTAGGAACTAAGAGATAAACCCTAACAGGCACCTGTTAAGCCCACAGACAAACGAATCTCTTGCTCATGTACGCTTCTCAAAACCCTGTCTTCATCTTTGGTTCCAATAGCTCAAATCCATCATATCTTGCCTTCCATGGAGTATCCTTAACCTAATCTACTTAGGCTACCACCATGGTTTCGCACACCATCACTTTTTCTGGTATTGGTAAATTTACTAAAATGCCCACATATCGACCTTTCCAGATTCCTTCGCATCGAAGCATCGCCCATGCTTCACCATCATCCATGTAGCCCCAATAACTTACCGCTAAGCGTCTCATGCATCCGGATCCCACTGAACTGTCGTCGCTCGCAAACGGCCTAAATCACTTGACACACCACATGCCTTACCAAGCACCATAATCGCACCCGGCTTCCTTGACCGTTCTGGACCCCAGCTCTTCCGTGAGCTTAGTCCCAGTCCACCTTATCGTTTCCCGTCATGTCCACCACTCCGCAAGCCTCGGTCATCTTCCGACGGCACCTTGGTTATTCTGGACCTAAGCTCTCCTAGCTTAGTCCCGCTCCCGTCCGATTCACCATGGCGTAGTTCCGGAGTCCTACAACCAACACCAACAAGAAAACCATCACATAGCATCACACGATATACAAAATCATCAATTAGCATAATTAATGAATCAAGAATACATACCTTCAAAGCTTCGCTCCGGGAAGCGTCACTTTACCTCAAAATATCTTTGTCAAACTTTTTTTTCTATAGTTTTTGTCCATCTTATACATTGCTTGAGTCCAACCATCTCACTCGGCATCTATAGCCGTTCTGGACCTTGATTCTCCTAACCAAGTCTCAGTGCTCCTCGTCGTTGACTATAGTTGACTCTAAACCACCTGCACAACAAAAGATCAAGCAACCATTTCTTGGCACATGCTCTTTGCAATTTGAGCGACGTTAGCCAAAACATGTATGATACAACACATATGAAATATTTCCATAACCCTAGGTCAAATCCTAAAATTCAACACACTGGTAACAGGACGGCCGGTAACACACTGTGTACTGAAAAACGCCATGACCGGTTTAACCGCCGCCACCAGGCCGGCTAACTGCCAACCACTCGCCGATCTGACCGCGCTAACCAGTCTAACCGTGCCCACCGGTAACAGGGCACCGGTCTAACCGCCTGCGGTCTGATCGCCATGGAGTGGTCGGCCTGACCGCTTCCCAACACTAGAAGACACCCTCTTTGGACTTTTCAGTTAAACTCTATCTAGTTTCGCGTCTAGTTTTCATTTTCAATGGCACCTAGTGCAAACACATCCACAAGCAACCCTATACAAGTGTTTGGTGTCCAAATTGCACAACCCTGCAAGAACGGTCAGACTGCCTAACACCTGACAGCAATCCACTTTTTTTCAAAACCTAGAGCTATCTCCCCAAACTCTTCGACAATAATGCCAATTGTTCATCACCTAATTTAGGACCAAACCACATGGTCACTACATATAGTGTCAAGCAAATTTTCTTGTTGGGAGTGCCCTTATAATGTGTGCCACCAAGCTACCAACAGCGCAACAAAAGGTTAATGATGGAAGCAACCATGGCTGGGATGGGATCGAGCCTTTCTCTCCTCTCTGGTGAGGCTAATTAATATAATTAACCTAGCTTTCTGGGAGAAGCTTCTGAAGGAGTGTCAATTTTGGAGTTAGGTGAGGCCGGCCGGCACTCGTCGTATGGATGGACAAGGCTAGCTAGCTAGCTAGCACTTGCACGCATTAGGCGCCGGCCGGTGTCCCTACCCGATCCCTAGCTCGAGTGTGTTCTCCACTGGACATGCGTCATGGACATGGCTTTGGACGCACGCATCATGCATGTGATTGTGGCCTAGCGCGAGACAAATGTAGCAGTAACGAGGCCATGTTCCATGGAAAGAGTTTTGGATGTTTTGACTTTGATTCCGTTGCTTTCTGGCTTTCTTCTCCATCGTGCAGGTGCAGGTCGTGGGGTGGGCTGGCGACCACGATTCAACGGTGGGTAAGTGAGTATACTAGTGACACTAACTACCGCTTGGAACCACTATATATGATCTCCGGGAGTCCGGGTAGTCTGAAATCTGAATGATTCGCTAATCTATATCATGTGGTCTGAATTCTACGTGATTTGAAAACGCATAAACTATAGAGATGTGTGTTACAATGCTCAACAGAAATTTTGAAACAAAATGTTTCTTGGGTGTGCCTATTTCAGCGAACGCTCGCCAGCAACACAACCAGCGCACACTCCCCCACGTGGGCCCGGCACGCAAAACGTGTAAACCCCTCGCCGTGCCCCGCCTCCAGCCGACGGTGAGGACCACCGGTCCCTTGCGCCACCGCCTCCCTGCGTAAAAGTTTCCACTCTTCGAATTGAATGCTGTGAAGATTTGAAAGCTTGATGGTTTGATTTGTAAGGTTTCTCAATCTTGGTGTTGAAAGCTCAAATGTATTGGTAATAAGCCTGGATCCACGAGTTGAAAGACCATTTTTGATTGAGTTGAAAGTTAAACTGTGAGGTGAAAGTGTTAGTTTTTTGTTGAATTTGTTTATTTAAAAGTTCAATGTTGTGGGTTGAAAGTTTGGATCTGTAGTTTTGAAAGCTCAAAAATGCACGAATTGAAAGTTAAACGCACGAATTGAAAGTTTTATTTGGAGAGATCATGATTTGAGTTGAAAGTTGGTGATTTTGTTTGGATTTTCTGTTTTTAATTGTTGAAGAAGAGGAATCGGGAAGGGAAATGAAAGCGCAGCATCTTGTCCCGACCTGGTGAGAACACGCGTTGCAATGCATGTTCGTAGGTTAGCGCTATCCAATGTTTCTTATATACTAGTGGTTTGCGCGCGCCTTGGCGCATGTTGTGTGGATATCATAGGGATATACTCATGATCTTAGAATGATGTGACAATTGGCAATGACGTTGAAAGTTTGCGAAAATACGCGTTTTCGGCAAAGTTCAGGTTCTGTCAGACCTCAGGCGGTCAAACCAGTCATGGTGACGGTTGACCGGCCGTGCCTCGGGTGGTTTATAAGGTGAACTAGCTGGCGGTCCGACCGGTCAGGGCGGCGGTTAAAACGGCTAGTGTGGCGGTCTGACCGGCTACCGCTGAGCGGTCAGACCGGCCATGAAAGTGGTTTTGGAGTTTGAGGCTGGGCCAAAAATAGAGGGTGTAGGCAAGAGAGGAGGTTCTACTGCTCTTGGTCCCATAATTTTTGGAGTCTCCAAGCAAAAGTTCTATTCGTTTGAAATTTCCAGAGAGGTTGCGGATTTCAGAGTTGGGATTTTGGCTAAGTCCCTTGGAAGCGGTCAGACCGGCCATCTGTTGGCAGTCAGACCGGTTAGGGCGGTCCGACCGGCCATGGTGGCGGTCTGATCGGTTTTGACTTAAGTCGCTGGCCTTCCTGGCAGCGATGTGTGGGTTGTTTGGTCAATTTCATGGGTTTCAGTGCATATGTGTTGCATGATGCATGGTTTGACTAACGTTGGTCAAGTTGTGAAGAACTTGTTCCCAAATTCGATTTGCTTGTCTATTGTTGTGCAGGTTGCTTGGTGGTCAACGACGGTCAACGGCGAGAATGATCAGGACTAGGCTTGGAGAGCTGAGGTTCAGAACGATCGACGATGCCGGGTGAGGTCAATGGACTCAAGCATAGTGCAGAATGGACAAGGGTGACCGAACGGGCAGTTCGGTGCGACTGGTTGGATCAAGCGGCGCGGGGGTCGGTGCAAGTGCTATGGTGGTTTCGGTGAGAGCCGGATGGGAGAGACTTGCTGACATGATGAGAGCCGCAGGATCAACCTACACGTGGCGAAGCATGGAAGTGCTTCACGAAGATTGGACTCGGTCTTTGCAAAAAGATCGAGAAGGGGTATTTTGGTAATTTTACCAAATACCGGCTTTGTTACCTTTTGCCAACCTGCGGCGCAAGATGGTGCGTGGAGAAGCGGATTAGGTCAAGAGGAGATGAAGACGACGCTTTAAAATGCGTGTGTGTGTGACCCGTTTGTGTTGGGCCTTAATGGGAGCCCATTAGGATTCATCTTCTAGAAGGTCTAAGCCTCCACTATAAATAGAGGAGGGAGGTGGCTGCACCCCCTTAACCCTTTCATTTGTTTTGAAAACCTAGTTTGTTTAGGGAGATGATAGTTGGAGGTTAGGGTTCTAGAGAGTTGGATTTGATTTTGTGCTCATGTATTGAGTCTTTGTCCTCCATTGATGGAGTGGCTGTAAACCAATACCATATCAAATCAATCCAAAGAAAGTTTTCTCAAAGATGAGTCTATTTGCTTTCTTTCTCTCTTAGTGATTTGTGGTCTTTCTTTGATCCATGAGTTTTTGGTTGGTTTCTTGCCGTAATCTAACTTGTTGCAACATGTGGGAACTCATCTAGGATTATCTTGATCATCAATCACCCACAAGCAAGTCTTTAGATCATATTTCATTTTTGACTCGGTTTTGGAGCACCCTTCATTCAAACTGAAAAAGATAGGAACTTTGGCAAGGATCTTTACGATTATCGCATAGAATAGGTTCCTAATATCCTTAGGAAGGTGTGTTTCAAGTTTCGTGAAGTTTGGAGTTACGGATCAAAAGTTACATCAATTTTTGTTTTCGTTTTTCAGACTGTTTACTATTTATCTGTCTGATTTTACTGTTCACGGTCGACCGCCTCACGTTCACCGGATCGACTGTGATCTGTTCATTAGGCTGATTCTTGAGTTTTTATTGCTTTTGTTTCAGGGTTTTGATTGGATTCAATACAAGTCTTCCATTGTGCTTGATAGATTAATCTTCATAGTTTTCATAGCTATTGGAGTGAGATTCGTATTGAATCTGATTTGGAAGAAAAAGAGATTGACCTCCTATTCACCCCCCCTCTAGTCGTCTTTTCGGTCCAACACATTGTGTTAGAAAACGTTAGAGACATGCTAGGTACTAGCATTGAATCAAAGAGTAACAATTGAAAATACTATGTTCGGCAGTAGGAATGGTGAGTTTGATGAAATAGATAGATAGGTTACAATACCATATCAATACATTATGTTAGAATAGGAATTTCTTTGTATTTTCTTATATGCCTTTTGCATTTCCTTATATATGTATGGCATATTCCTTTGTAATATCTCCTTGTATTCTTTATATATATTGCTCATTGGGCCTCACGATAGATATACAATATTTATAACATGGTATCCGATATATATATATATATATATATATATATATATATATTCCCAGGGCACTAACCTAGCTCCTTCCGCTGCCATCCCACCAACGCTGCCTGAGGACGCCGCCGCCCGACGCCACCGGAGTGCTAGCCGCCTCCTGGGGGGAACATCATCGCCGCCGCCCAATGCATGCTATCCGACGCCACCACCCGACGTCGCGCTCTCCCTACCGCCGTCGCTCGCCTGGTCACAGCCTGTGCCTGCCGGATCCATCGCCCACCCGGCCGTCATCCGCGCCCGCTGGAGCCGTCACCCGCCCGACCGCCGCTTGCGCCCGCTGAAGCTGTCGTAGGTCCGAGCAGACGCCCGTGTGCACCACTGCACTACCGGCTTCCTCCTCAACCGTATTCCCACCACCGAGGAGGCTCCGCACGCCGTGCACGTCCGGGCAACCGCCTGCGCGCACCCCTCCTTCAGTCGCCGCACCGTGGCCTCCACCTTAGCCGCCACCGCCATCCTCAACCGCCCCTGTCGACGACGTCCTCATGATTGAATCAAGTGGACAGACCTTCGTTGGTCGCCATGCCGTCCAGCGCCACCTTTCGACGGATTTTGTTCCATTATCTGTGATCCTATTCTCGAGAACAAAACTCCATGAGATGAACTACAGGTTGTGGTCCTCACTCATGGAGATCACACTCGATGGTCTTCGTCTCTAGGGATATATCACTAGTACACGACCTTCTCCGCCACTGTTGGTTTAGCCTCCTCCTAGGCAGCCTACTTCTGCACCTCCTGCAGAAGATGAGGCTACCAAGAAGGAGAGAGAGGCTGCTGCTAATGCTGCTGACACTGCTAATGAGGTTTTTCAGTATGTCATTGATGCTTTCGAGCATTGGTGTGCTAATGAGGCTCGTGTTCGATCCATCCTGGTGGTCAGCATCGACGACTCTATCCAGCCAGACATTATTAGTCTGCGGTCTACTCGTTAGATCTAGAGTACTTGCGCGAGCGATACCAGTAGAGCAGCAATGCTCAATTCTTTTCGCTTCAGCGTGAGTTGTAGACGCATCGCTAGGAGGACTCTTCCATCGTCGACTTCTACCGAGTCCTAGCCAGTCTCTGACACCAGCTAGACGGGCTGGCTTCTCTGCTCTGCCAGTATGAACCGATCTAGGTTACCAGACCCGACCAGTAATAGATGCAATCTACTACTACCACATATCAAGTATATGCGATTGATCTAGATCAAAAACTATGCAAGATGGCTCTAGTACCATTGAAGGGATACGAGTAGACTACACTAGCTGACAATTCAAAAATTCTACCATGTAAACCAGGAAGCCATGCAAGTATGAGATCATAGATCGTTACTAGTAGACGCGCAGTGCAGCGGTAGAAGAGTTGGAGCAGTCTGATCCAACGTAGAGCACGTCGATGTAGTGATCGTAGTCGATCATCCACCGTCCTCGATGCTAATCGTCTCCTCCAACAACTAATCACGATCCTTGAGAAGTCATGGATCGTCCTTGAGCACAGAAACAACCGCAGCAGTGCCTCTACAGTATCCACACGTCCAGGGATGGAAGACCACACGATAGTATGCTAGCACCAACTCGCACGACAGGGTCTCCGAGAAGATGGCAGCTAGGGTTTCGGTGGAGCGACTCACGTGACTCGTGTGTTTCCCAATAGCCTCATGCATCTCCTTATATAGAGCCTATGACGGATCCTATCTGAACTTATTTGTTTCAACCCGTTAAGTGTGTGACCCTGTAGGTTCACACATATTTGGTTGTGACTTGTAAACACCTTTTCGATCATGAATCATTAGCGGTTCCTAGCAGGACATAACGATTCCCGAATACACATAAATTATATTGGACGAACCTTAATGCAATATGATCTACGACTAAGTCCTTATCACTTACAACTAGCTCGTATTTCTATACTACCAGTTTGTATTTAGTCATGACCAGTTCATAACTCCTTATGACCAGTCCACAACCAATTAGTGATCATATTTCTACGACCAACACATATATTATACGACTAGTGCATATCTAGTCGAACTGAACGACCTGCTTGTATATTCTCCCTTTGCCTCATGATATTGAAGGGATACGGGTAGGCTACGCTAGCTGGTAATTCAAAAATTCTACCACGTAAACCAGGAAGCCATGCAAGCAAGAGATTATAGATCGTTACCACCAGACGCACGGTGCAGCGGAAGAAGAGTTGGAGCAGTCTGATCCAACGTAGAGCGCATCGATGAAGTGGTCGTAGTCGATCATCCAACGTCGAGCACGTCGATGCAGTGGTCATAGTCGATTGTCCAGTGTCCTCTCGAGTCGATCGTCTCCTCCAGCAACCTATGCAGTTCCTTATGAAGATCGCGGATCGTCCTCGAGTGCAACAACAACCGCAGTAGCACCTCTACGGTATCCACACGTTCAGGGAAGGAACACCGTACACTGGTGTGCTAGCACCAAGTCGCACGGCATGGCTCTCTCGAGAAGAAGATGGCTAGGGTTTTGGTGGAGCAACTCACGTCAATTCGTATGTCTGTTACAACCCTCCCAATAGCCTCATGCATCTCCTTATATAGTGCCCATGACAGATCTTATCCGAATACATTTGTTTCAACCCGTTAAGTGTGTGACCTTATAGGTTCATGCGTACGATTCTCGAATACACATAAATTATATCGAACGAACCTTAATACAATATGATCAACGAGTAAGTCCTTATCACTTACGACCAGCTCGTATCTCTATACGACTAGTTCATATTCAGTCATGACCAATTCGTAACTTCTTACGACCAGGTTTCGACTACTTAGTGATCATGTTCGACCAGTCTACGACTAGCTCGTATCTCTATATGACTAGTCCGTATTTGATCGAACTAAATGACCTGCTCGTGTATCCTCCCTTTGCCTCATGATATCTGGTTGAACTCTAAGTGAGATATTTGTTATCCATGGACTGTTCAATACTTTCTCGATCAAGTGTCGGATAGCTTCATGTGTGTAACATCCCCATTTTCAACTTGTGTTTCAAATGTAAGAAAATTAGTAGAAATTAAAACTTTTTCCTTACATCATGTATTTCCTGTGTGTACTAAACAATTATTGCACAGTATGGAGATACAAAGTCACAAGTGCATTGATCATCTCTGGGAAATATTTTTCCTAAGTTCTTGGGTTGATATGTGACCCTACGAAAAATTTCACAAATTTTGAGAAATTGTTTGAAGAGTTTTAGGTCAGTCAAACTTGCTTGACTTGTAGTCAAACCCTAGCTCAAAGCATTGTATAATTTCGGAGAAAAATGCTCGACATAAAAACCTCTGAAAATTTTATACAAGATCCATCTCAAGGTTAGCAAGCCCTTTGTCAAAATTTCATAAAATTTGAAGCTAGTTCTATCTCTTAAGACCCTTCAAAATCTCAATTCAAATTAAAACTCTAAACTGGTCCGAGTCGGACTTGGACCTGGACCTCAGTCTTGGTCACAGAGCAGCTTAGCAGGTGTCGGGCTCGGTCGGGTTGGCGCAGTGGTGGGCCATTGGACTTTCAAATCCGACGCTCAAAGACCTCCTCGGGTCTTTGTAAAGGACCTCCCACCCGCACGACCTCCTCGGGTTCTTTTACAAAGACAACCCTCGAGGGCCTCCCGGGACCTCCTTTGCACCTTTGCAAAGACCACCTGGCGACCTCCTCGACCCTCCACGACCACCCCTAGCGCTTGGGTGATCGTGGGGAGTCCATCTTGAGATCGTGGCTCGGACCTCCCTAAGTGTTAGGACCTCTAATACTTAGCTCAAAATTTGAGCCCTTGATTTCAATCCAGTGACTCACGACCTCTGGTGGAGCTCGTGGCCGATTTAGCCGTTGAGTTCATTTGACCGATCTTCCTATTTCTCTCACCGTCGGGTGGGCACGGCATTATCAATTTTTGTGCATGGCGAGAGAAGCGGTGCCTTGTCAATTCTAAAGTGACAACGGCTATGTCTGCCAACATTAAATGTCTGCAGCACCTTTGCTCAAAAGTCTCACGACAACCTACTCCCATCATGTCATGTGTACTTTGGCTCGATTACTGCCATTGTCTTTGCCATTTTCCCACCAGCTATATTTGAAGCCCAAGCTTGCTATCTAAGTTTCTTTAGACACTCCTTTTCAACCTAGCTCCTTTCTCGCTCTTGTGCTCAAAACACCAAAGCCTCTGCCACCATTCTTTGAACTTTGGAGCTCTCGGCGACCTCCGAGCTCCAGTGGTTCAATATTGCGATTGTTGGTGTCTTTTGTTCTCTTGGTCACCTCCAAATCTCCTAATTTGCTTTGTTTAAACCTTCACAGAGGTTGACAAAGTAGGAGCTGTTGTTCGTGGCGGGAGCTTCGTCTTCTTCACCTCCGCGACCTCCACCGTCACCGAGCTCCTGCGACCATTCTTGGGCCTCCTTCGTTCCACGGTAAGTACCTTAGTGTTGAAGCCCGGTCGTTTTGAACCTCGGTAGCTTTGTCTTCTTTGTATTTAGCCTCCTTCGGTCATCTCAGGCTGGCCGCCGGTGAGAGTGCGCTTTAGCCCTAGCTGTTGGCACCTTTAGGTTCTCCTCCCTATTTGGGACTCATCCGTGTTCTTGGTTCCGTAAGCGAGGTCCACGTCGCCCGTGCAAGCCATTGTCTGCCACGCGGGTTTTGTCACCAAAACCTCCGTTTTTAAATCATGTTCCTCGGACAACTTTAATGCTCAAATCATTGCTTATCATTTGGTGCGTTAATGGTGTCTTAATGTCGTGGAGTCACCGACGTGTGGGCCATGGGTTTAGAATTAAAGTTTGGAAATCATTAAGTGTCCTTTTAGTTTCATTTATTGTCAATCATCTAGAGCATTTAATTTGTCTTAACCGCCACCTTTTGTCGTTGTCAGGAGGTCTGCGCCATTAAATCCACTCTTGGACCTCCTCGGGCTAACCTTAACCGTCCTGACCTCTCCAAGTTTAGATCTGGGCCTTAGGATCTTTTCCGCAAAATCCTAAGTCTCTGGACCTCCCCTTGGTGGTGATCCTAGCCGTCCAGGACCACCCCTGTTAAATCTTAGCCGTATAAGACCACCTTGTGTTTCCGCAAAAGACCTTCCCCGAGGTCCTCTTTGCAAAACACCTCCTGCGGTCTTTTGTAAAAAGCCACCCCTAAAGACCTCCTTGAGGTCCTCTTTGCAAAAGACCACCCCTGGTCTTTTGTAAAGAAAACCTTCAAAACTACTCCTTGAGGTCCTCTTTGCAAAAGACCACCTCTGGTCCTTTGTGAAGAAGACCGCAAGACCTCCCCGCCTAAATCTGGGCCGTTCAGGACCTCCCCACGAAGATCTGAACCGTCCAGACCTCTCTCTATTAAACACTGTCTCATAGGACCTCCTCGCTTCATCTTAGCCGTTCGGGACCTCCCAGCGGAGATCGTGACCGTCTAGGACCTCCCTGCCGAGCTCTGGACCGTTAGATTTAGATCTAACGGGCAAGACCTCCTCGGGTAGATCTCAACCGTCCAGGACCTCCTATGGGAGATCTGAGCCGTTAAGATCTCGTCTGATCAATCGTTGACCTTTAGACTCCCTAGTGCTCGGGACCGCGGATCTTGATCGACGGTCCACGACCTCTGATAAGCGCGAGGACCTCCTTTGCGTCTTGTTGTGCGTGCACTGGTCGTAGCCATTGGATTCAAGATCTACGGCTTAGACCTCCTCGCTAGATCTTGCCGTCTAGGACCTCCTCGTTAGATTCAGACCATCAAGTCTAGATCTAACGGCTAAGACCTCCCCTTGGCGCGATGAGGTCTTTGCGCCCAGGTGCTCGTGCGGGTTTTAGCATCAGAGCTCGTGAGCCGTGCGATCTTTGATCAACGGCCCACGACCTCCCCAGTTTTTGTTGGTTTTCCAGATTTAGTCCCGAGAGCTTTTAATTGCACATATTAATTGGTTTAAACTTCAAAATTTCATATCTTTTTCTCTGTAGCTCCAAATTTAACAAACTAAAGTTCTATAAATGCATCTGTTAAAGTACTTTAGCTTAGTATAGGTTTTGCAGTAGTCTTTAATACTAAAATTAATCGTGTCTTAGATTTAAAACTTAGAAAAATCATAACTCTTCCAATATAACTCCAAATGACCTGAAATTTTATATGGGTTACCACTATACCAGTAGGTAGCTACCATAAAATTTCAGCTTCAAATCTTTCTAGAAAATGTTTTGCTACAGTGCTAATTATGGTAGAAAATAGGTTTTTAGAGAATATCTTTTGCACCACAAATCCAAATTAGGTTTTTCGGTTCCTATGCCTAGGTATATTCCTATTTTGCCTTGTGTATAAATTTAAATCGCAATTGGATAATTTTTGCTTGCTCTTTTGTTTAAGTGTTGCTCGTCTTATTGGTTGTTTTCGCTCTTTCGCTTAGGATTCGATATTTGCGGTAACCCGAGAACGACCCTCCGCAACAAATTGAGCAACGACAAGCGTGCAAGCAGTTTGATCATTTCCCATTAATCCCATTACTTTCAAAGTCTAATATTTTGTTTAACTTCTATGTATGCATTGCTATTTTGTTGTTAAATTGATTAGTTAGACCTCTAGTTGCATAATCTGTAGGTAAATAATTATCCTCTACTACCGAGCCTAGGTTATTTCTTTGTGGTTAGAGTTCGATGGATGAACTCTTATCACTTAGTAGATTTCGAATAAATATTGCTTAGCCATGCCTAGTATCGGTAGTATTGGGCGATCATCGACTTAGTCGGTGATCTTGATCACACAACTACTTATACTACTCCATTATGTCCAACCCTTGTGTTTTATTGATTTACAAATCAAAAACTGAAAACAAAACTATATCTTGACTTGGGCACAATGGTATGTTGATGTGATCTGTTGGGTGTGTGGAATGGTGCCTAAGTCCCCAAGGACCGAGTTACTTGTGTCACTAAGCCAAGCGCTTATTGCGTGCTAACCACACGAGGGGGGATATGGGACCTCTCTTGACTAAGTACTTTGGGAGGTGCTAATTATGAGCTGGTCGGTGGGTGTGTGCGTGTGTGTGTTTGTGGTGTGCGAGGGGAGCATTAGCTGTCCGGTTAGGCTGTCTAATGTATCCTTCTCCCGTGGGTTGCGGCTCTTAATTAGCATCGTCCATTGGAAGCGTCTTGTAGACTTAGCCGTGCACGCATACCAAAGGAAGTATGCTAACCGTGGTGGTGGAAGGCGGTCTATCGTGTGGGTACATTGGTACACCTGCGAGGTTAAAACTATTCGAATAGCCTCGCCCTAGGTTATGGACTTGCTTGGTAGGTCGTGCAAGAACTAGACTACAACCTTTTAAAAACTCTTTGAAAATAAGTCCGAGCCTCATCCACTTAAATAAAGCTTGCATGTAGTTAATTATAGAACGTCTTGCAGTACAAAAACAAGTTTTGTACCATCCGCCTTAATATTAATTGTTATGAGCCATGCACTTTCTTTATCCGACCATATCGATCTTATGGGGTGTATTTGCTTATCTTTATGAATTTTGTGGAGATATCATTGTTCTCTTGTTATGTTAGAAGGGAAAATCCCATATCCGAGCCCGTCCTCACAATGTGGTCGAACGTTTCGACCACCAGTGATATGGCCATGCACTTTCTTTATCCTCATCATGTTTTATAGTATACCAGAAAGCTACCTTTATAATTACCTAGTTACAGAGTAGTGTTTGGCAACCCCAAAGTGTACTATTACACATGTAGAAAATCATGCTGATCTCAGATCTAAGGATTATACATCATCATTACTTGAGACCAACTGATGACACATAAAATCATAACAATCTCAACAGTGTCTCAAGGTGGGTCAATCCAACACCATATTCTTTAACATGTATTCATATTATTGATTCGATATCTCTATATCCATGACCGGTGAAACATGGTCATCAATCAATACATGTGCTTATCGATAAGTCACTAGAGTTCCGATCAATAACATCCGACCAAGGATACATTTAGAATGACATCATATAAGTTAAAGAGCTTCACCAACAAGTCACTTACTTGTTAATCTTTATAACCAATGATTCATTCAAGGAATATAATAATATTTATTCAATAACTCATAAACATAGATGTAATACAATCATCTCTATGATTGTCTCTAGGGCACATCACCAACAGATATCTAGTTGAACTCTAGGTGAGATATATTGTCATCCATAGACTGTTTAATACTTTCTTGATCAAGTGTCAGATAACTTCACGTGGTCGACTCTTTGACTACTAGTGGCATGGTCATGTACTTTCTTTATCCAACCATATCAAGGGGCCCAAAGATATCTCTCTTGTTATGTTAGGAGGAGCAAATCTCGTATCCGACCAGTCACATCTCTTCGCATATGTCATAGTATACCTGAAAGCTACCTTTATTACTACCCAGTTATGGAGTAGTGTTTGACAGCCTCTAAATGTATTACTACACATGTAGGGAACCATGCTGATCTTAGGTCTAAGAATTATACATCATCATTGCTTGAGACCAACTGATGACACATGAAATCATAACAATCTGAACAGTGTCTCAAGGTGGGTCAATTCAACACTATATTCTCTAACATGTGTTCACATTATTGATTCGATATCCCTATATCCATGACCGGTGAAATATGGTCATCAATCAATACATGTGTTGGTCGATAAGTCACTAGAGTTCCGACTAATGACATCCGACCAGGGATACATTTAGAATGACATCATATAAGTTAAAGAGGTTCACCAACAAGTCACATACTTGTTAATCTTTATAACTGATAATTCATTCAAGGAATATGATAACATTTATTCAATAATTCAAACTCATAAATATAGACGTGATATAATCATCTCTATGATTGCCTCTAGAGCTTATCACCAACAATTGGATGCGCCTAGGTAAGGACTTAAAGGTAGCAATTCTTCTTCTCTGAATAGTTTCAGGATCATCAATGTCTGAGTTAGTCGGAGCATGCCTCGGTGGAGAGCGATCATTTTTAGGATTTCGGCCACACTCATGAAGGTGGAGATCCCGTTCACCACCAGAGGCGTCATCGCCATCACCACAGGAGCCCGAAGTGAGTGTGCGATGGAAAGCATCCCTAGCCCTGCCTCTTGAAGAGAGATTAGGATTTGAGGGGAGGATAAAGAGCTCCTAGGTGCTATTATCTCCACTCGTGTCTAAGTCCTCTTGACTCGAGGAGTAGTCGAAAGACAACGCTTAGTGACTTGGAGCAATCCCCTCCAAGAAGGGGAATTCTGGGTTATAACCATCTCCAACTAAAGGTGAACCCTGCAGAGGTGTGGTCGAATCCACAAGTGAAGCGGGTTCGACAATGTACCTCGTGGGGATAACTGAAGGGTGATGGTTATCAGGTGTTGATTAAGTCCTGAAATCATAGATTCTGGGACTTACTGTGCTAGATCAAACAGCCTCAGACGGGCTTGAACATTTGGAGAGTGAACCCTCACCGTGCTTTGTACTCGTCGTGGTGCGATCCTGATCTTAGTCGGATGGACCCTTGCTCTTTGAGGAGTCTGGTTCCTCATTTGGGTGTAATGTCATGGAGGAGATAGCTCCCTCATCAACCTTGTCCATGGCATGGTCTCCTAGGTCTGGTGAAATATCCCTGAAAACGGCGTTGCTATCGGACGAAATGATGCTCTGCTCGTACTCTGTAGCAGGCATCCATGTCAAGTTCTGCATAGTTTGACAAATCAAACTGATTCTCCTCATTCCACTCTCCTGCTATGAAAACATTATAGTTGAAAAATGAAGACAATTTGTCATAAAGGAAATGAGAAATTGGAAGATCCCCACGGTCGGCGTCAATTGTCGATGGTTTAGTATCGATCTTACGCATGAATGTTGGGGACTCTACTTGAGTTAAACAACATAGAAAAAGATATGGGGATTTTATACAGGTTCGGGTTTTCTCCTGAGAGAATAATGACACTACTTCTGTGTTGATGTATTGACTATGTTTTATATTATAGAAGAAATCACTAGAACTAGGGCTTAATGACTTCTGTCTGTTGATCATGTCTTGTGTTCGTTGTCATTATTTCTCTCCTCTATCCACCGGTTTTACTCCTTATATAGCACGTGAATGAGTGGCAGTTGTTCTGTATTAAGAGGCGTCTCACCGTTTGATGAAATACACACGTTCAATGGCGGTTATTGTTAGAGACTAATCCTCCCATGTCGCCTTACAGTTATGTCAGAGATAGAGGCTTAATATGTGCAGTTATCCCTGAGGATAACAGCACATATTAACTATTGTGTGTATGAAACACAGTGCATAAATGTCTCTAGTCGATTGGACCCACATGTCTGTAGACTTTGTTGACCATAGGGTGATCGTAGTTGACTTAGTCGTAGTAAAGCTTACAACCATAAAGTGATCGTAGTAAGGCTTACGATTATGAGGTGGTTATAAGAAATTTTATGACCACTAGGTAGTTGTAGAAGTACGTACAACCATACAGGGTGGTCGTAAAATGGTTTATGATCACTCGGCTAAGTTTCTCCCTTATTAATGATAATGGGTATCCTTACGAATAACTTGAAGATATTGCTATCTATAATAACAATTACAGATAAATAATTTAATTAATTAGGGATTATTAGCTCCTCGTCACATTTGCAATGTGCTATTTTAGTTGGTTTGAACGAGGAGAGAGAAAGGATCAAATCGATTCAATACATTGAAACCAACGATGCTTATGAATATTTCGCTGGAATCGAACCTGACTTTCGTATCGATGCCAAGAAAATAAAGAAATCGCGAGGGCCTACCTGTCAGCCCCATCCTTGCACGTCGCGTGTTGACACTACTCGACACCATCGATGGCGGATCGGGGTCGCTATCCTCATGGCTAACCACACCACACGTCGTGACCTCCACGTCGTCCTTCCCTCCATATTCGGCAGTCCGTCTCACCCTATTTTATTCTTTTATGTTTTTTATTAATATAACATGGGTCCTACATTGGAGAGAATTTTTTTCCCTAAATGCTTACCTAGCATGTGTTTAAATCAATTCAATACGCTAGAGATGGCCTCATTGCTCTGTTCCAAACGGAGACTAATTAGACGAATTAGAAAAGTAATGGTGCAGTACCGTTGCTATATAATACGGAGGACACAAATCCCTCCCACGGAAACAGGCACACTATGTCACTAGGAGGACCCGGCAACAACTAACGGTCGTGCATCCATTCGGAGCGGTCAGGCCCAGAAATATAAAAACTCCACGCCCAACATTAAAGAAAACGATTAGGATTACGTGCTGCGCAACTCGGCAGATGAGTCGCAGGGCCCCGATGCACGATTTAATCCTGTGGTGTGGTGCTGCCGTTTCCTCTCCTATTTTAGTCCCTCGGTCCAACCCAAAACGACCAGACCACCCGTACAAACGGGGCGGCGTAACTTGTACCACCGCTCCACCATTTGCACGAGCTTGGTAGCACTAGGCCACTAGCCGGAGCCTCGACTCCAGTGCAACCGCCACCTCCTCCGTTTACGCCGCCGGCGAGTCCAAACCCCGTGTTCCGGAGATCGACCGACGCCGTACACGGCAAACACGCCGTACGCGAGCCCAGGCGGCTAAAGACTCCAAAACGGGCACAGCGACGGAGGAGTGCACAGCTCATCGCGGATACATTGTCCCCTTGCTCCCTCCGCCCGTGCCACCTGAGCCCCGCTATTGGGGCGCCGTGGGAACCGCCGCTGGAGGCGGGGCCTCGCCCGCTCCACGCGCCGGCGGGAGTCGGAGTTAACGCACCCGTGAAGCGTCGGCGGCGAAGGGGCCTTAGGGCGGTGGCGGGTTAAAGGTGGCCCCGTTTCTTGAGGCGAGGCGAGGCGAGGAGAGGGGGAAGGTTCGGGTGGTTTCTGAGGCCATGGGGGGCTCCAAGGGGGCGGAAAAGGCCGGTGGCGGCGAGGATTGGTGCTACCAGTTCGGAAATAAGGTGAAAATCTGCCCCTCCTGGATTTTGGGGCAAGTATTCAGGGTTTTGCTTCAGTTGAATCATTTTTTAGCTTCAAGGTTAAGACCCTTTGAAATTTTGCTCCAAGAATGGAGTGTTTCGGGTGGCATTGCTGCTCCTTTGGTTTGGTTCATCCAATTTATGTGTGCGGTCATCGCTAATGTTAGTTTCATCGCATATCTTACAAATTACAATCCTGGGTTAAACTTAAAAGATTGCGTTTTTTTTTGGTGAGAGCTCCGTGAGGAGAAGAAAGGGGGAAAGGGAAGCGCTTCTCTTACTTAATGCCAGACGTTTCGATTTCGTTTTTTTACTCTATTTATTGGTACTATTCTGTACTGAAAAAGTTCAGAGCTCATAATAGGTGAGATTGATTTTCCGAAATTCCTTTTCTTCATTTGGATTGAAGTTTGTTAGATTATGTGTCGTTCTATAGTTATTAAGTGTACTTGTCTAATACAAATTGGTGGATAAGTTAGGAATATGTTATTCTCTTGTTTCATTTCTGTATTCATTACTAGTTGGTTGCCTAAATTAGGAAGTCATTTAATTTATCATTCATGCTTATCAGTTCCTATTTGCCAATTTGATGGCTACGTTTGGCTTGTTAGGTTAACTGTATGTTGTTTCTAGTTTTCCATTGGACTTTGGTCAGTAGTATTTCCTATTTCTTTTGTCATTACTTTCCGTATGATTAAGTTAGTAAAAAATTACAAAATTATTATATTATAAAAATACTTATCATGACAAATCTAATGATACTATTATCTCGAAACAAATCTAAATAGTTTTTCATATAGTATTAGTCAAAGTTAGAAAAGTTTAACCACACGTTTTCTAAGACGTACATTTCTGAACGGAGGGAGTAACATATTGAGTTGGAATAAATCTGGAGCAGAGTAGCGCAGTTATGAAAGGGAATATTCAAGATCTTTAAAGGGGGTTTTTGATTCATTGTCTTATGTTCCGTTATTATTGTGAAGGAAGGTGATTTTTAACAGTACATGGGCCATTTAGCCTCTTTTTCTTTTTTTCTTTTTTATTTGGGGGGGGGGGGGGGCACAAGTGGGTTCAGGAAAAATGACCAGATAGCTTTTGAAGGTAGCTTTTGAAATCTAATCCTTCTTGTTTATGTTCTGGATTAAGCCAAAAATGATGCTTCTGAGGTCACACTGATGCAAAAAAAAATCTTCAAAATATCTATCGATGATAACTTGTTCCTCTGATGCATAAAGTTAAAAGAAAACAAAATATTAGCTTCAAAATGTTGCAAGATAGAGAGCTCTGACTGAATAAGCTATATTTTATTTCTAGTGATGAACTTGGACTGATTGGAACTTGTTTGCAGGATACACTGATTTTGAAGACTCCAAAGAAGTCACCCCTTGCATTGAGAATGGTTGTTTTTGCTATGACTATGATCTGCGGGATATTTATTTGTTCAATTTGTATGAAGCAATTAGGAAGTGACAGCTGGTCAAGAATAGTGAAGATCGAAGTTGTAGAACAGCCATGTAATAAGTCTGTAGTTCCTCCTTCTGAGGTTCAGTTTGTGCATTATCCACAACCAATAACTTACAGCAGGTGACAGTTGTGCTCAAGTTTAAGCTATCTATACTTGGCTTGTGTAATGTCTAATACTAATTTCATTTTGTAGGAATGAATGCATGTGTACCCCTGTCCGATTCTTTGCAATTATCTCGTCACAGCGATCTGGAAGTGGCTGGTTTGAAACCCTTCTTAACAGCCATGTTAATGTTAGCTCCAATGGTGAAATCTTCTCTACAAAAGAAAGGAGAAGTAACATTTCATCTATAATAAACACCTTGGATAAGGTGTACAATTTGGATTGGAATAGTAGTGCTTCCAAGAATGAGTGCACTGCTGCTGTTGGCTTCAAGTGGATGCTTAATCAGGTGAGGATTTGGATCAGTTTTATGCATTTTCTTCAAGTACTGTTGTGGACTTATTGTCAAAAGCAACATATACATGTCCCCTTGAGATGCTTGTGACTTAGGTACGTTTTAAGGGATCTCATGTTGCAAGTAATTGAGATGGGTCTGCTTGGTAGTTAGAAATTGCCAGCTTGCATTCTGTTAATTCTTGTGTGCACTCGTGAATACATTGGTTTTCTGCGTGATTTATGCATCCTGTTCTTCTCAGGGGAATCAGAAATATGTTAGCCTTCTCATTGCCAGTGTAGTAACATCTGTTGTGTACACAAGACAATTATGATCCTAGTTCTGTTGATTTATTTTGCACTACTCTCTAACTATCTTGATGGACCATACTGAAATACATCCTATTGTTGAACAGTTCATAATTTCCATATATGGTTAGAAAATGAAATCCTTTTACACTGTCAAGATCTTGACAATGACATGGTTACATTGCACTGTGTAGTCCTTCTGTTTTATGATTCTGTGTTAATTTCATTCAAACATTTGTCCTTGTTGTGTGCGGAACTCCAGATGAGGTCACACATGACTGTGAAGTTTTTTTTTTATTTAAAAAAGGGATTTTTAAGGTTTAATTGATGGCATTTTGACACTGATATCTTCAAAATGATTAAGAGAACATGAAAATTGCTATCGATTGTGAAGGTTAATTGATAGAAAATTTGATATTCTCTGTTATCCTTTTGAAGATGTCAGCATTCTTGGAACTGATGTCGTCTAGTTCCTCCATGTTAAAACAAAGTACGCTGTGCGTGCTGTTATGTGATAGTTTTGATAGTTTTAAGTAGGGCGCTCATATAGATTGCTACAATCTCCACAGGCAGCATCTTTCTACAGTCTACAGAGTGTTTTGTACTTTTCCTTCATGGCCTCAGCATATTCGTCTGAATACTGTTTTTGGGTAGACAGATTAATTAATAAGTCATGCACATAACTGAAATGTTAATCAGAACAAGCATTCTTCTGACAATATATGTCTCCAGGGTCTTGTGGCAAATCATGCAGATATAGTTGATTACTTCAACCGAAGGGGAGTGTCTGCAGTATTTCTCTTCAGAAGGAATCTCCTCCGTCGGTTGGTATCACAACTAGCCAACAATCATGACAGATACCTTAAGCAATTAAACGGAACACATAAGGCCCATGTTCACACAAGAGATGAGGTAGTGCTCTACGAAATATCTTTCAACTCTGGCTTGCACATTTCTGCAGTCTCTTAAGCTGTTTCTTTTATTTCACAGGCCAATATACTAGCAAGATATAAGCCCAAGCTCAACACAACATCATTAATTTGGAGCCTGAAACAAGCAGATGACTACACTCGTGATGCTCTTGAAAACCTAAAGAGCATCCACCACATTACTATCTACTATGAGGATCTCATCCGAAACAGAACAGTGAGTTCTTTTTTATTAATCAGTTGTAATTTTTGTTGCCTTTCCGCACCTGGCATATAAGTACTACGTTGATTTGCACTTGCAGAAGCTTGTTGATGTCCTGGATTTCCTCAAAGTGCCAAGGAGGAAACTAGTCAGCCGGCATGTGAAGATACACACGAAACCGCTATGGGGGCAAATTGAAAATTGGGATGAAGTCTATAATGCTCTGAATGGTACCCAGTACGAGAGCTTCTTGAACGCCGACTACAGAATATGACAATGTGCCCTCCACATTTCATGTGTAGATATTGCCCTTTCTCTGTTCTTCTTTTCTTTTTCAAATAGCCGGCCTTGATGTGCCTGGCAAATTTTTTGATATGGTGAAGGCGCCTTTGCCACGGTTGCTTACGAGTTCTTTGATAGGTCCACTAATTGTTATACCTGTTTTTTTGATGTTTTTTTTTTGTAACTGATGCTCAAGCTTCAGATCTTTTGTATTCCACTGCTTGTCATATAGTCATATCCCGTGTCCATACCGTGTTTCTAATTCTCTTATCAAAAGTGGTTGTGCAATTTTGTTGGTGGTCATATGCTTCGGGAATGCAAAAATCGGCCTAATATCCATGTGAGCCACTTGTCTATCTCAACGTGCCTTCCAGTTCACGGTAATGCTGCTGTATGGATGTGATGTTAATGGAATATCCTGCACTTGCGATTCGGAACGGTAACCGTGATATTTGGCTACGCAAAGGAATGCAAAAATCGGCCCGATATCTTTGCTTAGTTTTACTTTTGGCATCAGCACTTTGTGAAGAGTGAAGCGATTAAGATCAAGCGGGCATGTACATGCATGCACAGATCTGTTTGCATAACCACCATGATTGTACATATGTTCAAGGCATAATGTGCTATCCAAATCGCCTATCAGCACCTACCGTTTAGACAGATTTGAGCCTGCATCTTGCATAGATGTCACCAGCAAGGTCTGAAAACGGGCGAAAACTACCAGGAAACTTTCTGACGATTATGCCATCTCTTTCTGATTCAGACATTTGCTGGAAGTTCCTTTTTGATTTAGACGCTCGGTGTTGACTGACTTTTCATGAGTCTAGACACTAGGACTGTCTCCATCGATCTTCTAATTTCTGCCCAATGCTTGAAGTAGCTTTTGGAGCTTTGGTAAGCAATTTTTGGTAATACACGTATTTCTGTACCTCGATAAACTGCGTGCCTTTTTTTTTTCTTTTCAAAAAACTGTGTGATTTTTTATTAGTTTGTAAAAGAAGTTCAGTATTATACCCATGGGTTTGTACTTTCGGAAAATCCCTATTATGTATGTACCGGCCGGGATGATTCGTATGTTACGTACGTGGAGGACCATAGGAAAAGCCCAAGAGTCAGATTTAGTTGCTAAGCCGAGTTCTTGGTTAGATAAGCTAAGTGGCTTGAGGGAGGAATTATAATGGATTTTATTTGTTCTTTATTTTAGATGGATTTGAATAAGTTGGAATTCTCCAAAGTTTTTATTTACAATAAATAATAATTCTCAGATTTAAAAAAATAGAAAAAGTGGGCTAAGAATTAGACCTTAGACCATTGCTCCTAAGACCCGAGGCCCAGCTCCGCCTCTGCATACTATCCTTGCATCGATGATGAACCTTGCTGATATTGAACATTCATTGCAGGTTGATAAAATGGCTATCAATGATTTGTCATGGATGCCTCATAGATAGCCAGCATAAAGTATCCAAAATTTGGGGAAATGTGAACTATTGTTTAATTTACGTTAATTTAGGAAAATGTACTTTGCTCTGAATTAGCCCCTGATGCTGAATGATTCCTCTCCGGTTGACTAACTGATCGTGGTATGTTGCTTAATTTGGTTCAACCTGACTTGAGTTGGTGAGGTCGACGTACAGTTCTACCACCTGCCAAGTTGTCTGTGATTGCGTCTTTTGAAATATCATCTGCCATCCTCTATCTTCATATAGGGGATCAGCTGAAAATAATGTGGTCCAGCCTTCCAGGAGCTCCCATATCAAATTCAGATTGGATCCTCATTGTACATTGATCCTCGAGAATCCAAGTCCTCGATGAATCTCATTCTTGACGTCTTCTGACGTGGTAGTCTAGGATGTCGGAAAAGTGATTTTGGGAGGAATATTGTACTCATGAGCACCGGTATCTCCATATTGGGTTTGCCCCTCGATATATGCAAGGACAATTATCGTTTCTTTCAGCTAAGCCTACAAAAAGAAAGAAATAAAATAATTAAGAAATTTCAATTCAATTCAGTGATTCAAGCTTTCAACGATCTAGAACTAATACATGTCTCCATATATATGGGCATGCCGCTTCGCTAAAAAAATAGTTATACTAATGCAAAGATCAATTAACTTCCACGCTCAGTTGATCTAGTGCCCATAACGCTAATGAAGGCATGTTAGGGAGAACAACCCTAATGATTCTCTCAATAATTAGTATCTAGTTAATCTAAAAGAAAGGAATCTAGTCTATATGTATATTTGATTATAACAAAGACCTGTACAGTAGACATGGGTAGTAAGAATTAAAAAGGAAATAGATTCTCAGCATTGAAGGTCTCAACGCAGAGGATACGATCTTCACCGTCGTCTGATAAAAAAGTGAAGGTCTATATGAAAGCTACAGTGCTCTTACTACAGTAAAATGCTATCGTGGTTGCTACACTACCTATATCAACACTGTTCACATAGTGATACTCTGCATTACAGAGAGGATTCGGATCCTAACAAGAGGGCATAAATCAAAACCATTGCATCACATGAAACTCTGTTGCCATTACCTCGATCTCCGAACACGGGAGCAGCCGGCAGCCAGGGGCGGCAAATAGGGAGTAGCAGCAACGTTGAACAAAAGTAGGGCAAGACATCCACAACGGATCCGGATCCTTTGCCGTAATGTAGAGAATCACCGTGTAAACAGTGATCTAGTGGATGTGAAATGCTCTATAGTGGTACTGTAGCCAGCACAGTAGAAACAATGAAATTTTCATTGTAGCAAAAAAGCTATAGCTTTAAATCTGGACTTTTACTTTTTGATTGGATAGTGGAGATTGTCTGCTAATATCGAGTACTATAGATCTTTCGCATTGAAAACTTTAATACAGATGATCGTTTCCACTACCGCAACACAGAACCCGTCATCGAAGGCTGACGTGGATGATTTCTTGGTCTAACCAAACCAACACAGGAAAAAAAGTTATCTGGGACGGGGCCTTGAATCCCATATCGTAAGGTCCCTCATTGGGTTTGTGCCATGTGTACTGGTCAATCTCAAGGCATTGTCTCAAGACTGCTTGTTCCTTGCCCTCCGCCGCCTCTTCCCATTCCCCGGAAGAAAACAGACGGGCGCCCTCCCTGCTACCAGTGGCAGATCTAGGATTTTTAAAATGGGTGTTCGAAGTTATAAACATGTTGTAGAATGTAAAACATAAATGTTCATAATCATAACATAAAAAATAACAAGGTTCAAATTATTTTTACTAGAGACAACATGTCAAATAATTTAGAAAAATTACAAAATAATTAAGATAATTACAATCTAACTCTACGTTCCTTCATAGCTTGGAAGCGAGATATGATGTCATCATCCTTAACGTGCACAAAAAATTCTCATTTTGCTTTGATAAAATGGCTTGGTCAATCCCTTATGAAATTTTAGCCCTGTTGATTGTAATCCAAAGTCATTACCCATAATTATTTTTTCCTGATCATTCTCTATTTGGCTAGAGGAGCTAGGCGATACTAGTCAATCTGTGATCTTACCATGGAGAGACGACTACCACACTTCGCAATCAGAAGGGTAAACATACGAGGGTGCATTTCTGTCATAGCGCAGTACAAACAAGCCCTTTCAAGCCTCACCAGTAATATACTAATATTTTAAGTCAGATTCAATCAGATGGTCAACATAACAACTCCAAAAGAAATAAGTTTTCTAAGAGCGCATCAGGCAACCAGGAGATAATGGGGTTGGGAGTCAAGAGGTTAAATGCTTAAAACAATCGGCTGAAATGCATACCAGCAGGCTTCTCCATTTTGAGCCAGGCCATCTCATGGGGTCTACTTCACTAATGCCTGCAATAATTCCAGAGCGCCTACAACACAGGAAGTAAGACTCCATAAAATACTGTACAAAAGCGAATTTTAGTTGGGTTGAAAAGGACATACCTCTCATTAACATCTTCACTCTCGTACTGAATCTTAAACCTCATTCCAATACAAAAAGGATGGTTCAAGCCTTTCAGGAACTTCCAGTATGGAACAATAAATTCTGATGCAGTAGCCCTGTAGAGTCCAAGAATTCAGATAAAAAATGTTAAAGGAAATTCTGATGCAATGTGAATATCTGACTCAACTACAAGTTTTTCAATGCCAATATAAATATATCTCTCCCCTAACTTTCCTCTTTGCCTTTTATCTCAAATTCTCAATTACTCAATCCTTCGGTCCAGAGACTGCTTCGGTCCTTCCTCTTGCTCCAGCCGAACTCCCCAGGACCCCTCCATCTTCTTCTTCTTGCTTGCTTTTCTTTTCCCCCAAATCCCCATGGGTGCTTCCTCGGTTCCTCCTACCTGGCTGCCCTCTGGGCTCCGTCCCGGCGCCGCCTCCGGCCTCCGGCGTGCCGGTGCTCGCATCACTTCCCCTGCCCCCTAGTGTCCTCCCGCGCGGCTCGCCTGCTCGGCGCTCACGGCTCACCCCTGCCCCGCCGGCCGCCGCTCGTCGCGTCGTCGCGCGCGCCGCGGGAGAGGAGAGGCGAGGCGCTCAGCGCCGGCCGCTGCCGCAGGATTTCATCCACGAAGGGTCAAGGGATCTAGGGATGGGTTGGGCGTGGCGCTCGGTCGCTGCAGGTTGGGCCGTGGTGGCGTGGTGCTTGGTGGGCTTTGGCGCTTTCTTTGGTGGCACGGTGGGGCGTGGGGTGGTTTGGCCAGTCGGTGCGTGCGCTGGTCGATTGTTGGAGTTTCTGTGCTGTCTAAATACAAATTTTAAGTATTTACTAGTATATATACCTAATATATACTGGAGCTTTTTTCAAAAATAATGGGTGTACATCTGTACACCCATGTCCCTATACTGGATCCGCCCTGGCCTGCTACCCTTCGTCTTGCCGAAGTGCTTGCGCCCCCCGCCCAACAAACTGCCCATCTCGCAGACAACCGCCCATATCGCAGCCCAGGAAAAGCAAGACCACACGTGATTCACAAGAGACAAGCAATAAGTAAGTGACAATGGCTATCCTTCCAATATATGATACGATGATAATGGCAAAGAATTTACAGAGCAACTATCAAGGTGAGAAAGTGGAAAGAAACAGAGGAAGGCATGGAAAGGAGCACTAGGTGAAGATGAAGCACTCCATGGACACCGAGGGAGGGGTCTGTTCCCGTGTGCCCTCCGCTATTTCCTTGTGCTCTCCTCCTCCCGCCAATGCCGCCTCGTCCAGTTTGTTTCTGACCTCCCGTGCGGCCTGTTCGCCGCCGCTGCTGTATCGCGGATTGGTTCGCTCGGGAGTGTTGTTCTCCTTCTCTGCCATGCGCGTGGCGCCCAGGCTAGTGCTCGCTTGCCGGCGGATAGCGCCGTTTGCTGCTGGAGAGGCGAGAGGGCGCCATAGGGAGTCCGGCCGCCTGTCAGACCGCTCGTCGGTGTCGGCCTCCCTAGAGGAGCTAGTCTCCTCTAACGGCGCTCTCGACAGCCCCCTCATCGCGGACAGTGAGAACCTGCCACTAAGACACCTGATGCCGGAGACCCCATGGACAGCAGCCGGAGCGGCGGTGGGGCCGAGAGGTGTTAGAAATAATATACTGATGAATAGGGATAAGAGATACGAATTTTACATAAAAAACTCTTGCAGAAAAAAAAATCACAGACGTCAATCGGCGATGATCACTATATGAGAAGCGTTTACAAAACGCCGAGGATTACAATGAGGCGTCAACTCTCCCCGTACGGCTTGCAAGAGGTATATAAAGGGGTAAAAGGACTTAGAGTCCAAGTAAGAAATTAATCCGCTAATATGGTAACTAATCCGAATACTTCCATATTAGAAATTCGGATTACAATTCAACAATCTCCACCTTGAGACGAATTTTCTTGCAGCATAATGAAGAATCATCAATCATCAAATATCTCCAGAATAAGATAAAAATCACCGTGCGCCAATTAGTCTTTAGGACTAAACTGTAACACCAACTAAGCTTGGACAAAACTCAAACTTAGTAACAGGAACTGGTTTTATCATCATATCAGTTGGATTATCATGAATACTTATCTTGCACACCTTAACATCACCTTGAGCAATAACACCTCGAATAAAATGATATCTCACATCAATGTGCTTTGTTCTCTTATGGATCATCTGATCCTTTGTAAGACATATAGCACTCTGACTATCACAAAATATAATAGTGCAAGAATTATCTTCACAAAGCTTAGTGTACAAACCTCTCAACCAAATAGATTCTTTACAAGCTTCAGAAATAGCCATATATTCTGCTTCAGTAGTAGATAAGGTAACAGCAGCTTGCAAACTTGCCTTCTAACTAACAGCACAATCACTAATGGTGAAAACATAACCTGTGAGAGACATACTCTTGTCCAAATCACTAGCATAATCAGAGTAAACATAACCAACAAGTCCATCTCTAGAATTCCCAAACTGCAAACAAGCATTAGAAGTGCCACGCAAATATCTGAAAATCCACTGAACTGGTTTCCAATGCTCTTTTCTAGGATTAGCCATGTATCTACTAACAACACTCAGTGCATGAGATAAATCAGGACGAGAACAGACCATGGCATACATAAGAGAACCAACTGCACTGGAATATGAAACTCTAGACATGTACTCAATATCATAATCTGACTTAGGACATAAGGTTGAAGATAATCTGAAATGCGTAGTTAATGGAGTACTCACTGGTTTTGCATCATGCATATTAAAACGATGAAGAACCTTCTCAATATAACCTTTTTGACTAAGGTATAACTTACCAGATTTTCTCTCTCTGATAATCTCCATGTCAAGAATTTTCTTTCCTACACATAAGCCCTTCATCTCAAATTCATTACTCAATTGTGCTTTCAGTTTTGCTATTTCTGACTTATCTTTTGCAGCAATCAACATATCATCAACATAGAGAAGCAAATAAATGGTTGAATCATTAACAGTCTTTAAATAAACACAGCTGTCATAATTAGACCACTTAAAATCATGAGAGAGCATAAATGAGTCAAATCTATTGTACCATTGCCTAAGAGATTGTTTTAAATCATAAAGAGATTTCTTAATCTACAAACAAGGTGTTCTTTTTCAGGAATAACAAAACCCTCAGGTTGGTCCATATAAATGTCTTCTTCTAACTCCCCATATAAGAATGCAGTTTTAACATCTAATTGCTCAAGTTTATAATCATGCATGGCAACAATACTGAATAAAGTGCGAATAGAACTATGCTTCACAACTGGGGAAAATACATCATTAAAATCAATACCTGGAATCTAACTATAACCTTTAGCAACCAACTTTGCTTTATACCTTGCTGGTTCAGTAGAAGAAATGTATTCCTTTCTTTTGAAAATCCACTTGCAATGAACATGCTTTTTCTCCTTTGGCAATTTCACTAGTTTCCAAGTGCCATTCTTTTCAAGTGACTCCATCTCGTCATACATTGCAGCTATCCACTTATTACAATCAGTAGAGCTAATAGCTTCAGAGTATGATGAAGGTTCTGTATTACCTTTAATTTCTTCTGCCACACTTAAAGTATAAGCAATAATATTAGCTTTATCAATCAACCTCTTTGGTGGATTAATCTCTCTCCTAGGTCTGTCAACTACAATAGACCATTGTGATGCCTGCTCAATAATAGGTGCATCATGAACAACAATATTTTCGTTATCTGATGTGTCACCTGAACCAACAGAGTGCTCCACCTGACCACTTGAATTCTGCTCACTCTCAACAGGAGCATTAGTGGGCAGTTTATTAGGAAGCATAGCAGATTCATTAAAGACAACGTTTCTGCTAATCACAACCTTCTTTGTTTCAGGATTCCATAACTTATATCCTTTAACACCAGATTTATAACCAAGAAAGATGCACTTAATAGCTCTAGGCTCTAATTTTCCATTATCAACATGAGCATAAGCAGTACAACAAAAAACTCTCAATTCTGAATAATTTATTGGGGAATCAGACCATACCTCAATTGGAGTCTTCTTTTCAATTGCAATATTGGGTGACCGATTAATAAGATAGCAAGCAGTGGAAGCGGCTTCATCCCAAAAACGCCTATGCAAAACTGCATTAGACAACATGCAACGAGCCTTGAAAATGATGGTTCTGTTCATACGCTCAGCTACACCATTTTGTTGAGGAGTACCAGGAACGGTGTAATACCTAACAATACCTTCAGTCTTGTAATATAATTCAAATTCTTCAGAACAGAATTCCATCCCATTATAAGTGCGAAGTTTCTTTACTTTCTTTTTAGTTTGTCTTTCAATCATAGTCTTCCAGTCTTTAAATACTGAAAATGCTTCTGACTTATGCTTCAAGAAATAAGGCCACACTCTTCTAGAATAATCATCAATAATTGTTAACATATAACGAACACTTCCTAGAGATGTCTTGTGAGATAGCCCCCATAAATCAGAATACACATAATCCAAAATATCTTCTGTTGTATGAACTGAAGTATTAAATCTCACCCTCTTGTGTTTGCCAAACACGCAATGCTCACAAAAATTCAGCTTGCCGATACTATGTCCATCAAGGAATCCTCTCTTACTCAATTCTGCCAAACCAAGTTCACTCATATGCCCAAGACGCATATGCCAGATATTAGTAGCATCAGAATCAGATAATGAACTTGAAATTACATCAACATTACCTGACATTGTAGTACCTCGCAGATGGTACATATTGACAGATTTAATATCAGCTTTCATCACAATAAGAGAGCATTTTGATACCTTTAAAACTCCACATTCACCAGAATACCTGCACCCTTTAGCATCAAGAGTACTCAAAGAGATGAGGTTCCTTTTTAAATCTGGAATGTGTCTCACATCTGTCAAAGTTCTGACAATGCCATCAAACATCTTGATCTGAACTGAACCAATTACTGCAACCTTACAAGATGAGTTATCACCCATCAACACAGTATCACCTTCAATAGGATCATAGGTGGCAAACCAATCCTTATTAAGACACATATGAAAGGTACAGACAGAATCAAGAATCTATTCATCATTGGTTTTAGCACATCTAGCAAAGGCAACAAGAACATCTCCATTAGAATTATCATCAGTAGTCATTAGTAGCAATGGAGGCTTTACCTTCATCATCTGGTTTACCTTTTGGCTTATAATGGCCAATTCTCTTTTCTTTATTCTGCAGCTTCCAGCATTCAGAGATGTCGTGCCAACTTTTCTTGCAGTATTTGCACGACTTGTACTTGCCTCTAGATTTCGACCGGTTCTTGTAGCCGTTCGAACTTTTGCCTCGAGGTCCATTATTTGAGTTCTTCTCATTTTGCCTGCCACGAATAAACAAGTCTTCTCTTTTCGAGCTTGAATTTTCAGAATATACTATCTGTTTCATCTTCTCCTTAGCATGCAAAGCTTCATAAACTTCATTAACAGTGAGAGTATCTCTACTATATAATATGGTATCTCTGAAATTTGAAAAAAAAACTAGGCAGGGAACACAAAAGAATAAGACCCAGATCTTCATCCTCATATTTTACCTCCATCGACTCTAGGTCGGCAACGATCTCTTTAAACACCGAAAGATGATCAAGCACAGATTCTCCTTCTTGCAATTTGTGAGAGTATAATTTCTGCTTGAGATGTATCTTGTTGGTAAGATCCTTTGTCATGCAAATTTGTTCCAACTTCAGCCATAATGCAGCAGATGTCTTCTCCTTCAAAATCTCCTACAAAATATTATTTGATAAATGAAGGTGAATCTGAGATAAAGCCTTACGGTCTTTACGCTTCTCATCTGCGGTCCATGTGCTAGGTTGTTTCGCAAAATATTTCAATGCATCATCCAAATCTATCTGTACCAACACAACCCTCATCTTAACTTGCCACAGCAAAAATCTTGTGTCTCGATCCAGGAGTGGAAGATCATACTTCAAAGTCGTCATGAGGAATAAAACCTAAAAATTGCTAGTACTGATCTATGTAAACCTAGCAAAAATCACGACCTTTTTGGTACACCTTCTGTGTACGCAGAACAAAGATCTTCGAAAAATCCTGGTACGATTCTCGTGTGCACGGAGCAAATATCTCCAAAAGAGCAACTTCACGTGATTGTGATTCAACAGGATGACTTATTATGATATTAAATCTGAATTTGGATCCTTACGGGAATAAAGAAAGGATACTTGGGACCTGTGCTTTTGCTAGAGATGCTTTCGCTCGGGAGTATTTGGTTTTGGACTGCTGTCCTTGTTCGACACTCGTCTCGGCAGATGCATGTTCGGACCAAAGACTACAGGACCGAAGGACGGTTGCTGGCGCTTCGCTTGGACCGAAGCGACGTCAAGCGGATGGGCGTTGCTGACGCGCCGAGACGTCGTGCGGACGGATGGACCGAGGACGAGCGAACGCAGGCGCACTTGGCCGAGGCGAGGAAGGCACGCCGCGCGAGACGATGCTAGTGCCTCGGGACCGAAGACTGAAGCCGACGTGAGCGAAGACACGCCGCGCGACAGGTGGAGACGGAGACGCGCTGCTGCGCATAGATGCGAGACGGCGGCAGCATCAGATGGATCTATTTTTTTCGTACCTCTCGAATCCTAATCTTTGTGTTCTGATACTACTTGTTAGAAATAATACACGGATTAATAGAGACAAGAGACACAAAATTTACATGAAAAACTCTTGCGGAAAAAAACCACGGACGCCAATCGGCGATGATCACTATATGAGGAGTGTTTACAAAACGCCGGGATTATAATGAGGCGTCAGACGTCAACTCTCCGTGCGGCTTACAAGAGGTATATAAAGGGGTAAAAGGACTTAGAATCCAAGTAAGAAACTAATCCGCTAATATAGCAACTAATTCGGATACTTCCATATTAGAAATTCGGATCACAATTCAACAAGGGGGCATGATTTGGCATATTCAGTTGGGGTTGTCAATCGTTTCATGGAAACTCATACTACGAGGCATCTCCAAGTAGTGAAGCAAATATTGCACTTCGTTAAGGGCACAGTAGATTGTGGTCTTGAGTATAGTAGTAGGGATTTTCAAGAGGTCTTGTATGGTTACAGTGATAGCAGCTTCGCTAATGATATTAAAGATCGGAAAAGCACCACATGGATGGTGTTTTACTATTGTGATAATGTGGTGATTTGGGGGTTACGCAAGCAGATTGTATCTCTCTCATCCTACGAAGCAGAGTATATCACAGCCACGATGACAACTTGTCAAGGTATTTGGCTATGATACCTTTTGATTGAACTCCTTGGTGATCAAGAGGAAGATACTGTAGTGTTATTTCTTGATAACAAGTCTACCATTGCACTTGCTAAGAATCCAGTTTTTCATGACCGAAGCAAACACATTGAGACTAGGTTCCACTTCATCAGGGAGTGTGTGGAGAAGAAGCAAAATTGAAGTGAAGTTTATCTGCACTAATTTGCAGCGAGTAGATGCATTGACAAAGAGTTTGAGTCGCACTAAATTCATGGAGATGAGCGATCAAATTGGCGTCAAGAATTTGGCTTTATTTTGTCAAGCTTAGGGGGGAGCATGTTGGTAATAATCATCGTTAAGATTGAGTAGTTTGTAACATGAGCGTATGATGAAGATATGTTCTTATCTTCTACATTCTGGTTATAGGAGTTTGATTTCATTACATTTGTTACTTAGGCTATGTAAGTTGTAATTCAGCTGTTGCATAAGGAATCGCAAAAACAAGAATCTCGTTCTTGCATACCCATAAGCATCTTCTTCAAGCCTGTCATGTTCTTCCCACGACATATACTTGTGAGCGTTCCTAGTAGTTTGAGATCGAACATTTGGCATAAGATCTTTGCAATGCCAAAGCATATGCCATCGCCGAGCAAGAGTGAGATCGACGAGCTATCTGACATGGCGTCATCGAAAGCTCCAGCGAGGGAGGGAAGTGTGTCCCTCCAATACCCGTTGCTCATGAGGAGCGACTACGTGGTGTGGGCGATCAAGAAGAAAGTATTCATGAAGGCGCATTGAGTGTGGGATGCGATCGACTCGGAGTTGGAGGTCGACAATCGCAAAGATCGGATGGCCCTTGCTGCCATCTATCAGGTGATCCCGGAGGAGACTCTCTTGCTGTTAGCCAAGAAGGAAACAACGAGAGAGGCATGGATGACAATGAAGACGATGCACACACTACTACAAAAAGGCTAATACTGGACGCCTGATCACAAACAGTTGACTAAAATCGTCTGTATTAAACACAATTACAGATGGTTTTGGTTTAACAACCATCTGTGTTACTTTCTGTGCTAAAAACCATCTATGAAGAGGTAATATCACAGACGGTTCATGTTAAAAACTATCTGTGAAGTATCACAGATGGTTCTTAACAAGAACCATCTGTGATATTACCCTGATAATATCATAGCCGGTTCTAGTTCAGAATCGTCTGTGATATTTCACAGACGATTTTTAGCATTATCCGTCTGTGATTTTCCATCCTCATCACAGACAGTTTCTATAAAAAACCATATGCGATAATCTCATTTATTGCAGACCCAATCCTCACAGATTGATCTATCTTAAATTCCAGCTCTGTTCTCGCTACTGCTGGAGGTGGGGCTTTGAGGTGATTTGGTGAAAGGAGACCACAGAATTAGTAATTTGTTCTTGACTATCGATGGTTAGTACGTAATTTGTTCCTTGCATTATATTCTAGATTTTGCTTGGTAAAGAGAGAATTAAATGTGGTTTCACTACTACACAAAATGTCATCACAGACGGTTCTAAAACGTCATCACAGACGGTTTTGTGAACCGTCTGTATTTATGTGTCTGTGATAATAGGCGGTTATCACAGACGGTTTTCTAACCGTTTGTGAATATAGCTATCACAGACCGTTCTTGTTCAGAACTGTCTGTGATAGTCTATTTTCACAGACAGTTTCGAATAAGAACTGTATGTGATAGTAATTTTTACACACGGTTCTTGTTCAGAACCGTCTGTGATAGTTTTTTGTATTACAAAAAAAATTTGGATTGCTTGCTGCTCAAACCTGCATGAGGACTAAGCAGCTTCCTCGTTACTTGTCTAGTTGCACGCGCGCACGTAGTTGAAAAAAAATAGAGAAGAAGATCGTATATATGCAGATGCGGTGAGTACATAATAGTAAACATGCAACAACAACAAGAAGAAATTAGTCGGCCTTGAACATCATGGGGATGTAGGTGTTGGTAGCAGCGGAGGTGAGGGCATCGGCAAGGCAATACTTGTGCATGATCTAGTTGGTCTTGGTGTCCCTTGTAGAAAAAAAAACATGGAGCCAAAATTTGAAGGTTTAACATCTACATTGGCAAAATATCAACAGTCAGTGCAGATACTTACACTGGCCAAAGTTTGGTTGATTAGCTAGCATGTACTCCATCAAACACCACTTACTAATGCAAGAATGGCGTGACAATCATATTTAATCACAAGGGCAATGTTTAGGTTGAGATGAAACAATTCTATACTTACGTACCTTCCAGTAGCTGGTGGAGGAGAGGGTGATGGGCTTGTCGGTGCCGGTGGCCTTCCAGTAGCCGGAGCCGGTGGCGCGGTTGGGGCAGACGCCGTTGGGATACTTGTGGTCCCGAGGGCTGAAGAAGTACCACTCACCCTCCCCATGGAAGACAAGGTTGGGGTGGCCTCTCCCGCCGTTGGGATATTTAAGGACAACGCTAAAATATTTTGCCTCCCGCGCACGCGTTCAAAATTTTTCGAGCTCTCGCGCTGTGAATCACAAACAGTTTCATACAAAAACAGTATCGATGACATATCACAGACGGTTACGAACCGTCTGTGATAAGTATCTCATCACAGATGGTTTTTTGATACGAACCGTCTGTGATAAGCATCTTATCACAGACGGTTTGTATAAAAAATCGTCTGTGATTTGGGATTTTCCTTACTTTGTGATTTTACCATGGCTTAGAATTTTCCTTACTCTCTGATTTTCCAAAGGAACCGTCTGCGATGAGATGTCTGCTATAGTCTGTTTTGTAGTAGTGTTTAGATCGATAAAGAGAGAATTGAAGATGGTTTAGATCTAGCTTTTTGTGTTGTTTTGCGAGTGTTGGCTTCTTGCCATCTAAAGTTGGGCATGGGCTATCTATAATGACATATCAAAACTTGCATCTCTATAGTATACTAATTAATTAATTCAATATCTAACACCAAATTGTTATATGCGTCGCGTAGATGGTCCGAAGTTGGATGTACACTGGCAACCGTGTGAGTGAAGAGTACATTAACGGCGTGTCTTCTTTTACAAGAGCTGCCGAGGAGGATATGTTGAATAAGGGGGTGGAATATATGTACTGTCCATGCATTGATCACGAGAATCTGAAGATGTTTAAGAACCGAGCGCAGATTGAAGCACACTTGATTTAAAGGGGTTTCAAAAAGGGTTATACACGTTGGACCAGTCACGGTGAAGAGAAGATTATACAGGAAAGTAGTAATAATGACATCGCTGACGAAGTCAACGATATGCCGCTGGATGATGTCGATTGTGGTTCTGATTCGGATAGGCTGCACGATGACAATCTAGATCAGATACTTTGTGATGCAGAAGGGAACTGCGATGAGAAGGAGTATGTTAAATTCTAGGGCTTGATGGAGGACTCGGAGAAACCTGTGTTCCCAGGTGGCAAGCCGGAATACACAAGGTTGTCATTTGTGTTTGAACTACTGAAATTGAAGGCAAGCAACGGTTGGTCCGACAAGAGTTTCACAGCGCTATTAGGTCTCTTAGCGGACATGTTTTTGGATGGAAACGAGTTGCCCAAAACCACCTACAAAGCCAAGAAGGTTCTTTGTCCATTGGGAATGGAAGTAGAAAGAGTACATGCATGTCCGAACGGCTGTATCCTCTACCGTAATGAGTATGTAAACATGCATGTATGTCCAGTGTGTAACGCATCCAAATACAAGCGTAAGAATCAATCAGATGATGGCGAGGGAATCGAGGTGAAGAAAGGACCTCTTGCTAAGGTGGCGTGGTATCTTCCTATAATTCCCCGTTTGAAGCGGTTTTTTACGAACCCAAAGGATGCAAAACGGCTGCATTGGCACTCAGAGGAGCGTAAGAATGGCGAAAGCATTGGCACTCGGAGGAGCGTAAGAATGGATGGAATGAAGCTAAGACACCCTACATCTACGATTTCCTTGCCGGTGGAGAAACATCAATAGGAGTTTTATGTGACTTGATGGAAGATCTAAAAACCGAGGAATATAAGGTTTAGATTGAGTATAGATGGAATGAATCCTTTCGGTAACATGATCCATCCATTATGTAATAGCACTTGGCGTGAGGTATCTCAGGAATTAAAAGAGAAACATCTACAACTTTCCTCCTTGGTTGTGTATAAAGAGGAAGTATGTTTTGTTGTTAATATTTATTCAAGGGAGAAAAACAAGAAGGGAATGATATTTATGTGTACATAGCACCATTGATGGGAGATCTAAAAGTATTGCGTGGGTTTTTTCGTGTGGGTTAAAAATATGAAAGGGAATTTGGTAGAATCTGAAAGTTCACCCAACTAGGTTATTGTAGGTAATTCGATAACCTTTTCAGATTGATAAAGAACGATCAATTTGGAGTTACCTATTAAAAGTTATGGTCATTTTAGTTTTGCTGTTCGATTGTGTAGGCAGTTTCTGTACTGAAAGTTCAGACAATGGTTAGCCTAATATTATGGCCGAATTGGTTTATCGTGTCAACTAGAGTATTGTAGATTATTCAGTTAAGAATTTACAGAAATTGGGTTTACCTCATTTTGACTTCCAGTTCATGAGTTATGTCATTTACCGTGCTGCTGTCCAGAATCAGTATATGGCAGGAAAGCGTTGTTTTCGGTTTCAGCTTTGTAAACTCGTTTTGAGTCGTCAAGTAAGCGTTGTAGAATGCCGATTAGTAGCGCTGAGTATATTATGTCTTAATTGAAATTATTTTACCTGTTTAGGAGGTGAAGCCTCAGGTTTAGGAGTATCGACTTTGTCGGCCAACGCGTCGCATCGTGGAAGGCAAGTAAATGTAGCGGTTGTGCTACGGTTTAACCCGTTTTCTTACTATTTGCACTATGCATGATTGACGTAATGTTAAATGATATGCCATGGTTACATGTTTTCCAAGTAAAAATGTGGTGGCAAGATATTAATCAATTGCTATGTTTGGATGAGTTTGGGTAATATCGTGGTAATTCACTTAATGAGCCAAATGCGGAATATGAAAATAAACTCAAGGTGGACATGTTGTTAATTCCTTGTGGTTATTTTCATGATGATCATGTGGTGGTCTATGTGATAGAGTTCCATCTATATCGATTGATTTTGATCTTGGTGAATCGGTGTGGGTTATGTGGTAATGGTCTTATGACACGATGGTATTGTGCTTAATGAGACACATGTGGATTATGAGAAAATATTCATGATGAGTATGTTGTTGACCTTCGTGGTTAAATTCTTGTGGTTTATGATTATCATATCATTCATGACATATCATGACATTTGCATTGTGGATGTCGCGCTTATAGCGCGGCCGCACGTACAACATCGTGCATTGTCAGTAAGACGATGCATACCTTTACCTTGTTGGGTAAAGGTGCAATGGAGCATAACATACATATGCATTACATTGTGGAAAGATCATTTGCATACTTGTGCAAGATATTGAGGTGAAGTTATTTTTGCAAACAAACGCAACTTCACAGTTGCAATGTGAAATTGACTCACGAGAGTCTCTTGTGGTATGAGTAATGTGGTTGTGGTTGTGGAATGGGGTTCACCCCTTGTGGTATGGTAGAGGTTGTGGTTGTGGCATGAGATTCTTCTCTCTTGTGGTAATTGTGGATAGCATTGTGGATGCGAGAAATAGTAAAGTTATGAGGTAAAACACGCTAATACTTTATTGTCATTGGTAGTGGTAGTGGTGATTAACATGGAGCAGTTGATCAAGATTCAATTGTTAATATTTTACTATCTTTGGTAGTAAATATGGTTGGGGTATAGGTATGGGATACGTTTACAAATGAGAGAACTTCACTTTACGCTCCTTACTATTACGCTCCACTAATAAAGGATTATCTGCCTTTGCTAATATGTCGGGCTAGAGTACAAAAGGGGCCAAAGCCTGTACTCACTACTTAGATGATACCGAGAGTGTGTGGTTGAAGCACTCACGCAAAACCGTGTACATGTGTCACCGTAGGTTCCTTCGGAGGGCTCACTCATACCGCAGGATGAAGAAACACTTCGACGGAGAGAAGGAGGACAGTTCAGCTCTAAGGCATTTAAGCAGAAAAGAAGTCTATGATATGGTTAAGGATTTAGATATTGTGCTCGGAAAGGGAGGTAAATTGAGGACCCGTGAGAAGAACATCTGGAAGAAGAGATCAATATTTTGGAACTTACCTTATTGGGAGCACCTAGAAGTTCGCCACTGCATCGATGTCATGCACATAGAGAAGAATATATGTGACATCTTGATTGGTCTCTTACTGAACATTCGTGACAAAACAAAGGATGGTGTCAACGCACGGCTTGACTTGGTTGATATGGACATCAGACCTGAGTTAGTGTCGGGACCCAGAATTACGATTCTGAACCCTCTGTGTATAATGCACTAGTCTAGGATCACGCTAAAACACATAGTTACAACATAGATGAATACCGATCCACACCAGCGATTAATAAAGTAAACGATTAATTTGAATAACAAATAAGGGTTTTTGACCTTATGGTCGAGTTTACAACTTAATGAGCCACGCAGGTCTAACAGAGAATAAATAGCAGGGGAACAGAAATGACTCCAGCGGAAATTCCATTAATTACCACAGACAACTAACTGGGATCCAAACCTCCACGATCAGTAACCTTCGACAAACTCCTCCTCGAAAGCAGGCGAAGACTCCTCCTCTTCTGTAGGTTTGGGCGCAAGTTTTACAACAAGCGTGAGTACACAACCGTACTCGCAAGTCATACCACAGAATGCAATTTATAGATGATGGCTTATTCCAAAGGAATGGCTTCTATAGTTATTTTGCGAAAATGCAACATTTGCAAATGAATACAATAATAGATTGAAATGTAACTCAAAAGCAAAGAGACAATAAATAATTTAACAGTTATTTTCACAAAGACACAAAGCTAATCAGATTAATTCATATAGCCATATGACTTGGGTCACACAGCTCCCATCCCAAATGTTTTATGAAAATCTACCCCTCGTGTGCAATCCCCGAGCATTGTCCATGACCGCGGACACGGCTATTCGAATAGATTAAATTAACACTCTGCAAAGTTTGTACACTTTACCCACACGATACAACTAGTGTAGCTAGCACTAATCATAACAAAACAGTTCAGAGACTTCATCTCAAACATTGACATTCCTAGTGTGCTTTATCGCCAGACCAACCCACAAAGAAAGCTAGTCTGACACACACCGTTGGACCTGAAGACGGCGAACCGCTCATAAATGTGTACTACCTAGTAGTCCACACCTCCATCCTGTCACAAAGCCTAACCTATCAACCTGAACATCAATGTCGAGACTCTATAACTTACTAAGTCAGGTCCATCCCATCAGGCATGTGGTCGTACAGTAAGGCTCAGTTCAATGGCGCACAAAGTTAAGTCCTTAATCGACCAAGGCAAGACTTTCATTTTCTAACTATGCCACAAAGATTATCATTCCGATTCACGAAGTCTACCAAATCACTTAGTATCCATCACTTGCCTTAGTCCAAATCTTTTACCACCCAGATGATTTTAGTGCAACACATGCTATCACAAAGTAATAACATATAGCACACAGTTTTACATAAAGTTCCATAGTCACTTAGTCAATTTATAATTGCAACTCAAATTATATGTGTGACTCGTAGCATGGCTAAGCAACACTACTCGTATCTAACCAACCCACGTTGGTGCTATAATAATACCAACTAATTAATAAACCAAGCCAGGGTGACAAAGATTGTGACATACAAAGACAAAGTGGATATAACAGATTGGATAATAACTATACCCAAAAGTATTTTAAATAAGTAATTAAAGTAAATGCAATAATTTGAATTAAAGTACTTTGAAAACTGTAACATCCCAATATTTAGACTTGGGTTTCAAATGTAAGAAAATGGGTAGAAATTAAAACTTTTTCCTACATCATGTATTTCCTGTTGTACCAAGCAATTCTTGTACAAAAGTTATGGAAATACAAAGTCACAAGTCTTTTTAATCCAAAATCTCAGTTTCCAAAAACAATCTTGTCAAACCTTTGGATCATCTCCTGGAAATACTTTTCCTAAGTTCTAGGATTGATGTGTGACCCCTCTGAAAAATTTCACAATTTTTAGAAATTGTTTGAATGCTTTTGGAGGCAAGTCAATCCAATTTAAACTCTGGTCAAAGCTTGGTCCAGCAGCATTGTAGAATTTTTGGGGGAATTTGTGCAACACCAAAACCTCTGAAAATTTTACACAAGGTTAATATTTGAGTCAGAAAGCTCTTGTAAAATTTTCAGAATTTTTGGAGTCAATTTGCTACCTCAACCAATTTCCCCAAAGTTCAGCTCTTTTAAAAATAAAAAATTAGAACTCTGGTTCGAGTCAGACTCGAGCTCGATCCCGAGCCCAACTCGACCAACTCGGTCAGACCAGGTGCGCTTAGTCGCGCTCGGGCGCGTAGGGCCGAGCCGTGGGATCAACATCCAACGGCCACGACCACCCCCTACCCCCTTTTTCACCTCGGGACCTCCCGGGCGCCCACAATCGCCCGATTTTGATCTAGCCGCCACGACCTCCCCTCCTCCTCCCCTATCGTTTTTCTAAGTACCAGAGATCTGAGATCTTAGCCGTCCACGTCTTATCCATCGGCCAACAGTCGCCCGAGTGTATTATGGGTCATCTTCAACCTCTGGACGTGCGTGAGCAGTAGGGGAGTGAAGGAGATGTCACTTCATGCTCCCTACGGCCGTCCTAGTGACATTAAGAGCTATGGGGGACATGATTCGGCAGTGCTATGCCCTAACCTACCCTCTTCCACCTTTTTCACTTTCGGCAATGTCTCGAGCCATGCTCCTTTTGTCCCCCAAAGGACTCCTTGTCAAACCCTAACCCTTTCAAAGCTTTTTAAGCACCCTCAGCACCTCCTAGTATGTCTTTAGACCACCCTCAAGCTCCACCTCCAATTGTAGAGCTTAACACCCCCAAACCCGAAAATACACCATTGTTGACCGTGGAGTTCCTTTGGTGTTCTTGGTGCCCCAGTGGTTCTCCCCACAATTCTTTGCACCATTTCTATCTCCTCACTATCTTGAGCATATCCCCTCACTTGGTTTTGGATTTGATTCGCAGGATCTGTCCAATTTGGGGTTGGTTCAATTTCGGCCGAAATTGGACATTTTCTTCCTCAGCTCAGGTGAGTGGCCTATTTTTGAATTAATTGTTCCAGTAGCTTCTGTGAACCATAATGAAGCTCTATTGATACTTGGGTACCACTCAATTTGCTCAGGGTGCCATTTTCCACCTCTCTTCTCCAAGTCCGTGAGCTCCTCCGGACCATTGCTCGGCCAACTTTCTAGGCTTCCCTCCATCCAGGTAGATTCTTATTAGTCCGTAGATGTCTGGGAAGCCATTCCTTTTGACCACCCCGAAGCCTTCGGTCGTTTTCGAGTTGCAGTAAAGAGTCCCTTTTTCGTTTTCCGGCTAGCCGGCGTTCTGGACCACCGCCGGCGGCGAGGTTGCCCCCATTAGGTTCATAGCGCTATTGCGATTCCATTTCGATTCGTGTTGGCGCGCGCGCGGGATCACGGCGGCAAGCGTTGAAGTCGCATGGGTTTTGGGAGGAAACTCCCATTTCGTCAAAATTTGGACAACATTAATGCCCAATCAGTGTTAATCATTGGGTATTAATGGTGTCTCAATCGCGCTTTGTGTCGCTGCTGCTGTAGGCCGAGTCTTTAAGTCCCGCGAGCGGTTCCGCGCACCATTAATGTTAAAACCGGTGTTTAATGGGTTTTGCCATTAATTCTTGTCGAAAGGTCTTTTCTCGATCACTTACGCGTGGGCCTCAACCTATCGTTGTCGTATCTTTGAACCGCGCCTGGACCACCTTCACGACCTCCTAGATTTGATCTCCACCGTTAAGGACCTCTTAGTGTAATCTTGGCCAGTTAAATGACCTCCTAGAGTTAGATCTGGGCCGTTAGATCTTTTGTGCAAAATCCTTAGCTGTAAGGACCTCCCCTGGTCCTATCCTAGCCATTTAGAGCCTCCATAGATCTAATCTGGGCCGTAGGAGCACCCTTGGTGTTTCCGTAAAAGACCTCCCCTGGTCATTTTACAAAGACCACCCCAGGACCACTTCAGGGTCCTCTTTGCAAAAAGACCTCCCACTGGTCCTTGTTCAGAGAAGCTAAGTCACAGGACCTCTTTTGGGCAGATCTGGACCGTTGAAGACCTCCTCGTGGAGATCGTAGCCGTCCAGACCTCTCTCTATAAAACCTTATCGCTTTAGACCTCCCCCACCTCGATCTGGACCGTTCAGGACCTCCCCAGATCCATCTGAGCCGTCCAGACCTCCTCCCGCTAAAACCCTGTCGCATCGGACCTCCCTCGATTAAATCTGGATCGTTCAAGACCTCCCCAGTAGATCTTGACCGTCTCGACCTCCTCCGATTAGATCCTTCGCTTGAGGACCTCCCCGTAGCTCTGGACCGTTGGATCTCCATCTAACGGTCTAGACCTCCTCAGCTCTTTAGCTCTGTCGGTTGAGATCTTGGCTGTTAAGACCTCCTCGGTAAATCTTAGCCGCCAAGACCTCCCCTTCTTTAGATCTCACCGTTCAGACCTCCTTCGCTTGATCGTGACCGTTAAGACCTCCCTTGTGAGATCTTAGCCGTCGGGACCTCCTCGGTGGACTTAAGCCGTAGGACCTCCCCCTGAAGATCTAGACCGTCGGGACCTCCCCCGAGAAATCCTGACCGTCTAGACCTCCTCCGTGGGTTTTGAAGCTCTAGGACCTCCCCTAGTGCTCGGGACCACCAGATCTTGATCTGACGGCCATGACCTCCTATGCGCGCGAGGAGCTCCTCTCGCGTGCGCTGTGCGTCCATCTCGTCGGGACCATTAGATCCAATCTTAACGGCCACGACCTCCCCATTCTCTCCAGTTCTTTTGGACCTCCCCGAGAGCTCCAATTTTCAAAGTATTTCAGTGTTTTAAATTTCTAAAGTGCATAACTTTGTCATTTTAGCACCTTTTTGATTGATTCAAATTTCATTAGCTCCGAAATAAAATGAATTATAATCTGAGGATGCATTTAGTCTCTTTTCGGCAGCAGAAAATGATATAAGCTGAGTTAACTTGCTTCAACCTAAAATGTTGTCTAGAAACTCATTAAAAGATATAAAATGCATAACCTTTTCTCCGTTTATCCATTATGAGCAAACTAAACTTTGTTAAAATCCCTCTGGTAATGTCCTTTAAATTAGCATAAGTTTTGTTCATGTTAGTGCTCCTGCAAAACGAAATATGCTAGTTGTACAACTTAAGAAAATCTTAACTAATTCATTATAACTTCAAATTGTGCAAACTCAGTTTTGCTGACCTTAGGATGACATATTCTACCTACCATAAAAATTGCAGGCTTTAGATCACTCCAGAAATTTATGCCATGAACAGTAACAGATAGGATTTTAAATGGAATTTAGGGGCTGAGAGGATTTAGTTTTGCCATAACTTTTTCATACTTAATCCAAATGAAGTGATTCTTGTTTCTAAAATTGTCTAAAATCATAATCTTGCTGCTGTATGAATTTCTTGGTATTTGGAGAACTTTTGCTGTTAAGTTTTATTTGGAGTTCTTGTTCTTATTTGATTATCGCCTTTTCGCGTTAGGTTCCGAAGGAATTATTGTTTACGTGAGTGAATCCTTTGCAGCAAGAAAGTGATCTATAGCAAGGCAAGCAGTTTGATCATATCCACTCAATCCCATTACTTTTAAAATCTAATACTTTGTTTTACTCGTACGTATGCATGCTTTTGTGTCAATGATTAATTTTGTCGATTAGAGGTAGTTAATCCCATTGCATTATTGCCCTGAAATTGTTCACCCCTGCCACTACCTTAGGAATATTATCCTCACTGGTGAATTAGAGCCCGGTGAATGATTTAGGGCCTTTTATTTGTCTTTACGATATGATGCTTAGCAATGCTTAGATACCGGTAGAATTTGGGCGGTTATCGACTTATGTCGGTAACCTTGATCACACAAAACTTGCTATTACTTTTAATCTATACCTTGTGCTTTGTTTATTTGTGAAAACTAAAAATGAAAACAAAATGATTTGGACTTGGGCACAATGGTAAGATGGTGTGAATTGGGTGTGACTGGAATGGTTCCCGAGTCAACAAGGACCGAACATCTTGTTACACTAAACCAAGCAATTATTGCGTGCTAACCACACTAGAGGGTATGGGACCTCTCTTGACTTAGTACTTTGGCGTGTATTGGCTACGGGTCGCAGGAGGGTGTGTGTGTGCTGTGTTGTGGTAAAATGAGGTGATTATGTGCTGGGAGCATTGTAGTTGTCCAAAAAGCTTTACCCCGAGGGGTAGTTGTCTTTTTGGCTTTACAATGTAAGCGTATGGGTTTCTATCCATACGAGCGACTCGTAGTTGATACATAATATTGGAAATGTCTCGTAGGACTTAGCCGTGCCGGCATACCTTTGGTAGTGTGCTAAATCATGTGGCTTAAAGGCGGTCTGAGGTGTGGGTACATTGGTACACCCCTGCAGGGTTAAAACTATTCGAATAGCCTCGTCCTAGGTTATGTACACGCTTGGCAAGGTCTTTCAAGAGTTAGACTACAACCTTTTAATTAAAACTTGATGGTTGGTATGAATGGATGTTCATACTATTGTGTGGTGACTATTGGGTTAGTCACTTTCAGGTTGTCTTTATTGTTGTTATTATTATTTGTATCGCTGTTATTTCAACAATTACAAATAGTTTGTCAAATTGCTTTGAATCTATTACATTATTGCAAATGAAAACTTGCTCTATGCTAAAAGTCAGTCCAGAGCCCCCTCCACTTATATAAAGCTTGCATGTAGTTAATTATAGTTTTGTTACCTTTACACGTCAGTCTTGCGAGTACAAAAATAATTTTTGTACTCAGTTGTTTTGCTTAATGTTTTTGTTGCAGAGAAAGAAGGTGAGCCCCAAGGGCTTCCCTTTGGTGAGATGTGCTTCCGGTTTGACGACTAGCTTGGCGGCCCGGTCGGTTGCCCTATGGTTATGTGGCTAACCGGTTGGTTTTTGTCTTAGCCATCTTATGGAACTTTCGCTTCCGCTGTTAATGTTACTTGTTGTAATAACTTTATATTATGTATGTCTTTCGCCTGAATTGTTATATCGTGATGTATGGAATTGATGTATGATTTTATTACGGAGTGTGTATACTGCAATCCTGGGAAGTATACATATCTCGAGGCTTGGTTTATTTGAATTGTGATGCTAGAGTCAATGGAAGGCTAAGCATTACAAGTCGAATAAATCGGGGTCCTCACAAAGTTGGTATCAGAGCCATACTGACCGTAGAAACCCCTAGCTTGGTCGTCTTTAGGATATTTTGAAAACTTATTTTCAAGTGTCAAATGGTTTATGAAAATTTAAGTAGATTCTCAGATTTTACTTCTCATCTATCTTAGCTTGCTCATCTCACCTTATTCTTGATTGACTTTGGAAAGTTGTTTTCCTTCTCATCTCCTTTTCAAAGATAGTTGTTTAATCGATTAAATTGGTTCTAGGGAAACCATGAGAGCTTTAAATTGAAGTGTTAGCTGTTTTGGAGTGAAGATTAGGAGCTCCTGAAGCTTCAAATTTTGGCCAGAAGAGGGAAGACAAAATCTAGGCAGCAAGCAAGAATTTCTGGACAGCTAGTATTAATAGTATACAGGGCTAAAAATGAGAGGTTAATACAACTAAAACTTGTGGGGATAAAAGGGATAAGAAGTGATATGATTTAACTATGTACCTAACCCTCTGTTAGTGGCTGTTGCCCTGTTTTGTTGGCTGAACCGAACCACATTGAGGTGCTGAAATCTGATTTCCTAAAAACAGTTGCTCGTTCTCCATATGAGTTAGTCATTTTGAAATCAGTTTTGAAGACGAGTTGTGCATTTGATTTTATGCTGGTTTTAAGCTTTTGGTATTCATTCTGTAGAGATATTAATTGGTTTTCCTTTACCTACAGTGTTCAGGCTTGTCCCTTATCTATCTTAGTACTGTTCCCACCCCAACCTTCAGTTGAATTCCCTAGCTGATCGCTCACCTACCTTGTTCTTATATGCTTTAGATGGGCAGCTGGTATTTGGTCAAGGAGACGCGTGCGGAGTACATGGACGGGTATCCCACACTGCTGCGAGATATGATGTGGCGCGCCAATTTCACCTACCAGCCAGAGTATGCCATCTACCGCCGGGACCGAGGACCTGGAATGGAAGAATATCGATGCGTGGTCAACGTCATCGCAAGACAAGTGACCGGCAGTGTTCCGTACAACTTTGAAGTTCACGCCACCTCCGAAGCCATGGCCATTCAAGAAGCTGCCAGCAGGGTTATGAGCCAGCTTCGCCATGACTTGACGGAATTGTCTCAGCCGCCCTACGACCATTTTCCCTAAAGAGGTTATGAAGAGGACGTAAACACATTCGCTGAAATCCAGTTCGGAGAAGACCCTCAAGTGCGCCAGTTGGCGAGGTTGGTCCACATCATGGACCAAGTTCATCGCTGCAATCTGTTTGAGTTGTCAGAAACTCGGCGCCGTCTCAGGGAGGCCCAGGAGTACCTCAGGATCGGGGTTATCATGAACCGCATTCCTCACAATGTGCTTTATGGTGCCAATGAGACCTCCCTAGCTGCTGCGGCACCACCCGAGTTTCGACTTCCTAAAGTGACAGGGCCAGTGCCTGTCTATGGGCCGCGCTGCCAAGTCCGCATGACAGCAGGATTTCCTAGCAATCGGAGGCTCGATCCTCCGAGAGGTCATGTTTCTTTATTAGGATCCCCGAGGCGTCTCTTCAACCCTTTGTCTCCCCTGGACACCGGGTCACCTAGAGCTCATCTTCTGGACGAATTCCCTGTGAACTTCGACAGGGATGACCACATCTAGGCGTATGGGAACTACCATGAAAATTGTATCCAGCTTATAGCTGTCCTTTGGAAAAATGTAATAGGATAGCACCCATCCAGTCGTGTATGTTGTGTAAGACTCTGTTGTGGGGGCAGTAGCCTTATCCATTCCTCAATTAACTAAAAAGGAGTCTTTTATGCCAGGACTAAATGGGTGCTCTTTAATTTGAATGGCGCTTCTCCTTCCCTCTATGTCCAAGGGCATCACATACCTATTATTGCCTCAAGTTCTGCGGCCTTAGTGGCCATAGTCTTTCTAACCGACTAGCTGCGGAGGGATGACTCCGTATAGAAACATCAATAGGAGTTTTGCGGATTCGGTGCGGAACCGAGGAATATAAGGTTTAGATTGAGTATAGATGGAATGAATCCTTTCGGTAACATGAGAACCAACATAGCACTTGGCCCGTGACTCTCTACATCTACAACTTTCCTCCTTGGTTGTGTATAAAGAGGAAGTATGTTTTGTTGTTAATACTTATTCAAGGGCCGAAGCAAACTGGGAATGATATTTATGTGTACATAGCACCATTGATGGAAGATCTAAAAATACTGTGGGTTAAAGGGGTACAGGTATAGGATACGTACAAATGAGAGAACTTCACTTTACGCTCCTTACTATTCTGCACCATAAAGGATTATCCTGCCTTTGCTAATATGTCGGGCTAGAGTACAAAAGGGGCCAAAGCCTGTACTCACTACTTAGATGATACCGAGAGTGTGTGGTTGAAGCACTCACGCAAAACCGTGTACATGTGTCACCGTAGGTTCCTTCGGAGGGCTCACTCATACCGCAGGATGAAGAAACACTTCGACGGAGAGAAGGAGGACAGTTCAGCTCTAAGGCATTTAAGCAGAAAAGAAGTCTATGATATGGTTAAGGATTTAGATATTGTGCTCGGAAAGGGAGGTAAATTGAGGACCCGTGAGAAGAACATCTGGAAGAAGAGATCAATATTTTGGGACTTACCTTATTGGGAGCACCTAGAAGTTCGCCACTGCATCGATGTCATGCACATAGAGAAGAATGTATGTGACAGCTTGATTGGTCTCTTACTGAACATTCGTGACAAAACAAAGGATGGTGTCAACGCACGACTTGACTTGGTTGATATGGACATCAGACCTGAGTTAGTGTCGGGACCCAGAATTACGATTCTGAACCCTCTGTGTATAATGCACTAGTCTAGGATCACGCTAATACACATAGTTACAACATAGATGAATACCGATCCATACCAGCGATTAATAAAGTAAACGATTAATTTGAATAACAAATAAGGGTTTTTGACCTTATGGTCGAGTTTACAACTTAATGAGCCACGCAGGGCTAACAGAGAATAAATAGCAGCGGAACAGAAATGACTCCAGCGGAAATTCCATTAATTACCACAGACAACCAACTGGGATCCAAACCTCAACGATCAGTAACCTTCGACAAACTCCTCCTCGAAAGCAGGCGAAGACTCCTCCTCTTCTGTAGGTTTGGGCGCAAGTTTTACAACAAGCGTGAGTACACAACCGTACTCGCAAGTCATACCACAGAATGCAATTATAGATGATGGCTTATTCCAAAGGAATGGCTTCTATAGTTATTTTGCGAAAATGCAACATTTGCAATTGAATACAATAATAGATTGAAATGTAACTCAAAAGCAAAGAGACAATAAATAATTTAACAGTTATTTTCACAAAGACACAAAGCTAATCAGATTAATTCATATAGCCATATGACTTGGGTCACAGAGCTCCCATCCCAAATGTTTTATGAAAATCTACCCCTCGTGTGAAATCCCCGAGCATTGTCCATGACCGCGGACACGGCTATTCGAATAGATTAAATTAATACTCTGCAAAGTTTGTACACTTTACCCACACGACACAACTAGTGTAGCTAGCACTAATCATAACAAAACAGTTCGGAGACTTCATCTCAAACATTGACATTCCCAGTGTGCTTTACCGCCAGACCAACCCACAAAGAAAGCTAGTCTGACACACACCGTTGGACCTGAAGACGACAAACCGCTCATAAATGTGTACTACCTGGTAGTCCACACCTCCATCCTGTCACAAAGCCTAACCTATCAACATGAACATCAATATCGAGACTCTATAACTTACTAAGTCAGGTCCATCCCATCAGGCATGTGGTCGTACAGTAAGACTCAGTTCAATGGCGCACAAAGTTAAGTCCTTAATCGACCAAGGCAAGACTTTCATTTTCTAACTATGCCACAAAGATTATCACTCCGATTCACGAAGTCTACCAAATCACTTAGTATCCATCACTTGCCTTAGTCCAAATCTTTTACCACCCAGATGATTTTAGTGCAACACATGCTATCACAAAGTAATAACATATAGCACACGGTTTTACACAAAGTTCCATAGTCACTTAGTCAATTTATAATTGCAACTCAAATTATATGTGTGACTCGTAGCATGGCTAAGCAACACTACTCGTATCTAACCAACCCACGTTGGTGCTATAATAATACCAACTAATTAATAAACCAAGCTAGGGTGACAAAGATTGTGACATACAAAGACAAAGTGGATATAACAGATTGGATAATAACTATACCCAAAAGTATTTTAAATAAGTAATTAAAGTAAATGCAATAATTTGAATTAAAGTACTTTGAAAACTGGGTTCAAGATGATCAAAGGTATAACTTGCCTTGGAAAAGGTCTAGGTACTGATCTTGGCCTTGAGGTGCTTCTCCTCCAACAAAGTTCCCCGAAGTATCGACGTCTACTCTCAAACGAAGCAAATAAACAAAACAAATAAATCATAGAGGCAAAACAAGCTCTAAAAATTAAATAAAAAATCTCAAATAAATAGATCTCGAATTTAGATGAATTTAAGAATTTGAATGAGCTCAATCGAAGTTCGGATGCAAAAGATATGAGCTTTGGAAGTTTGAATCTAAAAGAAAACCCTAAAAACTGAATTAACCGATTAATCCGAATTATTTCTTAAAAGAAAAATTGGGTTAATGTGTAAGGATGACGTCAACAAAGAATTTCGGGAATAAAAGAATTAACTAACATGTGGGACCCACACGTCAGTATCACGGCTCACGATAGACTGGGTCTACCGAGCCTCGGGATCTGGCGGGGTGGACTGCCACGCGTGCACACACGTGGCGCACACGAGGGCACTGACGCGGCGCCACAGAGGGCGACACGTACGCATGGGGCTGAGCTGGACGCTGACGTGGATGACGGCAACGCGACGGTGCTCGGGAACCAAGGGCAACGGCGAACGGCGGTTCGCCGATGAGGGTGGGTGGTACCATAGTGTAGAGGGGACTAATGTGAACCTATTGGTGCAGGTGGTGGTCGGTGGCGAGCTTGAGGCAGCAGAGACCTTCGGGTTTTGTTGAACGGGAGCTCCGGTGGTGCTCCGGCGATGCGAAGGGGCTCTGGAGGTAGAGGCTGCGACGGTGGATCCGGCGGTGTGCTCCATGACGACACGGCGATGACGGCGGCGGCGCAATCGAAGAAAAGCTTCTCGGCGGCGACAACCCTAAAGCTTGGATTACGGCGGCACTAGAGCTCTAGAGCGGCAGTGGCATGAGGTTTTGGGATGCGGTGAGAATGGGGCACCTGAGGCTGCCTTTTATATGGGCCGGGGTGCACCCAGGCGACGGGATACGATCGTGGGTTTGGCGGTGAGGTGGCGGCGAACGTGCGTGTACCGGTCGCGGGGATGAGGGGGGTCGTGGGGTTGAGGCGGTGGTGGTTGCGGGGTGTTATGCGCACGCACGCGGGAATCTAGGAAGGACAGGAGTGGCACATTTGAATTTCAAAACATAGCGGACTCGGGCGACTCGTCGGAGAAGAAAGCCGTGGAGATGAAGGTGGTGGGGTCCACCTGGCAGTGAGCGCGAAGGCGCGGGCGCAAACAGGCTCCAGAAAGATCTGACCGTCATATCTTGATCGGAGGGTCCAAATGAAAGGAACGTTCGGACCACCGAACGACTCAGCCACATCTGACCGTTCATTCTTGATCGAACACATCATAATTTTCTGAGCTTTAATAATTCCAGTGCAATTATAATTGCACTGGTGTGGTCGATCACACCAGTGATGGTCCTTATGGAATCATGATAATTACACTGGTATCTGGTTCAAACACCAAGTAGTATGAGGTGTTGTACTTGTTTTAGGAATTTGTATTTGTTCTAGTCAGTGATTCATATTGTATTTGTTTTGATACTGCTACTAGAATATATTGCAATGTGGTGTGGTAGGCTTGAGATGAATGCTCTGTGATGATAATAGTCTTGTACTAAAATTGTTTCGATAATCAGGTTTGAACTTGAGATCTAATTGGAATGCTTACTCTACATATGAGAGCAATATCAAAATATTAAATGTTAGCTTTATGCTGATTTCATTTGTTCACATGATGTTTGTGTTGAGTATATTATTCCTTTTAAATGACTTGAAGGATTTACATGTTTATATGTTAATTATGTCATTGTATTGGTCCTTATTTCTTCCCTACATATCCCAATTATTATTAATTGGTGTGTATACCCATACACATAGAGATCACATCTTATGATAATATGTTCATGCGTGTCAAAACTTCTATTTCTTGTGAAGATGTCTTGCGCTCATTCTTCGTCATCACCGCCTCATGTGTATGATGCGCCGTCCTCTAGAATATCCAAGCGCAGTAGAAGAAGAGGAATATCGAAAAGGTCCGGGGGGCGATTTACCATCATGGAGGTCGATGAGTCTGGGACCCCTATCAATCCTTGCCGAACAGCGTCTGCATTCCAGAGAACAGTTGGAATAGTTGCATGGGAATGGGCCAACATCACCTACGATTCGTGGAAGGAGTTGACAAAAGTTCAGAAAGTTGAGTTGCTGATGGATATTTTCCAATCATTCGAGATCCCGGAACAACACCAGGACTCCGTGCGATGACACGTGTTCTACAGGCGTGCAAAGCGTGGAAGAACTTCAAGAGCACGCTTGTCAAGAACTACATGGAGAAGGATCTGAGACCCTTCCACAAGTATTCGCTCTTGGAAGAGTACTGGGAAGACTTTGTGGTGAAGAAGACGACAGATGACTTTAGGAGTGAAAGTGCAGTGCACAGGGCCCTCCAGGTAAAAAACACACACTCCCTAGACTTGGCATCGCTGGGTATGCGGGTAAAATCCCACAATAGAGGGATCAGGACCAGCAGGCAAACCATTCGAATGCCTCCTCGCCATTTGTCGGGATCCCTGATGAGTGCACCTGAAACTGGCTAAGAGCGAGGTTATCTACCCTATCTTCAGGGGGCCATCTCCTTTCCAAACCCCGCAGATGAGGAAGTGTCCCAACGCTGGTAAGATATCGAACTACCTAGTTTGTAATTACTCCATAACTTCATAGGAAGTGAAATGACATTTCGGGCTATTGCAGGAAACGCTGAGTGCATAATCTCCCAAGGCTCATTCTAGGCAGTAAGGGGAGAGAGATATATTCTCCGCAGCCCTGGGAAACAATGAGCACCCGGGTCGTACGAGAGACCTTGGTCTTTATGTTCCATGGAAACATGGATTCCCAAAGGACTCCAAAGCGTACCAGAGTAGGAAGAGAGCCAAAGCTGAGCACGATGTAAGGCTACGAGAGGAGATTCATTAATCCCTCAAAGATGAGATCAATGATCGCGTTAGAGCTGAGACACGACGGTAGATGGAGAGCCTTACGGAGAGGCTTAGGGAAAATCAGTTGCAAGCCCCTGCCCCTACTGTGCTAGCCAGCCCCCCAAACATCTAAGTAGCTGCACGTCCAACCCTAACCCTACCCCAAAAGGCGATGATAGAATTTCTGTCGATGACATCTTGGTAATAATTATTATCTCTGGAATGCTCGATCCATTGATAGGTCCATTGGAGTAGCTAATTTTGTATCGTTATGTAGGTGGCTATGAAGTGCAAGCTCACTACTACAAAAGGCTATAGTAGACACCCCATTACAGACGGGTTCATTTGGAACTGTCTGTGTTGGGTGTGTTGGAACGCGGCATTTGTGCTGCCGGCCTATCACAGACGGTTCTTATTAGTAACCGTTTGTGATAGGCATATTTGACAGACGGTTCATAAATAGAACCGTCTGTGAAATATCACAGCCGGTTCTATTAACAAACCGTCTGTGATAGGGGCCCGTATCACAGATGGTTTCTAAATAGAACCGTATGTGAAATATCACGGACGGATCTGTTTAGAAACCGTCTGTGATAATCTCCCGTATCACAGACGGTTCTGTTTAGCAACCGTCCATGCTATTTCACATACGATTTTATTTAGAAACTATCAGTGATAGTTGTATATCACAGACGGTTCATATTTTGAACCGTCTGTGATATCCTCGCACTATAAATTCCTGGAGTACCCCCTGCCTATTCTCATTTCAGCCGACACCAGGTAAAACCTATTGTGCCGCCGACAGAGTGGGAGGGGAGGAGAAGGAGAGGAGAAAGGGAGGGAGAAGGAGAGGAGAAAGGGAGGGAGAAGGAGAGAAAAGATTTGGTATTTTCGTCATGAGCTTCGAGGGTAACAATCTATAACCCTTTAGAGTATCTGAAATTTACGTGCTTAATTAGCCAATTCAAATGGCAAGATTTGATGCTAGGAACCGATTCCATACGTGAAAGCTGCCTATTTCGTAGCAAAACTCTAGTAGCTTCTTTGAAATGGCAAAACTCTAGTAGATTTGATGCAAACTTTTGCATCCGGATGCAAGTGAAATTGTCGAACCCGGGAACGAAGGATCCCAAATTCTCTGTGTTCATACACTAGTTCAGGATTTCTAGTGTACACAGTTAAACAAAAAGTGATAGCACAATCATATCACGAGTTTATTGATAATAATTCAAAGTTTATTACAAAAGGGCTGCGGCCAAAAGAAAAGAAATAACACAATGAAGAGTAGTAGAAGTAGTAGGCTACACGACTTGCCACGTGCAATCGTCGGGACGCAGACCTATTCGTCAAGATCCTCACCTTTATCGGAAAGCGTCTTCTCTGAATAAGATTTATTCGACAAGAGTGAGCACTACTACCGTGCTCATAAGTCACACCCAATATAGAAAGTTTAATGCATGCATAAGGTAAACAAAGGTAATGGCGGGTTGTTTTGCATAAACGAGATTTTCAGATTATATTGCTAATACTTTTGTAAGACCAATTTTAATAATTCGAATAAAGATAGTGACAAAACTGACAACGAATATTGGATGACCTCCACTAGTTGATTATTGAAGGATATCCTCCTAACACTTGGCTAACCACCCAATTTTTTTATAGGACTATCCATCCTAAAACATCATTGAACACATTTTATAAACCAAAAATAATTCTAACTTAGAGTGGCTTTGCTAGCATGTCCATGACCATGACGCGGCTATTCGAATAGTTTTACACTCTGCAGAGGTTGTGCTGACTTTACCCACACGAGATAAAATGCTTTTAATGTCGGCCAATGCACGCTTCCGAAGGCGTGTGACTAAGCAATTATCATGAGGCCGTTACAAAGCAGTGTCCTACTGTATTCATGCCCGCTAAGGTTTCGCTACCTTTGGACTATCCATCCTCCGGAAGCCCCCTCTTGCGCCAGGTGGGACTAATGTCGACCAACGCCACACATACAACATAGCACAAATAACACTAAGACACTACAGTTATTTAGCCAAATCACGCCATCACGGGACGTGGTGGTGCGGTAAGGCGTGCAAAATACGCTCAAAGACCGGTCCTTAATCGACTCGGGCGACTTCAATTTAAAACCACAGGTCGTAATCCTAACAGTTAGACCGTGCATGAACTGCACCCACCATCCATCCATCTCGCCCAAGTCCAAACCCATTTCATTTTATTTAGAGTAAAAACCTCTTTATAAACCTTTCGTGATAAAACAATACCACAGGAACACATTTTAAATTAAATTGTAAAGGTTTGACTAAATTCTCCCAAATTTGTAAATATTATCTAAGCAAGACTAAGCATTTGACAAATTTTATCTAAGGTGTCAAGGTATTCAGGTTTGATAGTCAAATTGGCCATACCAAGGAGTTTGGAACAACTATATACGAAATCAGGATATTCAGATATTTTTATAAACATATGCATGCAATAATAAATTGTAAATAGTAAATAAATACTTTAAAACAATAGGAATAATATGATCAATAGTGTAACTTTCCTTCGTTGAAGTCTTGGAACTCTAAATCGTCGGAAGGATCTAACTCTCCGGAGTCGTCGAAGTCTATACGTGAAAATACGACAAATTCAACTCAAATTCAAATAAATTCAAAAACTCAAACCAAACTAACTCCAAATTGAAATATTTTGCTTTAGTTAGCTAGATTATTATTTTAGACAAATTTTGCAATTTGAACCACTCAATTTGGAGTTCAAATGCAAAAGATATGAATTTTAGAAGTTTAATATAAAATCGAATTTAATTGAATTCTCAGAATTATTTTCTAAAGGAAATTCTATTTATTGCATAATCGACGCCTTGTGATAATTTCCGGAATTAAAAGAAATGAATTAATTTTTTCGACATGGACCCATTTGGTCGCTGACTCACTCTCATGAACCAAGTCCACGGACTTTCGGCTTTGAGGAGGGTGGGCGTGGTCGAGGTGGCCACCACGCGGGCGACCACGCGACTTTGGCGCGAGGTGGCGCCGATGTGGCTCCACGATGGCGTACGTGGCGGCCACGTAGGCCCGAGGCGGTGGTGCTCCGGTGGGTGTTCTCGCCGTTCTACGCCGCGGCGAGCTAAATGGGCGTCGCAAATTGAAGAGGGACAGTGCGAACACACCGTTACCAAAACGGCGGGCGTGGCCGGAAGGTCGTCGGCGACGAGTTTGGCGGCGGCGGCGCGGCGGTCGTCGGCAAGTAGAGGTTTCGGGTCCTCCGGTGAAGTGGGTGGCGGCGGCCGCGCACGACGCGGCGATGGCGATGGTGCCGACGGCGGGGACGAGCGAGCTACGGCGGCGCCGAAGCGGAGAAGAACCGAGGCGCCGCGGGCGGGGATCTTCGAATTAGGCGCTACGGGCAAAGAGAAGGGTACCGGGTGGTGAGGCGTGTTAAGGTAAGGGGCGCTCCGAGGTGCCCTTTATAGGTGCAGGCGTGGTTGAAACGGCGCGACGCGAAGGTCATGCGGCGGTGGTGATGATGGTGTACAGCGATCGTGGGCACGAGAGAAGGGAAACGGCGGAAGTGGGCGGCGTGATGAGTGGTCTTCAATGCGCGCGATGGCGAGGTAGCGGGAAAGAAATGGGCGGGCTGGAGCTCGGTGGTGGGCTTTAATGGCGGCGGTTCTTATTGCGGTGTGCGGAGAAGACGACGCGGAGCGATGACGGAGGGCCGTGCGATTTTACTCGGACGGTTCGCGATTAGATTGGTGAAGCGGTAAGTTCACAATGAAGCGCGGCCATTGGATTTTAATCCAGCGGTCGCGATAGAACAGTGGGCGTGCGAGTGAAGCAGTTAAGTGGCCCGATGCACGAGTGTCGTTGGATGTAGATCGGCGGTCACCGATGGTTGGGATGTTCGAGTCGTCCGAATGCCTCATTGAATTACGGACCGTTGGATTTAGATCCAATGGTGTAGCGACCGGCGCGCGCGAGTAGGAGAGAGGAGGACCGGCGGTGGGTCTGCATCGGAGAGAGGAGGAGGCGGCGCGGTTGGAGTGGGCGTGTGCGTATGGAAGAACGTGGCGGGTTGAGTTTCGCCCAGAATCTTTTTTGGAGATTTCTTTCGATTTCTGATTTAATTAAATGTCGATAATTCATTTAGGCTTTAGAATATAGCAAATTAATTCCAAAAATTATGAGAAAATTCACAGAAATTCTACGGAGCATTTAGGATTTAAGAAAAATATTTCACTATTATCGATAATAGATTTTGCACATAATTTTGTTTTAGCTTTAATTTGGTTAAGGAAAAGCTTTAAAAATTCCACAAAAAACCAATAAAATAATTAAACTTTATTTTCAATCGAAATTGAAATTTGGTACATTCTGAAATAGAATAATATTTTTCATTGGGTGGTTGGCATATGCATTAAGTTCTGTGAGGGGGAAGGAAATGGAGAGAGAGAGAGAGAGAGAGAGAGAGAGAGAGAGCGGTTGAGAGATATTTTATTAATCTAATTTGACACTATATATTTTGTTACATGTGTAGCGTAGATGGACCAAAACTGGATGTATGGTATGAATCGTGTGAGTCAAAAGTACATTAATGGCGTGGTTGCTTTTAGAAGAGCCACCGAGCAGGATATGTTGAAGAAGGGGATAAAATTTATGTACTGTCCATGCATTGATTGCGATGAATCGAAGATGTTTACCAACCCGACGCAGATAGAAGCACACTTGATTGAAGGGTTTCAAAAAGGGAATACATGTTGGACCGATCCGATGAAGAGCGATTACAGGAAGTTAGTAATAACGACATCGCCAAGGAAGTCAATGATATACCGGATGTAGACTGTGCTTTTAATGAGGATAGGTCACACGATGACAATCTGGATCAGATGCTACGTGATGCAGAAGAGAACTACAGTGAAAGAGAGTTTTGTAAATTCGAGCGCTTAATGGAGGACTCGGTGAGACCTTTGTTCCCTAGCTGCAAGCCGGAATACACAAGGTTGTCAACCGTGATTGAACTGCTTAAATTAAAGGCAAGCAATGGTTGGTCTGATAAGAGTTTCACGGCGTTGTTAGGTCTCCTAGTGGACATTCTTCCGGAGGGAAACGTGTTGCCCAACACCACCTACCAAGCAAAGAAGGTTCTTTGTCCATTTGGAATGGAAGTAGAAAAAATACATGCATGTTTGAACGATTGTATCCTCTACCGTAAAGAGTATGCAGACATGCATGTATGTCCCGTGTGCAAAGCATCCCGATACAAGCGTCAGAATACTGCTAGGTTGAAGCAAGGACCTCCTGCTAAGATGTTGTGGTATCTGCCTGTGATCCCACGTTTGAAGCGTTTATTTGCGAACCCAAAGGAGGCAAGATTGGTGCGTTGGTACTCGGAGGACCATAAGAAAGATGGAAAGCTAAGACACCCTACTGATTCTGCTCAGTGGAGAAACTTCGATCGGAGCTTCGAAGAGTTCGGTGCAGAACCGAGGAACATAAGGTTAGGGTTGAGTACAGATGGAATGAATCCTTTCGGTAACATGAGCAGCCGACATAGCACCTGGCTTGTGAATCTATGCATATACAACCTTCCTCCTTGGCTGTGTATGAAGCGGAAGTACATTTTGATGTCACTACTTATCCAAGGGCCGAAACAACCTGGGAATGATATTGATGTGTACCTAGAACCATTGCTGGAAGATCTTGTGACATTGTGGAATGAAGGGGTACAGGTATGGGATGCGTACAAACGAGAGAATTTCACTTTACACGCCATGTTGTTCTGCACCATTAATGATTTTCCTGCCCTTGGTAACCTGTCGGGCTTCAGTACAAAAGGAGCCAAAGCTTGTCCGCACTGCTTAGATGGTATGGAGAGTGTATGGCTAAACAACTCGCGCAAAACTGTGTATATGTGTCACCGTAGGTTCCTTCACAGGAGTCACCCATACCGAAAGATGAAGAAACAATTCGACGGAAATAAGGAGGACGGTTTAGCTCCAAGGGCTTTTAGAGGGAAAGATGTCTATGATATGGTTAAGGATATCGATGTTGTGCTTGGGAAGGGACATCAATTAAGAACCCGTTAGAAGAACATCTGGAAGAAGCGGTCAATTTTTTGGGACTTGCCTTATTGGGAGCACTTAGAAGTTCGCCACTGCATCGACGTCATGCACGTGGAGAAGAATGTATGTGATAGCTTGATTGGTCTCTTACTGAACATTAGTGGCAAAACAAAGGATGGTGTTAACGCACGGTGAGACTTGGTCGATATGAACATAAGGACCGAGTTAGCACCGCAAGAAGCGTCTGGAGACGACGTACCTTCCCGACTTGCTACACTCTGTCCAAGGTCGAGAGAAATGAACTGTGCCAGAGCTTGCATGGTGTGAAAGTCCCGTCTGGTTACTCTGCTAACATTAAGAAACTTGTTTCTTTGCAAGATTTGAAATTAATTGGTATGAAGTCGCATGATTGTCATGTGATGATGACACAAATGCTTCCTGTTGCAATTAGGAGTATCTTGGCGAACAAGGTCCGAGTGGCAATCTTGAGGCTGTGTTATTTCTTCAACTCAATTGCTCAGAAGGTCATCGATCACCAAGGACTAGATGCTCTGCAGGCCGAGGTGGTGACGACTCTATGTCATCTTGAGATGTATTTCCCTCCGTCATTTTTGATATCATGGTCCAACTCATTGTTCACCTTGTGAAAGAGATATAGATATGCGGCCCTGTGTTCCTACGTCATATGTACCCGTTCGAGAGGTACATGGGAATTCTCAAGTCCTACGTTCGGAATCGATCTCGACCGGAGGGCAACATCATCGAAGGTTATGCAACGGAAGGGGTCATTGAGTTCTGCGTCGACTACATGGCTCAGGTGGATCCGATAGGTGTGCCTCTATCTCGTCATGAGGGGAGACTGGATGGTATCGGGACCATCGGAATGAAACCAATCACTCCCGATCTGGATACATACACTCAAGCCCATTTCACGGTCTTGCAACACATGACCGAAGTGTCCCCGTACATCGACGAGCACAAAGACATAGTACGCCAACAGAATCCAAACCGGTCGGAGGTTTGGATCATGAGAGAGTGCAACCGTCGGTTCAATGGATGGTTAAAGGTGCGAATCACTGGGAGGTCATCAAGTGATAATACACTGCTATGGTTGGCGCAAGGGCCACAATTTACAATTGTCACATGGCAAAGATACGACATAAATGGGTACACATTTTATACGACAGCTTAGGATAGGAAGAGCACAGTCCAGAATAATGGTGTCCACATAGATGCATTCAGTACTGATGGGCTGAGGAGCTTGTACTATGGGCAAATAGAGGAGATATGAGAGCTCGACTACGTGCTTTTCAAGATCCCCCTATTTTAGTGCCGTTGGGTCCATCTCCCACAGGTGAAGGTTGACAAGTACGGCGTCACTACCGTGGACCTTGAACGTGTCGGATACAAAGATGAACCATTCGTACTGGCTAATCAAATTGTTCAAGTATTCTAGGTAACCGACCCGGCAAATAAGAAACGCCACGTAGTTCTTAATGGAAAAAGAAGGATTGTCGGAGTTGAGAATGTAGTGGACGAGGAAGAATACAATCAATTTGACAAGTTGCCTCCTTTCGGAGATGGCATCAGTGTAACATCACAAAGTGCTGTTACCAAAATAAAAAGAAAATAAAGTTATTATCTTATTGGATTTTCTGAATTTGGTAGAGTTTCATTGGTGTATTTGAATTTTCAAAATCCTAAATGTTAAGATTTAAAATTTATCTGAAGTTCTTGAAGTTTTATTTGGTTGGATTTGAAAAATAAAAATTTAATTAATTTCTGCAATTTTCTGAGTTTTTAAAACCTTTTTCCTAAGCTTTTTAGAGACAAAACAAAATTATTTGCAAAATTAAAAGCCAACTTTGAGTTGGAAATAATTTTATTAATTCCAAAATAAGTATGGGAATTTCTGTGAATTTTCTCATAAATTTTGGATTTAATTTGCTATTTTCTAAAAGCCAAAAAGAATTAACTGATTATTTAAAATCGCAAAACCTTTAAAATTCAGAAAATTGCCTTGGGCCGAAACTCCCGCGGCCCGCTCCTATTCACTCCCGCCCCGGCCCACTTTGGCCCACTCCACCCCAGCCCGCTCACCGCTTCCCTCTCCACACCGTCCGATGAGAATCGGATAGCCATCCAACGCCCACGCCACCTTGCTCTCCCAACCGTCGGATGAAGATTCGACGGACCGCGCCTTTCGTCCCCGCTGCATCTTCCTCGCGCGAGAGCCGCGCCCGCCGCCGCCATTTTCGGCCGCGCCAAGCTCCGTCAACGCCGCCCTTTCCGCCCCCTCTCCTCGCATGGACGTGCGCATTCGAACCCACGATCTCCACCGCCCTCCACCCGGCCGTTTCCCCCTCCATCACGCCCACGTTCACCGGAACGGCCGCTTGCCGCAACCGCCGCCCCCGCACACGATCTCCCTCCTCCGTGCCCCTCCTCCCCTATAAAAGCACGCCTCGGGTGCGCCTCCCTCTCCTCGTCTCGACCCCGTCACTCACCCCTCCTCTCTCGCTCTCACCTCGTCGGAATCGGCGTTTCTTCATCACCGGCCGCCACTTCTTCCGCCGCCTCTAGCGCCTCCGTCGGCGACGCCCTGGCAACATCGACCTCACCAACGACATCGCGGCATCGAGGCCTACACGGTGCGCTCATCGCCCTCGCCGGTGCCTCACCGGAACTCGCCGCCGCCGCGAGCCCGAACATCACCGCCGCTTTTAACCTCACCGCCGGCGAATACCTCGCGTCCCCACACATCCCCAGTAAGCCTCGAACTCCCCGCTGTCTCCTCTCTCGGTTGATATCACCCACTCAAGCCAACACGCCGCCAAACGCCGGCGAGCCGCGAGCCGAGGCACCATCGGCGACGCGCCAGGCATGGCATGGCCACGGTGAGCCACGGTGGCGCCACTGAGCACCCCGCGGCGCGTCGGCCACCACCTCCTTCCCTCCGCCCACGTGGCACGACCGTGAGGCAAGGTCCACCACCCCTCGACCTCAAACTCCGTGACCAGTCCACATAAGCCGTGAGACCGACATGTGGGTCCCACATGTCGGATTTTCTTTTAACTCTTTTAAATCCCGAAAATACCTCGCTGACATCAGCATTGCGCAATAAGTAGATTTTCAGTAGAAAAATAATTCGAGAAATTCAATTAAATTTCAGATTTAGGTTTTAAACTTCAAAATTTCATATCTTTTGAATCCCAACTCCAAATTGGGTGTTTCAAATTGAAAAATTTGTATAAAATCATTATCTAGCTAACTAAACCAAAATTATTTAATTTTGAGTTCATTTGACCACAAATTCCTTTAAACCCTAAATCTATCATTTCATGTAATTTCAAACTTCAAAAGCCCATATCTTCTGCATCCGAACTCCGATTTAGGTGATTCAAATTTCTAAATTTATCTAAATTCAAGATCTAGCCAACAAAACCAAAATTATTCAATTTGGAGTTTATTTGAATCTTATTTGAATTTTGTTTGAATTTGGCTTATTTCGCGTATAGATTTCGACGACTTCGGAGAGCCAGTTTTTGACGCCGTTTGAAGAGCACATAAGAGGATTGATGTTGACTGTATGATCATCGTGATTGTGCACATAGACTACCTGGAGAAAGTACTTGTGAGTACTAGGTGACCTGTTAAGAAAAACAACATCACCTCAGTATCAGTTGATCTGTTCACCTCAAGCGAGGCAAGTTACATTCTTGATCATATTTGCACCCATTATTTAAAATTATTTAATTCTGCTTTAAATTATTATTGCATGCATATTTTGATTTAGTTATTTTAAATTCCTATTTTTAAATTTATAGTTATGCCTAAAATCCTTTGTATTGCCAACTTTGGTAATTGAAGCAAACATATTGTCACCCTAGATAAAAACCTAGTTGATACAATAGTATGGACTAGGATCATTTGGAAAATACTGTGCTTAGCCATGCTTATAAGATCACATATGTTTCATTTGGGGAATTTCAGCCAAAAGTCAAATGTTGTTCAATTTGTACCCTTGGCATTGGTGTGTCATGGGAGTTTACAAATGCTTGAAAAATAAAATAAAATAATGGTTTGGACTTGGGCGAAATGGTTGCCTGGTGGGTGCAGGTTTATGCAGGCTCAACCGGGTAGGTTGAGGCACGGGGTTCGTTGGTTGTCGCCAGTCGATTAAGGACCGGTCTTGAACCGCATCTTGCTAAGCCATACCGCACTACCACATGTCTTGTATGGCGGGACTGGTGATTAATTTGCAAAGTTCCATTATGGTCATTCTGTTGGTGCGGTGGGTAGTCTTTCATGACCTTTGTTAGTCCCACCCGCCAAGAGGGGCTCGAACCTCGTGGACGGGTAGTCCAAAGGCGAAACCCCAGCGTGGGAGGACTATGGTGGAATGGCGCACTGTAAAGGCCTTGACACGTGCTCTAGACTGCTTACCTAAGGTAGTGAGCGCTGGTATCGACGGATGCTAAACAACTAGAGAATTCATGTCTTGTGGGTAAAGTTGTACAACCTCTGCAGAGTGTAAAACTATTCGAATAGCCGTGTCCACGGTCATGGACATGCTGGCAACGCCACTCAAAGTTAGACTTCGATTTCAAAATATTTTTGTAAAACAGTTTGGCATGGATGGGTGTCCATGAGAAAAGTTATGGGTTGAAGCCCCGGGTTGGTGCCCGTGTTTATATTGGTGTTAGGTTGGTGCCTACACTACCTTTATCAATTCAATATCAATTTTGGATTTATAAAACTTGAGCTTTTGAACTTAGTATGGTATTTAATGTCAAATGTTGTTTTTGCACAAATAACCCTATAAGCCATCCATTGTTACATCTATTTATGCATGTCATTATGTTATTTGACGGGTGTAACTTGCGAGCACGGAAGTTGTGCTCATTCTTGCTTTATGCAAACAAAATTTCAGAGAAGGACTTCGCTTCAAGTGTGGATCGTGACAACTAGGCCGCTACCCCAGTCGATTGCCTGTGGCAGATTGCTGGACCCTACTACTTCTTCATCGTCTTCTGTTGTGTTTATTTAATGTTGCCCTGTAAGGCTATCTTGTAATCAACTCTGTTGTTATTTAATAACTTTTAACGTTTATGGTTGTGTTATCACATTTGTTTACTGTGTGAGCTAGCCACTGATCATAGGACTAGTTCAGTTATGCATAGAAGATCTGGGATGTTAATCTCGGGGTCTTACAATCAGGCTCGAGGAAGAACCCAGTAAGGAAGCTAGCTATATGCGCGCCGATCATCATGAAGGGCTATATTTTAATTAAGAATTTAATCCATTGTAATTAATTTATTCTATAACATCATGTGTTATGGACTTGTAATCTCTCATATATTTTGATATTGATGTCAATGCGGACATTCATTGTAATTGACAATTGGGTTTTGAAGTAAAATGTGTTACGAGCTTGTCATCATATATACTTGTCACCAGGTTTTGTCATCTCTCTTATATTTTGATATTGATGTCAATGTGGACGTTCATTGTAACCGACAATTGGTTTTTGAAGTCAAATGTGTTATGAGCTTGTCATCATATATACTTGTCAATAGGTTTTGTCAGGATACCACAGATTATTAATAGGTTTTATCAGGATATCACAGACGGTTCTATTATATAACCATCTATGATAATGAATCACAGACGGTTCTAATACATAACCGTCTGTGATATGAGCTTATCTCAGACGGTTATATTTTAGAACCATCTGTGATAGCCTGACAAAACTTATTGGCAATCTGTGATATGAGTTTATCACAGACGGTTCTATAAAAAACCCGTCTGTGATATGAGTTTATCACAGACGGTTGTATTTAAGAAATGTATGTGATATGAGTTTATAATATAAACCGCTCGTGATAATCGAGACTTCACGAGGCGGTTTTACACGTAACCGCTCGTGATACTCGACTTCACAGACGCGTTTCGTACGTAACCGGCTGTGATATCGGCATTCCTGCAGGCGATTTTTATTTAAAAACCGTCTGTGATATTCGTATCATAGACGGTTTGCTGACCGTCTGTGATAACCACCTGCTATCAGAGACCAACTTATCTAAACGGTTCAAAAACCGTCTGTGATGACTGTTTCTGTAGTAGTGGCTCTAAGTGAGATATGCTTCGTTGCACTAGATGCTGCTTGGGGCCAGGTGTATCCATTTGGTGTTGGGGCTTTGGTGCACGGTGTAAATCCAACGCTGGGTTTCGCAAAAGTGAATGTAGACGGTGTTTATACCAATTTCGCGGTCATCCTACTGCAGATTCCCCTAGACGACGAGGTCATGACTCTAGGGCAAGCCATTGGAACATTCATCCAGTGGCCCAAGAGGGACATCTACCTGGAGCTACCTACTCTGGTGTCAAGTTCACGGGAATGTCCTGCAACGGTGTGAAGTCCACGGGAGCTGCCTGCACCAGAGCTACCTGCACCGAAGCGGCAAGGGTTCGGTGCATTAGATGCATCTACACCTATGCTCGGTCGACTCTCGTGAAGTTGACCTCTAAAAAGTGAGGTAGCATGGGCAAATCGAAGACGATAAACTCCTATTCTGATATACCCTTCTTACCGTTGGCCCGGAAATTCATGCTAGGCGAGCCGTTGGTCAAAACGGTAGAGCGCCACCCAACCCTAGGAATGGCTTGTACGAGATTGCATCTATGGTACATGGAACAGGCCAACAAGACAAATGGACAACGATGCTCAGGCGTCAACGTCAAGTTCAAGAAGGATCATCTTAACCACGAGGTTCAAAACTGTGTTTTCATGGTGACCTTTGAGGACTTGTTCTTTCTCTTCAACCTCAACGCCACACTCATGCAATGCTAGACACTATAAGTGTGTACAATCACGGTCAACATTCGTGTAATACTGATAAATGTTATATATAACTCCTTACTTTTGTATATATATATATATATACATAATTTCTAAAGCTGAATTAAGGAAATCACCGGTAGATTTCCTCAACCCACACTTGGTCTCCTTACAAAGCATCAAGAAGAATGCAAAATTCATCGATGATTACATGACGGGGTCATTGCTGGCTCACCGCGATAAGGAATTCATACTTTTCCCTACAACCAGGAGTAAGTGCTGCACTAGTATCTATACTTGTTGATTTGTACTTTATATGCAACACGAACTTAGGTTTAATGACCATAGCGACATACCTGTGTAGCTTCCACTAGATTCTAATTGTAATTATACCAAAACGGCACAAGGTAATATACCTTGATTCCCTATAGAGTGCCAAATATGACTTCACAATTATCTGACAATTAATCGACAGGTAAACATATTTCCTCCATAGATAACTCTATTGTAGTCTTTCCTTCCTTTACAATGGCTAAGGCTAACTTTTTGGAATCACGTAGTTCGTTCATTGTGTACAATGCTTCTAGAGGGAAATGCAAGGGAGGGACCTTGCGACACGATCTAAAATTCCTGGTATTCGCTGGTACACATTAATCCTATATAACACTTCGTAGTAATGCCTCTCGAACTAACCAATTCTATTTTTTGCAGTGCCACCAATGGATACTATGTCTGCCACAACATGGAACTACTCGTCGATTCCGCGATGACCAATGATCCTCAGGTTTGTCAATCTTGTAATAATTATTTCATACTTATCAATTTATATATGAATAAATTTAATCTTCCTAGTGATAGGTTGTCATCATCGATACAACTGCATTGGAACAAGGCCAGCTCATAAACATTCGAGGATAGTTTGCGGCATTCTTGAACCGTGAGGTCATAAATCCAGATGGGAAGTTCCACAATATAGATTGAACTTGATTGGGATAAGATTGAACTTAATGGTACATGTGTGTAAATGTATATGAATGGTTAATTTTAGTTAATTGATTTGTGAATTGGATTTGCTTGTTTATGAAATGAATGTGAATTGGATCATGTGCTTGTTTCTGAAATGAATATGAATTGGATGTATACATGTACTTGTGTTTCATCTTATTTCAGAGGGCATGACTAGTATTTCCTGAGGCTAGCCAATAAACATAAATAGATTTAGCAATAAAAAGAATATCACAGACGGTTCCTTAGAACATACCGTCTGTGATACATCAACTATCACAAACGGTTTAATCTACAAACTGTCTGTGATAGTTAATCTACAAATCGTTTATGATAGTGAACTATCACAGACGGTTTCAGCTACCAACCGTTTGTGGTAGTCAACTATTACAGACGGTTTTGAGTTAATAACCGTCTATGATAGTCTGCATCGTATATAGTTCAAAAACCGCCTGTGATGACCTCATGTCATTACTGACCTATAAACTTAGACGGCTCACGAAACCGTCTGTGATGACGTTTTTGAACCGTCTGTGAAGACCTTTTATGTAGTAGTGACATAGGCGCCGAGCACATAAAGGAAGCGAAGGTGCAAACCTTCAAAAGTGAATTCGAAGTGCTTCACATGAACCAAGGGGAGTCAATTGATGATTTCGCTGTTAAGTTGACAACGATCATCAACAAGATACGTGCATTGGGCGACAAGGTAGAGGAGGCCTACGTCATCAAGAAATTTCTTCGGGCCGTCCTACCAAAGTTTCTGTAGATCGTATCCACGATCTAACAATTCAGGGACTTCAAGATGATGACTATCAAGGAGGTGATCGGGCGCCTAAAAGCTCATGAGGAGTGCATCGATAGCTATCTTAATGGCGGCGGTGGCAAGGAGCACCTTCTTGTTCTCTTCTTGTTTGCTAACTCACATTAGTTCTCATTGACACATCGAAGCAACCAGTAGCAGTTAGCTATATAGTGGACAACAAATAGACTCTAAAATGGATACGAATCTGTTCGGCAAGCATACGCGTATACAAACTGGGGACTCCTACTAGAACACCACAACTAAAAATAGAAACAAGATTACGACTCTGTCATTCACTCCCTTAATCTTCTTGTTTGTTCTTCATTTTTGTACAATCTGATCTTGCATATCCAGGACACAGACACGTACTTGGACTGGGAACTTAGCTGTCAATTGTACTTGGTTCACACACTGGTTGGAGACGATAGCATAGCTTGAACATGTCTTGGACTCTTACTCGTTGGGGTAGTTGGTCTCAACTACAACTTGCTCAACTCGTACTTGACTTAGGACGACGAACATATGTCCTAAATGTCACATACTCATCTCTAGCTCGACACGGGATTATAACTCATAGACCTCGGCCATGAGTAGCGCCCGCTCATCATCCTCTAGCTTTTATGCAAAATAAGACTTATCTTCTTTTTTCTTGGAACGATACTCTGAGACAAAGTGTCCATAGTCCAAACAAACCTTTGTCTTGTTGAACTTCGTATTGCGTCGCCAGCTTTCGCTTCTTTGGCCTTGTGGGGAGCTCAGATATGCAACTCTGAGACCTTCTGTGTATTCTGAACTAGTCCCAGATTAGTAGCTAGCTCACACAGTTGCAACATTGATGTAATCATAACTATACAACAAGATAAAGATGAAGCAGATAAATTAATATTATTTAGTAGCAAAAGGACCTTATGGTCAAGTCTTACAAAGTTTGCCACGCAGGGCTTAGCAACAAAAAAGAGCTTGCAGCGGAACCAAAATATCACGTGGTGGTTAACCGACATGCCCACAGGCAATCGAGTGGAGGACACAACCTAATTCGCATAGTCTTCGAAGTAATCCTCTTCATAGAACTCTGAGTTCCCTGATTCTTCTTCAGTGACTGATCAACAAATGGCGCAAAGCCATGAGTACTTTAAAGTACTCAGCAAGTCGTACGGAAATGTATGTAATTAATATTCATGCAAGGCTTGAACAAGGATAGCTTTATGGTTATTTTGTAGAAAGCCATATTGACAATAAATACAGTAAATAGGTTGAAAAACATAATTCAAAATAGTATACATAAGTAATCAAGTTCTTTTGCAACAACTAGTGAACACCCCGTTCATTTCCCAACCATTCCAACCAAACCACTACTCAAACCATCCAAACCGTTCCAATAATTTTTATGAAAATCTACCCCTCGTATGAAATCACCAGGCATTGTCCATAACTAGGGACATGGCTATTTGAATAGTTTTACAATCTGCAGAGGTCATACAGCTTGACCCATAAGAGATAATCATCTTATAATGTTAGACATGACACGCTTCCGAGGGCGTGCAACTAAGTGATTATCACAAGACTTTTACAAAGCTCTGTTTTGACTCAGGTCTGCTTGCTAAGGATTCGCTCCGGGACCCCTCTTGCGCCGCTCATCAACCCAAACAGAACCTAATCAAAACAGTGCTAGTTAGTTAGCCAGATCCACCCCATCCTGTACATGTGGTTGTACGGTATAGCCCAAATCAATGGTGTACAAAGTTAAGTCCTTATTGTTTACTCAGGAGAGGCAACCATATCCCAAAATTCTCCCCCTTTACTGCATGTTCATTTGCTTGAGTATGAAATCATTTCTGGTGCAACCCAACCAAATGGAAACCCTTTCCATCGCACAACAAACTTTTAATAGTAGTGGCCGCGCCACGATTTCCATAATTCATTAAGTCATATTTATTCATACGAGCATGTGATCATGAATTCATCGGATAACTAAAGCTGGTTCTAAAATATGTTCAACTAAAATAAACCATCATATGGTGTCCAAGGGTTTATGTGATTCAAGAGTACATGTCGATAAAAATTATTCAAAGAGGCATACAACAATTCCCGAAAGTATTTTTATACAACTAGCCATGCATGTTTATATTAAACAATATAATTTTTTAAAGTGGGTATGATATGATCAAAGGTCTATGACTTGTCTTTGTTGAAGTATTGCGATGCTTCAGTCGTCGGGTCCAAGAATTCGTCCGAAATGCCGGAATCTATACGTGCGAAAAGAGATAAATAAATAAAACAATTCCAAATAAAATCCAAAAATTACCAAATAAGCACCAACAAAAAGATAAAGAATTTATATGAATTTAGAAATTTGAATAACTCGAATTGGAGGAGAACGGGCTACCGGATGTTAGAAAACACAAAAAATGAGGAAAACTAGATTTTTGGGATTTTATGAATTATTTTCGTAAAGGAAAAATCGGATTACTGCGTCAGCTCACATCAGCAGCTGGGCTTTAATTTTGGCTGATTTGTTTTTCTGAGGGAAAAAGAGAGAAAAGCCACGTGGGCTGCCACGTAGGCCCGCAGGCCGACGTGGCTCTGACTGGACGCCACGCGGTGCTGCCATGTAGGCACCCGAGCCGGTGGCGCTCGGGGCCCAAGGCTTGCCAGCATTTGGCGGGGCTCCGGCCAGTGGTGAGAGCACCCAGAGGAAGAGGAGCTCACGAGGATCTTGGTGCCCACGGTCTCGACGACGGTGCATAAGGCGGTGGCCGACGGTGAGCAAGACAAATGGCGGCGGTGGTAGTTGAAGGTGGCGGCGGCGGTCCGAGGTGCTTCCAGTGACGGAGGTGGTGGAAGAGCTTCGACGAGGGCGCTAGAGGCGGCGGAGTGCTCCATGGCTGGTGGCGAAAGAACCTGAATCGCGACATGGCTACGGCGAGAAAGAGAGGGGGAGGCATGGGGAAAGAGAGAGGGTCTCACGGTGCACCCGGTGCTCGCCTTAAGGCTCAGGGGCGGCCGAGAGAGGAGGATGGCGCCAGCGGATTTCGCGGAGCTCCAGGTCCGACGGCATAGGGAGGTACGGGGAGCAGCACGGCATGGAGGAGGGAGTGGGTGGCGGCAGCAGGCGTGGCAAAGACAGGAGGTGACGAGGCGTAGCAGAGAAGGGATGGAGAAGTGACGGGTGCTAGTGCAAAACACATGTACATGCGGCACGGATGCACGAGGAAGACGACGAGCGAGGAAGACGATGAGAAGGGGCTGACGGGTGGGCCCCCTGTCAGCGAGGCGAGCAGAGGAGGTGCGAAAGCGGGTTGTTGCGGCAGAAACGGGCCAGGGATTGGGCCGCGTGGGGAGAAAGGGGGAAACAGTCAAGAGATTCAGCCCAAAAAGCCGAAGGGGATTTACAATAAGTTTTTGATTTAAACAAATACTAGAAAAGCAAAAAGGTTTTTAGAAAATAGCTAATATAGTAAAAAAATCTAGGAAAATACAAAAAAATCCCCAGAATTATTTAGAACTTAATAAAAATATTTTCAACTTAACTTTAGCTTTTAATTTTGCCAATAAATTGTTTTGAACTTCGTGACAAAGGAAAAACCATTTTTAAATTCTAGAAAATCCAAGAAATGACTTAAAATAATATTTTGACTTTTAAATCCAAATAAAATTCAGAAAACTCAAATAAACCAACTTGAATTAATTGGAGTTTGATTTATTCAGTTTAAACTGATTTTATTTTCTAAAATTCCAAGTTAAGCTTTGACAATTTAATAAAATCAAATGATTAATTTTAAATTTTGAAAATTTTCAAAAAGGCTCTGAAAATTGGGATGTTATAGGCCTTCGACTTGACACGAGTGAGTAGCACATGTTCCTCCCCGGTGCCACCATAGCTCGCGAGACGATCCTCGTTCATTATGGGCCTTTAGATCAACTCACCACGGTCATGGTTATAAGATCGACAAATTGCTCAATGGTAGACACGATTGGAAGGAATTTAGCAGGGACCACACGGAGGAATATCTTGACGATGTACGTCTCCTCCATCTTCTCACCAAGCGCACAGATTTTGTTGACCACTATTGTCAACCGCGTAGTGAAGTCGTTGACTGACTCTGCTTCCTTCATCCGTAGCCCTTCGAATTCATACTCGAGGGTTTGAATTGATGCTTCATGACATGCTACACGCTCATGTACATGGTCTTGAGCGTCTCCCGAGCCTCCTTTGCCGGCTCTTCTTGGCAAGCAAAAAGAGGGTGTCCTAACTCTCGCGAATGCTCTGATAGATGACCGCGAGCACCAGCTGATCCTGCGCATCCCACGCACCCTATGCCTTAAAATAGACCTTCATCTTGATAGCTCATACCACACAATTGCTCTTGGTGAGCATCGGATATTGTAGTGAAACAGAACTCTCCTTCAAACTACTTGGTTCCCTATCCTTCGCCATAGCTTTGTTACTAATTGTTGGCTAGAAACAGGATCAACACACACGTGGAAGAAGAGGAAATGAAAAAACATGAACACGATAGAAATTTTGCAATGTGACTCAACTTACGCCTTTCCTTGTTCTCTTCTTGTTTGCTAACTCACATTTTCTCTCATTCTTGCACCCAAGCAACCAGCAGCAGCTAGTTATATATAGTGTACAACAAATAGACTCTAATACAGATACAAATCCGTTCGGCAAGCATACATGTATACAAACCAGAGACAAAACCTCTATGACTCAAACGCCATGCATGACTCCTACTAGAACACGTTAACCATAAATAGAAACAAGATTACAAACTCTATCATTCACTCCCTTAATCTTGTTGTTTCTTTTTGTTTTCATGCAATTTGATCTTACAACTCTAGAGCACATAGACACATACTCAGACAGGGAATTCACCTGCTAGTTGGACATGACTTCAACTTGGTTCACACATACTCGGCCGGAGACGGTGGCACAACTCAAACACATCTTGGACGCTTACACATTGAGGCAGTTGGTCTGAACTACGACTTGCCCAACTCGTATTCAACTCCAGACAGTGAACACATCTCCACAATGTCCCATACTCATCTCGAGCTCGACACGGTATTACAACTCGCAAACCTCGGCCATGAGTAGTGTCGTCTCGTCATCTTCTATCATTTCTACAAAATAAGCCTTCTCTTCTTTCTTCCTGGAATGACACTCTGAGGCAAAGTGTCGATAGTCCTCACAATTATAGCATCTCACCTTTGTCTTGTCGAACTTCCTATTGTGTCCACCGACCTTTGCCTATTTGGCCTTCCACTCAGCACGAGTGAGCATCACACACTACTACAAAAAGGCTAATACTGGATGCCTCATCACAGACGGTTGACCAAAACTGTCTGTATTACATGAAATCACAGACGGTTTTGGTTCAGAGACCATCTGTATTATTGGCTACGCTAAAAACTGTATGTGAAGAGGTAACATCCCAGACGGTTTATGATGAAAACCGTTTGTGAAGTATCATAGATGGTTCGTAAAAATAACCGTTTGTGATATTTAGAACTATCACAGACGGTTTTTAACAAACAACCGCCTGTGATACTTCCCAGATGGTTATTAACACGAACCTTATGTGATAATTGTAGAATTCACAGATGGGTTTTATAAGAACCGTCTGTGATAATTAAATGTTTCGGCTCCCGCGCAATGCGTCTCTTCGCTCTCCTGCGCCGATGGGCGATCGATGCGTCGTCTCTTCATCTTGCGCGCCGCCGTTACGTACGATCCTTCTCTTCGACATTTTATAAGAATGATCATTGTGCACCATGGTGAGCACACATGGTATTGATCTACGTATACACATGGTGAGCACGCGAGCATGATGGCGAGGACCAAGCTGGCGAGGAGGTCGGCGATCGCTCCTCTTCTTGACGATGTCATCGTCGGCCTCGTGGTCGCGAGCTCTCCTCAGCCCATGGCTGACTTCTACATCCTACGAGCCACGTACGTGATCGATGATTTCATTTTGTGTCTAATATCCAGTTCTGAACTGAATTTGACTAGCAACAATGACCTTAATTTGGCCTTTAATTTTAATTTTCTCTTATGGAGTAATTAATTCTTGTATTAAGATTATGTCGTCTTCAATTTTAGTTGCAAGGCCATGTACAAGGCATCCAAGAAGCGCGCTGTGGGGAGGCGTGTGGCGCTGGAGCGGGGGAGGCGATGAAATGGCATGACAACAAGCGCTACCTCACCGTCATCAACCACCTGGCCGACGCTAGCAACCCGGAGGCCTGCTTCATTGTTGGCCTCGTGCTTGTCTTGCGCCCCAAGACATGAAGCGTGGCCTCGTGTTCCTTGAATGGGCGGCCGTCGCTGGACACAAGGCCGCGACCTACGTGCTCGGCCTCCTCCTCTACACGGTCGGTGAGACGCGTGATATTGGGAAGTACTACATAAGAAAGGTCGAGGGCAAGTCGGTCGGCGACGGGTGCGAGACGGCCAAGAGGACCAACCGAGAGTGCAGGCGGTGCCAGAGGTTCACCGTGGACATGATCTAGGCGGCGGCATGGAACAAGATCGGGCCACTGGGCTGGGTGTGGGCGCTGTCGGAGGATGACCACCGGTGCACGAGCACCGGCTGCGGCATGGAAGGGTGAGACGACTACGCCGTCTTCTGTAGTGATGACTGTAGGATTAGGCATGAGTATGCCAATTTCTTTGCAGAGGTGTTGGACTACTTACCATAAAATTAGCGGTTTTAGAATATATAGTTTAGAAAATCTGTAGGTCTATGCTTCAGGTGACTGAAATTTCTTTATCCATCAGTCACATTTTCTCACCGTTAGATCAACATTCTTGGTCCAGATTGTCTCTTTCTAAAATAAACAAAAAAATGTCACAGACGGTTCTATTATGGAACCGTCTATGATATTTATCACTGACGGTTCCATAATAGAACTGTCTGTGATATTAGACCATATCACAGATGGTTCTATTATGGAACCGTCAGTGATAAGTTATCACTCTTTATTAGTAAGAGCCTTGCTAGGGTTTGCGCCCTTACTCTTGCCTGTTCCCCTCACTCCCGAGCCTTGCTAGGGTTTGCGCCCTTACTCTCGCCCGTTCCCCTTGCCCCCGACCCCGTCACCACTGCCCGAAGCCTCATCCCCGACCCCATCACCATCGGTACAGGCACTCTCCCGGCTACCTCTCCACCGACCTCCCTCGGCCAGATCTACCTCTCGCCCCTGGTGGTTGCTTGCATTGGCTGAGGTTTGCGCATGGGGCTTACCCGTGTGCTGGTGGCTCGTCCCTTGCTTGCTTTGGCTGAGGTCTGCGCATGGGGCTCACCCGTGCGGCGGTGGCTCGTCCCTTGCTTGGCTACCGGTCGGCGCCACTTGCTTGCCTCTCCTACGGTTTGATTCTTATGCTTGAGCATTCAGTAGTGGTGTTCTGATGTTTGATTGATTTATACATAGTGGGGACATGGATGTCGGTTGTGCTAGTGGTGGTGTTTGCCACCGTTGTCACGTCGCACTGAGGTAAACTACTCCTCTTTATTCTACATCCAGTTCCCTCCCCTTTGCTCTGTGATGGTGTTGGTGATGATATGGATGATACTGCTAGTGTGGCATGAGCCCTTGAGCCCCACTCAAAGTGATTTTTTGTGGGCTCTTGAATTGCTCTTTGATGAATTGATGTCACAAATGCAATTAGATGTGATATTGTGTATAGATTGTGCCTTGAGCTGTTAGATTATCTGCTGTTATATATTGTTTCGAGTATGCAATTTATACATTTTGATATACTTGTTGTCCTACATCACAGTTGATAGTATCTTGATAGATTTTGTTCCTATGTAATAAGTTAATTTTGGTTGATTTGCTAATATATTAGCAAGTTTTAAACTTGTGCAATCAGCCTTCTGAGAGCAATAATCAATCTTCTTAATCTTACCTTTGTCTGTGTAATTAACGAGTCTCCTGCTATTCAACTAGCCTCTCACCATTCATTTCACCTTTGCCAGGTACGTTCTACCATTCTATTCCTGATCTCTTCTCTATAAAGTCTCTAAGCAGTGGATGCTTGTGCCTTTAAAACCGACATCATATATATATATATTGTTCGTAGTCCCTCAGCCACTTTCAGGGGGGCGTCCACGTAGCATGAGGAGGATGAGACAGCAGCCATGGGCAATTTCATCGAGCCCATGCAAGTTTAAGAAGCATGGCTGTCAGGAGAGCGTCAGGACATCCAATTACCTGGATGTTGTCGATAGGTAATTGGACGTCACTATATTCAGAAAGTAATGTGGATGCGTAGGTACTCCGACTGAGAAGTGGCTTCATGTATCAGCAACCAACCATTCCTTGATGTCAAGTCACTAAGTTCTACGGTGACTTGACATCAAGGAATGGTTGATTGTTGATACATGAAGCCACTTCCCAATAGGAGTACCTGCGCATCCATATCACTTTCTGAATATAGCGACGTCCAATTACCTATCGACGATATCCAGGTAATTGGATGTTCTGACGCTCTCCTGGCAGCCATGCTTCTTAAACTTGCATTGGCTTGATGAAGTTGCTCGTGGCTGCGTGGACGACCCCCCTCTCGAAAGTGGCTGAGAGACTGCGAACAATATATATATATATATATATGATGCTGGTTTTAAAGGCACAAGCATCCACTACTTGGAGACTTTATAGAGAAAAGTCATCACAAAGGTTTCAGCTACAAACCGTATGTGATAGTCAACTTTCACAGATGGTTCTGAGTTAATAACCATCTGTGATAGTCTGCATCACAGACGGTTCGAAAAACGTCTGTGATGACCTCATGTCATTACTGACCTATAAACTCAGATGGCTTATGAAACCGTCTATGATGACGTTTTTGAACCGTCTGTGAAGACCTTTTTGTAGTAGTGACATGTTCCTCCCTGTTGTCGCCATAGCTCGCTAGATAATCCTCATGTACCTTGAGCCTTCCGATCAACTCAGCCACGATCATGGTTTTAAGATCGGCAAATTGCTCAATGCTAGACACGATTGGAAGGATATAGCAGGGACAACACGAAGGAATTTCGTGATTATGTGCGTCTCCTCCATCTTCTCTCCAAGCGCGCGGATCTTGTTGACCACTCTTGTCAACTGCTAGTCGACTAACTCCGCTTTCATCATCCATAGCCCTTCGAGCTCAGACTTGAGGGTTTGAATTCATGCTTCCATGACATGCTCTGCACCCATGTGCATGGTCTTGAGTGTCTCCCATGCCACCTTTGTCGTCTCCTCGCGGTAAGCAAAAAGAGGGTGTCCTAACTCCTCAGCGATGCCTTGATAGATGGACACTAGCACCATCTGATCCCTAAGCATGTCGACCGCCTTCTTTGATTTGATCGCAACCCACACACATGTGCCTTCAAATATATCTTCACCTTGATAGCCCATACCATATAATTGCTCTTGGTGAGCATCAAATGTTGAAGCGAAATGGAACTCTCCTTCAAACCGCTTGGTTCCCCTTCCTTTGCCATAGGTCTGCTACCAAGTGTTGGCTAGAAACAGGATCAACATACACGTAGAAGAAGATAAAACAAAAAAACATGAACATGATAGAAATTTTGCGGCGTGGCTCAACTTACGCCTTTTCTTGTTCTCTTCTAGTTTGCTAACTCACATTGGCTCTCATTGTTACATCCAAGCAACCAGCAGTAGCTAGTTATATAGTGCATAACAAATAGACTCTAAAATGGATACGAATCCGTTTGGCAAGCATACATGTATACAAACCAGAGACAGCACCGCTACAACTCAGACGCCATGCATGACTCCTACTACAACACGTCAACCAAAAATAGAAACAAGATTACAACTCTATCATTCACTCCCTTAATCTTGTTGTTTGTTTTTCTTTTCGTGCAATCTGATCTTGTATCTCCAGGACACATAGACACATACTCGTATTGGAAACTCAGCTGCCAGTTGGACATAACTTCAACTTGGCCGACGCAAACTTGGCAGGAGATGGTGGCACAACTCGAACACGTTTTGGACTCTTTACTCATTAAGGAAGTCTGTCTCAACTATGACTTGCCCAATTCGTACTCGACTCAGGAGGAAGGACACATCTCCTCAATATCCCAGAGTCATCTCTAGCTCGATACGAGATTACAACTCACAGACCTCGAAGTAGCATCAGCTCATCATTCTCTAGATTTTATGCAAAATAAGCCTTCTCTTCTTTCTTCTTGGAACGACACTCTGAGGCAAAGTGTCCATAGTCATGACAATTATAGCATCTCACCTTTGTCTTGTCAAACTTCCTATTGCATCTGTTGGCCTTCGCCTCTTTGGCCTTCCACTCGACATGGGTGAGCAGCACATGTTCCTCCCTAGCGTCGCCATAGCTCGTGAGACGATCCTCATGTACCTTGAGATTTTTGATCAACTCATGCACGGTCATGGTTTTAAGATCGGCAAATTTCTCAATTGTAGACACGATCGGAAGGAATTTAGCAAGGACAACACAGAGGTCTTGACGATGTATATCTCCTCCATCTTTTCACCAAGCGCATGGATCTTGTTACTCCGCTTTCTTTATAGATAGCCCTTTGAACTCAGACTTGAGGGTTTGAATTCGTGCTTTCATGACACGCTTCACACCCATGTGCATGGTCTTGAGCGTCTCCCAAGCCTCCTTCGTCGTCTCCTTCTCGGCAAGCAAAAAGAGGGTGTCCTTGCCGATGCCCTGATAGATAGTCGCTAGCACCATCTGATTCCTACACATGTTGACCATCGCCTTCGATTTGATCACATCCCACACACCCTCCACCTTCAAATAGACCTTCATCTTGATATCCCATACCACACTATTGCTCTTGGTGAGCATTGAATGTTGAAACGAAACGGAACTCTCCTTCAAATCACTTGGTTCCCCGTCCTTCGCCATAGGTCTGCTACCAATTGTTGGCTAGAAACAGGATCAACACACATGTAGAAGAAGAGGAAACAAAAAAAAATATGACCACGATAGAAATTTTGTGGTTGAGTCACACCTTTTCTTGTTCGCTAACTCACATTAGCTCTCATTGTTATATCCAAGCAACCAGCAGTAGCTAGTTATATAGTGCAAATAAACTCTCAAACGGATACGAATCCGTTTGGCAAGCATACACGTATACAAACCGGAGATGGCACCTCTACGACTCAGACGCCTTGCATGACTCCTACTGGAACACGACAACCAAAAATAGAAACAAGATTACAACTCTATCAATCTAGTGTTGCAGGATTAGTGAAGACAAAGAAGATAGAGAAGGAAAGTGAAATGCTTTGAGATTGACGAGTACACGTGACACAAATATGAGAAGGGGCCTTAAGAGATTGGATTCAAGGCCCCATCTGTAACACCCAAACTCTCAATTAATCATTTCTCAAGTATTCACCATCCTTAATCATACATATCACACTATTAACCCTGCATAGTTAATACGCATTAAAGTACCAGCACTCTCTATCAAACATTCATAATTATTCTATCAATCAGAGTACTTGCATTCACCAAGATAAATTGGAACTCATCCCCATATCATCCACGCATGGCTATTATGAGCCAAACACAAACAGTCTTAGCATACAAGCATAAATTATAAGATAACCCGAATACTTGCCTCAACCGTGCGAGAACGGTGGACGTGAAGAGGGCGCTGCCCTTGGGATCATGCTCCCACCTGAACATAAAGATAACTCAATCTAAGACCAACATACTGGACCAAAAGCATAAATAACAACACAAATTAACTCGCTAAACTCCCAAGTGTTTCCAATTCTTCCAATTTCTAGCGATGGATTTGGTGTTCACTGCGGACAGTCAACTTCTAAAATACATAACTTTCTGCTTAGGGGTCCAAATAGGATGTTCTCAGACTTTATGGAAAGGTAACTAAATTACCCAAATAAACTTAGTTGGGGAGCCCTTTTGATTCTGCCAATTACTACCTCTACCAAGCTAAACCACAGAACATCAAAATTCACGTCGGGTTCCCTGGACAGTACACTAAAACCACCACAACTTTTTCTAAGAAAGTCCAAATCTTGCGTTCTTTATCTCTATGAAAAGGTATGGAAATTATCTATATTTTTCGTTATATTGAGATCCCCTGATTTTCCCTTTAACTAACAGATTTAACCAGATTTCTACAGATGACAGATGTCCCAATGGCGGACGAGCAGATCAGCAGGACAGCGATACTAAAAATTCATAACTCCTGACCGTTAATCTAGGATTTGGGCAAGCAATTTATTAACCGGCTATTCGGACTACAAACAAACATACAACATCATTAAAGTATCCAAATATCTGTGGGACAATGAAAGCTAAGAACATAATCTACATATCTCTAGGAGATCAAAACTCCTAATTCGGCCTCTAAACACATGTTTGCAAAAATAACTTCACCTCAATATCTCGCACAAATGCAAATGATCTTTCCACGTATGCTATGCTCCGCGCAACATTCATCGTGTCATAAGACCATTACCACATAACCCACACGATTCACCAAGACAGATTGAACATTGAATGTAACCATGGCATATCATTTAACATTACGTCAATCATGCATAGTGCAAATAGTAAGAAAAATGGGTTAAATCGTAGCACAAAATAATCCTGAAACCGAAAAACAACGTTTCCTGCCATATATCCAATCGATCTAATAGCAATCGCTAGGAGATCAAAATCCTAATTCTGCCTCTCTAATGACTATCACACATCACAAGAAACCCGATTCTTGACTTCTCACACTTAGGAGTATTACAGCCGCGCAACATTGGACAGAATTGAACATTGAGCGAAATAATCCGATCCAATCGATCTAATAGCAATCGTTACCCTTGACGACGTGATGGACGACGACAAACAGGCCCCGAAGAAGATCCTCCTTCTCCTCTCTTCCTTCTCTTCTTCCTTCTCTTCTCCCTTTTCTTCTCCCTTCTCTTCTTTTCCCCTTCTTCTTCCTCCTTGGCCGGCTGCAATGGGGCTTCCTCTTCCCTTTGGCCAGCAGCAATGGCGGTGGAGGTGAGGTAGGGAGGTGCGCAAGGGGGTGGAAGGGAGGTGAGGGAAGGTGGCGGCCACAATGGGGAGGAGTGGGGGCGTGAGGGAGTGGGGGAGGGGGCGGCTAGGGTTTGCGGGGTGGAAGTGGCGCCCCCCTCCCTTGGCCGGCCACCCTTGGACCCTCTTGGGCCAAGGCCCAAGCCCAGGATGGGTAAAATAAAGAATTTCCCCCTCTCTAACTGTTGAATTGAACATTTTCCCAGTTGGTCCTTCCCAAATCCATTTAATTCTCTTCCGAATAATTAATCTCTCCCAACTAATTACTTAACACATTTTCGAGGTATTACATTCTACCCCCCTTAAATAGAATTCGACCCCGAATTCTACTTGTCATCTAGTCTCAAAACAACAACAACCACAACTGAAAATTAATATCCAACAAGATGTACCCGACATGAACAACTTTGGTTAAAGCTTGATCATGCGAGACTACCTCCCAAGTCTCTTCTCGCTCAGATCGACGTGACCATAACACCACAACGTCTGAACTAACACTCAACCCGGTACTCCACGTACACTCATCAGACGAGACTCGAAGGTAAGATCTTACTCGATGGTCAACGGCGCAAACGAAACTTCAAACTCTGGATCTCCCAGGTACTCACTCAATACCAGAACATACAAGACGTTACGTACTCCGCGCACGGACTCGAGACAGTCCTGGCGATACGCCAACTAGCGAGAACAACCCAATGTATCTTGGGTTAAACTTCCCAAAGATACTGAACCACAAGACATGCACATAGAACACAGAACTCGTGTTCCACCTTTTCAAATAAACTCCTCACTAAAGCAAGGATCACCTCATTTAACCAGAAACACACAACAGAACTCGCTTTAAACACACTCTTTTAAAAACAGAACTCAGCTGAAAATAAAAGATTCTCATCGCAACATGCATTATCAAGTCCTTACCAAAAGAGTTAAATCCAAAAACCAAAAGATTCAACATGTAATTCTTCCACTTTCCAAGTAAGCAGTTTGCCAATGAACACCACAAAGGCCAAAGCAAAAATCACTCGTATGCCCAATACAACCATTTCCTTTCTTTGTCTTAACCGAAAAGAACCACGCAAACCAGAAAGAAGAATCGACTCCATTAATAATTTGGCATCTGTCATTGTCATAGAGTCAAGCTCAAATATAAACCAAGAGAATAATTCATCATTCGAGATTACAACCTTTTTCTCAAACTTTCTTTAAGAATTTAACTTTCTCTTAAACCATGAGATTCCAAATCATCGCATAAACACACCAATTCGTTTCTTTTAATTTGGCCATCTCAAAACTATGCTCAAACTGTACGCAAAATCCATGCCTAGATAGAGATACTCTTCCGATTCATAATAACATACTCTGTTCAACTTCTCTACTAAAGGAATTACTTTGACAAATAATTCCCAACACACCTCAAAATATATTTCATCCGCAATCACGTCACCTTCATCTGTTATGGATAAACAATGTGAAATTCACCACATCCATACTCATTTACTTTACCCAAAGTATTCTATCAAAGATCACACACTATTCAAAATTTACTTCTGTTCATCCACCTCTACACATAATATGGGGTCTCTAGGGTCCTAGCATAACATGCAAAGCCCCAAAATTAACCTCCAAGTCTCCTACCATGAATTTCTAGCATGATTGATAGGAAATCCTCAAATTCGTTTACTAAAATTCACACAACTCAATCAATAACCTCAGTTATTAATATCAACATTCCTAACTAATTAGATACCGCCTAAAGCGATTTATTTCATCAACCTTAGACCTTCTCTAACCCATATCCATCAAATTCAGCTACACGACCACAATATACCCATTCACAATACTTTAACCAATTGATCAAGATTCAAACATACTCAGTCACTAACATCAATAAATGATTATGTTCTTGACCAAGCTATCTTTAGAGATAATCTAAATCCCATAGGGTTAATCAATGAGACCAAGTCGTACTTGACAATTACTTAACAATCCCTGCTATCCCATCATTAACGCGACTAATAGATTTTTCTACACTGCTACTCTCATTAATTTCACCATCAATATTCTTCTACACAATATTACTAAGTATCCAATTGCGACACTCAATAAACTGATCCAGATTTCCATACTTGCTATTTGTAATGTTCGATCAAAAAGAACACCAAATCTTGGACTACTTCTGCTATAGGTTCTACTAGTTGCGACAGCGAAATCTGTTAGCTCCAAAGACAAATATTCTTTTTAACTCAAATCCTATCCAAGGATTATTCTAATAAATCGATTTATTACTCCAGGCCTCTCAGACAACCTGATACCTAAAGGTTCACCAAACCATCTACTAGACCACCACTATCTAGATGCCAAATCACAACCGAAGAGACTTTGCAATACAGTTCGGTTAACCCTTTCTTAGAAGAAGAGGCAAAAAGAAATAAATTTCAGCATAAAGGAAAACGTTACCACTCACAATAGTTACAAGATCAAGAGAAACGATCAGATAAAACTGTTCTCGGACACCAACAGATATGATCAAAGTTGAGGGCGCACGTCCCACAAGTAGAGAATATCAAACCTCAACCGAGAATAAAACACTGCTTTTAAAATTTGGGAAAACACTTATGGGCAAGAACAAAAGTTTTAGACAAACTTCAATATTATCATCATAATCCCTTTCGACAATCGCACTAGCGACATCGTCTACTTCGCATCAACTATCCACGGTTCCTCACCGAGAAGATCGGGCCTCCCGTATCATATGGTATCGATTCTAGGTTTACTCGGTGAGAATGTAACAATACACTCTTAGCGAGACTCATCATAGCCTCTTATCCCATCATAAATTTCTCCAAAAGAAACACAAGCCACAAGGTTGAAACAAACCTATTTTATCTAGTTCATACTATCAAATAATAATTTCGAAACCATCTATTGAGAAATATCATGATCATTTTGAGATGGATTTTAATACAAGTGCCTATTGTTTAGAACGCAATATGATGCCTACTTGTTTCTCCTATACATGTAAACAACGTAGTCAAAGCACACAAGAAAGAAATATGGTGACATGGCAACAAGGGTTACATTGGCATAAAAGAAGCATCAAGTGCATCGAACAAATTCGCGCAAGCTAAGAGAAGGAAAGCTCACAATACAAGGGAAACCGAGAGGAGACTAGTTTAAATTTCCAAATTAAAGTAGGACGTTTTTTTGAATGGATCATTTCACGTGAACGTGAATCGGACTCGGACATCGAGCAATGAGCAGTGTTGGGTTCGGATTATTGTAGCACTCGGTTCTTGTTCATCCGAGTTTTGTGCTTTGCGTAGGAGGCTATATAAACCCCCATGGCCGCACTATAGAGGTAGACCAGTTTATGCATAAGATTGAAACATAGCTATTGCTTGTTCTTTCGACACGAGTTCATGCGAGGACTTTGAGAGAGAATTAGGCGATCCATTGTTTGTTCGCAACTCGTGGTCAAGCCGTCGTTCCATTGGGAATTGGGGACTTGGCGTTAAATCGTTCGTGGTCTCGTGACGAACAACTACCCGGTGTGTTTTGGCGTATTCCAAGAGTTGAGGGTTCGTGCATTGGCGAGTGTTCAGCTAGCGACATCGTCTACTTCGCATCAACTATCCACGGTTCCTCACGAGAAGATCGGGCTTCCCTGATCAAAGGCCACTTACTCATTCATCCACTCAACCATTAGTGTTACTCACACCGCTCCAACTATCATTAACAATTGTCAATTGTATGTATCATGTATGCAAATAGGGTCCTACTACTTTGTAGTCACATAACCATCTATAAACACAAAGTCAACATTTAATAATCTCATCTCCTGTACAACAGGGTTTCACAACATGCTACCTCAACGTTCGCCTAATCAAATATACATGTTTCAATCTAACAATTATGTATGATCATCAAGTAACGGTTTATAAAAATTTCCAAATTTGATATCCTCTAAGGCATCGTTCAAACACATTCTTAACATAACCATCACTAATGGGTAGACTAATCCATAGAGATACATTACTCCATGTTATCCAATAAATCTACCTGATTCCACAATCCTACGATTAGACCTAGTCATCAATATACCACACCTCTTAATAACTCTATTGATTCCAACTAAATATTGTCATACTCATAGTCACAGCTCATCAAGAACTACTAGAGGACAACCTCCACTTATTCAACTTTCCTTGGTAAGGACCTTAATTAAGATCGATCATGCACACACTGCGGACTCAACTTGAAACTCATAACACAACCATTAATCTTCAATGCTCAAAATACCCAAGAGAGATATGTTGAGTCAAAGCCTTCATGTACTAAAGGACTTGCAAAAGGAAACTTTCATTAACCAAAAACATCAAGCGAATAAATAGGTCAAGTTTTCCAATAAGAAAACAAAACTCCCATGCAAAGGTCAATCTTGACAATTAGCAAAGTTCACCAATCATTAGAATAACTCAACGGTTGGGAAAAACAATAATTGGTTTACGGGACGAATTAAGCCAATGGAAACACACCAATAACTTCAAAGCAACCCATCAATCGCAACCGGATGAGAGTTGACCAAATTCAAATTCAAGGAAGAGAACAACTCTTCTGAAGATTCTCACTATCAGCACCTGTACTAAGATATCCGAGGTAGCACTTCTCTATTCCCACTCCACGAACGGTGGTGTAACCTCGTAAAGCCTAGGGTCACAACCACGACCTTAACTTCTCAACATCGATTATTTCCACTCATAATAATCATAATAATTAATTAATAAGTAGCCTAACTCAATTCATATCAGCAATAATCAAAACGATATAACGGAAACGTAAATGCAATGATTGGCCCATCCCCTTCCTACTGTGCACTAGTGTGTCAAACTTTTAAGTTGATTAACATTAGCAAATTTTTAAAAATAATCTAGTCACCACGGACCTACAGCCCGCTCTGATACCAACTGTAACACCCCAACTCTCAAAGAGCCTGGAATGTTACTGGAATTAAACTAATCTAGCACAATCTACAAATTTTCGACAGAGTCTCCTTTGTATAGCCAACTATTCCGAGATTCCAACAATTAATCATGGCATTTATCAATATCTTCATAATCAAGTTTACACAAGCATGCAGGATGATCGAATAAACATATTCCAGACTTGCTATTTTCGTTATCACAATTAACATAATACTCAAAACCATCTATGAGTGATTCTCAAGCAGTTTACTTAATCCTGAAATGAAACTAAATGGCAAACGCCTTATGGTCGTGAGGTAGTGAGTGCATCCAACATCTACTCCCTCCCATGCATGTCGTTCCTGCCAGTTGGTACCTAAACACATTAAAGCAAGAGTGAGCCAAAAGACTCAAAGCAAGTATCAACAAGGCTATAAACAAGAACACAAGCATAGCATCAATGAACCACAATAACGTTACACTAAACATAGCCTTTTTAACTTATGAAATGCGACCAATGCAATGCTCCTTTGATCTTTATCTCTTTTCGCATATTACCGTGTAATGGGGTATACAACCGTCGTTGTATACCCTTGCATGTGCCCTCCGCACAGAGGACCAAGAGCCTATACACCACATGTATAGGGACCTTTGCCCATCATCTTAATGATGGGGACCTCTTTGCTCATAGCCCATATTCCACGAATGTGTGGACCTCAAGCCTGTCATCTACATGACGGGGACCTCAAATATGCTCTGTCACCACGTGACCGAGCCTCCAATATGATAGCATGATGCACATGAACAAAACATTAAACCATCATACATATGTATTCACAACAACGTCATACATGAATAAACTTATTCATACTTCTAGCATTCCTCATCATTAATATTCATAGCATTCTAGCACCCATGAATAGCATATTTATTCATAATACTAGCAAACTTGAAAAATCACTCATGAATATCAATTAATCATTTCTCAAGTATTCACCATCCTTAATCATACATATCACACTATTAACCCTGCATAGTTAATACGCATTAAAGTACCAGCACCCTCTATCAAACATTCATAATTATTCTATCAATCAGAGTACTTGCATTCACCAAGATAAACTGGAACTCATCCCCATATCATCCACGCATGGCTATTATGAGCCAAACACAAACAGTCTTAGCATACAAGCATAAATTATAAGATAACCTGAATACTTGCCTCAACCGTGCGAGAACGGTGGACGCGAAGAGGGCGCTGCCCTTGGGATCATGCTCCCACCTGAACATAAAGATAACCCAATCTAGGACCAACATACTGGACCAAAAGCATAAATAACAATACAAATTAACTCGCTAAACTCCCAAGTGTTTCCAATTCTTCCAATTTCTAGCGATGAATTTGGTGTTCACTGCGGACAGTCAACTTCTAAAATACATAACTTTCTGCTTAGGGGTCCAAATAGGATGTTCTCAGACTTTCTGGAAAGGTAACTAAATTACCCAAATAAACTTAGTTGGGGAGCCCTTTTGATTCTGCCAATTACTACCTCTACCAAGCCAAACCACATAACATCAAAATTCCCATCGGGTTCCCTGGACAGTACACTAAAACCACCATAACTTTTGCTACGAAAGTCCAAATCTTGAGTCCTTTATCTCTATGAAAAGGTATCGAAATTATCTACATGTTTCGTTATATTGAGATCCCCTGATTTTCCCTTTAACTAACAGATTTAACCAGATTTCTACAGACTGTCCCAATACTGACAGATCAGCAGGACAGCGATACTAAAAAATTCATAACTCCCTGACCGTTAATCGGATTTGGGCGTTCTTGGCGGACAATGAAAGATAAGAACATAATCTACATATCTCTAGGAGATCAAAACTCCTAATTCGACTTCTAAACACATGAAACTGGCCGCGCAACATTCTGGATAGAATTGAACATTGAACAGAAATAATCCGATCCAATCGATCTAATAGCAATCGCCTCTAATGACTATCACACATCACAAGAAACCCGTCGTTACCCTTGACGACGTGATGGACGACAACGAACAGGCCCCGAAGAAGATCCTCCTTCTCCTCTCTTCCTTCTCTTCTCCCTTTTCTTCTCCCTTATCTTCTTTTCCCCTTCTTCTTCCTCCTTGGCCGGCTGCAATGGGGCTTCCTCTTACCTTTGGCCAGCAGCAATGGGGGAGGAGGGGAGGTAGGGAGGTGCGCAAGGGGGTGGAGGGGAAGTGAGGGAAGGTGGCGGCCACAATGGGGAGGAGTGGGGGCGTGAGGGAGTGGGGGAGGGGGCGGCTAGGGTTTGGGGGGTGGAAGTGGCGCCCCCCTCCCTTGGCCGGCCACCCTTGGACCCTCTTGGGCCAAGGCCCAAGCCCAGGATGGGTAAAATAAAGAATTTTCCCCCTCTCTAACTGTTGAATTGAACATTTTCCCAGTTGGTCCTTCCCGCAAATCTATTTAATTCTCTTCCGAATAATTAATCTCTCCCAACTAATTACTTAACACATTTTGGGGTATTACACCATCTCACAGAATTTTTTCCCAGGGTATGTCTTTGAATCGACGTCGATTCAATACATTAGAGACGTTTAAAGACGTTTTTGCCTAGCAGTCTTTTATACATCATCTCTACTGGGAAAAGACCTTTTCAATATTGTCATGGATATAATACTACGTACACTAGACATGGATTAGTTGTAAGACAGAATGATGATCGATCTAAATATTTTCTAAAGAACGTTAAGTTATGATATAACCTTGATCCAGCCGGTAAAGTAATTAACTAAGAAATCATAATACAATGATTCTCATGCGAAACATACTGTTGGATTACGTGGGCCAAGCCCATACAATAAGAATAATTCCTAAATTAAATCTCAAAGGCCCACTCATGCAAAGGAAGGTTGCATGTAAACTTTCGTACCATATTGCTAGTTCAAGGAGAGGAAGACCACCTTAAAAGGGATGGTGCACTCCTAGCCCCTTGAGGCATGTGTGGGAGAGAACTAGAGGATCACACGCGCGCTCGCTCGCCTCGCCTCTCATTGGCGGGCGGGCGGTGGCGCGGCGTCACGGCACTGCGTGAATGGTCCGTCAAAATCGGCGTCAGGTGCTTGTGCAGACGCGGTTTCCTTTTGCGTTTTTATATTTTGTTGTTTTGTGTGGCGGTGAATCCGGATCGGTTACGCGACTAATCCGTTTCGGTTACGAGTTATGGAGAACGTGCAGGCGTCTTGATCACACGTCCTGATTCTTCCATAAATACTGAATCGCCGCCTCCATACAGTAGAGGCAAATCAATCTAGGGTTTTCGCCTCTTCCATTGTACTGCGCCGTCCCACGTAGTCTACTCCGCCCCGCCCGCGGCGTGCACCGCCGTTCGGGAGAGCAGTCTCGAACCGTCGCCTTCAAGTTCTACACCGGAGAGGCGAATAAGGTTTTGGGAAGCGCTCGCGCATCGCTTGTCGTAGCTCGACTCGTCTTCCTCGACGTTCGCCGGCGAATCGTCATCGACTTCGTGTCATCCACACCGTACTCGCAGTGTCAACATCGACAAACCGATCGAGCAGTAATCATCGGCACGCAATGCGGTCATGTTCTCCGTTTTAGATCTGTTCATGTTCAGTTTCCTGGTTGACATGTCTAGATCTGTTATGCCTGTGATGGTTCTGTTATTTTGTGTGCATGATGTCATGATTAATTTATGGAATAAATTGAACCTACATGTGCTTATATATTTAACAATCCAAAAACCTTATTTTAGGCACTGTGGTCTTACTATGGCTGGATTTGCCGATGCACTGAGGCCGGAGAAGTTCTCCGGTGTGCACTTTAAGAGATGGAAGATCAGGGTCACTCTGTGGCTTACTGCTATGAATGTATTCTGGGTTAGTAATGGCAAGCCTGAAGGTGTTCTTGATGCTGAAAAGCAGAAAGAATTCAAGACTGCCACTACTCTCTTTGTTGGATGCATTCTTAGTGTTCTTGCTGATCGTCTGTGCGAGGTGTATATGCACATGACAGACGCAAAGGAGTTATGGGATGCACTGAATTCCAAATACGGTGCTACTGATGGCAGTAATGACATGTATGTCATGGAGCAATTTCATGACTACAAGATGGTTGATAACCGTTCTGTAGTAGATCAGGCTCATGAGATACAGTCCATTGGCAAGGAACTCGAACTCCTGAAGTGTGCCTTACCCGACAAGTTTGTGGCTGGATGTATTATTGCGAAATTACCTTCTTCATGGAGGAATTTCGGAACAACACTCAAACACAAGAGACAAGAGTACTCTGTTGAGAGTCTGATTGGGTGTCTTGAAATTGAGGAGAAAGCTCGGGAAAAGGACGCTGTGTCCAAGGGTGACGGAGGGCAGTCTAGTGCCAATGTGGTACAGAAACCCTCAAGCAAGAACAAAGAGAAATTTGTCAAAGTCCAACAGACAACCAACTTCAAGAAGAAGAAGAACAACAACAATCAGGATGATAGAACTTGCTTTGTGTGCGGTGAGCCTGGTCACATGGCCAAGAAGTGCCCACAATGCAAAGGAAAGAAGGCACCTGTAGGACAGACTTCTAAGTATGTCAACGTGACCATTGGCAAGACTGGAGATGGGACTGGGTATGGTAATTTACATACTATTCTTTCAGTTAGTCAATCTACCAATTGGTGGATTGATACAGGAGCTAATGTACATGTGTGTGCTGATATTTCGTTGTTTTCCTCTTATCAGGTCGCCCGGGATTCCTCCGTCCTAATGGGGAATGGGTCACATGCTACTGTTCATGGTGTTGGCACGGTAGATCTGAAGTTTACTTCCGGAAAGATCGTGCAGCTGAAGAACGTGCAGCATGTCCCTTCTATAGACAAGAATATCGTTAGTAGCTCCCGTTTATGTAGAGACGGGCTTAAGTTGGTATTTGAGTCTAATAAAGTAGTTGTGTCTAAATATGGACATTTTATTGGTAAAGGCTATGAGTGCGGAGGCTTGTTCCGCTTTTCCCTTTCAGATTTCTGCAATAAAACTGTGAACCATATTTGTGACAGTGTGGATGATGAGGCTAACGTTTGGCACTCACATCTATGTCATATTAATTTTGGTTTAATGTCTCGGCTTTCCAGTATGAATTTAATTCCAAACGTTTCCATCACCAAAGGTTCTAAATGCCATAGCTGTGTGCAATCAAAGCAACCTCGTAAGCCTCACAAGGCTGCCGAGGAGAGAAATTTGGCACCACTAGAACTCCTACATTCAGATCTTTCTGAGATGAATGGCATGTTAACGAAGGGTGGAAAACGATATTTCATGACATTGATTGATGATGCAACTAGGTTCTGTTATGTGTATTTATTGAAAACGAAAGACGAGGCTTTAGATTTTTTTAGAATCTATAAGGTAGAAGTTGAAAACCGCTTAAACAGAAAGATAAAAGACTTAGGTCGATCGTGGTGAGAGTATTTCTCAAACGAATTTGACTTATTTTGTGAGGAACATGGCATCATACATGAGAATACGCCTCCTTATTCCCCCGAGTCAAATGGGATTGCCGAAAGGAAAAACCACACGTTGACTGACTTGGTGAATGCCATGTTAGACACTGCGGGTTTACCTAAGGCATGGTGGGGGGAGGCTTTGCTAACGTCTAATCATGTATTAAATAGAGTTCCTAACAGAAATAAGGACAAAACACCATACGAGGTAAGGATTGGGAGAAAACCATCACTTTCTTACTTGCGTACATGGGGGTGCTTGGCGAAAGTCAATGTGCCAATAACTAAGAAACGCAAGCTTGGACCTAAGACGTGGATCTGTGTCTTTTCGGGATATGCTAATCATAGCATTGCCTATAGATTTTGATAGTTAAAACCGAGGTACTGACATGCATGTTGGTACAATTATGGAGTCTCGAGATGCAACGTTCTTTGAGAATATCTTTCCAATGAAGGATACACATAACACTACTAGCCAACCTTCTGAAATAATTCCCAGTTCAATCACACCACAGAACCTTTTGAACATACACATGAACTTGTCAATGAGGAGGATGTGGTGGAGCTCCTAGAAGGAGTAAGAGACAAAGGATAACCAAATCCTTTGGTGATGATTTCACTGTGTACCTTGTGGACGACACTCCCAAGTCTATTTTAGAAGCATATGCATCCCCTGATGCAGACTACTTTGGAAGGAGGTTGTCAGTAGTGAAATGGATTCTATTATCGCTAATGCAACTCGGGAGCCGACAGATAGACCTTATGGGTGCAAACCCAGTAGGATGCAAGTGGGTGTTCAAAAGAAGCTTAGGCCTGATGGTACTATTGAAAAGTACAAGGCTCGGCTTGTTGCTAAGGGCTATACTCGTAAAGAAGGCGAAAATTTCTTTGACACTTACTCACTGTTGCTAGACCGACCACAATTCGAGTACTACTTGCTTTGGCTGCCTCACATGGTCTTCTCGTTCATCAAATGGACGTTAAGACAGCTATTCTTAACGGAGAGCTGGATGAGGAAATTTACATGGAACAGCCTGATGGATTTGTAGTAGAAGGTCAAGAAGGCAAGGTGTTAAACCTGTTGAAAGCTTTGTATGGTCTAAAACAAGCCCCTAAGCAGTGGCATGAAAAGTTCGATAGAACACTGACATCTGCAGGCTTTGCTGTCAATGAGGCAGATAAATGTGTATACTATCGCTATAGTGGGGGTGAGGGAGTTATTCTCTGCTTGTATGTGGATGACATCCTGATTTTTGGGACAAACATCAATGTGATAAATGAAGTCAAATTATTCTTGTCTCAAAATTTTGATATGAAAGATCTGGGAGTGGCTAATGTTATTCTAAACATTAAATTGGTTAGAGGTGAGGATGGGATTACACTTTTGCAATCTCATTATGTGGAAAAGGTCTTGAGCCGTTTTGGTTTTTCTGATAGCAAGCCTTCTCCAACACCTTATGATCCTAGTGTGTTACTTCGTAAGAATAAGAAAATTGCTAGGAATCAGCTGGAATACTCTCAGATAATTGGCTCACTTATGTACCTAGCTAGTGTAACAAGGCCGGACATCTCCTTTGTTTGTGAGCAAGTTGAGCGGTTTACATTTAACCCAGGAGATGATCACTGGAAGGCGCTTGAACGAGTGTTGCGCTATCTGAAAGGTACCTCGAACTTTGGACTTCACTATCTGGGTACCGTCCGTCATGGAGGGTTATAGTGATTCCAACTGGATCTCGATGTTGATGAGATCAAAGCCACTAGTGGATATGTTTTCACTATTGGTGGTGGTCTTTGTTTCATGGAGGTCTTGCAAGCAGACCATTTTGACGAGGTCAACCATGGAAGCGTAACTTGCGGCACTAGACACTGCTATTGTTGAGGCAGAATGGCTACGGGATCTATTGATGGATCCACCTACGGTGGAAAAGCCAGTGCCAGCTATCCTTATGAACTGTGATAATCAAACCGTTATCGCTAAAGTGAACAGTTCTAAGGATAATATGAAATCGTCTAGGCATGTCAAGAGACGATTGAAGTCTGTCAGGAAATTGAGAAACTCCGGAGTTATAACCTTGGATTACATCCAAACAGATAAAAACCTGGCAGATCCCTTCACAAAGGGACTACCACGAAATGTGATAGATAGTGCATCGAAGGAGATGGGTATGAGACCCATGTGAGTTATCTATGGTAGTAACCCAACCTATGTGATCGGAGATCCTGTGAATTAGGATCTGGGAAAAACAAGCCATTAGTTAACTGGAGGAGAGTAATTTCAACCCTCTCTATGTGAAGATGCAATACTCTCAAAAACTGCAAGGCAGGTTGGTTAAGGCCTTAATGTGTTCCGTTGGCTTTCAGAAGCGAAGACGTTATCCTACAGAACGTTCTTGAAAGAACACACCTATATGAGCCCGACTGTTAGTCGCAGTCTATGAAGATTTTGGGAAAATCTCCTACTAAGCTCATGAAGAGACCAAGGAGTATGACTTATACGCTCCAACCGAGGGGTAGCCTACTGGCGGCCTAGTATCAGTTAAGTCTTTAAGTGAAGCTTGGTTGCACCAAACTTGCAATTCAAGGCATAGTCCATTGTTCAAGTTGTGAGTAAGTGTAGCTTGGAGTTCTAGGTGGATGTTCAACCTTAATCGGTCTCCATCGAAACACTAATATATAAACATGACATTGGAATTGAGCAAATCTGTGGGACTTTGAGATCTGGTGGGGGGTTGTTGGATTATGTGGGCCAAGCCCATACAATAAGAATAATTCCTAAATTAAATCTCAAAGGCCCACTCATGCAAAGAAAGGTTGCATGTGAACTTTAGTACCATATTGCTAGTTCTAGGAGAGGAAGACCACCTTAAAAGGGATGGTGCACTCCTAGCCCCTTGAGGCATGTGTGGGAGAGAACTAGAGGATCACACGTGCGCGCTCGCTCGCCTCGCCTCGTCGGGCAGGGGCGGGTGGCGCGGGCGCACGGTACCTGCGTGAATGGTCCGCCAAAATCGGCGTCAGGTGCTTGCGCAGACGCGGTTTCCTTTTGCGTTTTTATCTTTTGCTGTTTTGTGTGGCGGTGAATCCGGATCGGTTACGCGACTAATCCGTTTCGGTTACGAGTTATGGAGAACGTGCAGGCGTCTTGATCACACGTCCTGATTCTTCCATAAATACTGAATCGCCGCCTCCATACAGTAGATGCAAATCAATCTAGGGTTTTCGCCTCTTCCATTGTACTGCGCCGTCCCACGTAGTCTACTCCGTCCCGTCCGCCGGCGTGCACTGCCGTTCGGGAGAGCAGGTCTCCGGAACCGTCGCCTTCGAAGTTCTGCACCGGGAGAGGGCGAATAAGGTTTTTGGGAAGCGCTCTGCGCGACTGCTTGCTGTAGCTCTGGCTCGTCTTCCTCGACGTTCGACTTCGGCGAATCGTCATCTACTTCGTGTCATCCACACCATGCTTGCAGTGTCAACATCGACAAACCGATCAGAACAGAATCATCGGTACGTAACAGTCATGTTCTCCGTTTTAGATCTGTTCATGTTCCGTTTCCTTGTTGACATGTCTAGATCTGTTATGCCTGTGATGGTTCTGTTATTTTGCGTGCATGATGTCATGATTAATTTATGGAATAAATTGAACCTACATGTGCTTATATATTTAACACATACCACATGTCTGATTCCTGTATCAAAGAGAGTAAGAAATCTTCTTCGTCACAAAAAAAAAAAAAGAGTACAAAATCTTCTTAGCATGGAGTACGTACCGTTCACGCTCTACAAGGTCACCTAGCATTTCTCTCAAAATTTGATATAAGCAAGTCTTTATCCTACTCCCATATCTTGTTTAATTTAGAACCAACAGAAAGAACGCAAACAAAATTATATTTCAAATTGAGCTAGCATTCAAGATGAGACAATCACCAGTAGAAAGAATTCATTCTGAAAACCGAGAAAACTCATTGTGATCTCCTTTTTTTCTTCATCTTTCGACCGAAGGCATTGGAAAGTTAGATAAACTGAATCTAGCTAGGTAATTAAACTGAAATTTCTCCATTAAACTAGTTTACACCAAGCAACTTCCTCCCAACCCCATTGTTAGTGGCGGCGTGGCCGGCGCCGGGCTGTGCCCGGGCGTCGTCGGGCGCACGTCCTGACGTTCCCAAGGACGCCTTTGGCTTTCCTTCCTCGACGTCGGGCGAGAGCGTGCCTCGGTCATCGTCCCTTCCGCGCGGCTTCATCGGAATGTGACAGCAAGTGTCTCCTATGCATCATCATAAGATCAGGTCGGCCATGAGAGCACATGATTTGGTTAGAGGAAAGGATCATGAGCACAAGGAGGAGGGCTACTTTGCTTAGCATAGTGAAGAACATTGTTTAAGCTAGGCTCAAAGAAGTAGGAAACCAGTGATGAGGTTGTGAGGTGTATTAATGGTGGACTGGTGGTTGTTGCTTTGAGCTCATCACCCACTCTTCCTTTGCTATTTATAGCATCGGATTTGCTAATTTTCAATTGTCTGAAATTTTTCTATCCATCAGTCACATATAGTTGCACAGTACTAAGTCTAAAATTGCAGTATCAAGTGAAGTGCAATTTAACTCAACTCTACTTTAACTTTTAGTTATATTTGTTTTTGTATTTTTTTGTATTTGTATTTGTTTTTTTGTATTTGTAGGGTTCACCTAGATTTACTTTTGTCTAGTTTAGAATTTTTTTTGTACTTTTTTTGTAACGTTTTTGCATACCGTTAGATAGAAATCTAAAAATGGGAACAAATAACTAAAAATTAATAAATTTTCAGATAACTTACATATAGACAGTGTAGTACCGTACGAAATAACTTGAGGATATATTTATTGGAGCTAGAATATAAAACAAGTACAGAGGAATCTTTGGAGATGTGCATACGTACAGCTGGAGGGCCAAAAGTGTTAGGCAGAAAATGGCAATGTACTACTTAAAAAGGAAGATCAACTTAACTAATCGACAAATCAAACAATAGATTCTCCTTTTGCATATGCAGGGTGGGTATGAAAGTTTATCAGCTGTAACATGGCTGTTACCTTTCAAAAGCGCTCTTAACTATTGTCTATATATATATATATAGCTATATGTACTTGTCGGCAACAGATATCTGGTGCGCATATCCTCTTTAGTGGACACGTTCACATAGCCGATCCAGGGCATCATATTCCAAAATTCGCGGTTGAGATCGACCGAGGCAAAACCCACTTCCCACTTACCGCACTTTTACAGAAAAAAAAACCCGCCAGAATTCTCTCCTCTCATTTGGTCTAGCACCCTCATCCTCCAACCTGAGCCCATTCGTTTCCCCCCATTCCCCACTCATGACCCCCGTGCTAGGGTTTGTAGTCTCATTCGGGCATTTTTTTTTTCAAAAGTGCTTTAAGTGGGAGGTGAGTTTTGCCTCGGTCGATTTTGGCCGTGGATTTTGGAATTGATGACCCAGATCGGCTATGTGCATATGTCCACTAATGAGGATATGTGCACCAGATATGTTGTCGTACTTGTCACACTAGAAGAATGACCGAACGACTTATATATGCTGTATTTATCCTTTTCTTGTTCAGTTGTTCTTATACAAAGGAGAAAGAGTTGATTAGTATGTAGAAGGCACACCACATAAGCATTAATAGGATCTACCGTTTTTTTCTCAATATATTGAATCGATTCCTCTCTCCAAGCGGGCCTCACGTCATTAAAAAAACAGAACTGTCGCTTCCACTCTCCCATGGATGCATCCTGATGCCTCCCTCGTCGATTCCTCTCTCGTCCCATTCCTCTATCTTCCTCGTTCTCTCCTGGTCGCTAATCCCCTCTACCACTATCGTTACTGTCTGGTTCACTGCCAGCGGCAGTCGATTCACCCTCCTCCTTGGCGGTGGCAACAGTGGTATCCATCTCACCGGTGGCTGCCCTTGATTTAGAAGCAGCGCGGTGTCCTCGTTCTTGAGCGGTCACGGTGACGATGACCTCGATCCGACGAGGGGCGCGTCCAGCAACGGAGCTCACGACGTGCAACTTCTGATAAGTAGGCCTGTGCGATTTTTATATTCACCTGGCATCCATTCATGTTGTGAGTTCAGTTTCCACGAAATTTTTTCTTCTCATTGATGGTTGCAACGTACTGAGTTGTTTCAATCTCTTTTCTCCTCCTTTAAACAGGCTTAAACACCACATTACAATTTAGTACAGTACCCACAAGTAACCCATATAAATGTACTGTTCTGTGCCTAGGGTTCCAAATTTCGGATGAAAATCGGTGATATTGGATTTACCGTGGGGCCAGTAGGAATACAAACCGGGTTTGAAAAAATCGGTTTGGATGAATTTTCTCCAAACAATTTTGCTTTAATTTTGTTCGAATTTGTTTTTTTAAAAAAAAGTTAAAATCTGAAAAAATTCAAAAAAAAAGTGAAAATTTCGGCTGAAATTTTCTAATTTTTGGCCAAACCGACCTTACCGGCCCCTTGTTAATTTTTTTTTTTACTAGAAACACTCTTCCCACTGGTCGAAAAAGAGACGGCTAAAACTGCGTAGAAGGCGTTGAAGACGATGTATCTTGGTGCCGATCATATAAAGGAAGCGTGAATACAGACCCTCAAGAGCGAGTTCGAGGAGATGTGTTAACCGTCCTGAGTCGAGTCTATAGAGTTGAATTCGGGATGTTGAGGAGATGTATTCGTCGTCTTGAGTCGAGTCCGTGGAGTTGAGTCCGGAATATTAAAGAAATGTGTTCGTCATCCTGTATTAGGTAACAGTTGGGCAAACGTAGTTGAGACTGACTGCCTCAATAAGTAAGTGCATAAAGATTAGGGAGTGATTGTTAGTTAATCTTTGTGTATATGGTATATTTAGATTTTAGAAAGAGTTTGTGTTTTGTATTTAGACAATATTCATTATAGATACTAGAGTTGATGTGATATCCCTTCAAAATACATAAAATCTGTTTCGGATACGAACAGTCATTTGCTTTTAGTAAAAAGGTACCCTGTAATCAATTTTATTGTAAGCAACATGCAAAAAGAAAAATAGAAAAGCTGCCGTACATGCAACGCCAAAATCCCTCTGTCGCTTCGCATGCGTTCGTGAGTTTCCAGAGTGTGCGGCTGAGTTCTTGCTTCTAGCGAGTTCGTGCTTCGCGCGTGTACCGTGTCCGAGCGCCTGCTTCATCTTCGATCAGCTTCCAACCAGCGTATGTGTTCGTGTTTCATCCATCAGGTGAGTGCTTCAGTGCTTTGTTTGGTTTCCAGCGACATCCAGAGCCACAGCGTACGTGTCTTCCGGCTTCCGGCATACGTGTGCGTATGCGCTCATCTTCCGATTGGCTTTCTGCGTGAAGTTCCGATCAAGCGCGAGTTTCTCTTCGGTTTGGGCCAACAGTGCCAGCCTAATGCATGGATGATGGACCAAAGCGTGACCGCAGCTGGACTCCTACTGCTCACCAGATCCAGCTTGACCAGAGTTGGATTGTTACTAAACGTTACATCTCTCAATTATTTTATGAAGCTTCTACTTTTCAAAGTACAACTACATTGAATCCAAAGGCTGATTTCCCATATGTTTGTCGTTAGCCATAACATTGTGCTTGTCCAGACCCTCCACATGAGTGCTGATAACCGCTAGATTAATTAGCCGACAAAACTGCCATGCAGCACTGTGTTATACAGTACTTGTAACTTATATATAGTATGCCTCATGCATATAGAAACCCTGATCGACATATTAATTAGAGAAAAACACACTATAGACTTTCTCAAAAGAAAGGACAACTCGCTAGTGGCATTTGTAGTCCCTTGCAGATGGAGCGGAGTACAATGAATGCATCTCATTATGTACTTATTGGCGCCAATATAAGAATGCACAAGAGTTGGTTGTTGCATGAATGAACCTTCAACAACTTGCTGAAGAGTTAGGTATGGCTAGGTATCTTTGCAGAGAAGAAAAAGAAACACAAGAACCATGAATAGTTTTACTTTAGGGCTAAGTAAGGCTGTAGAACATTGTGCAAATATAGGGGTTTGGTACTGGAACAAAAAGAATGAGTGCTGGTACTGCAAGTGATTGGCACGGCGGATCTATCACGATGGTAGAACGAAAGGCAGAATCGGATGGAGAGGTGTAAAATTCAGAGATTATCACTTTATCAGCATCGAAGTGGTCATGATGCTCGCCTCGATCAACACGGTCAGCACAGCCGCACGAGTTGTTGCTCGATGAAGAGGATGTGAGGGGATGTGGTAGCTAGCGACCTGACCAAAAGCTGATTTTTTTAAAAAAAATATTATTATTTTTAAAGATATTTACAAAAATAAATAATCGTTTAAAAAAATTACAAAAATGTCTCTGTGCGCGATTGAATCGGCGACAGAACCTATCGCCGGTTCAAGCGGCGGCGTGGAACTCGCCGCCACGGCATGGGTTAGCTACCTATCGTCAGTTCAGCGGCGGCGTGAAGCTGGCGTTTCTGTCGCCGATTGAGCTGGCGATAGGTAGCTATCGCTAGTTGAATGGCGATAGGTTCTGTCGCCGATTCAATCGCGCATGACATTTACTATAAAATCCCGAAAAATCAATCGAAATTCATTTTAATTCCAGAGAAAAAACAAGAGAGATTGGAGAGGGAGAGAAGAAATTGCGGCGAAGCCCTGTCGGTTCGTGGCGGTGGAGAGAGATCGATAGAGCATCAGTTTCGATCGATCATCTTGTGTTGCAGGTAAATTTTTACAAAGCGTATGCGTTACGTCCAAACCTTGTAGGTTAGCAAACGACAATAGCGACATAGAATTGAGTAGGTTAGATACATGTAGTCGAACTCTGTAGTACATATTTTGAGTTGTGTAGCGACATAGAATTGCGACTATAGCGACATAGAATTGAGTAGGTCACATAAATTTAGTCGAACTGTGCAGTACATATTTTGAGTTGTGTAGCGACATAGAAATGCGACAATAGCGACATAGAATCGAGTAGGTTACATAAATGTAGCCGAACTGTGTAGTACATATTTTGAGTTGGACATAGAATTACGACAATAGCGACATAGAATTGAGTATGGCGCTGGTTGACCGCTGTAGTAACATAATTAATGCACGATACATTTTTGAATTGTGAGAAAAACACGGAGTAGCTGTGTAGGTCTAAAAAACAATGAGAATATATGTGTGTGGTTATTATTTTGTTAGTACGCTGTTATTAGTTGTGTTAGTGCGCGGTCAATATCTTGTTAGTGCTGAAAACACCGTTTAACTAGAAAAGTAGCATGACATGTATTAAATTTGTAAAGAAAATTCGTAGTTGCTACATAGGCTATGTAAAGATGCATGGAAAAAATATGAACTTCCTATCTTGCTGCATTTTCAGGTATGGCAGACGCGAGTGAGTACGAGTTGCTTGACCCAGTGATTGACCAGCGTCACCGTAGCCGCCTCAGTACCGTGCTCCCTCCGGAGGGCCAGGCGCCGATAGAGCTTGGGGCATTTCGCCACGCACCCCATCGCAGGCATGGAGGCTGCACGAGACCGGATTCAGTGCGTGAAGTTGTGTCCTTCATGCACTCAATGGCGGTCGATTATTTTGCGTTGACTCTGTTTGTGCTTCGTTTGGATGCATGTTGAGAGCGCGAGCCTCCTTCCACTCGCGAGGATGGTGGAGGCGGCGGTGGAGGACGATCGAGACCAGCGTCTTTGGTCGTGCGTCTGGCGTTTTGCATGCGACCGTGCCCTACTGACGGCGCTGGTTGACCGCTAGAGGCCAGAGATCCACACGTTCCACCTCCCGTGCGGGGAGATGATGCCGACGCTGCAGGATGTGAGCTACCTGACCGGGTTGCCCTACGCAGGCGCTCCGATGGTGGCGCACGACGTCCCCGCCACGTGGCGCACGGACCTCCTGGCGAGTTCGCAATATCTCGCCGCCAGCGCAGCGTCGTCGAGTTCAAGAACCGCGCGCCCACCACGAAGTGGATCGCGATTCACGTAAGTGTTTTCGTAACTATTTTTCTCTCGTAACAATTCGTTTGTGAACCATGCTGACGTTTACGTGTCTTCTTGCAGCCCGAGCGTATGGCTGCGGACGCAGCGCCCGTCGCTGTTACGAGGCACTTCGAGGCCTACCTGCTGTGGTTGTTCAGGTGGGTGATGTTCCTGAGCTCCCACGGCGACAGCGTGGACAAGCACTACATCCGGTACGCGTAGGAGGTGGCCGAGTCACCGATCGAGCGGATCCCGCGACGCTGCGTGGGTCGGCCGTCTTGCGCGTGACGCGTCTGCGCGACTACATCTCGGGATGCCCGCTCCTCTGCAGGTGTGGTCGTTGGGCGTTTCGGATCGGACGACCACGTGTGGACTTGACAGCGACGGGACGGCTTATGCGCCCGCAGACGATCCGACCGCCGACCATGGGCACTTTGTGGTGCCGCCGGCGGTTAGTTTCGTAATCTTTTGTTATTTTCATTTTGCAATCGTTATTTTCGTGTACTTAGTTTGCAGTGTTGTATTGCACAGGTCACCTTCACGCCGATCACCTCGCAGGGCTCCTACCCGGAGTACGTTGCGATGTTCGATCAGCTGACCGATGACCGCGTCATCTGGACCCCGTAGAGTGACGACCGGGTGGTCGCGCGCGCCCCCAACGGTCTGTCGGTGCTGTGCACGCGAGACTACATGTACTGGTACACGCGGAGTGCCTTGGTGCACGACATCTTCGTGGAGGAGTACGGATACGCTGGTCTTGCGCCGATTCGATGCGGCAGAGGTCCCGGCCCTTGAGGGGAGGCGGATGCCGGCGCACGTACACGCGTAAGTTCATTGTTGACTTTTATGTCCGTACAATATGTGTTACATCGCAACCAAATATTTTTCTTGCCGTCCACAGGTACACTAGGAAGGGAGTTCGTGGCACGATATCCTGGTCGGACAGGATGGCCTCTTGGGTGGACGGTTGGAGTGCCGCGCACGAGACCCTCATCGAGGTTGCGGACGAGGCCTACGACCCCGAGACGTACGAGCACTACATGGAGTGGTACTCAGCTCGGACGAGGCTCCGTTGCGTCCGGGTCGTGGTCGACCCTGCTCGACATGCGGTCGCGACGTCCGACACGTACCCCACCCAGCCGGACTCCGCTTTCCACCGCAGCGTACGTACTCAATATTACATATTTCATATTTAATTTGACATACTTACGTGTACAACTTGATGATTACCTGTGCAGGTGGATCTTCACCGGGAGGTAGTCGAGATGGTAGACTCCGCGCAGCACATGGCAATGTCGGGAGATCGGAGGATCCTGCGCAGATCGGGGAGGCGGCGATGACGCGGTGTGCGGACCGCGGCCCGGTCGACGCCGACCGACCGGTGGACCGAGTAGTCGAGGGCGAGGTCACCGAGGTGGTAGGACACGACCTCTGCTCGCGCGTGGCGGGCACGTCGGCGTGGCAGGGCGGGGGGAGCACCTCCGGACATGTGGGAGGTGAGTTCGACACGACACGCTGACATCGCTTCTTCATTTCATTTCGAACCTCATAAGTTTGTAACGACGATCTTACATCACGGTCCTCGGCTCCACCGATGCGGGCGGGGACTATGCCGCGTCGTCCGAGCACATCTTTGGGCCAACAGGTAAGTTCTGTTTGCTTGCGTAACGTACTTTTAGTCATGACTATGTTTGTGTTTGTAACCTAATTCTTCGCAGGAACGGCTTGGGAGGACGATACATTCTCGGCCGGCGATGCAGACCTATCGGCACCCATCGAGGACTTCTTCAGGGATCCGCGTGACACGCAGTTCTCTTTGGAGGCTTCTCAGCTGTACGGTGCGCCGAGTGCGACCCAGGCCACGCAGACTCAGCCGACGCAGACCCAGACGGCGCAGGATCAGCCGACGCAGGATCAGCCGACGCAGGAGCAGCCCATCGCTACACCACCGCGGACTACTCGCGTGGGTCGGGTTGTCAGGCAGCCTGACCCTCTGACGTACTCGCTGCAGCGACGGCAGAGGCCCGGGGTGACGCGCGGGGTGCAGCCTAAGAGGGGACGCCATTAGATTTCCCTTTATGTAATTTTTTTTTCATTATGCCAACTGTTGTTATGACATCTTTTGAATATGAGTAATATGACTGCTTTCTTTGACGATCCAACTGTTCGCAACGACGTGACAAAACGAGCTAGGTTTCTTGGGCGATGCGACAACACGAAGGCCGTGAGTCCTTAAAGGTCGCTCCGTTTGTAGCATCGCCTTAAAAGGTAGCTTTCGGGGCGATGTGACCGCACGGGTTAGCTTTTTGGGACGATGTGACCACGGGCTAGCTTTTCGTGACGATGGCACCGAGTAGCGACTTTTCGGGGCGATGTGACCACGGGCTAGCTTTTTCAGGCGATGGCACGAGTAGCGGCTTTCGGGCGATGTGACCACACGGGCTGGCTTTTGGGACGATGGCACCGAGTAGCGGCTTTTCGGGACGATGTGACCACGGGCTGGCTTTTCAGACGATGTGACCACACGGCCTAGTTTATTACGACGATGGCACGAGAGGCCCGGCAACGGCTCCATCCCCTCGGCTATAAATCTGGCAGTAACTCGTCCAACTAGTCCACAACAGCACCACAAAGTAGAAAATATGGACAAGGAGAAGGAATAGGAGAAAATCCGCAAGCTTTTGAAGGGTGGGTGTCTCCCCATGAGACCACCGCCGCTATCATGGCGCTAGTCGAGCCTTTCACACACCAAACCTTTCGAATCGGTGGATGCGAGGAAGCCGCCTCGTACGCCCAACGATTACGGGTCGGTAGCGACCCCCTCCTATGCTGGGAACGCCTCCGGAGGACCCCGATAGGGTGGCACCCCTATCTTTGGTGTAGGGGCGCTGCAAGTGTGTCAAATCAACCGATGAGTGGACCATTGGGCGGCGCTATTGGTGCTTTGCCCAAACTACGCCGTTGGCGCAACAACAGCATCCGTAATGAAACCCTATTTCATGGTACAATGTTTTTATTCGGAAAACGGGTAACGAACTCTCTTTACCCACCGCAGATCTCACTTGACACTATGCGACTTCGGCGGTGGATCGGCGACAAGATCCACCCCTACAACATGTGGTCATTCTTTGAGACGGAAGAGCTGGGCCAGGGAGCACATCGAGACCCGTGAAAGGTGCCTCAAAGAGTTGAAAGCTGAGCAGGCCGAGCAAGGTAGGCGGGACAGGTAGCGCGAGGAGCAGGAGCGTGAGCATGCGAGGCGACGGAGGCGAGAGGAGCGAAGAGGGCCATCGCGCGCGAGCCAAGGCGCAAGGCGAGGAGTACAACGCCGAGCTGGCCCGCAAGGGTAAATGGCCACGTTCGACTCAGTAGTTCTACCCTATTCCTCCACATGTCCCATGTATTTCAATTTCCCTAAAGGCATGCGTGTACCGTCCTCGGTTCGTTGTCCTGCGTGCCATGTAATCCCCTTGTCGGATGAAATATCCTGTGGTTATCGTTGCTTCATTTCCCCAAAGTTCTCCAATGGAGTTGTGCAGAGATTCCCGAACGCATTTCAATATCACCTGCGTTGGTACATACGAATCATTAGTCCCTCAATCGTCCTCCAAAAAAATCTTCTAACAATGCACAACAACAAATAGCGGGCGAACAATTTGGATAAATTAATCCCTGTCACCAGTTGAACCGCTAGTTGCTGGTTCACGTATGTATCGCCGATTCGATGGCGGCAGAAGGTATCGCGATTCAGCGGCGGCAGGAAGGTATCGCCGATTAAACTGGCAACAGGCCCCTGACCTCTACAAAATCCTCTTGCAACCATCGAAATTCCACACAGGACTCAGTCTTACTCAACTAAAAATAGAAGGACACAACAGAGAGGAGGAGGAGAAAAGCTAGCGAAGCGCTGTTCGTCCAGTTGCCCACCCTCGGGTAATTTTCTTAACAGAACGGATTACATGATTCTTGATGTGCTGTTACGTAGTGAAGTCCGTTTTACATACTTTTTTGGTGGGATATTCGGTTGCACATATGTAGTTCATCGTGTAAATGTTCTTCACACTGCAGTACGTCAAATATGTCCGACGTCGTCAATTTCAAAATTTACTACGACCGAGGGACTATTATGGAGGGTCCCGAGGGAATTGATTTGAGTTATTTCCAGTCCACGGATGTGCCCCTACCAAGACCTGACCAACGCACAATAGGCGCTGTGATGCGGTGGTTGTTCCACACGTTCCAAGTGGACCGTGATGTCTACGATCTGACATTGAGTCGCCTGCGCTTCCGGGCGGGACACCACGTATTGGGAGTTAGTGCAACTAAAGGGAACAAATTCATGGCGGTCGTATGTACGCATGGCGAGGGAGAGGGGATGGAAATTGGTCCTTCTGGTCCAGGCGTTTGCAAAATCCACTCCTGCATCTGCGTCAGAACAAGTAGGAGTTGCTGACACCGACGAAGAAATAGGTGACTCCTGCGCGCCGCACACAATGGCAGAAGGGCAAGAGGTTGCTGATGTCGCCGAGTTACCTCATTCAGTGAGACAGGCTAGTGGGCTTGCTGACGAGGGGGAGGAGCTGGAAGACCTAGTGGAAATGATGGAGCTCGAAGACCAAGATTACATGGCGTTGTCCGAAGATGAAGGTTCTGATGACGACGATGATGCGGACCAGCAGGCGGTTCCATCCGAATGGAACACATACCAGTTCGAGAACCTCGTTGTCAACGAAGGCTCCCATGTACCATGGGAGTACGACCAGAGCGAGGTCAGACTAGGAGCTACGTACAAATGCAAGGAGGTCGTGCAAGATGCGGTCAAATTCTGGGCATTGTCGGTTCGACGCACATTCACCATCGTCAAGTCTACCCCCAAGATGCTACGACGTCAAGTGCAGCATAGAGGGATGCCCTTGGCGCGTGCACGCATTTCAGCCCAAGTGGGACACCTACTGGAAGTGCTCCATAGTGGTCCCTCACACATGCGTCGTCGCTGAGTCAGCGCAGTCCCACCGGAACCTGTCATCAGGCTTCATTGCCAATCTCATGTACGGTGAGATCGTGGATAACCTAGATTTTGAGCCACGATCCATCATTCGACCATTGAGGCAAGGTTCGAGTACACTATCAGCTATGCCAAGGCTTGGAGGGCAAAACAGAAGGCATTGGAATCAAGGTTCGGCACGTTCGAGGATTCCTACCACAACCTCTCTAGGCAATTCCGAGTCATACAAGACAGGAATCCTGGCACTCATATCGACATTCAAGGCGCCACGCATCCGAAGTGGCCTAATAAGAGGGTACTACAGCGAGCATTCTTCGCGTTTGGTCCATGCATCAATGCATTCCGGCAGTGTCGTCCAATCTTGTGTATCGATGGCACATTCTGTTGGCGGTACAAGGGCGAATCGACCGCAATAGCGACGGACGGAAACAATCAAGTTCTTCCCGTGGCATTCGCTTTCGTTGAAAGCGAGAACACGGATAGCTGGCTGTGGTTCCTGAAGAATGTGAGGATTTCTGTTGTGCAAGACCGTCCCAACGTATGCCTCATACATGACCAGCACGCGGGCCTCTGCGTGCAATAACACGGCTACAATGAGGAGAGAACGTTCCACTTCCATGGTGGATCTACAGAGCGGTGGTGCATGAGGCACTTGGGTGCAAACTTCTATAGCGGTTCCGCAACAAGGACTTGATGAACATGTTCAGCGCTGTGCAACCGAACTAGCGTAAGTTCGACACACTCTGGAAGATTCGGACGACGGACCCAAACCCACGAAGGAGGCATCGACAAGGGCCGCCCAAGCACCGACCAGGCCCCCAAGCATTGCCACGGCTACCCACGAGCGCTCCTAGTGTCACGAGAAAGACAGGGCACGAGGTCAAATGCTTCTCGGTGGATTGAGCACGAGCACGAGGAGAAGTGGTCGCCGCATGACAGGTGGTGCTCGATATGGTATCATGACAACCAACCTAGTGAGGTCTACAAGCTGGGTCATGCGCGGCGCCAGTGCCTCCTTTGGTTGGTATTGTGGAGGCAATTCTGCGGTACCACAAACTACTTTGTTGAGATGCGGCAATGTGTCGCTCATCATGGCAAATGACAGTACTCTACTCCGCCATGATCACCGCATACATGGAGGAGAAGAGCAAGAAGGGTGAGATGCACGGGCATTCAAGATGGGCACGAGGAGCTTCGCCGAGATAATGTGCGAGGATAAAGGCGTCGCGGGACTAACCGCGAGAGGATCACCATGAGTGCACGCTACGCCGCGATAGTTGCGTATGCACTTGTAACAAGCCCTTCTTCGCATAGGCCCTGCTCCCATGTCATGGCGCTTTGTTCGACGGTGGCGCGACATCACGGTCGATACCTCTCTCACTATTTCACCAAGGAGGCGGTGATGCAAACATGGAGTGGAGAGATGTATGGTTACGCCGTTCTGGCCATTTCACGGCCATCCATCACGGGAGCAACTAATGCGGGCGCGGACATTGCTAGGATCAAGGAAAGGTTGGCGGCGGCAGTGCGACGCATCGAGGCGATATGGGCGAGGCGAAGCGGACGTCGCACGAAGAAGTGCTCCATTTGCAGGGAGTCTGGGCACACCTTCAAGACATGCGCCACGCGAAATACTCAGGACCAAGGAGACATCGGTATTCCGGACGTCACCACGGGGACCTCATCCGGTGCCCCGACTAGAGGCAGTCCACATGGGAGACGTTGACGTCGCGACCACGACAAAAATATTATTATCAATGTTGTCAATTATCATTTTAGTTAAGTGTTATGGCGTTCTTCTGCAAGTTCGTAATATCGCAGTATGAATTCGGCGAATGGCAATATCACTTATCTTCCTTTTTACGAATCGTTCATACCTCAAACGTCCTCGCTAAATTCTCCGAAAATTAACCGTAGTAGAACAACATACGATGATGATAAAATGTTATTACGAGTCCAGCACATTTAAATGCAGTGTAATTTTTATGAAAATCACAAACTGCCTAAGTGAAATAGGGAAAATAAGGGTTGGGAATGGCAATATCACTTATCTTCCTTTTTACAAATCGTTCATACCTCAAGCGTCCTCGCTAAATTCTTGAAAATTAACCGTAGTAGAACAACATACGATGATGATAAAATGTTATTACGAGTCTAATGATTTCGCATCGTTTAAAATTTATGAAAATCACAAGCGCCTAAGTGAAATAGGAAAATAAGGGTTGGGAATGAATAAATCAGTTCAAGCGGCGATAGGTCTGTCGGCGATTCACCGGCGATTCATTCTGCCGCCGATTGAGCTGGCGATTCATTCCCTCAATCGGCGATGTATGGGACGAGGTCTCGCCGCGATTGAATAGCGATTCATTCTGTCGCGATTCAGCGGCGACAGATACATTTTTGTAATTTTTTTAATCGACTATTTATTTTTGTAAATATCTTTAAAAATAATAATATTTTAAAAAAAATCACCAAAAGCTGGCGTCCCCAGTTCCTCGCTCCATGCTTGCTAACAAAAGTAGCTAGTTGCAACGAGCTGTCTGCTGACCTTTGATCAGACGGGTCTGTAGTTAATTATAGGAGTAATTAACTACCGGTAGTGCTATGCATATGGCTGCAAAAGGAATAGTTGGCGAGATTGACGGTCTGGTCTAAAATAGGTGGTATGATTGAGCGGCTAGCTAAAATGAGTGTGAGATCGCTAGTTTTTGGTTCATTTAGTGCGTTTTTAAACCAAAATAGTAAAAATAATCTCTAAAATACAAATAGTAAAAAATAACACTCTTATCATGCAAAAACGTTTCGGCACGAGCCTACCATACATGACCCCAAGGAGCCGTAGGTTGCTTGCCATGCCACCTTTTGCTTTTTCGGGATCGGCAGGCACCTGCCGCCCCGTTGGGGTGCTGCAGGCTGGCCGTCGTCGAATGAAAGCTCGTCACATGCTTGCTACACATTTGGAGCGCGGCACAAGTGTTATTTTTATTAATTCATTCGCATAAGACTATTTTTACTATTTTGTTATGAAATAGTGTTATTTTAGCTAAAATTCGATCGAAAGTTCGTCTAGTACTATATCAGATATCAATTTATGGTGTCCGGTGTGGGATCGAAGAGGGGTTTCACATTTGCAGTACGGCGGCTGAATATTCCGTCGGGACCGCGCATATACTACTGCTGCTACTATGTATGCAGTCCGGCTGGCGCCGACGATCGAGCTAGGTGTCACGCACGTCTCCCGAGAGTTGGCGGGCGCACACGTACGTCGCCTTGCTAGCTGCAGCTAGCTAGCATTCCGCTTTGCAATTATATTAAGATAGTTTGCATTGCATCTGACACTGGCATTTGTTTGCTACAGTTTAATTTGGTGGCTCATGGCTCCCCGAGAGAGTTAGGGTCACACCACACTGCAACTTGTAAGTAATTTTTGTCTATATGGTATATCTAGATTTTAGAGAGAGTTTGTTTACATATTTTTACAGTATTTAGACAATATTCATTATGAATTCTAGAGTTTGTGTGATATCCCTTCAGGATACGTAAAATCATTTTCGGATACAAATGGTAGTTTAATTTGCTCTCAATAAAAGGGCACATCTGTAATTAGGTTTTGTGAACAAGAGCAACAGAGAAGAAAAAAATCAGAAAAGTTGTTATTGTTCCGATAACATATTTTTTCCGTTCTTATGCTCGCGTATGTTAGTCTTCGGTTTAAGCCAACACAGCTAGCTCCTTACACCGTTACACGCGCACTTTCGATCGGTGCCAAGCATGCATATGCATGAAGACAATGCAATGTGCACAAGCATGTGCATGTGGTCTTGTGTGTCTGGACTTTGATTGAGTGCACAAGTACTAAGTAGTTAGTACTAAATTAACAAACCTAAACTGGTAGTAATATATATAGGGAGATTGGGCATGGCTGCAGGTACATTTTTACCTAATAAGAGATCTAGCTAGCACATGGAGGGGGCAGCTATAGTCCGCAAAGGTCGGATATTATATGTGTGATCCCCTGACAATCTTTTTTTCTAATGAGTTCCAAGACGAAGTGAGAAGCTCTAATCGACAAACTTTCGCTAACATGCACGCACGCATGCTCTATGCTACGTATTTAAAAAAACAGCTAAGCACTGTTCATAGTCGATACAATTGTTTTGCAATTTTAATAAAAAAAAGCGCCGCCGTTGCCCATTTATGTGTCGGTATGGTCGGCACCTTTAGGGAACCATATTTAATTATCATGAAAAAAATGCACCTAAAGTTTTCTTGCAAAGATAAGTAAAGAAAAAAAAATGCAACCTCTTATGCTTATTAATGGAGCACTGGACAACAAAATTTGTTATCATCAGGAGTACTCCAGATAATGTAATGTATAGCTAGGTATCGTGTGCACGCATATGCTTGGCAGTTGGTTGTTACATCTCAAAATTTGAGGAATGTACGAACGGTGGTAACCTGGTACCACAACTTGTATAGATGACATTATTTACTCGGAGTAACTAGCGTCCGGACGTACGATAGGGGCTTTCCTATTGTACGCTTCCCTCCATCGTCAAATCTAGTTTGAAATGTCCGATCTCAGCCATCCGATCCGGTGCAACTAAAATCGGTGAGGTGCAATAATTATTTAGTAAACCTGCAACAAATCCCCATCTGATGCAATAAAAAAAATACAACAAATTTCCAACTTAGCAGTCGATCCCGCAACAAAAAAAGGTCGTGCAACAAAACAACTTCATATTGCAACACAATGCCGTCAAATCCATGATGCAACACAGGAGAAATCGATTGCAACAATTACCAATACTTATTGCAACAAAAAAAAAAAAGAACTCTTGTGCGACAAATCAACATAACTAATTCAACAAAAAAACACCCTTTTTTTGGGAGAGGTACACAAGTCTGCGACACTACCTAGGAGATACACAAGTACGCAACACTATCGAGGCGTTGGAAGGGCAGCGCAACGGCAGCAATCGCGGTACCGTTGTCGGAGGGACTGTTCGTGCCTAAGCCACAGGCGCTGCGTGGAGTGCGAGCTTTGTGACAGCCATGAACCATGTGAACAGCCTTGGCGCGGCATAGCCCAGCACAGCCCGCGCGTCGAGGGAGAGGCGGTGGGGTCAACCTCCTTCCATCGTACGTAGGTAAGAGAGCAGGTGTTGCGGTCGGTAGGGCTTCGGTCATGACCGTGTTCAGTGAGAGAGGAAGGGAGGGAAAAAGGAACAGGGTGGAGCACACGAGCTCCGGCCGGTCATGGCCATCTGCAGAGAGAGAGGTTTGAGGGAGAGAAATTAGCAGAGAGGAGGCAAGAGAGAGGCTCAGATATGATTTTGTTGCTTGGTTGAAGAAGACACTAAAAACAGGGAGTAAGGGAGGCATGAGAAAAGTAAAATGGTCACCACGTGCTAGAAGAGTCATCCAGTGTTTCTGACAGTGGATGGGCCGTCTGAGCGTTTTGTTCACATCAAACGCCTGGCCCATAGGATTACCCTTATTTACTACTTAATGGTGCCATTAAAACTTTTCTTACGAGATTTTGGTCTTATAACTTTTGGGTGGAAACCAAGCGTTGAAAACTTGCTGAGTATACGTAAGTATGGGCTAATTCCATTAACTGTTACTAAGATTTTGTGCCTTTCTTTCTTGTTCCGTATGCACACTTACTGCATCCTCAATAGTGCCACTTTAACTGTCTCTAAAGTTGCCATATAGGTTTTCTGATGACGTAGAGTAGAGTGAAAGAGGAGAGATAATGAAGTCATCCTCTCATGAAGCAACGGGCGCATCAGGCGAAACAAGACACTAGCGACGAAGCTTTTTGCTGTTGGAGTGCAGTCGTCGCTTATTCACGCGAAACAAAGCACTTGATTCATGTAAAGCTTAAATACTTGTGAGGCTTTAAAGAGACAGCTTATGAGATAATATATTGAAATAGTTGTCTCTAAAATTACCTCAAGATAACATAGAGGGTGTTAGAGATAACCTAAAAGACAAACTATTGAACATGCCTTTAAGGTAGTTGGACAACTACTTTCAAACAACGGGGTACGCACTCCATTTTATCTAACCCATCACAAAAGCCTCATAAGTTATTTAACTTGGACTCAAATATATTCAAATTAAATCATATGCAAGTGGGGGCATAATTGGTAATTCCTTATACTGCGTGTGCATGTATATGTTGCAGTAGTTAATTTGCCCAGACCCACAAAAAGCTGCTCTAATTCCTGGGAACTAATTAATCACTGCTATTAACCCATTGTATTTGTACATGCATGTACAGATCGAGCTGGAAAAAGAGGATGTCGGCTGGAGATCGATTCTCCCTTTGTGTGCTAGCTTATGCATGTGTATCGATCACAGAGATAAGATCATCTTCTTTGTTTTGGCTACGTACTTGCCGATTCGCCATCTTGAGTGTATACGAAATAATTCGAACATGTTTTTCACGTGAAATCACGGAATTTCATTCAAAATAAAAAAAAATCACATGGAATGACTGGCGTTGCGTGCGCTGGGGTGCCTCTGGCCCTCGAACGAGACTGTGTCGTGCCCCTGGCACACGGACATGGCGAGTCCGAGCCAAGGGGCACGGACAAGGGGCTCTAGGCTAGGGAGGCCAAAAAAAGGGCTAGGTGTCACTACCCGGCGGCTCAAAGGTGCTATTTTTGCCTTTGATTTGGAGAGGATGCTAATTTTGCTATTTAGCACACCAACGAAGGCGAAATGTGCCAAAACTTAGGATGCAGATGGATGTTACATACAGATCCGCATGCAAGCACTTCCGATCAATCAAGCGTAGCGCTAGCACTACTACGAAAAGGTCTTCACATACGGTTCAAAAATATCATCACGAGCGGTTTCATGAGTAAATGCGAGTTTATGGGTCGATAATGACATGAGGTCATCATGACGGTTTTTGAACCGTCGTAATACATACAATCACAGATGGTTATTAACTCAAACCCATCGTGATAGTTGACTATCACGAGCGGTTTGTAGATTAAATTATCGTGATAGTTGACTTTCACACTTTGTTTGTAGTTGAAATAAATGCATGATTGTTGACTATCATAGGCGATTAATAGATTAAATCGTCGTGATAGATGATGTATCATGCATCGTTTGTCGATGAAACCGTCCGTGAGAGCTGATGTATCACAGACGGTATGTCCTAAGAAACCATCTGTGATATTCTTTTGTATTGCTAAATCTATTTCTGTTTACTGGCTAGCCTCAGGAAATGCTAGCCATGCCCTCTGAAACAATTGAAACACAAGTTGTATACATCTAATTCATATTCATTTTGAAATAAGCACATCCAAATCGTATTTATTTTAGAAACAAGCACATCCAATTCACAAATCAATTAACTAAAATTAACTATTCATGTACATTTACACACATGTACCATTAAGTTCAATCTTATCCCAATCAAGTTCAATCTACATTGTGGAACTTCTCATCTAGATTTATCACCTCACGGTTCAAGAATGCATAAGCGTCCTCGAATTTTTATCGGTGGCTCTATTCTAACTTGATTGTATCGATGCTCGTAACCTGTTGCTAGCAAGATTAAATTCGTGCATATAAAAATTGATAAGAATGAAATAATTATTGCAAGATTGACAAACCTGAGGATCATTGGTCATCGCGGAACCGACGAGTAGTTCCATGTTGTGGCAAATATAGTATCCACAGAGGTTGTGTAACATCCCAAAGTGCTGTTATCAAAATAAAATAAATAAAAGTTACTGTTTTATTGGATTTTCTGAATTTGATAGAGTTTCATTGCTTTATTTGAATTTCTGAAGTTTCCAAAGTCAAAATTTAAAATTTATTTGGAGTTCTTGAAGTTTTATTGGATTTAAATTGAAAAATAAAAATTTACTTAATTTCTAGAATTTTTTTGGAATTTTAAAGCTTTTTCCAAAGTATTTTTGAAGCCAAGATAATTTATTTGCAAAATTAAAAGCCAACTTTAAGTTGAGAATAATTCTATTAAGTCCAAAATAAATAAAGGAATTTCTATGAATTTTTTCTATAATTTTTGGATTTTATTTACTATTTTCTAGAAGCTATTTTGATTTAACTCCGTTTCTGAAATTAGAAAATCAATTTAAAAACCCTAAACTGCTTTGGGCCGAATCTTTCACTGTGCGGCCCGTTTTCTTTTCTTTGCGGCCCAAGACAGCCCGCCCGCCTTCCCTCTCTCTCTCACTCGCGCGGCCCCACCCGACCTCAGCTTCCTCAAATCCTATCCAAGGATTATTCTAATAAATCGATTTATTACTCCGGGCCTCTCGGACAACTTTGATACCTAAGGTTCACCAAACCATCTACTAGACCACCACTATCTAGATGCCAAATCACAATTGAAGAGACTTTGCAATACAGTTCGGTTAACCCTTTCTTAGAAGAAGAGGCAAAAAGAAATAAATTTCAGCATAAAGGAAAACGTTACCACTCACAATAGTTACAAGATCAAGAGAAACGATCAGATAAAACTGTTCTCGGACACCAACAGATATGATCAAAGTTGAGGGCGCACGTCCCACAAGTAGAGAATATCAAACCTCAACCGAGAATAAAACACTGCTTTTAAAATTTGGGAAAACACTTATGGGCAAGAACAAAAGTTTTAGACAAACTTCAATATTATCATCATAATCCCTTACTGACAATCGCACCAGTAATGTAACAATACACTCTTAGCGAGACTCATCATAGCCTCTTATCCCATCATAAATTTCTCCAAAAGAAACACAAGCCACAAGGTTGAAACAAACCTATTTTATCTAGTTCATACTATCAAATAATAATTTCGCAAAGCACACTATCAAAGGCCACTTACTCATTCATCCACTCAACCATTAGTGTTACTCACACCCGCTCCAACTATCATTAACAATTGTCAATTGTATGTATCATGTATGCAAATAGGGTCCTACTTCTGTTTGTAGTCACATAACCATCTATAAACACAAAGTCAACATTTAATAATCTCATCTCCTGTACAACAGGGTTTCACAACATGCTACCTCAACGTTCGCCTAATCAAATATACATGTTTCAATCTAACAATTATGTATGATCATCAAGTAACCAGTTTATAAAAATTTCCAAATTTGATATCCTCTAAGGCATCGTTCAAACACATTCTTAACATAACCATCACTAATGGGTAGGCTAATCCATAGAGATACATTACTCCATGTTATCCAATAAATCTACCTGATTCCACAATCCTACGATTAGACCTAGTCATCAATATACCACACCTCTTAATAACTCTATTGATTCCAACTAAATATTGTCATACTCATAGTCACAGCTCATCAAGAACTACTAGAGGACAACCTCCACTTATTCAACTTTCCTTGGTAAGGACCTTAATTAAGATCGATCATGCACACACTGCGGACTCAACTTGAAACTCATAACACAACGATTAATCTTCAATGCTCAAAATACCCAAGAGAGATATGTTGAGTCAAAGCCTTCATGTACTAAAGAACTTGCAAAAGGAAACTTTCATTAACCAAAAACATCAAGCGAATAAATAGGTCAAGTTTTCCAATAAGAAAACAAAACTCCCATGCAAAGGTCAATCTTGACAATTAGCAAAGTTCACCAATCATGAGAATAACTCAACGGTTGGGAAAAACAATAATTGGTTTACGGGACGAATTAAGCCAATGGAAACACACCAATAACTTCAAAGCAACCCATCAATCGCAACCGGATGAGAGTTGACCAAATTCAAATTCAAGGAAGAGAACAACTCTTCTGAAGATTCTCACTATCAGCACCTGTACTAAGATATCCGAGGTAGCACTTCTCTATTCCCACTCCACGATCGGTGGTGTAACCTCGTAAAGCCTAGGGTCACAACCACGACCTTAACTTCTCAACATCGATTATTTCCACTCATAATAATCATAATAATTAATTAATAAGTAGCCTAACTCAATTCATATCAGCAATAATCAAAACGATATAACGAGCGTAAATGCAATGATTGGCCCATCCCCTTCCTACTGTGCACTAGTGTGTCAAACTTTTAAGTTGATTAACATTAGCAATTTTTTTAAAAAATAATCTAGTCACCACGGACCTACAGCCCGCTCTGATACCAACTGTAACACCCCAACTCTCAAAGAGCCTGGAATGTTCTGGAATTAAACTAATCTAGCACAATCTACAAATTTTCGACAGAGTCTCCTTTGTATAGCCAACTATTCCGAGATTCCAACAATTAATCATGGCATTTATCAATATCTTCATAATCAAGTTTACACAAGCATGCAGGATGATCGAATAAACATATTCCAGACTTGCTATTTTCATTATCACAATTAACATAATACTCAAAACCATCTATGAGTGATTCTCAAGCAGTTTACTTAATCCTGAAATGAAACTAAATGGCAAACGCCTTATGGTCGTGAGGTAGTGAGTGCATCCAACATCTACTCCCTCCCATGCATGTCGTTCCTGCCAGTTGGTACCTAAACACATTAAAGCAAGAGTGAGCCAAAAGACTCAGCAAGTATCAACAAGGCTATAAACAAGAACACAAGTATAGCATCAATGAACCACAATAACGTTACACTAAACATAGCCTTTTTAACTTATGAAATGCGACCAATGCAATGCTCCTTTGATCTTTATCTCTTTTCGCATATTACCGGTAATGCGGGGTATACAACCGTCGTTGTATACCCTTGCATGTGCCCTCTGGCACAGGGACCAAGAGCCTATACACCACATGTATAGGGACCTTTGCCCATCATCTTAATGATGGGGACCTCTTTGCTCATAGCCCATATTCCACGAATGTGGGGACCTCAAGCCTGTCATCTACATGACGGGGACCTCAAATATGCTCTGTCACCACGTGACCGAGCCTCCAATATGATAGCATGATGCACATGAACAAAACATTAAACCATCATACATATGTATTCACAACAACGTCATACATGAATAAACTTATTCATACTTCTAGCATTCCTCATCATTAATATTCATAGCATTCTAGCACCCATGAATAGCATATTTATTCATAATACTAGCAAACTTGAAAAATCACTCATGAATATCAATTAATCATTTCTCAAGTATTCACCATCCTTAATCATACATATCACACTATTAACCCTGCATAGTTAATACGCATTAAAGTACCAACACCCTCTATCAAACATTCATAATTATTCTATCAATCAGAGTACTTGCATTCACCAAGATAAACTGGAACTCATCCCCATATCATCCACGCATGGCTATTATGAGCCAAACACAAGCGATCTTAGCATACAAGCATAAATTATAAGATAACACGAATACTTGCCTCAACCGTGAGAGCGGTGGGCTAAGAGGGCGCTGCCTTGGGATCATGCTCCCACCTGAACATAAAGATAACCCAATCTAGGACCAACATACTGGACCAAAAGCATAAATAACAATACAAATTAACTCGCTAAACTCCCAAGTGTTTCCAATTCTTCCAATTTCTAGCGATGGATTTGGTGTTCACTGCGGACAGTCAACTTCTAAAATACATAACTTTCTTCTTAGGGGTCCAAATAGGATGTTCTCAGACTTTCTGGAAAGGTAACTAAATTACCCAAATAAACTTAGTTGGGGAGCCCTTTTGATTCTGCCAATTACTACCTCTACCAAGCCAAACCACATAACATCAAAATTCCCATCGGGTTCCCTGGACAGTACACTAAAACCACCATAACTTTTGCTACGAAAGTCCAAATCTTGAGTCCTTTATCTCTATGAAAAGGTATCGAAATTATCTACATGTTTCGTTATATTGAGATCCCCTGATTTTCCCTTTAACTAACAGATTTAACCAGATTTCTACAGACTGTCCCAATACTGACAGATCAGCAGGACAGCGATACTAAAAAATTCATAACTCCCTGACCGTTAATCGGATTTGGGCGTTCTTGGCGGACAATGAAAGATAAGAAAATAATCTACATATCTCTAGGAGATCAAAACTCCTAATTCGACTTCTAAACACATGAAACTGGCCGCGCAACATTCTGGACAGAATTGAACATTGAACAGAAATAATCTGATCCAATCGATCTAATAGCAATCGCCTCTAATGACTATCACACATCACAAGAAACCCGTCGTTACCCTTGACGACGTGATGGACGACAACGAACAGGCCCCGAAGAAGATCCTCCTTCTCCTCTCTTCCTTCTCTTCTCCTTTTCTTCTCCCTTATCTTCTTTTCCCTTCTTCTTCCTCCTTGGCGGTGCAATGGGGCTTCCTCTTCCCTTTGGCCAGCAGCAATGGGGAGGAGGGGAGGTAGGGAGGTGCGCAAGGGGTGGAGGGAAGTGAGGAAGGTGGCGGCCACAATGGGGAGGAGTGGGGGCGTGAGGAGTGGGGAGGGGCGGCTAGGGTTTGGGGGGTGGAAGTGGCGCCCCCCTCCCTTGGCCGGCCACCCTTGGACCCTCTTGGGCCAAGGCCCAAGCCCAGGATGGGTAAAATAAAGAATTTCCCCCTCTCTAACTGTTGAATTGAACATTTTCCCAGTTGGTCATTCCCGCAAATCTATTTAATTCTCTTCCGAATAATTAATCTCTCCCAACTAATTACTTAACACATTTTGGGGGTTTTACACCATCTCACAGAATTTTTTCCCAGGGTATGTCTTTGAATCGACGTCGATTCAATACATTAGAGACGTTTAAAGACGTTTTTGCCTAGCAGTCTTTTATACATCATCTCTACTGGGAAAAGACCTTTTCAATATTGTCATGGATATAATACTACGTACACTAGACATGGATTAGTTCTAAGACAGAATGATGATCGATCTAAATATTTTCTAAAGAACGTTAAGTTATGATATAACCTTGATCCAGCCGGTAAAGTAATTAACTAAGAAATCATAATACAATGATTCTCATGCGAAACATACTGTTGGATTACGTGGGCCAAGCCCATACAATAAGAATAATTCCTAAATTAAATCTCAAAGGCCCACTCATGCAAAGGAAGGTTGCATGTAAACTTTCGTACCATATTGCTAGTTCGAGGAGAGGAAGACCACCTTAAAGGGATGGTGCACTCCTAGCCCTTGAGGCATGTGTGGGAGAGAACTAGAGGATCACACGCTTCGCTCGCCTCGCCTCATTTGGCGGGCCGGCGGTGGCGCGGCGTCACGGCTTTGCGTGAATGGTCCGTCAAAATCGGCGTCAGTGCTTGTGCGACGCGGTTTCCTTTGCGTTTTATATTTTGTTGTTTTGTGTGGCGGTGAATCCGGATCGATTCTGCGACTAATCCGTTTGATTACGAGTTATGGAGAACGTGCGGCGTCTTGATCACACGTCCGATTCTTCCATAAATCTGAATCGCCGCCTCCATACGGAGAGGCAAATCAATCTAGGGTTTCGCCTCTTCCATTGTCTGCGCCGTCCCACGTAGTCTATTAGTCCGTCGCCGGCGTGCTGCGCCGTTCGGAGAAGCAGTCTCGGGGAACCGCCGCCAAGTTCTACACCGGGAGAGGGCGAATAAGGTTTTTGGGAAGCGCTCTGCGCGACCGCTTGTTGTAGCTCTGACTCGTCTTCCTCGACGTTCGGCTTCGGCGAATCGTCATCGACTTCGTGTCATCCACACCGTACTGCGGTGTCAACATCGACAAACCGATCGAGCAGAATCATCGATGCATGCGGTCATGTTCTCCGTTTTAGATCTGTTCATGTTCAGTTTCCTGGTTGACATGTCTAGATCTGTTATGCCTGTGATGGTTCTGTTATTTTGTGTGCATGATGTCATGATTAATTTATGGAATAAATTGAACCTATATGTGCTTATATATTTAACAATCCAAAAACCTTATTTTAGGCAATCGTGGTCTTACTATGGTTGGATTTGCCGATGCCCGAGGCGGAGAAGTTCTCGGTGTGCACTTTAAGAGATGGCGGATCGGGGTCACTCGTGGCTTCTTGCTATGAATGTATTCAGGTTAGTAATGGCAAGCTGAAGGTGTTCTTGATCTTTGAAGCGAAAGAATTCAAGGCTGCCACTACTCTCTTTGTTGGATGCATTCTTAGTGTTCTTGCCGATCGTCTGTGCGAGGTGTATATGCACATGACAGACGCAAAGGAGTTATGGGATGCACTGAATTCCAAATACGGTGCTACTGATGGCAGCAATGACATGTATGTCATGGAGCAATTTCATGACTACAAGATGGTTGATAACCGTTCGTAGTAGATCGGAGCTCATGAGATCTGATCCATTGGCAAGGAACTCGAACTCCTGAAGTGTGCCTTACCCGACAAGTTTGTGGCTGGATGTATTATTGCGAAATTACTTCTTCATGGAGGAATTTCGGAACAACACTCAAACACAATAGACAAGAGTACTCTGTTGAGAGTCTGATTGGGTGTCTTGAAATTGAGGAGAAAGCTCGGGAAAAGGACGCTGTGTCCAAGGGTGACGGAGGGCAGTCTAGTGCCAATGTGGTACAGAAACCCTCAAGCAAGAACAAAGAGAAATTTGTCAAAGTCCAACAGGACAACCAACTTCAAGAAGAAGAAGAACAACAACAATCGGGATGATAGAACTTGCTTTGTGTGCGGTGAGCACTGGTCACATGGCCAAGAAGTGCCCACAATGCAAAGGAAAGAAGGCACTGAGGGATGGACTTCTAAGTATGTCAACGTGACCATTGGCAAGGCGGAGATGGGGTGGGTATGGTAATTTACCTCTTCGTTCTTTCGAGTTAGTCAATCTACCAATTGGTGGATTGATACAGAGCTAATGTACATGTGTGTCTGATATTTCGTTGTTTTCCTCTTATCAGTCGCGGGATTCCTCCGTCCTAATGGGGAATGGGTCACATGCTCTTGTTCATGGTGTTGGCACGGTAGATCTGAAGTTTACTTCGGAAAGATCGTGCGGTGAAGAACGTGCAACATGTCCCTTCTATAGACAAGAATATCGTTAGTGGCTCCGTTTATGTAGAGACGGGCTTAAGTTGGTATTTGAGTCTAATAAAGTAGTTGTGTCTAAATATGGACATTTTATTGGTAAAGGCTATGAGTGCGGAGGCTTGTTCCGCTTTTCCCTTTCGATTTACGCAATAAAGCGTGAACCATATTTGTGACGATGTGGATGATGAGGCTAACGTTTGGCACTCACATCTATGTCATATTAATTTTGGTTTAATGTCTCGGCTTTCAGTATGAATTTAATTCCAAACGTTTCCATCACCAAAGGTTCTAAATGCCATAGCGTGTGCAATCAAAGCAACCTCGTAAGCCTCACAAGGTCGCCGAGAGAGAAATTGGCACCACTAGAACTCCTACATTCAGATCTTTTCGAGATGAATGGCATGTTAACGAAGGGTGGAAAGCGATATTTCATGACATTGATTGATGATGCAACTAGGTTACATTATGTGTATTTATTGAAAGCGAAAGCGAGGCTTTAGATTTTTAGAATCTATAAGGTAGAAGTTGAAAACCGGTTAAGCAGAAAGATAAAAGACTTAGGTCGATCGTGGTGAGAGTATTTCTCAAGCGAATTTGACTTATTTTGTGAGGAACATGGCATTATACATGAGAGTACGCCTCCTTATTCCCCGAGTCAAATGGGATTGCCGAAAGGAAAAACCACACGTTAGTGACTTGGTGAATGCCATGTTAGACAACTGCGGGTTTACCTAAGGCATGGTGGGGAGGCTTTGCTAACGTCTAATCATGTATTAAATAGAGTTCCTAACGAAATAAGGACAAAACACCATACGAGGTATGGATTGGGAGAAAACCATCACTTTCTTACTTGCGTACATGGGGTGCTTGGCGAAAGTCAATGTGCCAATAACTAAAGCATAAGCTTGGACCTAAGGCGTATCTTGTGTCTTTTCGGGATATGCTAATTGTGAGGACCGAATATTTAACTAGTAACACTTAACCTCCAATTGGTTCTAGCGTTACTAATTAAACATTCTAAGCCTCGATGGACATATGCTTCCAGAACTGCAGCATATGTACATCATCACAAAATTACACATCATTTCCATACAACATACTGACACTAAGTCCAACAACGACATACATAAAGTAAAGTTATTACAAAAGAGAGCCATAGGCCAAATAGAACAATATACAAGAATGACAATGAAGCAAAAGTGTCATAAGATGGCTAGAACAAAAGTCGACCGGTTAGCCACACACCCACAAGGCAACCGGGCCGCCAAGCTAGTCGCCCCGCAAGCTACCACAACACTGACTCACAAAAGTGAGGCCCTCGAGCTCACCTTCTTCCTCCGCAACGAAACAATTAAGCATAGCAACCGAGTACAAAGATTGTCTTTGTACCCGCAAAAGGTGACGTGTGGCATAGCGGACCTATTCATAAACTACATGCAAGCTTATTTAGGTGGAGGTTGTATGTCTCATTTTGCATGAAGCCAACTTTATTTGCAATAATGAATACATTTTAAAAGCAAGTTTGCAAATCTGTTTTTAATGTTGAAATAATGATAATAAAGATACATACAAGTAACCACAGAAGTGACTATCCCAATAGTCACCACAACATATACACGAATCCCGATTCGTACCACCCATCAAGTTTTAATTTAAAGGTTGTAGTCTAACTCTTGAAAGACCTTGCCAAGCGTGTCCATAACCTAGGACGAGGCTATTCGAATAGTTTTAACCTGCGGGGTGTACCAATGTACCCACACTTGAGACCGCCTTTAAGCCACAAAGCACACTTAGAAGGTATCTTGGCACGCTAAGTCCTACGAGACATTTCCAATCTTGCGTATTAACTACGAGCCGCTCGTATGGGTAGAAACACCATACGCTTACATTGCAAGCGAAAGACAACAAATCCCATCACGGGTGAAGTCTTTCGGACACTACAATGCTCCCAACACCATCCCTCCTGCGACTCCTGCGACTGGAGCCAATACACGCCAAAGTACTAAGTCAAGAGAGGTCCCATACCCTCTAATGTGGTTAGCACGCTAAAATGCTTGGTTTAGTGTAACAAGATGTTCGGTCCTTGTTGACCGGGCACCATTCGATCACACCCAAAATCACACCATCATACCATTGTGCCCAAGTCTAAATCATTTTGTTTTCAGTTTTAGTTTTCATAAGTAGACATAGCACAAGGTGGAAATCATAATCATAATAAGTTTTAGTGATCAAGGTTATCGACAAGTCGATAACCGCCCATTTCTACCGAAACTAAGCATGGCTAAGCAATTAATTCGCAACTACTAAGTGACAAGAGCCCATCCATGAACTCTAAATCACGACAAGTGACCTAGGCTCATGGTAGTAGAGGATAATCATTTGCTAAGGAAATGCATCTACTAGGCCAACTATTAATACAAAGTAGCAATGCATACATAGAATTTGTAATCAACATAAATACTTAAGATACTGGGATTAACATGATCAAACGCTTGCCTTCTTGCTGTTGCTCAAAGCTGCTGTGGAGGGTCGCTCTGGGATTACCGCAAATGTCGAATCCTAAGCGAGAGGCAAAAGAACCAAGAACAACCAATAAGGCGAGCCACAAATAAACCAATGAGCAAGCAACAATTATCCAAATGCGACAAAATTTATACATAAGGTAGAATACGAATATACCTAGACATAGAAACGGAAAAACCTAATTTGGATTTGTGGTGCAAAAGATATTGCCTAAAAACACATTTTTGGCCATAATTAGCATGTAGCAAAAACATTTTCTAGAAAGGTTAAAGCTGAAATTTTTATGGCAGCTACTTATTGGTATAGAGGTAACCCATATAAAATTTCAGGTCATTTGGAGTTAAAATGATTTAGTTATGATTTTTCTAAGATGCAAAATTAGCATAATGCACTTTCCAGAGCATAAATATGTTCAAAACTAATTTTACGATTGAAGTATACCAACAGAGGGTTCTCTAGAATTTATCATATATATTTTGCATTTACAGAGAATTACTTGTGCATTTTATAAGTCTTCGAATTTTCTAAATGTGAAAATAGGTACTAAATCATTAATCAAGGTTTCGCTACAATCTTGGACCTACCATCATTTTTAGATTAACATTGGGTTAATAACAAATTTATCAAAGTTGGAATCATTCATTTTGGACATACAGAGCAAGATATTCATTTTCTAAAGTTTTATTCATTTTCGGAATATTCAAAATAGCGAAACCAAGTTATTCCTAGTTATACAATTTTACATTCTTGGAGCGTGCTTACATCCATTTTTATAATAAGCTAAAGTGATAACATGATTTATTCTGATTGGAATTAACCAAAAAGCGATTAAAATGAATTAGTTTTGAGTTTCTAAAGTTTTTATATCATTTTCAGTTGATAAACAAATGCTTACCGAAATACAGAACAACCCAATAAAAAGAAAATGACGTGGACAACCCTCAACCCTCGATCTAACATCCTACGGCTCACGCGCGCCGAAAACAGCGCACGCGCGCGAAAGCCACTAGAAACCCACCGTTGGATCAAGATCCAACGGCTCACACGAGTGTTTGCAACCGGACGGTGCGGTTGCTTGGGCCAATCCACCGCAGGTCGGCGGATGGGCGGTCGAGCGCACCAACAACCGGATTGTCCGATTGCACACACGATCTCGACCATTGATCGCAAGATCGGCGGCCAAGAATGATCAAGGCATCCGGAGGGTCCGAATGCCCTCACGATCTGGGCCGTTGATCAAGGGATCGACGGTGGCTAAAGATCGAAGTTCAAAAAGATGGACCGACACGTGGGGACCACTGTCAGCGACCTTGAGGCACACATGCGCTGGTTTAACCCACGTGCACAGTGCGCGTGGTCCCACCTGTCAGTGACTTAAATGAGGTTTTTAGGACAACTAATTAATTACTAATGACCAATGATTAGTGATGATTAGCAATTAATGTGTCCTAAAGATTTTGAACAGAGGCGATTTAGGGACAGAGGGCCCACCCGTCAGTGACCCAAAGAGGTAGTTTCGGACACATTTATTGCTAACAATGATTAGCAATAAATAAACTCAAAATCAGCCAAAACGACTTACGGTTTTCGATTTGGAAACTACGGCCCACAAGTCGGTGAAACATTAGGCGATTAAGACACCATTAATACTTCTAATGATTGGGTATTAAGCGTGTCCTAATTATTTGGCGACAACGGGAGCTACGGTGCGGCAAAGTCGGCGGCTTTCACGGCTTGTCGCGGCGACTCGACATGGCGGCGCCTAAACTATCAAAATGGGTTCGCAATAGTGCTGCGGACCCAATGGTGGTGACCTCGCCGGCGGTGGAGGTCTAGAACGCCGGCGAGCCGGAAAACAAGATGGAGCCATTTTCGGTAAAACATGAAAATAGCAAAAATGCTCCATTGCGATCGAAAGCGAGTGCCATGACTTCTAGGGACTATATAGAAGCTACCTTAACCGAGAGGATCTTCAAAGATGGCCGGGGAAGACTTGAACACGATGAAGTCCACCGGAGCCGAAGAAGATGAAGTGGGAAATGAGGTTCTGAGCAAAATGAGTGGAACCAAATTATCACCACAGCTTCATTATAGCTCAAAGAGGCTCCAAAAGCAAGTAATTGCAAAATGAATCACTTACCGGAGCTGGAGAATTAAGGGGGGTGAAACCAACCGAAAATCTCCAAACTTAAAATTGAGTGATTCCTGTGAATGCAACCCAAAATCAAGTTAGGGGAAATATAAGGGAGGTTGAGGAGTTCAAAAGGGTGCAAGAAATGTTGAAGATAAACCACTGGACACCAAGGCCGCCATTGGAGCTCTACGGCCAACAATGGTGTTTTGAGGGTGAGAGGTGTTCTTGAGCTCAAACACAGAGAATAGCTAGGTGTGGTGCAAAAGAACAACAGGAGGACCTAGAGGGGCTATTTATAGGGAAGGAATTAGGGTTTCGAGCAAGAACATGAGCCCATGGTGAGCTCGGTTCATGGTGCGGTCAAGGACCAAGAAGTGATGGGAGCAAGTGAGCATGGTGACAATGGAGGAGAAAGCACATTGCGCATTAAATGCATTGCGTAGAGACGTTGATTTAAAGCAACTTGGAGGTGACACATCACGCCGCCTCTCGCTTTCTCTCGCTCTGCCATTGCCGCCCGCGCGCACGGAGAAGCCGAGGAGGAAGAAGAACAGAGAAGACAAACCACGACCGTTGGATTAAAAACGGAAGGTCACGATTAAACGAGTTCGCCGGACAGTCCGGTTGCCCTCAGGAATCTGGACGGTTGGATCGAGATCCAACGGTCCCAATTGATTATCGCAACCGGATGGTCCGAATGCTCACATGAACGTGGGCCGAGCGATTTGAATCCAACGGCTGAGATTGCACGCGCGTTTTAAACCGCGGCTCGGTGCAGTTAGGTGGTTCAACCGAGTCAAGTGGCTCGGACTCGAGTCCGACTCGAACCCAATGAATAGTGAATTTGGTTTTTAGGTTTTAATTAAGCTGAGACTTTTGAGGATTTATTTGGGGTAGCAAAATAACTCCAAAAATTCTGAAATTTTACAGGAGCTTGCTGACTGAGACATTGACCTTGTGTAAAATTTTCAGAGAGTTTTATGCTGCGAATAAATCTCCAAAAATTCTGCAAGGCTCTGTTTTAATGTTTGACTGAGAGTCAAACAGGTTTGACTGCCTCTAAAAATATTCAAACAATTTCTAAAAATTGTGAAATTTTTCAGAGGGTCACATACCACCACAGAGACTTAGGAAAAATATATCCAGAGGATGATCATAAGATTTGACAAGGTTGTTTTGGAAGAACAAGATTTGGATCAAAAGACTTGTGACTTTGTACTTCCATAACCTTTGGTACAATACTTGTTCAGTACACAAAGGAAATACATGATGTAAGAAAAAGTTTTAATTTCTACTCATTTTCTTACATTTGAAACACAAGCCCAAAATTGGGATGTTACAACTCTCCCCCCCTTACAAGCATCTCGACCGAGATTAGTTTACTCGGAGAAGAAAGAAGGAAAATCTGCACGAAGGCGATCTTCTCGCTCCCAAGTTGCCTCATCTTCAGAATGGTTTGACCACTGAACCTTAAGGAACTTGATGACACGGTTCCTTGTTCTCCGTTCAGATTCCTCAAGAATACGAACAGGATGCTCGCGGTAGGTCAAATTCTCCTGCACATCGAGAGTTTCCAACGGAGTTTCCTCAGTCGGGACACGGAGGCACTTCTTCAGGTGTGAAACATGGAACACATCATGCACCCCCTCAAGTGCGTTTGGCGGCTCAATCGTATGCAATCGCTCCAACTCTCTCGACGATACGATAAGGCCCAACATATCGAGAGCCAACTTGCCCTTGATGCCAAACGCGATGGCCCTTCAAGGGTGAGACTTTGAGATACACAAAGTCATTGGGCTCAAAGCTCAACTCACGGCGACGACGATCCGCATAGCTCTTTTGTGCGGGTCGGGCGCGCGCAGATGCTCGCGGATCAAGCGAACTTGACTCTCGCCTCATTGATCGAATCTGGGCCGAAAGCGCGCTCACCGTCTACGACCGGTTCAATGGGGTTCGCATCTCTCCCATACAAAGCCTCAAATGGTGCCATGCCAAGATCGGCTGATAGCCGTTGTTGTAGGAGAACTCAAGAAATGGTAGGCATTTCTCCCACTTCTTCCATAGGAAAGAACACAAGCACGGAGCATATCTTCCAACACTTGGTTGACTCGCTCCGTCTGACCATCAGTCTGAGGATGAAAGGCTGTACTGAAATGAAGGCGGGTCCCCATAGCCTCTTGCAGACTATGCCAAAACCGCGAGGTGAAAAGTGCACCACGATCAGAAATAATCGTCTTCGGTACACCGTGAAGACTCACAATCCTCGAGACATAGAGTTCGGCCAAAGGCCCCACACGAAGCTGAGTCTTGACAGGAAGGAAATGTGCCACTTTAGTCAACCTGTCGATCACGACCCAAATAGCATCATTCCCTTTGGACGAGCGGGGCAATCCGGTGATGAAGTCCATGCCAACGAATCCACTTCCATTCGGCGGCAAGGGTGAAGAAGACCTTTGGGCGATGCTCGGCCTTCACGCGACAAAGACACGCCGCACTCGACAACGAACTTGGCAATCTCGCGCTTCATTCGGGTCCACCAGAATCTCTGACGAAGATCCTGATACATCTTGGTAGCCCCGGGATGAATAGACAAAGGAGAATCATGGGCCTCGCGGAGAATCAAATCCCGCAATTCCATGACCTTAGGAACCACAAGGCGCGCCCAAACCACACAACGCCAAAGCTCATCCTCCGAAAAGCACTTGGCCATCCCATCCTTGATGTTACGTTTGATCCGCTCACACCGGCATCGCTCTGCGTGCCGCCTTGATTTGGTCCACCAAGGTTGGTTGCACAACCAATGTAGCAAGAGAACCGCTCGATCAAACCCAAATTGAGGCGCTGAATTTCGAAATGAGGGTAGGTCTTGCTCTTGGAGCATCAACATGTTGCAATACACCTTACGATTGAGTGCATCAAGAACGACATTGGCCTTGCCGGATGGTGCTGAATACCCATGTCATAGTCCTTGATCAACTCCAACCATCTTCTTTGCCTGAGGTTCAGATCTGGCTGGGTGAACAAGTACTTCAAGCTCTTGTGGTCGGAATACACCTCACAACGGTTACCAATCAGATAATGCCGCCAAATCTTGAGTGCATGGACCACAGCAGCTAACTCCAAGTCATGAGTAGGATAGTTGAGTTCATGAGGCCTCAATCTGCTGCGATGCATAGGCCACAACCTTGCCTTCCCGCATAAGAACACAACCAAGACTGACGGCGAAGCATCACAATAGATATCAAAACTCTTGTGAATATCAGGGAGAACAAGCACTGGGGCTGAGGTCAACCGCTTCTTGAGTTCCTGAAAACTCACATCACAAGCAGCGGACCACTCAAATTTCTTGTCTTTCTTGAGTAGTTCAGTCATAGGCTTTGCAATCTTGGAGAAATTCTCGATAAAGCGGCGATAGTAGCCAGCCAAACCAAGAAAACTCCGCACATCGGTGACCGACTTGGGCTGACCCCAAGATAGCACATCACTGACCTTGCTAGGATCCACAGCCACACCTCTCCTTTGAAAGAACATGGCCCAAGAATGCCACTTCCTTCAACGAACTCGCACTTGTCGAATTTGGCATACGGTGGTGCTCACGCAGACTGCCCAATACAAGCTTAAGATGCTCAAAGCATGCTCTTCTTCACTCTTGGAGTAGATAAGGATATCATCGATGAATACCACCACGAACCTATCCAAATACTCCATGAATACCGAGTTCATAAGATTCATGAATAAAGCAGAGCATTAGTCAAACCAAAAGACATGATGATTGTACTCGTAAAGGCCATAACGAGTAGCAAAAGCCGTCTTAGGAATATCCTCGGCCCGATCGACTTGATGATAGCCCACCTCAAGTCAATCTTGAGAAGACTCGTGCTCCGGTCAAGCGATCGAAAAGATCATCAATACGGGGCAAAGGATACTTGTTCTTTACCGTCACCCCATTAAGCGGACGGTAATCAACGCTACATGCGCAAGGTCTTGTCCTTCTTCTTCACAAAGATAATGGACAACCCCAAGGAGATGAGCTAGACGGATAAAACCCTTCTCTTGCAGCTCACCCGGTGCTTCTTGACTCTTCCAACTCATTAGGAGGCATGCGTCACGGCCTCTTAGAAATAGAGGCGATGCGGGCGGCAACTCTATCACGAACTCGGTTCTCGAGCAGAGGCATGCGGAGCAAGTCTTCGGAAAGACATCCGCGGTCGCGCATGCTGGGGCGTCGTGAATCTCCAATCGCGGCTTTGCTTCAAGGACATAAAGATGGGGCTCTCGTGAATCGTGGCGAAACTCCAACCTGTTCACTGAAGGATCGTGAGGTAGACAATCTTCTGGCACAATCGATTTGCCCCAAGTGTTGGGACAACCAATCCATGCCAAGAATCACATCCAAGCGCGCCGAGTCGAGTAGGATAAGATTCGCCAAGAATCCCACTTCGATGTGGATAGGAACATCCGGCATACTTGGTCACTCTCATTTCCGAACCCGAGAGCGAATCGAATCAGTGGAATCCCGGAGGAACACGGTGAAGCCCACAATCAACAAAGAAAAGACCTCGAAATAAAAGAATGCGAGGCCCAGAGTCAAATAAAGCGTAGCAGACGCAAATTAACAAGGAGCGTACCCAACACTACGTCGGTGCCTCTGTGCCTCCTCACCGAGATATGATTGACTCGGCGCGCCCCAAGCCGGGGTCTTCGTCGGTGGTGACCACTCCCTTGCCCGCGTCCTCCATTGGGGCGAGGCCGCTCGATCTTCTTAGGACAACTACTCGCGTAGTGGCCCTTGTTGTGGCGATGAGAAGCGGTGACATCGGCCGCGGGTTGCGGGAACACCCGCGGTGGGTCGCAGCGCCGTGGATCGAGTCACGACTGAGGGCGTGGGGCTGGTGCCAAGGCCTCGGCGGTGGTGAAGCCAAGAGCGGGCCACCGTGCAGGCCCAACTCGGGGACGAACGAGGCCGGCTGTGCGAACGGGTGGGCCTCCCACTTGCGCTGCGGGACTCGCCGGCGCGCTCGCCTTGTGCTCGGCGATGATGGCCTTGTCCACCAAGGTGCGAAGTCGGAAGTCCACAATAGAGAGCTTGTCCCAAGCTCCTCAGACAAACCCTCCATGAACTTCTCCTGCTTGGCCTCATCGGTGGCCACCTCAGCAGGAGCGTACCTCGCCAAATGGTTGAACTCATGGAGGTACTCGATCCACGATTTGCGCCTGTTTGAGCGCAAGGAACTCCTTCTTCTTGACTTCATCAGCCGGCGGGAACATGGGCCCGACGAAAAGTCGATCGGAACTCCTCCCACGAGACCACGTGTCCCGCGGTGCATGGCGAGGAAGTTCTCCCACCATGAGAGTGCCGCACCCTCCAGCTGATGGGATGCGAAAAGTGCCCGCTCCTGCTCCCGCATCGAGCAACGTTGAGCTTCCGCTCAACGGACGCAGCCGATCGTCTGCGTCCAAGGGATCCTCGGGCCGGGAGAAGGTGGGAGGCTCGTGCGGAAGAACTCCGCAAGTCCCCACGAGTCGATGTCCACCCTCCGGATCCGAGGCACCGGAGGAGTGGAGGTGTTCCCGACGATAACCTCTAACACCCACGGTCCTCCGAACGATTGCGTTCGATCTGCATGAGGACTTCCGCCATGGTCGGAGGAGGGGGAAGTTCCTCATCGGGACTACCCGGCTGATTCCGGCCGCTACGTGTCCCACCAGCCATCCTGATTCACTAAGATAAGTTAGCTACAAGCCCGAGATAAAAGAAAGCAAAGAAATGCAAACTCAATAAAAAGGGCTCAGGAATAACCACCAAGAGTACAAGACCAAAAATCACCAAATCGACTTCCTGAAACGACTAACCCGTATGGAAGAACGAGCAATCGTTTGCGAAGACCCAAAATTTCAGCACTAAATTCCAGCTCAAAACAGTCCAAAAATCAAGGTATAACCACCTAATAGAGTATAGGCATTTAGCTAATTTCATATCACATCTTACCCTTCTATCCCCACAAGTTTTAGTTGGATTAGCCTCTCATTTTCAGCACTATATACTAATTACGAGCTAGCTGCCCAGAATATGCACTTGCTGTCCAGAATTTCGCCTTCAAGCCCTTGGCCGAAATTTGAAGTTCCAGGGGCTCCTATTCCTTACTCCAACAGCCAAGACTCAATTTAAGGCTCTCATGTTTCTCCCAAAACCAAGTTAATCGATTAAACAACTATCCTTTGAAAAGAAGATGAGAGGAAAAACAGTTTTTCCAATTTAACCAAGAATAAGGTGAGATGAGCAAGCTAAGATAGATAAGGAGTAAAATCTGAGAACTTACTTAAGTTTTTACAAACCTTTTGAAAGTAAGTTTTCAAAATATTCTAAAAGCGACCAAGCTAGGGGTTTCTACGGTCAGTATGGCTCTGATACCAACTTTGTGAGGACCCGGAATATTTAACTAGTAACACTTAACCTCCAATTGGTTCTAGCGTTACTAATTAAACATTCTAAGCCGCGATGGACATATGCTTCCCAGAATTGCAGCATATGTACATCATCACAAAATTACACATCATTTCCATACAACATACAGCACTAAGTCCAACAACGACATACATAAAGTAAAGTTATTACAAAAGAGAGCCGACCGGCCAAATAGAACAATATACAAGAATGACAATGAAGCAAAAGTGCCATAAGATGGCTAGAACAAAAGTCGACCGGTTAGCCACACACCCACAAGGCAACCGACGGGCCGCCAAGCTAGTCGCCCAAGCAAGCTACCACAACATGACTCACAAAAGTGAGGCCCTCAGCTCACCTTCTTCCTCTGTGAAACAATTAAGCATAGCAACCGAGTACAAAGATTGTCTTTGTACCCGCAAGACTGACGTGTGGCATAGCGGACCTATTCATAAACTACATGCAAGCTTATTTATGTGGAGGTTGTATGTCTCGTTTGCATGAAGCCAACTTTATTTGCAATAATGAATACATTTTAAAAGCAAGTTTGCAAATCTGTTTTTAATGTTGAAATAATGAGAATAAAGATACATACAAGTAACCACTGGAAGTGACTATCCCAATAGTCGAGACAACATAGCACGAATCCCGATTCGTACCACCCATCAAGTTTTAATTTAAAAGGTTGTAGTCTAACTCTTGAAAGACCTTGCCAAGCGTGTCCATAACCTAGGACGAGGCTATTCGAATAGTTTTAATCCTCGGGGGTGTACCAATGTACCCACACTTGCATCGCCTTTAAGCCACAAAGCACACTTAGAAGGTATGTTGGCACGCTAAGTCCTCTGAGACATTTCCAATCTTGCGTATTAACTACGAGCCGCTCGTATGGGTAGAAACACCATACGCTTACATTGCAAGTCGAAAGACAACAAATCCCATCACGGGTGAAGTCTTTCGGACACTACAATGCTCCCAACACCATCCCTCCCGCGACTCCCGCGACTGGAGCCAATACACGCCAAAGTACTAAGTCAAGAGAGGTCCCATACCCTCTAATGTGGTTAGCACGCTAAAATGCTTGGTTTAGTGTAACAAGATGTTCGGTCCTTGTTGACCCGGCACCATTCGATCACACCCAAAAATCACACCATCATACCATTGTGCCCAAGTCTAAATCATTTTGTTTTCGCTTTAGTTTTCATAAGTAGACATAGCACAAGGTGGAAATCATAATCATAATAAGTTTTAAGTGATCAAGGTTATCGACAAGTCGATAACCGCCCATTTCTACCGAAACTAAGCATGGCTAAGCAATTAATTCGCAACTACTAAGTGACAAGAGCCCATCCATGAACTCTAAATCACAGCAAGTGACCTAGGCTCATGGTAGTAGAGGATAATCATTTGCTAAGGAAATGCATCTACTAGGCCAACTATTAATACAAAGTAGCAATGCATACATAGAATTTGTAATCAACATAAATACTTAAGATACTGGGATTAACATGATCAAACTGCTTGCCTTCTTGCTGTTGCTCAAACTGCTGTGGAGGGTCGCTCTCGGGATTACCGCAAATGTCGAATCCTAAGCGAGAGGCAAAAAGAACCAAGAACAACCAATAAGACGAGCCACAAATAAACCAATGAGCAAGCAACAATTATCCAAATGCGACAAAATTTATACATAAGGTAGAATACGAATATACCTAGACATAGAAACTGGAAAAACCTAATTTGAATTTGTGGTGCAAAAGATATTGCCTAAAAACACATTTTCGGCCATAATTAGCACTGTAGCAAAAACATTTTCTAGAAAGGTTCTGAAGCTGAAATTTTTATGGCAGCTACTTATTGGTATAGAGGTAACCCATATAAAATTTCAGGTCATTTGGAGTTAAAATGATTTAGTTATGATTTTTCTAAGATGCAAAATTAGCATAATGCACTTTCCAGGAGCATAAATATGTTCAAAACTAATTTTTATAGTGAAGTATACCAACAGAGGGGTTCTCTAGAATTTATCATATATATTTTGCATTTACAGAGAATTACTTGTGCATTTTATAAGTCTTCCAGAATTTTCTAAATTTGAAAATAGGTACTAAATCATTAATCAAGGTTTCGCTACAATCTTGGACCTACCATCATTTTTAGATTAACATTGGGTTAATAACAAATTTATCAAAGTTGGAATCATTCATTTTGGACATACACAGAGCAAGATATGCATTTTCTAAAGTTTTATTCATTTTGGAATATTCAAAATGACGAAACCAAGTTATTCCTAGTTATACAATTTTTACATATCGAACGTGCTTACATCCATTTTTATAATAAGCTAAAGTGATAACATGATTTATTACGGTTGGAATTAACCAAAAGCGATTAAAATGAATTAGTTGTGAGTTTCTAAAGTTTTTATATCATTTTGGTTGATAAACAAATGCTTACCAAATACGAACAACCCAATAAAAGAAAATGACGTGGACAACCCTCAACCTCGATCTAACATCCTCACGGCTCACGCGCGCGAAACAGCAGCGCGCGCGCGAAACCACTAGAAACCCACCGTTGGATCAAGATCCAACGGCTCACACGAGTGTTTGCAGCCGGACGGTGCGGTTGCTTAGGCCAATCCCACCGCAGGTCGGCGGATGGACGGTCAGAGCGCACCAACAACCGGATTGTCCGATTGCATACACGATCTCAGCCATTGATCGCAAGATCGACGGCCAAGAATGATCAAGGCATCCGGAGGGTCCGAATGCCCTCACGATCTGGGCCGTTGATCAAGGGATCGACGGTGGCTAAAGATCGAAGTTCAAAAAGATGGACCGACACGTGGGGACCACTGTCAGCGACCTTGAGGCACACATGCGCTGGTTTAACCCACGTGCATGGCGCGTGGTCCCACTGTCGCTGACTTAAAGGAGGTTTTAGGACAGCTAATTAATTACTAATGACCAATGATTAGTGATGATTAGCAATTAATGTGTCCTAAAGATTTTGAACAGAGGCGATTTAGGGACAGAGGGCCCACCCGTCAGTGACCCAAAGAGGTAGTTTCGGACACATTTATTGCTAACAATGATTAGCAATAAATAAACTCAAAATCAGCCAAAACGACTCGGTTTTACGATTTGAAGCTTACGCCCACAAGTCGCTGAGACATTAGGCGGATGAAGACACCATTAATACTTCTAATGATTGGGTATTAAGCGTGTCCTAATTATTTGACGACAACGGAGCTACGTACGGCAAAGTCCCGGCGGCTTTCACGGCTTGTCGCGGCGACTCGATCGCGGCGCGCCACAACTATCAAAATGGGTTCGCAATAGTGCTTTGCGGACCCAATGGTGGTGACTCGCCATGCGGTGGAGGTCTAGAACGCCGCGAGCCGAAAACAAGATGGAGCCATTTTCGGTAAAACATGAAAATAGCAAAATGCTCACGCAGATCCAGAAAGCGAGTGCCATGACTTCTAGGGACTATATAGAAGCTACCTTAACCGAGAGGATCTTCAAAGATGGCCGGGAAGACTTGAACACGATGAAGTCCAACGGAGCCGAAGAAGATGAAGTGGGAAATGAGGTTACGAGCAAAATGAGTGGAACCAAATCATCACCACGACTTCATTATAGCTCAAAGAGGCTCCAAAAGCAAGTAATTGCAAAATGAATCACTTACTGAGTGGAGAATTAAGGGGGTGAAACCAACCGAAAATCTCCAAACTTAAAATTGAGTGATTCCTGTGAATGCAACCCAAAATCAAGTTAGGGGAAATATAAGGGAGGTTGAGGAGTTCAAAAGGGTGCAAGAAATGTTGAAGATAAACCACTGGACACCAAGGCCGCCATTGGAGCTCTACGGCCAACAATGGTGTTTTGAGGGTGAGAGGTGTTCTTGAGCTCAAACACAGAGAATAGCTAGGTGTGGTGCAAAAGAACAACAGGAGGACCTAGAGGGGCTATTTATAGGGAAGGAATTAGGGTTTCGAGCAAGAACATGAGCCCATGGTGAGCTCGGTTCATGGTGCGGTCAAGGACCAAGAAGTGATGGGAGCAAGTGAGCATGGTGACAATGGAGGAGAAAGCCTGTTGCGCATTAAATGCATTGCAGAGAGACGTTGACGAAAGCAACTTGGAGGTGACACATCACGCCGCCTCTCGCTTTCTCTCGCTCTGCCATTGCCGCCCACGCGCACGGAGAAGCCGAGGAGGAAGAAGAACAGAGAAGACAAACCACGACCGTTGGATTAAAAACGGACGGTCACGATTAAACGAGTTCGCCGGACAGTCCGGTTGCCCTCAGGAATCTGGACGGTTGGATCGAGATCCAACGGTCCCAATTGATTATCGCAACCGGATGGTCCGAATGCTCACATGAACGTGGGCCGAGCGATTTGAATCCAACGGCTGAGATTGCACGCGCGTTTTAAACCGCGGCTCGGTGCAGTTAGGTGGTTCAACCGAGTCAAGTGGCTCGGACTCGAGTCCGACTCGAACCCAATGAATAGTGAATTTGGTTTTTAGGTTTTAATTAAGCTGAGACTTTTGAGGATTTATTTGGGGTAGCAAAATAACTCCAAAAATTCTGAAATTTTTACAGGAGCTTGCTGACTGAGACATTGACCTTGTGTAAAATTTTCAGAGAGTTTTATGCTGCGAATAAATCTCCAAAAATTCTGCAAGGCTCTGTTTTAATGTTTGACTGAGAGTCAAACAGTTTGATCCTCTAAAAATATTCAAACAATTTCTAAAAATTGTGAAATTTTTCAGAGGGGTCACATACCACCACAGAGACTTAGGAAAAATATATCCAGAGGATGATCATAAGATTTGACAAGGTTGTTTTTGGAAGAACAAGATTTGGATCAAAAGACTTGTGACTTTGTACTTCCATAACCTTTGGTACAATACTTGTTCAGTACACAAAGGAAATACATGATGTAAGAAAAAGTTTTAATTTCTACTCATTTTCTTACATTTGAAACACAAGCCCAAAATTGGGATGTTACAACTCTCCCCCCCTTACAAGAATCTCGACCCGAGATTCCGTTTACTCGGAGAAGAAAGAAGGAAAATCTGCACGAAGGCGATCTTCTCGCTCCCAAGTTGCCTCATCTTCAGAATGGTTTGACCACTGAACCTTAAGGAACTTGATGACACGGTTCCTTGTTCTCCGTTCAGATTCCTCAAGAATACGAACAGGATGCTCGCGGTAGGTCAAATTCTCCTGCACATCGAGAGTTTCCAACGGAGTTTCCTGGTTGACATGTCTAGATCTGTTATGCCTGTGATGGTTCTGTTATTTTGTGTGCATGATGTCATGATTAATTTATGGAATAAATTGAACCTACATGTGCTTATATATTTAACAATCCAAAAACCTTATTTTAGGCACTGTGGTCTTACTATGGCTGGATTTGCCGATGACCGAGGCCGAGAAGTTCTCGGTGTGCACTTTAAGAGATGGCGATCGTGGTCACTCGTGGCTTCTCGCTATGAATGTATTCAGGTTAGTAATGGCAAGCTGAAGGTGTTCTTGATCTTTCAAAAGCGTAAAGAATTCAAGACCGCCACTACTCTCTTTGTTGGATGCATTCTTAGTGTTCTTGCCGATCGTCATGCGAGGTGTATATGCACATGACAGACGCAAAGGAGTTATGGGATGCATCGAATTCCAAATACGGTGCTATCGATGGCAGAATGACATGTATGTCATGGAGCAATTTCATGACTACAAGATGGTTGATAACCGCTCAGAGTAGATCAAGCTCATGAGATACTGATCCATTGGCAAGGAACTCGAACTCTGAAGTGTGCCTTACCCGACAAGTTTGTGGCTGGATGTATTATTGCGAAATTACTTCTTCATGGAGGAATTTCGGAACAACACTCAAACACAAGAGACAAGAGTACTCTGTTGAGAGTCTGATTGGGTGTCTTGAAATTGAGGAGAAAGCTCGGGAAAAGGACGCTGTGTCCAAGGGTGACGGAGGGCAGTCTAGTGCCAATGTGGTACAGAAACCCTCAAGCAAGAACAAAGAGAAATTTGTCAAAGTCCAACAGACAACCAACTTCAAGAAGAAGAAGAACAACAACAATCAGGATGATAGAACTTGCTTTGTGTGCGGTGAGCCTGGTCACATGGCCAAGAAGTGCCCACAATGCAAAGGAAAGAAGGCACCTGTAGGACAGACTTCTAAGTATGTCAACGTGACCATTGGCAAGACTGGAGATGGGACTGGGTATGGTAATTTACCTCATCGTTTCTTTCGATTAGTCAATCTACCAATTGGTGGATTGATACAGAGCTAATGTACATGTGTGTCTGATATTTCGTTGTTTTCCTCTTATCAGTCGCTTGGATTCCTCCGTCCTAATGGGGAATGGGTCACATGCTCTGCTCATGGTGTTGGCACGGTAGATCCAAGTTTACTTCGGGAAAGATCGCACCAAGAACGTGCAGCATGTCCCTTCTATAGACAAGAATATCGTTAGTGGCTCCCGCTTATGTAGAGACGGGCTTAAGTTGGTATTTGAGTCTAATAAAGTAGTTGTGTCTAAATATGGACATTTTATTGGTAAAGGCTATGAGTGCGGAGGCTTGTTCCGCTTTTCCCTTCGATTTTCGCAATAAAAGCGTGAACCATATTTGTGACAAAGGTGGATGATGAGGCTAACGCTTGGCACTCACATCTATGTCATATTAATTTTGGTTTAATGTCTCGCTTTCCAAAGATGAATTTAATTCCAAACGTTTCCATCACCAAAGGTTCTAAATGCCATAGCTGTGTGCAATCAAAGCAACCTCGTAAGCCTCACAAGGCTGCCGAGGAGAGAAATTTGGCACCACTAGAACTCCTACATTCAGATCTTTCTGAGATGAATGGCATGTTAACGAAGGGTGGAAAACGATATTTCATGACATTGATTGATGATGCAACTAGGTTCTGTTATGTGTATTTATTGAAAACGAAAGACGAGGCTTTAGATTTTTTTAGAATCTATAAGGTAGAAGTTGAAAACCAGTTAAACAGAAAGATAAAAAGACTTAGGTCAGATCGTGGTGGAGAGTATTTCTCAAACGAATTTGACTTATTTTGTGAGGAACATGGCATTATACATGAGAGTACGCCTCCTTATTCCCCCGAGTCAAATGGGATTGCCGAAAGGAAAAACCACACGTTGACTGACTTGGTGAATGCCATGTTAGACACTGCGGGTTTACCTAAGGCATGGTGGGGGGAGGCTTTGCTAACGTCTAATCATGTATTAAATAGAGTTCCTAACTGAAATAAGGACAAAACACCATACGAGGTATGGATTGGGAGAAAACCATCACTTTCTTACTTGCGTACATGGGGGTGCTTGGCGAAAGTCAATGTGCCAATAACTAAGAAACGCAAGCTTGGACCTAAGATCGTGGATGGTGTGTCTTTTGGGATATGCTAATCATAGCATTGCCTATAGATTTTTGATAGTTAAAACTGAGGTACCTGACATGCATGTTGGTACAATTATGGAGTCTCGAGATGCAACGTTCTTTGAGAATATCTTTCCAATGAAGGATACACATAACACTACTAGCCAACCTTTCAAATAATTCCCAGTTCAATCACACCACCTGAACCTTTTGAACATACACATGAACTTGTCAATGAGGAGGATGACAGTGGAGCTCCTAGAAGGAGTAAGAGACAAAGGATAACCAAATCCTTTGGTGATGATTTCACTGTGTACCTTGTGGATGACACTCCCAAGTCTATTTTAGAAGCATATGCATCCCCTGATGCAGACTACTGGAAGGAGGTTGTCCGTAGTGAAATGGATTCTATTATCGCTAATGCAACCTGGGAGCTGACAGATAGACCTTATGGGTGCAAACCTGTAGGATGCAAGTGGGTGTTCAAAAAGAAGCTTAGGCCTGATGGTACTATTGAAAAGTACAAGGCTCGGCTTGCTGCTAAGGGCTATACTCAGAAAGAAGGCGAAAATTTCTTTGACACTTACTCACATGTTGCTAGACTGACCACAATTCGAGTACTACTTGCTTTGGCTGCCTCACATGGTCTTCTCGTTCATCAAATGGACGTTAAGACAGCTATTCTTAACGGAGAGCTGGATGAGGAAATTTACATGGAACAGCCTGATGGATTTGTAGTAGAAGGTCAAGAAGGCAAGGTGTTAAACTTGTTGAAATCTTTGTATGGTCTAAAACAAGCCCCTAAGCAGTGGCATGAAAAGTTCGATAGAACACTGACATCTGCAGGCTTTGCTGTCAATGAGGCAGATAAATGTGTATACTATCGCTATGGTGGGGTGAGGAGTTATTCTCTGCTTGTATGTGGATGACATCCTGATTTTTGGGACAAACATCAATGTGATAAATGAAGTCAAATTATTCTTGTCTCAAAATTTTGATATGAAAGATCTGGGAGTGGCTAATGTTATTCTAAACATTAAATTGGTTAGAGGTGAGGATGGGATTACACTTTTGCAATCTCATTATGTGGAAAAGGTCTTGAGCCATTTTGGTTTTTCTGATAGCAAGCCTTCTCCAACACCTTATGATCCTAGTGTGTTACTTCGTAAGAATAAGAAAATTGCTAGGAATCAGCTGGAATACTCTCAGATAATTGGCTCACTTATGTACCTAGCTAGTGTAACAAGGCCAGACATCTCCTTTGCTGTGAGCAAGTTGAGCCGGTTTACATTTAACCCAGGAGATGATCACTGGAAGGCGCTTGAACGAGTGTTGCGCTATCTGAAAGGTACCTCGAACTTTGGACTTCACTATACTGGGTACCCGTCGGTGCTGGAGGGTTATAGTGATTCCAACTGGATCTCTGATGCTGATGAGATCAAAGCCACTAGTGGATATGTTTTCACTATTGGTGGTGGTGCTGTTTCATGGAGGTCTTGCAAACAGACCATTTTGACGAGGTCAACCATGGAAGCAGAACTTGCGGCACTAGACACTACTATTGTTGAGGCAGAATGGCTACGGGATCTATTGATGGATCCACCTACGGTGGAAAAGCCGCGCGACTATCCTTATGAATCGTGATAATCAAACCGTTATCGCTAAAGTGAACAGTTCTAAGGATAATATGAAATCGTCTAGGCATGTCAAGAGACGATTGAAGTCTGTCAGAAATTGAGAAACTCCGAGTTATAACCTGGATTACATCCAAACAGATAAAAACCGCGATCCTTCACAAAGGGACTACCACGAAATGTGATAGATAGTGCATCGAAGGAGATGGGTATGAGACCCATGTGAGTTATCTATGGTAGTAACTCAACCTATGTGATCGGAGATCCGTGAATTAGGATCCGGAAAAACAAGCCATTAGTTAACCGGAGGAGAGTAATTTCAACCCTCTCTATGTGAAGATGCAATACTCTCAAAAACTGCAAGGCAGGTTGGTTAAGGCCTTAATGTGTTCCATTGGCTTTCAGAAGCGAAGACGTTATCCTACAGAACGTTCTTGAAAGAACACACCTATATGAGCCCGACTGTTAGTCGCAGTCTATGAAGATTTTGGGAAAATCTCCTACTAAGCTCATGAAGAGACCAAGGAGTATGACTTATACGCTCCAACCGAGGGGTAGCCTACTGGCGGCCTAGTATCAGTTAAGTCTTTAAGTGAAGCTTGCTTGCACCAAACATGCAATTCAAGGCATAGTCCATTGTTCAAGTTGTGAGTAAGTGTAGCTTGGAGTTCTAGGTGGATGTTCAACCTTAATCGGTCTCCATCGAAACACTAATATATAAACATGACATTGGAATTCAGGCAAATCTCTGTGGGACTTTGAGATCTGGTGGGGGGTTGTTGGATTATGTGGGCCAAGCCCATACAATAAGAATAATTCCTAAATTAAATCTCAAAGGCCCACTCATGCAAAGAAAGGTTGCATGTGAACTTTAGTACCATATTGCTAGTTCTAGGAGAGGAAGACTACCTTAAAAGGGATGGTGCACTCCTAGCCCCTTGAGGCATGTGTGGGAGAGAACTAGAGGATCACACGTGCGCGCTCGCTCGCCTCGCCTCGTCGGGCAGGGGCGGGTGGCGCGGGCGCACGACACCTGCGTGAATGGTCCGCCAAAATCGGCGTCAGGTGCTTGCGCAGACGCGGTTTCCTTTTGCGTTTTTATCTTTTGCTGTTTTGTGTGGCGGTGAATCCGGATCGGTTACGCGACTAATCCGTTTTGGTTACGAGTTATGGAGAACGTGCAGGCGTCTTGATCACACGTCCTGATTCTTCCATAATACTGAATCACCGCCTCCATACAGTAGAGGCAAATCAATCTAGGGTTTTCGCCTCTTCCATTGTATCGCGCCGCCCCACGTAGTCTACTCCGCCCCGTCCGCCGGCGTGCGCCGCTCGGGAGAGCAGTCTCCGAACCGTCGCCAAGTTCTCGCACCGAGAGGGCGAATAAGGTTTTGGGAAGCGCTCGCGCATCGCTGTCGTAGCTCGCTCGTTTTCCTCGACGCTCGACTTCGCGAATCGTCATCTACTTCGTGTCATCCACACCATGCTTGCAGTGTCAACATCGACAAACCGATCGTAACTAAATCATCGGCACGTGCGGTCATGTTCTCCGCTTTAGATCTGCTCATGTTCCGCTTCCTTGTTGACATGTCTAGATCTGTTATGCCGTGATGGTTCTCGTTATTTTGCGTGCATGATGTCATGATTAATTTATGGAATAAATTGAACCTACATGTGCTTATATATTTAACACATACCACATGTCTGATTCCTGTATCAAAGAGAGTAAGAAATCTTCTTCGTCACAAAAAAAAAAGTACAAAATCTTCTTAGCATGGAGTACGTACCGTTCACGCTCTACAAGGTCACCTAGCATTTCTCTCAAAATTTGATATAAGCAAGTCTTTATCCTACTCCCATATCTTGTTTAATTTAGAACCAACAGAAAGAACGCAAACAAAATTATATTTCAAATTGAGCTAGCATTCAAGATGAGACAATCACCAGTAGAAAGAATTCATTCTGAAAACCGAGAAAACTCATTGTGATCTCCTTTTTTTCTTCATCTTTCGACCGAAGGCATTGGAAAGTTAGATAAACTGAATCTAGCTAGGTAATTAAACTGAAATTTCTCCATTAAACTAGTTTACACCAAGCAACTTCCTCCCAACCCCATTGTTAGTGGCGGCGTGGCCGGCGCCGGGGCTGTGCCCGGGCGTCGTCGGGCGCACGTCCTTGACGTTCCCAAGGACGCCTTTGGCTTTCCCTTCCTCGACGTCGGGCGAGAGCGTGCCTCCGGTCATCGTCCCCTTCCGCGCGGCTTCATCGGAATGTGACAGCAAGTGTCTCCTATGCATCATCATAAGATCAGGTCGGCCATGAGAGCACATGATTTGGTTAGAGGAAAGGATCATGAGCACAAGGAGGAGGGCTACTTTGCTTAGCATAGTGAAGAACATTGTTTAAGCTAGGCTCAAAGAAGTAGGAAACCAGTGATGAGGTTGTGAGGTGTATTAATGGTGGACTGGTGGTTGTTGCTTTGAGCTCATCACCCACTCTTCCTTTGCTATTTATAGCATCGGATTTGCTAATTTTCAATTGTCTGAAATTTTTCTATCCATCAGTCACATATAGTTGCACAAGATTAAGTCTAAAATTGCAGTATCAAGTGAAGTGCAATTTAACTCAACTCTACTTTAACTTTTAGTTATATTTGTTTTTGTATTTTTTTGTATTTGTATTTGTTTTTGTATTTGTAGGGTTCACCTAGATTTACTTTTGTCTAGTTTAGAATTTTTTTGTACTTTTTTGTAACGTTTTTGCATACCGTTAGATAGAAATCTAAAATGGGAACAAATAACTAAAAATTAATAAATTTTCAGATAACTTACATATAGACAGTGTAGTACCGCATTTAAATAACTTGAGGATATATTTATTGAGCTAGAATATAAAACAAGTACAGAGGAATCTTTGGAGATGTGCATACGTACAGCTGGAGGGCCAAAAGTGTTAGGCAGAAAATGGCAATGTACTACTTAAAAAGGAAGATCAACTTAACTAATCGACAAATCAAACAATAGATTCTCCTTTTGCATATGCAGGGTGGGTATGAAAGTTTATCAGCTGTAACATGGCTGTTACCTTTCAAAAGCGCTCTTAACTATTGTCTATATATATATATATATAGCTATATGTACTTGTCGGCAACAGATATCTGGTGCGCATATCCTCTTTAGTGGACACGTGCACATAGCCGATCCAGGGCATCATATTCCAAAATTCGCGGTTGAGATCGACCGAGGCAAAACCCACTTCCCACTTACCGCACTTTTACAGAAAAAAAAACCCGCCAGAATTCTCTCCTCTCATTTGGTCTAGCACCCTCATCCTCCAACCTGAGCCCATTCGTTTCCCCCCCATTCCCCACCCATGACCCCCGTGCTAGGGTTTGTAGTCTCATTCGGGCATTTTTTTTTTCAAAAGTGCTTTAAGTGGGAGGTGAGTTTTGCCTCGGTCGATTTTGGCCGTGGATTTTGGAATTGATGACCCAGATCGGCTATGTGCATATGTCCACTAATGAGGATATGTGCACCAGATATGTTGTCGTACTTGTCACACTAGAAGAATGACCGAACGACTTATATATGCTGTATTTATCCTTTTCTTGTTCAGTTGTTCTTATACAAAGGAGAAAGAGTTGATTAGTATGTAGAAGGCACACCACATAAGCATTAATAGGATCTACCGTTTTTTTCTCAATATATTGAATCGATTCCTCTCTCCAAGCGGGCCTCACGTCATTAAAAAAACAGAACTGTCGCTTCCACTCTCCCATGGATGCATCCTGATGCCTCCTCGTCGATTCCTCTCTCGTCCCATTCCTCTATCTTCCTCGTTATCTCCTGGTCGCTAATCCCCTCTACCACTATCGTTACTGTCTGGTTCACTGCCAGCGGCAGTCGATTCACCCTCCTCCTTGGCGGTGGCAACAGTGGTATCCATCTCACCGGTGGCTGCCCTTGATTTAGAAGCAGCGCGGTGTCCTCGTTCTTGAGCGGTCACGGTGACGATGACCTCGATCCGACGAGGGGCGCGTCCAGCAACGGAGCTCACGACGTGCAACTTCTGATAAGTAGGCCTGTGCGATTTTTATATTCACCTGGCATCCATTCATGTTGTGAGTTCAGTTTCCACGAAATTTTTTCTTCTCATTGATGGTTGCAACGTACTGAGTTGTTTCAATCTCTTTCTCCTCCTTTAAACAGGCTTAAACACCACATTACAATTTAGTACAGTACCCACAAGTAACCCATATAAATGTACTGTTCTGTGCCTAGGGTTCCAAATTTGGATGAAAATCGGTGATATTGATTTACCGTGGGGCCAGTAGGAATACAAACCGGGTTTGAAAAAATCAGTTTGGATGAATTTTCTCCAAACAATTTTGCTTTAATTTTGTTCGAATTTGTTTTTTTTTAAAAAAGTTAAAATCTGAAAAAATTCAAAATTTTTTTTTGAAAATTTCGGCTGAAATTTTCTAATTTTTGGCCAAACCGACCTTACCGGCCCCTTGTTAATTTTTTTTTTACTAGAAACACTCTTCCCATCGGTCGAAAAGAGATGGCTAAAACTGCGTAGAAGGCGTTGAAGACGATGTATCTTGGTGCCGATCATATAAAGGAAGCGTGAATACAGACCCTCAAGAGCGAGTTCGAGGAGATGTGTTAACTGTCCTGAGTCGAGTCTATAGAGTTGAATTCGGGATGTTGAGGAGATGTATTCGCTGCCTTGAGTCGAGTCCGTGGAGTTGAGTCCGAATATTAAAGAAATGTGTTCGCCATCCCGTATTAGGTAACAGCTTGGGCAAACGTAGTTGAGACTCGATCGCCTCAATAAGTAAGTGCATAAAGATTAGGAGTGATTGTTAGTTAATCTTTGTGTATATGGTATATTTAGATTTTAGAAAGAGTTTGTGTTTTGTATTTAGACAATATTCATTATAGATACTAGAGTTGATGTGATATCCCTTCAAAATACATAAAATCTGTTTCGATACGAACAGTCATTTGCTTTTAGTAAAAGGTACCCTGTAATCAATTTTATTGTAAGCAACATGCAAAAGAAAAATAGAAAAGCTGCCGTACATGCAACGCCAAAATCCCTCTGTCGCTTCGCATGCGTTCGTGAGTTTCCAGAGTGTGCGGCTGAGTTCTTGCTTCTAGCGAGTTCGTGCTTCGCGCGTGTACCGTGTCCGAGCGCCTGCTTCATCTTCGATCAGCTTCCAACCAGCGTATGTGTTCGTGTTTCATCCATCAGGTGAGTGCTTCAGTGCTTTGTTTGGTTTCCAGCGACATCCAGAGCCACAGCGTACGTGTCTTCCGGCTTCCGGCATACGTGTGCGTATGCGCTCATCTTCCGATTGGCTTTCTGCGTGAAGTTCCGATCAAGCGCGAGTTTCTCTTCGGTTTGGGCCAACAGTGCCAGCCTAATGCATGGATGATGGACCAAAGCGTGACCGCAGCTGGACTCCTACTGCTCACCAGATCCAGCTTGACCAGAGTTGGATTGTTACTAAACGTTACATCTCTCAATTATTTTATGAAGCTTCTACTTTTCAAAGTACAACTACATTGAATCCAAAGGCTGATTTCCCATATGTTTGTCGTTAGCCATAGTACATTGTGCTTGTCCAGACCCTCCACATGAGTGCTGATAACCGCTAGATTAATTAGCCGACAAAACTGCCATGCAGCACTGTGTTATACAGTACTTGTAACTTATATATAGTATGCCTCATGCATATAGAAACCCTGATCGACATATTAATTAGAGAAAAACACACTATAGACTTTCTCAAAAGAAAGGACAACTCGCTAGTGGCATTTGTAGTCCCTTGCAGATGGAGCGGAGTACAATGAATGCATCTCATTATGTACTTATTGGCGCCAATATAAGAATGCACAAGAGTTGGTTGTTGCATGAATGAACCTTCAACAACTTGCTGAAGAGTTAGGTATGGCTAGGGTATCTTTGCAGAGAAGAAAAAGAAACACAAGAACCATGAATAGTTTTACTTTAGGGCTAAGTAAGGCTGTAGAACATTGTGCAAATATAGGGGTTTGGTACTGGAACAAAAAGAATGAGTGCTGGTACTGCAAGTGATTGGCACGGCGGATCTATCACGATGGTAGAACGAAAGGCAGAATCGGATGGAGAGGTGTAAAATTCAGAGATTATCACTTTATCAGCATCGAAGTGGTCATGATGCTCGCCTCGATCAACACGGTCAGCACAGCCGCCCCTGAGTTGTTGCTCGATGAAGAGGATGTGAGGGGATGTGGTAGCTAGCGACCTGACCAAAAGCTGGCGTCCCCAGTTCCTCGCTCCATGCTTGCTAACAAAAGTAGCTAGTTGCAACGAGCTGTCTGCTGACCTTTGATCAGACGGGTCTGTAGTTAATTATAGGAGTAATTAACTACCGGTAGTGCTATGCATATGGCTGCAAAAGGAATAGCTGTCGAGATTGACGGTCTGGTCTAAAATAGGTGGTATGATTGAGCGGCTAGCTAGTACTTACGGAAATGAGTGTGAGATTGCTAGTTTTTGGTTCATTTAGTGCGTTTTTAAACCAAAATAGTAAAAATAATTTCTAAAATACAAATAGTAAAAAATAACACTCTTATCATGCGAAAACGTTTCGGCATAAGCCTGCCATACATGACCCCAAGGAGCCGTAGGTTGCTTGCCATGCCACCTTTTGCTCTTTTGGGATCGGCAGGCACCTGCCGCCCCGTTGGGGCGCTGCAGGCTGGTCGTCGTCAAATGAAAGCTCGTCACATGCTTGTCACACATTTGGGGCGCGGCACAAGTGTTATTTTTATTAATTCAACTATTTTTGCTATTTTGTTGTGGAATAGTGTTATTTTAGCCAAAATTCGATCGAAAGTACGTCTAGTACTATATCAGATATCAATTTATGGTGTCCGGTGTGGGATCGAAGAGGAGTTTTACATTTGCAGTACGGCGGCTGAATATTCCGTCGGGACCGCGCATATACTACTGCTGCTACTATGTATGCAGTCCGGCTGGCGCCGACGATCGAGCTAGGTGTCACGCACGTCTCCCGAGAGTTGGCGGGCGCACACGTACGTCGCCTTGCTAGCTGCAGCTAGCTAGCATTCCGCTTTGCAAATATATTAAGATAGTTTGCATTGCATCTGACACTGGCATTTGTTTGCTACAGTTTAATTTGGTGGCTCATGGCTCCCCGAGAGAGTTAGGGTCACACCACACTGCAACTTGTAAGTAATTTTTGTCTATATGGTATATCTAGATTTTAGGAAGAGTTTGTTTACATACTTCTATAGTATTTAGACAATATTCATTATGAATTCTAAAGTTTATGTGATATCCCTTCAGGATACGTAAAATTATTTTCGGATACAAATGGTAGTTTAATTTTCGGATACAAAGGGCACATCTGTAATTAGGTTTTGTGAACAAGAGTAATAGAGAAGAAAAAAAATCAGAAAAGTTGTTGTTGTTTCGATGACACATTTTTTTCCGTTCTTATGCTCGCGTATGTTAGTCTTCGGTTTAAGCCAACACAGCTAGCTCCTTACACCGTTACACGCGCACTTTCGATCGGTGCCAAGCATGCATATGCATGAAGACAATGCAATGTGCACAAGCATGTGCATGTGGTCTTCTATGTCTGGACTTTGATTGAGTGCACAAGTACTAAGTAGTTAGTACTAAATTAACAAACCTAAACTGGTAGTAATATATATAGGGAGATTGGGCATGGCTGCAGGTACATTTTTACCTAATAAGAGATCTAGCTAGCACATGGAGGGGGCAGCTATAGTCCGCAAAGGTCGGATATTATATGTGTGATCCCCTGACAATCTTTTTTTCTAATGAGTTCCAAGACGAAGTGAGAAGCTCTAATCGACAAACTTTCGCTAACATGCACGCACGCATGCTCTATGCTACGTATTTAAAAAAACAGCTAAGCACTGTTCATAGTCGATACAATTGTTTTGCAATTTTAATAAAAAAAAGCGCCGCCGTTGCCCATTTATGTGTCGGTATGGTCGGCACCTTTAGGGAACCATATTTAATTATCATGAAAAAAATGCACCTAAAGTTTTCTTGCAAAGATAAGTAAAGAAAAAATGCAACCTCTTATGCTTATTAATGGAGCACTGACAACAAAATTTGTTATCATCAGAGTACTCCAGATAATGTAATGTATAGCTAGGTATCGTGTGCACGCATATGCTTGGCAGTTGGTTGTTACATCTCAAAATTTGAGGAATGTACGAACGGTGGTAACCTGGTACCACAACTTGTATAGATGACATTATTTACTCGGAGTAACTAGCATCCGGACGTACGATAGGGGCTTTCCTATTGTACGCTTCCCTCCATCGTCAAATCTAGTTTGAAATGTCCGATCTCAGCCATCCGATCCGGTGCAACTAAAATCGGTGAGGTGCAATAATTATTTAGTAAATCTGCAACAAATCCCCATCTGATGCAAAAAAAATACAACAAATTTCCAACTTAGCAGTCGATCCCGCAACAAAAAAAGGTCGTGCAACAAAACAACTTCATATTGCAACACACACTACTACAAAACAGGCTATAGAAGACACCCCATCACAGACGGGTTAATTTGAATCCGTCTGTGTTGGGTCTGTTGGGCGCAGCATTTGCTTTGCCGGCCTATCACAGACGGTTCTTACTAGTAACCGTCTGTGATATATGATTATCACAGACGGTTTATATACGTAACGTCAGGAAATATCACGCACGCTTCTATTTATGAACCGTCTGTGATAATCCCCCATATCACAGACAGTTTATAAATAGAGCCGCCTGTGATATTTCCTAGACGGTTCTGTACATAAACCGTCTGTGATAATCCCCCATATCACAGACGGTTTATTAATAGAGCCGTCTGTGATATGTCACAGACGGTTTTGTATATAAACCGTTTGTGATAATCCTCCATATCACAGACGGTTGATAAAGAGCACCGTCTGTGAAATATCACAGACGGTTTTATTTATAAACCGTCTGTGATATATGCCTATCACAGACAATTCATATTTTGAACCGTTTGTGATATCCTCGCGCTATAAATACCTTGAGTACCCCCTGCCCATTCCCATTTGAGCCGCCACCCAGATAAAAACCCACTGCGCCGACGACAGAGAGAGAGGGGAGGAGAAGGAGAGGAGAAAGGGAGGGAGAAGGAGAGGAGAAAGGGAAGGAGAAGAGAAAGAGAGGAGAAAGGGAGGGAGAAGGAGAGGAGAAAGGGAGGGAGACAAGAATCGAATAGATCGATTTGGTATTTTCGTCGTGAGCTCGAGGGTAACATTCTTTATAACCCAATTGAGATATGGTAGAATATGCTAAGCATCGCGTGTATAAGAGTCGAAGTGGGAGTAAACTTTTGTATCCGATGTAAGGGAATAGAATAATATTTTTCATTTAGTAGTTGGAATAATATTAAAGTTACGTGAGAGGGAAGGAAATGGAGAGAGAGCGGTTGAGAGAGATTTTATTAATCTAATTTGACACTATATATTTTGTTATATGTGTAGCGTAGATGGACCGAAACTGGATGTATGGTGTGAACCGTGTGAGTCAAGAGTACATTAATGGCGTGGTTGCTTTTAGAAGAGCCGCCGAGCAGGATATGTTGAAAAAGGGGATAAAATATATGTACTGTCCATGCATTGATTGCGATAATCTGAAGATGTTTACCAACCCGGCGCAGATAGAAGCACACTTGATTCGAAGGGGTTTCAAAAAAGGGTATACATGTTGGACCAGTCACGGTGAAGAGCGACAGGAAGTTAGTAATAACGACATCGCCGAGGAAGTCAACGATATGCCGGATGTCAACGATATGCCGGATGTAGACTGTGCTTTTGATGAGGATAGGTCACACGATGACAATCTGGATCAGATGCTACGCGATGCGTAAGAGAACTACGTGAGAGAGAGTTTTGTAAACTCGAGCGCTTAATGGAGGACTCGTGAGACCTTTGTTCCCTGGCTGCAAGCCGGAATATACAAGGTTGTCAACCGTGATTGAACTGCTTAAATTAAAAGCAAGCAATGGTTGGTCCGATAAGAGTTTCACGGCGTTGTTAGGTCTCCTAGCGGACATTCTTCCGGAGGGAAACGTGTTGCCCAACACCACCTACCAAGCAAAGAAGGTTCTTTGTCCATTGGGAATGGAAGTAGAAAGAATACATGCATGTCCGAACGATTGTATCCTCTATCGTAAAGAGTATACAGACATGCATGTATGTCCTGTGCAAAGCATCCCGATACAAGCGCCGAATCATCGCTAGGTTGAAGCAAGGACCTCTCGCTAAGATGTTGTGGTATCGCTGTGATCCCACGCTTGAAGCGTTTATTTGCGAACTCAAAAGAGGCAAGATTGGCACTCAGAGGACCGTAAGAAAGATGGAAAGCTAAGACACCCTGCTGATTCTGCTCAGTGGAGAAACTTCGATCGGAGGTTCAAGAGTTCGTGCGTAACCAAGGAACATAAGGTTAGGGTTGAGTACATATGGAATGAATCCTTTCGGTAACATGAGCGATCTACATAGCACTGCCCGTGAATCTATGCATGTACAACCTTCCTCCTTGGTCGTGTATGAAGCGGAAGTACATTTTGATGTCACTACTTATCCAAGGGCCAAAACAACTGGGAATGATATTGATGTGTACCTAGCACCATTGCCGGAAGATCTTGTAACCTTGTGGAACGAAGGGGTATGTGTATGGGATGTGTACAAACGAGAGAACTTCACTTTACACGCCATGTTGTTTCGCACCATCAATGATTTTCCCGCCTGGTAACTGTCGTCAAGCCAGTACAAAAGGAGCCAAAGCTTGTCCGCACCGCTGAGATGCTACAGAGTATATGGCTAAACAACTCACGCAAATCTGTATACGCGTCACCGTAGGTTCCTTCCGTGAGTCACCCATACCGGAAGATGAAGAAACAATTCGACGGAAATAAGGAGGACGGTTCAGCTCCAAGGGATTTTAGAGGAAAGATGTCTATGATATGGTTAAGGATATCGATGTTGTGCTTGGGAAGGGACATCAATTAAGAACCCGCCAAGAACATCCGAAGAAGCGGTCAATTTTTGGGACTTGCCTTATTGGGAGCACTTAGAAGTTCGCCATTGCATCGACGCCATGCATGTGGAGAAGAATGTATGTGATAGCTTGATTGGTCTCTTATCGAACATTAGTGGCAAAACAAAGGATGGTGTTAACGCACGGAGAGACTTGGTCGATATGAACATAAGGACCGAGTTAGCACCGCAAGAGATCGATACAGACGAACGCATTCTCCCCATCTTGCTACACTCTGCCCAAGGCCGAGAGATATGAATCGTGCGAGCTTGCATGGTGTGAAAGTCCCGTCTCGTTACTCGCTAACATTAAGAAACTTGTTTCTATGCAAGATTTGAAATTAATTGGTATGAAGTCGCATGATTGTCATGTGCTGATGACACAAATGCTTCCTGTTGCAATTAGGAGTATCTTGCCGAACAAGGTCCGAGTAGCAATCTTGAGGCTGTGTTATTTCTTCAACTCAATTGCTCGTAAGGTCATCGATCCCCAAGGACTAGATGCTCTACAGCCGAGGTGGTGACGACTCTATGTCATCTTGAGATGTATTTCCCTCCGTCATTTTTCGATATCATGGTCCATCTCATTGTTCACCTTGTGAAAGAGATAAAGATATGCGGCCCTGTGTTCCTACGTTATATGTACCCGTTCGAGAGGTACATGGGAATTCTCAAGTCCTACGACGGAATCAATCTCGGCCGGAGGCGAGATCATCGAAGGTTATGCAACGGAAGAGGTCATTGAGTTCTGCGTCGACTATATGGCTCGTGGATCCGATAGGTGTGCCTCTATCTCGTCATGAGGAGACTTGATGGTATCGGACCATCGGAAGGAAATCAATCACTCCGATCCGATACATACGCTCAAGCCCATTTCATGGTCTTGCAACACATGACCGAAGTGTCCCCGCACATCGACGAGCACAAAGACATGGTACGCCAACGTAATCCAAACCGGTCGGAGGTTTGGATCATGAGAGAGCACAACCGCTCGGTTCAACGGATGGTTAAAGGTGCGAATCACGGGAGGTCATCAAGTGATGATACATTGCTATGGTTGGTACAAGGGCCACAATTTACAATTGTCACATGGCAAGGATATGACATAAATGGGTACACATTTTATACGATAGCTCAGGATAGGAAGAGCACAGTCCAGAACAGCGGTGTCCGCATAGATGCATTCAGTACCGATGGGCTGAGGAGCTCGTACTATGGGCAAATAGAGGAGATATGGGAGCTCGACTACGTGCTTTTCAAGATCCCCCTATTTCGGTGCCGTTGGGTCCATCTCCCACAGGTGAAGGTTGACAAGTACGGCGTCACTACCGTGGACCTTGAACGTGTCGGATACAAAGACGAACCATTCGTACTGGCTAATCAAGTTGTTCAAGTATTCTATGTAACCGACCCGGCAAATAAGAAACGCCACGTAGTTCTTCATGGAAAAAGAAGGATTGTCGGAGTTGAGAATGTAGTGGATGAGGAAGAATACAATCAATTTGACGAGTTGCCTCCTTTCGGAGATGGCATCAGGCTCGACGAAGAACCCAGTGAGGAAGCTAGCTATATGCGCGCCGATCATCATGAAGGGCTATATTTTAATTAAGAATTTAATCCATTGTAATTAATTTATTCTATAACATCATGTGTTGTGGACTTGTAATCTCTCATATATTTTGATATTGATGTCAATGTGGACGCTCATCAGAGCAAACAATTGGTTTTTGAAGTAAAATGTGTTATGAGCTTGTCTTCATATATACTTGTCACCAGGTTCATTGTATTTGATAATTGTCTGGATCTATCACAGACGGTTCTATAATATAACCGTCTGTGATAATGAATCACAGACGGTTCTATAATAGAACCGTCTGTGATATGAGATTATCTCAGACGGTTCTATTTGATAACCGCTCGTGATATCCCGACAAAACCAATAGGTAATCGTGATAAAGCTAATCACGCAGACGGTTTAATACACAAACCGCTCGTGATATGGAATATATCACGACGGTTATTAGATAGAACCGTTTATGATGACTTATCAAAGACGGTTTTAGTCAAGAACCGCTCGTGATAGCTTCTTATAAGGTGGGAACCGCTAGGGTTTTCTCACTCGTCCCTTCCTCTCCCGCACCACTCGGTTTATAGCGCTCCTTTGCCTCCTCTAGGGCTCCTGCTCACCGCCGCCCGACTCGACATCGCCGCCCGACCGCCGCCGCCGCTCCGACCTCGGCGCCCGACTCGACACTGCCACCACGACCTCGGCGCCGCTCCCGACCGCATCGCTACTCCCGACCTCGGCGCTCCCGACCTCGGCACCCCCGACCTCGACACTGCCGCCCCGACCTCGGCGCCGCTCCCGACCGCGCCGCTGCTCCCGACCTCGGCACCCCCGGCATTTCTTTTGTGTTAGACTCTTGACTCTTGTTCTTGTAGAGATGGATGTCAGTTGGCTTGATTGGTGTTGTGGGTACCCCTATTTATACTCTCTAAGCAGGCGGGAAGCAAGCAAGCAAAGAAGCTAGCTAGCAGTAGGCAGTAGGCAGTAGGTAGTAGTAGTACTCCCCTGCTGCAGACTATCTTTCAAAAATTTGATCACGTTAAAGTAGGTAGATTACATACAAATCGTGTTATTAAATTTATCTTGCGGAGTAATTTTGAAGTATATATATTTTTTATTACTTTCGATAGCATAATGTAAATCATAGTCGGTGTCAAAGAAAAGAAAAAGATGTAGCACAGACTGTGGAGGGGGGAGCACCAGCAGTAGCAGGAATCAAAAGGCGGGTGGGTTGCTGCAGAGCGCAGAGAAGAGAAGGCGCACATGGCTAGCCTAGAACAGACACCCTGCATGTGCATGTGCATCTGCATCCACGCACGATACTCCGTAGTTAGCATGGGCTTAACTGGAGTAGAGTCAGTCAGAGGAGTAAGTTTATTTATTTATTTATCAAAGTAAGTACGTGTTCGTGTTTGCGTCTGGTTGGATAAATCCGTTGATGACTAGTGTGCTGCTGCTAACACTTGGATCTGAGTCCTGTAGTCATCGTGTGTGCTCGTCTCTAATTAATAATGGCCTCAGAAGCTGAACACTGAACCTGTGCTGCTTTTGTTCTAGAAGCACTTCTTTGTTCTGTTTGCTGATACTAGTATTGATTCTGTGATCTTGCACTCTACAGTTAGTTAGCTATAATAAGAGCTCATAGTCTGAATTTTAATTAATTGATTCAGTTTGTGAATTTTAATTAATTATTGCTGGAATTAATTTGGTATATATTCGGATGCTAGAACACATAATTAAACATTTGTAGCCTCCTTTGCATTTCATCGCTGCCCTTGATGTAATATGTACCATGTTTGATGGTGTTTTAGTGTTGCATGTAATACGTACCTCTGTGCACTACTAATTAGTTTATGTTACTTTTTTTGCCTCCTTTGTAGATGTAAACATCCAAGCTCACTCTTAAGCTATATTGAGTACTATAAGGACTTGCAATATATAGATATTGATGGCACCATATATATTTGTCGTGTTTTCACATACTTTGAGCTATAGCTGATCTCCACATCCAAAATAGATTTTTCACATACACGGTTTGTTTTCTTCGGTGTGCTTAACCCTCGGCCCTGGCCTGGGTAGTAATATATCTCAAACTAATTATATAGATAGCAAGTAAGCGAGATGGCAGAGGCACCATATTCCCCGCCGTCGCCGACGCCGCAGATTGCAGAGGCACCATCTTCCCCGCCGTCGCCGACGCCGCAGACGACAATGACACGAAAGCGAGATGGCAGAGGAGAATCGAAGATGCCTGTGGGCCGACTGGTCATCACGGAGGTTAGTGAGTTTGGGGTCCCTCTGCGTCCCAAGAGCTCAGCGGCGAGATTCCGGACCATGTGCGGGATACTTGCAAGGAAACGGGTCCCCATCACCACACCAAGGTGGAAGGATCTGACGAAAGAAGCGAGAGGCGCGCTGTGGACAGAACTATTACAAAAGTTCACTATCCCAGAAGCAGACATGGCACGCGTGGAACGGACGGCGATGCTCACGATCGATAAATCGTGGAGGTCGTTCAAGAGCATTCTTGTCACGAAGTACGTGAACACGGGTCAGACGCCCTTCGCGGGCACGGATTCTTGATGCAGGAAACATGGGACGCCTTTGTTGCTATGAAGACGACGCCCGAATTTAACGAGCAAAGTGCGGCACACAAAGCTCTCCAGACACGAAACACTCATCCGCACAGACTCGGCACCGCTGGATACGCAGGAAAATATGATGAATGGCGGCGGAGGACAACGCGCTTTCGATGTCACGCACCGCGTTCCTAGCCCCGTTAAAAGCGAGGCAAAAGTCTCATCTTCGAAGCATCTCTTTCACAAACCCGCAGACGAGGAAGTGTCTCAACGTTTGGTAAGTATGTCGAACTACCTAGTTAATAATTCCATATATAACTTCATAGTGTCTATAATAACATGATGACTTCTTGCAGCGTGAATTGTCTACCCAAACTTCCCAAGGCTCCTTCCATGTAGACAGGGAGAAGGATATACTCTCTACGGCCCTGGGAAACAAGGAACATCCGGGTCGCACGTGAGGTCTTGGGGTTACCGTACCATGGAGTCATGGATTCGCAGACGACTCTCGCACGCATGAGAGTAGGAAGAGATCTAAGGCCGAGCGTGAGGACCGGTTCGCATGCATGACCGAACATTTTGAAGGAAAGTCGCAGCATTGCAGATCAATTGAATCAACTCCTCGGCGGCAGCGATGCAAGTCGCCTCGTTAATTTGGGAGCCACCCGCCGACATCGAGTAGCGTCGCACCCACACATAATTCTGGACATGACGATGTCCAATTACCGATAGACGAGATCAAGGTAATGTACATGTATGGAATGCAGCAAAGATAGACCTATAGGACACTTTAGCTAATTGCATATCGTTTTGTAGGAGCCGACGGCCTGCAAGCTCGTAGTGAGGTTAGTTGGGTCCATTTCTATTGAGGCTGCGCGGGGGATGGTGCATCCATACCAGGAAGGGGCAGTGCAACACGGTGTCCAGGTGGCGCAGGGTTACGCCAGGGTGGCATGGCCGTCCCGCTGGAGATTCGCCCGAACGAAGAGATCACAACACTAGGGGATGCCGTGCACAGTTTTATCCAGTGGCCCAAGAAGGACATCGTCGTGGACCCAGCAGTGCCGCGATCTCAACACGACCATTCCTCTCCAACGGGACCCTCCATGATTCCACCTCATATTTCGCCTCAGAAGGCCACCTTTTCGGTTCCCTTGGAGAAGACATCGAAGGAACAAGAAAAGCGTGTCACCGTATCGGGTCCCGAGTCATGTCGCAAGAAGACGCTGGCAATGCTTAAGACCAAACCAAAATCGACGAAGGCGGCCCTGTAACATCCCAATTTTGGGCTTGTGTTTCAAATGTAAGAAAATGAGTAGAAATTAAAACTTTCTCTTACATCATGTATTTCCTTTGTGTGCTTGGCAATTCTTGTACAAGAATTATGGAATACAAAGTCACAAGTCTGCTTATTCAAATCTTGATCCTTCAAAACATTCTTGTTCCATCTTGTGTTAATCTCCTGAAATAATTTTCCTAAATTCCTGGGTTGCTGTGTAACCCCTCTGAAAAATTTCACAATTTTTAGAAATTGTTTGAATGAGATTGGAGGCGAGTCAACCCAATTTAAAATCTGGTCAATCTGTGAACCAGCACCTTGTTAAATTTTTGGAGGAAAATCCACAGCACCAAAACGTCTAAAAATTTTATGCAAGGTCAATCCTTTAGCTGGCAAACTCCTGTAAAAATTTCAGAATTTTTGAAGTTGTTTTGCTAGCTCAAACATTTCCCTAAAGTTCTGCTCAACCAAAAACTCTAAAATCCAAACTCTGGTTCGAGCCAGACTTGGGTTCGAGTCCGACTCGGGCTTGGGGCACTCGACTCGACTCAGCCATCTAACCGCACCCGAGCCACTTTTAAAACACGTGATCAATCTCAACCGTTGGTTATCGATCGTGCGATCCTCGTTCGCGTGAACGTTCGGACCCTCCAATCCCAATTGTCGCTCTGAGCTGTTGGATTGAAATCCAACGCTCATGAGCTCCTCTAGTTGTTTTGAAACTCTGAAGACGTGGGACGATCTCGACCGTCCAAATGAATCTTAAACGGTCGCGATCGCCCCTGTTCTTCTTCTTCCTCCTCCCTGTCTTCTTCCTCGCGCCGCACGCGGCCACTGTGCGGTATGGCGCTGTCACATCCCGCGTCCTCGCGTGTTGTCAGGACAGTAGAGGCGTGGCGGCACTTTCGGCCAAAAGCTGTGCTCCGCGCTGCCCTACTTCATTGGCCCTAGTTTTAGCACGGCCGAGCTCACCGTAGCTCACCGTGGGGGCCCCCTTTCTTTGTTTTGTGCTCGCTAGTTTCAAAAGCCCCAGGTCCCTCCTCTATTTTTTTCCCCTTCCACTCCTGATCACCCCAGCTCGTTTGTGCTGTGGTTGAGTCCAACCACCGCGAGCACTCCTTCCGCCATTGATGCCTTGTGAGCTCCTTCGGTGATTGGGTGCTCCAGTGGTTCTAATCCGAATATTTTCTTATTCCTTGGAGCCCTCATACCTCCGATCGATTCCCCTAACTTGATTTTGGTTTCCCTTCACAGGAACTCCTTAAATTTCAAGTTGGGATCTTGACGGCAAAAAGAGGATTTCATCGTCTCCAACTCCGGTGAGCATCTCCATCCAAATCCCTTGGTCCTGATCCACCTCTGGACCATCGCGATCCTATCTTCATCATTCTTTTTATCTCTGGCAGCTCTGAGCACCTTGTCGGTATCGTCTTCTCCGCCTCCGGCAAACTGCTCCGCCGATAGCTCTTCTCCGACCTCCTCTGAACCTCCTCGGTGTCCTGGTGAGTTCTCTTTATTCCTTTAGTGCTTAAGGATTCGCTAGGTTAGCTCGGGGTGGAGCTTTTTGCTGTTTTCGGATTTTGCCGAAAACCACCCTCCGCTCCTCTCCGGCTCGCCGGCGTTCTAAGCCAGCTCCGCCGTTGAGAATGGTACCCTTAGGTTCGCATTAGTATTGTGCACGTTTTGGTTTATTTGGCTTGCGCCGTCGTCGTTTAGATCGCCGGCGACGAGCCGAAAACCTTGACGTCAGGTTTTGTACCCTTGTCGCGAAATCGACAAGTCCTCAGACCTCCTCGGGTTGATCCTAGCCATTCAAGACCATCCTAGGATTAGATCTGAGCTGTAAGTTATTTTCCAAAAGGCTTAGTCCTAGGACCTCCCTCTCGTGTAATCGTAGCCGTTAAAGATCACCCCAAGCTTAGATCTGTGCCGTAGAGCGTTTTCTGAAAACTCTAAGTCGTAGGACCTCCTAGGGTTAATCTCGGCAGTTGAAGACCTCCTCAGATTAGCTCTTGGTCGTCGGATCCTTCTCTGTTAAAAACTAGCGCGCTAGGACCTCCCCTAGAGTCGATCCTAGTTGTCTAGGACCACCCTGGTTAAATCCTAGCCGTTTAGATCTTTTCCCGTGCGCAAAGGACCTCCCTTGGTCATTTGGCGAAGACCACCCTCGGGGTCCTCTTTGTAAAAAGCAACCCCTGGCCTTTTACAAAGACAACCCCACTCAGCACCTCTTAGGCTCAATCCTAGCCGTTCACGACCTCCCCGGGATTAGATCTGAGCGTTAGATCTCCTTTGAATAGTCCTTAGCCTTCGGACCTCCCTCCGCCTCGATCTGGACCGTTCTGGACCTCCCTAGGCCTAATCTGAGCCGTCCAGATCTCCTCCCGTTAAAACCCTATCGCTTAGGACCTCCCCGAGTAGATCTTGGCCATCCAAGACCTCCTCGTGTCAATCCAAGCCGATCAAGACCTCCCTCTGGAGATCTTGACCGTCTAGGACCTCTTCCTTTAGATCCGTAACGTTAGGACCTCCTCCTCTGGTCTACACCGTTAGATTTAGATCTAACGGTCTAGACCTCCTTCCTCAGACTTAAAGCCTTAGGACCTCCCTCGTTCAATCTTGATTGCCCAGGACCTCCGTCGCTTGATCGTGTCCGTTAAAGACCTCCCTCTGGAGATCTAGACCGTTGAAGACCTCCTCCGTGAGATCTTAGCCGTCCAGACCTCCCTCCGTAGGTTTAGCCTTAGGATCTCCCCTAGTGCTCGGGACCGCCAGATCTTGATCTGACGGTCACGACCTCCGTTAGGCGCGAGGACCTCCTTTGCGTGCGCTGTGCATGCACTGGTCGTGGCCATTGGATCAGATCTCAACGGTCCAGACCTCCCCAGTGCGGGAGGAGGTCTTGTGTGCGCTGTGCTTCGAGGCCCGTAGCCGTCAGATCTTGATCTAACGGCCCACGACCTCTCCTTTTCCCTTAGTTCGTTTGGACCTCCCGAGAGCTAAAATTTTCTAAGTCTTTTAATGTTTCAAATTTCAAAAGTGCATAACTTTGTCTTTTTAACTCCTTTTTGAATGATTTCAGTTGCTGTAGCTCTGTTGTAGAATGAACTTTAATATGAGAATGAATTTAGGCACTGTTGTGTAGCAGAAAATGATTTAAACAACATGCCCTTGTTTAGTGAAAATGAGTATCTAGAAATTCATTGAAAACTTGTAAAATACATAACTTTCTCTCTGTAATTGCAAACTGAGCAAACTCAACTTGGTAAAATTTATCTGTAGACATGCTTTAATATGAACTAGGCCTTGACTTTATTTATGTTCCTGAGAAATGATATATGCTCATTTTAGAACTTAGAAAAATCATAACTAATTCCTTATAACTCCAATTTGTGCAAACTCAGTTTTGCTGTTGTTAGGATAACCATATCTACCTACCATAAAAATTTCGAGTTCCAGATCGTTCTAGAAAATTTCGCCATAAACAGTAACTCTAATTAATTTAATTATGAATTGTTTAGGCTGAGAGAACTTAGATTAGCCATAACTTTTTCATGCTAAGTCCAAATGAAGTGTTTCTTGTTCCTAAAATAGTCTAAAATCAACCTCTAGCTGCTGTAGAAATTTCATTGGATTTGGATGTTCTTTGCTGTTGAGTTTCTTTTGGTGTTCTTCGTTCTTATCGGTTTTTATCGCCTTTTCACGTTAGGTTCCGAAGAATTTATTGAACCTGAGCACTCCCCTCTGCAGCAAGAACAAATCCAGCAAGGCAAGTAGTTTGATCATGTTAATCCCAGTATTTTAAGTATTTATGTTGTTTACAAATTATACATAATTGCATTGCTATTTTGTGTTAACTATTGTCGCTAGTTGACCTAGTAGATGCATTTCCTTAGGCAAATGAATTGATCTCTACTACCATGAGCCTAGGCATTGCTGTGATTTAGAGTTCGTGGATGAGCTCTTGTCACTTAGTAGTTTGCGAATTAATTGCTTAGCCATGCTTAGCTTCGGTAGAAATGGGCGGTTATCAATTTGTCGATAACCTTGATCACTTAAAACTTATTATGATTATGATTTCCACCATGTGCCATGTCTATTTATGAAAACTAAAAGCTGAAAATAAAATGATTTAGACTTGGGCACAATGGTATGTTGGTGTGCTTCTGGGTGTGACTGGAATGGTGCCCGAGTCAACAAGGACCGAACATCTTGTTACACTAAACCAAGCATTTGTGTGTGCTAACCACACTAGAGGGTATGGGACCTCTCTTGACTTAGTACTTTGGCGTGTATTGGCTTCGGGTCGCAGGGAGTCGCAGGAGGGATGGAGGTGGGAGCGTTGTAGTGTCCGAAAGGCTTCCCCCGTGATGGCTGGTTGTCTTTCGGCTTGCAATGTAAGCGTATGGGTTTCTATCCATACGAGCGGCTCGTAGTCAATGCACAATATTGGAAAGCGTCTCGTAGGACTTAGCCGTGCCAGCATACCTTCGGAAGTGTGCTTTGTGGCTTAAAGGCGGTCTGATGTGTGGGTACATTGGTACACCCCTGCAGGGTTAAAACTATTCGAATAGCCTCGTCCTAGGTTATGGACACGCTTGGCAAGGTCTTTCAAGAGTTAGACTACAACCTTTAATTAAAACTTGATGGGTGGTACGAATCAGGATTCATGCTATCTTGTGGTGGCTATTGGGATAGTCACTTCTAGGTGGTTACTTGTATTTATCATTATTTTCATTGTTACCTTCAACATTAAAATTTATTTGTAAACTTGCTTTGAATGTATTACATTATTGCAAATAAAGTTGGCTTTATGCAAAATGAGACATACAACCTCTACCTAAATAAGCTTGCATGTAGTTTATGAACAGTTTGCTATTCCACACGTCGCCTCTTGAGTACCTTTGTGTACTCGGTTATCTTGCATAAATGTATTTGTTATAGAGGAAAAAGGTGAGCTTGAGGGCCTCACTTTTGTGAGTCAGGTCTTTGTGGTAGTCTTTGTGGCGTCTAGTCATGCCCCGGTCGGTTGCCCGTGGTGGTGTGGCTAACCGGTCGACTTTTGTTCTAGCCATCTTATGGCACCTTTTGCTTCCGCTGTCATTCTTGTATATTGCTCTATTTGGCCGGTCGGCTCTTTTGTAATAACTTTACTTTATGTATGTCGTTGTTGAACTTAGTGATATATGTTGTATGGAAATGATGTGTAATTTTGTGGTGATGTGCATATGCTGCAGTTCTGGGAAGCATATGTCCATCGAGGCTTAGAATGTTTAATTAGTAATACTAGAACCATTCGGAGGTTAAGTGTTACTAGTTAAATATTCCGGGTCCTCACAAATTTGGTATCAGAGCCATACTGACCGTAGAAACCCCTAGCTTGGTCGCCTCTAGGATATTTTGAAAACCTATGTTCAAGAGTCAAAAAGGTTTGTGAAAACTTAAGTAAGTTCTCTGATTTTACTCCTTACCTATCTTAGCTTGCTCATCTCACCTTACTCTCACTTAAGTTTTTTAAAAAAGTTGTTCCTCTCTTCCTTTCAAAAATTAGCCTCTATCGATTAACTTGGTTTTGGGAGAACCATGAGAGCTTGGAGAAAGAAATTTGGACAACTAGCTAGTGGTTAGTAATTAAGGTAGGAAATGAGAGGTAAATTCAACTAAAACTTGTGGGAATGAAAGGGTAAGAAGTGATATGAGATTAGCTAATGCCTATACTCTATTAGGTGGTTATACCTTGATTTTTGGACTGTTTTGAGCTAGAATTTAGTTCTGAAATTTTGGGTCTTCTCAAACGATTACTCGTTATTCCATACGGGATTAGTCGTTTCAGGAAGTTGATTCGGTGACTTATGGTCTTATGTTCTCTTGTGGCTATTCTTTGGTCATTTTAATTAAGTTTGGATTTCCGTGCTCTTGGGTCTCGAACTGTATCTAACTTATCTTGATGAAACAGGATGGCTGGTGGGACTCGTAGCGGTCGAAATCAGCCGGGTAGTCCCGATGAGGAGCTTCCCCCTCCCCCGACCATGGCGGAGGTCCTCATGCAGATCGAACGCAATCGTTCGGAGGACCGCCGGGTGTTGGAGGTTATCGCCAGGAACACCTCCACTCCCTCTGGTGCCTCTGGATCTGGAGGAGGTCACCAGTCTCGTGGGGGACTTGCGGAGTTCCTTCGCACGCAGCCTCCCACCTTCTCCCGGTCCGAGGATCCCTTGGACGCAGACGACTGGCTGCGTCTAGTTGAGCGGAAGCTCAACGTTGCTCGCCGCCGGAGCAGAGCGCACTTTTCGCATCCCATCACCGGAGGGTGCGGCACTCATGGTGGGAAAACTTCCTCGCCATGCAGCCCGCGGGACACGTGGTCTCGTGGGAGGAGTTCCGGCCAGCTTTCCGTCGGGCCCATGTCCCCGCCGGCCCGATGAAGTCGAAGAAGGAGTTCCTTGCGCCAAACAGGCGCAAGTTCAGGATCGAGTACCTCCACGAGTTCAACCATCTCGCGAGGTACGCCTCGCCGAGGTGGCCACCGATGAGGCCAAGCAGAGAAGTTTATGGAGTGCTTGTCCGAGGAGCTTGTGACGTGCTCTCTATTGTGGACTTCCCCGACTTCCAGACCTTGGTGGACAAGGCCATCGTCGCCGAGCACAAGGCGAGAGTGCTGGGCGAGTCCCGCAAGCGCAAGTGGGAGGCCCAGTGGTCTGCACAGGCCGGCCTCGTTCGTCCCCGAGTTGGGCCTGCACCAGGGGCCCGTTCTTTGGCTTCACCACCGCCGAGGCCTTCGGCACCAGCTCCACGCCCTCCGCAGTCGTGACTCGCCACGCGCGCTGCGACCAGCAGCAGGTGTTCCCGCAACCCGCGGCGACGCCACCGCTTCATCGCCACAACAAGGGCCACTACGCGAGTAGTTGCCCTAAGAAGATCGGAGTGGCCCTCGTCCTAATGGAGGACGCGGCAAGGGGTGGTCACCACCGACCGTAAGACCCGTGCATAGGGAGCGCCGAGTCAACCATATCTCGGCTGAGGAGGCACAGGAGGCGCCCGACGTGGTGTTGGGTACGCTTCTTGTTAATTTACATCCTGCTACAGTTTTATTTGACTCTGGAGCTTCGCATTCTTTTATTTCGAGGTCGTTTGCGGTTGATAGTGGTCTCCACTGTGTTCCTTTGGGGGTTCCACTACTTATTCGCTCTCCGGGTTCGGAAATGAGAGCTGACCAAGTGTGCCGGGACGTTCCTATCCACATCGAAGGAGTGGGATTCTTGGCGAGTCTTATCCTACTCGATTCGGCGCGCTTGGATGTGATCCTTGGCATGGATTGGTTGTCCCAACATTTGGGGCAAATCGATTGTGCCAGGAAGGTTGTCTACCTCACCTGCCCTTCAGGTGAACAGGTCGGGTTTTCGCCGCAGTTGAGAGAGCCCCATCTTTATGCCCTTGAAGCAAAGCCGGCATTGGAGATTCGCGATGTCCCCACTGTATGTGACTTCGCGGATGTCTTTCCGAAGATTTGCTCAGGATGCCTCCTGCTCGAGACACTGGAGTTCGTGATAGAGTTGCTGCCCAGCATCGCCCTATTTCAAAGAGGCCGACGCATGCCTCCTAATGAGTTGGAGGAGTCAAGAAGCAACTAGGTGAGCTGCAAGAGAAGGGTTTTATCCGTCCTAGCTCATCTCCTTGGGGTTGTCCAGTTATTTTTGTGAAGAAGAAGGACAATACCTTGCGCATGTGTGTTGATTACCGTCCGCTTAATGAAGTGATGGTAAAGAACAAGTATCCTTTGCCCCGTATTGATGACCTTTTTGATCAGTTCTCCGGAGCCCAGGTGTTCTCCAAGATTGACTTGAGATTGGGCTATCATCAAGTTAGGATCAGGGCCGAGGATATTCCGAAGACGGCCTTTGCTACTCGTTATGGTCTTTACGAGTACACTGTCATGTCTTTTGGTTTGACTAATGCTCCTGCTTTATTCATGAACCTTATGAACTCGGTATTCATGGAGTATTTGGATAGGTTTGTGGTGGTATTCATCGACGATATCCTTATCTACTCCAAGAGAGAGGAAGAGCATGCTGAGCATCTTAAGCTTGTGTTGGGCAAGCTGCGTGAGCACCAGCTGTATGCAAAATTCAGCAAGTGTGAGTTCTGGTTGAAGGAAGTGGCATTCTTGGGCCATGTTCTTTCAGCAGGAGGTGTGGCTGTGGACCCTAGCAAGGTCAACGATGTGCTATCTTGGGGTCAGCCCAAGTCGGTCACCGATGTGCGGAGTTTTCTTGGCTTGGCTAGCTACTATCGCCGCTTCATCGAGAATTTCTCCAAGACTGCGAAGCCTATGACTGAACTGCTCAAGAAAGACAAGAAGTTTGAGTGGTCCACTGCTTGTGATGTGAGTTTTCAGGAACTCAAGAAGCGGTTGACCTCAGCCCCAGTGCTTGTTCTCCCTGATATTCACAAGAGTTTTGATATCTTTTGTGATGCTTCTCGTCAGGGTCTTGGTTGTGTTCTTATGCAGGAAGGCGAGGTTATGGCCTATGCATCGCGGCAGTTGAGGCCTCATGAACTCAACTATCCTACTCATGACTTGGAGTTAGCTGCTGTGGTTCATGCACTCAAGATTTGGCGGTATTATCTGATTGGTAACCGTTGTGAGGTGTATTCTGACCACAAGAGCTTGAAGTACTTGTTCACCCAGCCAGATCTGAACCTCAGGCAAAGAAGATGGTTGGAATTGATCAAGGATTATGACATGGGTATTCAGTACCATCCGGGCAAGGCCAATGTCGTTGCGGATGCACTCAGTCGGAAGGTGTATTGCAACATGTTGATGCTCCAAGAGCGTGACCGCTCTCATTTCGAATTTCAGCGCTTAATTTGGGTTTGATCGAGCACGCTTCTCGCTACCTTGGTTGTGCAACCAACCTTGGTGGACCATATCAAGGGCAGATGACGAGATCTTTGGTGTGAGCCGATCGCGTAACATCAAGGATGGGATAGCCAAGTGCTTTTCGGAGGATGAGCATGGCGTTGTGTGGTTTGGGCAGCGTCTTGTGGTTCCTAAGGTCATGGAATTGCGGATTTGATTCTCGCGAAGCCCATGATTGTCCTTTGTCTATCCATCCCGGGCTACCAAGATGTATCAGACCTTCGCCGAGATTCCGTGGACCCGAATGAAGCGCGAGATTGCCAAGTTCGTTGCCGAGGGCGACGTGTCTGTCGTCGTGTGAAGGCCGAGCATCGCCAGCAGCCTTCTTCAGCCTTTGCCAGTGCCAGAGTGGAAGTGGGATTCCGTTGGCATGGACTTCATCACCGGTTTGCCCCGCTCGTCCAAAGGGAATGATGCGATTTGGGTCGTGATTGACAGGTTGACTAAAGTGGCACATTTCCTTCCCGTCAAGACTCAGCTTCGTGTGGGGCCTTTGGCCGAACTTTATGTCTCGAGGATTGTGAGTCTTCACGGTGTACCAAGACGATTATTTCGATCGTGGTGCGCTTTTCACCTCGCGGTTTTGGCATAGTCTGCAAGAGGCTATGGGGACCCGCCTTCATTTCAGTACAGCCTTTCATCCTCAGACTGATGGCCAGACGGAGCGAGTCAACCAAGTGTTGGAAGATATGCTCCGTGCTTGTGTTCTTTCCTATGGGAAGAAGTGGGAGAAGTGCCTACCATTTGCCGAAGTTCTCCTATAGCAATTTTCAGCCGATCTTGGCGGTGGCACCATTTGAGGCCTTGTATGGGAGGAGATGCGTAACCCCATTGAACTGGTCGAGATCGTGAGCGCGCTTTTCGCCCGAGTCGATTAATGAGGCCGAAAGACAGGTCCAGTTGATTCGCGAGCATCTGCGCACGGCCCAGTCCAGGCAGAAGAGCTATGCAGATCGCCGTCGCCGTGAGTTGAGCTTTGAGCCCAATGACTTTGTGTACCTCAAAGTCTCACTCTTGAAGGGCCATCATCGTTTTGGCATCAAGGGCATGTTGGCTCCTCGATATGTTGGGCCTTATCGCGTCATCGAGAGAGTTGGAGTTGTTGCTTACAGGTTGGAGCTACCAGCTGCACTTGAGGGTGTGCATGACGTGTTTCATGTATCCCACCTAAAGAAGTGCCTCCGTGTCCCAACTGAGGAAACTCCGTTGGAGGCTCTCGAGGTGCAAGAGAATTTGACCTACCGCGAGCATCCTGTTCGTATTCTTGAGGAATCTGAACGGAGAACAAGGAACCGTGTCATCAAGTTCCTTAAAGTTCAGTGGTCAAACCATTCTGAAGATGAGGCGACTTGGGAGCGAGAAGATCGTCTTCGTGCAGATTTTCCATCTTTCTTCTCCGAGTAAACGGAATCTCGGGACGAGATTCTTGTAAGGGGGGAGAGTTGTAACATCCCAATTTTGGGCTTGTGTTTCAAATGTAAGAAAATGAGTAGAAATTAAAACTTTTTCTTACATCATGTATTTCCTTTGTGTGCTTGGCAATTCTTGTACAAGAATTATGGAAATACAAAGTCACAAGTCTGTTTATTCAAATCTTGATCCTTCAAAACATTCTTGTTCCATCTTGTGTTAATCTCCGAAATAATTTTCCTAAATTCCTAGGTTGCTGTGTAACCCCTATGAAAATTTCACAATTTTTAGAAATTGTTTGAATGAGATTGAGGCGAGTCAACCCAATTTAAAATCTGGTCAATCTGTGAACCAGCACCTTGTTAAATTTTTGGAGGAAAATCCACAGCACCAAAACCTCTGAAAATTTTATGCAAGGTCAACTTTATCTGGCAAACTCCTGTAAAAATTTCAGAATTTTTGAAGTTGTTTTGCTAGCTCAAACATTTCCTAAAGTTCAGCTCAATCAAAACTCTAAAATCCAAACTCGATCGAGCGGACTTGGGTTCGAGTTCGACTCGCTCGGGGCACTCGACTCGACTCAGCCATCTAACCGCGCTCTGAGCCACTTTAAAACACGTGATCAATCTCAACCGTTGGTTATCGATCGTGCGATCCTCGCTCGCGTGAACGCTCGACTCTCCATCCCAATCGCCGCCCGAGCCGTTGGATTGAAATCGAACGCACATGAGCTCCTCTAGTTGTTTTGAAACTCGAAGACGTGGGACGATCTCGACCGTCCAAATGAATCTTAAACGGTCGCGATCGCCCCTGTTCTTCTTCTTCCTCCTCCCTGTCTTCTTCCTCGCGCCGCACGCGGCCACTGTGCGGTATGGCGCTGTCACATCCCGCGTCCTCGCGTGTTGTCAGGACAGTAGCGGTGTGGCGGCACTTTCGGCCAAAAGCCGTGCTCCGCGCTGCCCTACTTCATTGGCCCTAGTTTTAGCACGGCCGAGCTCACCGTGGGGGCCCCCTTTCTTTGTTTTGTGCTCGCTAGTTTCAAAAGCCCCAGGTCCCTCCTCTGTTTTTTTCCCCTTCCACTCCTGATCACCCCAGCTCGTTTTGTGCTATGGTTGAGTCCAACCACCGCGAGCACTCCTTCCGCCATTGAAGCCTTGTGAGCTCCTTCGGTGATTGGGTGCTCCAGTGGTTCTAATCCGAATATTTTCTTATTCCTTGGAGCCCTCATGCCTCCGATCGATTCCCCTAACTTGATTTTGGTTTCCCTTCACAGGAACTCCTTAAATTTCAAGTTGGGATCTTGACGGCAAAAAGAGGATTTCATCGTCTCCAACTCCGGTGAGCATCTCCATCCAAATCCCTTGGTCCCGATCCACCGACCATCGCGATCCTATCTTCATCATTCTTTTATCTCTCGCACTCGAGCACCTTGTCGGTATCGTCTTCTCCGCCTCCGCAAACCGCCCGCCGATAGCTCTTCTCCGACCTCCTCCGAACCTCCTCGGTGTGTTGGTGAGTTCTCTTTATTCCTTTAGTGCTTAAGGATTCGCTAGGTTAGCTCTGGTGGAGCTTTTTGTTTGTTTTCGATTTTGCCAAAACCACCCTCCGCTCCTCTCGGCCACGGCGTTCTGCCACTCCGCTGAGAATGGTACTTTAGGTTCGCATTAGTATTGTGCACGTTTTGGTTTATTTGGCTTGCGCCGCCGATTAGATCGCGCGAACGAGCCGAAACCTTGACGTCAGTTTCGCACTTAGTCGCGAATCGACAAGTCCTCGCACCTCCTCGGGTTGATCCTAGACGCTCAAGACCATCCTAGGATTAGATCTGAGCCGTAGTTATTTTTCAAAGGCTTAGTCCTAGGACCTCCCTCTCGTAATCGTAGCCGCTAAAGATCACCCCAAGCTTAGATCATGCTGTAGAGCGTTTTCGTGAAAACTCTAAGTCTTAGGACCTCCTAGGGTTAATCTCGCAGCTGAAGACCTCCTCGATTAGCTCTTGGTCGTCGGATCCTTCTCTCGTTAAAAACTAGCGCTAGGACCTCCCCTAGAGTCGATCCTAGTCGCCTAGGACCACCCCGTTAAATCCTAGCCGCTTAGATCTTTTCCCGCGCGCAAAGGACCTCCCTTGGTCATTTGGCGAAGACCACCTCGGGTCCTCTTTGTAAAAGCCACCCGGCCTTTTACAAAGACAACCCCACTCACCCTCTTAGGCTCAATCCTAGCCTGCTCACGACCTCCCGGGTTTAGATCCGAGCGTTAGATCTCCTTTGAATAGTCCTTAGCCTTCTGACCTCCCTCCGCCTCGATCCGGACCGCTCGACCTCCCTAGGCCTAACTGAGCCGCCCGCATCTCCTCCCGTTAAAACCCTATCGCTAGGACCTCCCGAGTAGATCTTGGCCATCCACGACCTCCTCAGTCAATCCCACCATCAAGACCTCCCTCCGGAGATCTTGACCGCCTAGGACCTCCTCCTTTAGATCCGTAACGTTAGGACCTCCTCCTCGGTCTACACCGTTAGATTTAGATCTAACTGCCAGACCTCCTTCCTCGCACTTAAAGCCTTAGGACCTCCCTTGTTCAATCTTGATCGCCCAGACCTCCTCGCTGATCGTGTCCGTTAAAGACCTCCTCTCGTAGATCTAGACCGTTGAAGACCTTCTCCGTGAGATCTTAGCCGCCTGCACTTCCTCCGTAGGTTTAGCCTTAGGATCTCCCTAGTGCTCGGGACCGCGGATCTTGATCCGACGGCCACGACTCCGTTAGGCGCGAGGACCTCCTTTGCGCGCGCCGTGCACGACCGGTCGTGGCCGTTGGATCGATCTGAACGGTCCGCACCTCCCAAAGGCGGGAGGAGGTCTTGTGTGCGCTGTGCTTCGAGGCCCGTGAGTCGCCGATCTTGATCTAACGCCCACGACCCTCCTTTTCCTTAGTTCGCTTGGACCTCCGAGAGCTAAAATTTTCTAAGTCTTTAATGTTTCAAATTTCAAAAGTGCATAACTTTGTCTTTTTAACTCCTTTTGAATGATTCCAGCTTGTCGTAGCTCTGTTGTAGAATGAACTTTAACTGAGAATGAATTTAGGCAATCGTTGTGTAGCGTAAAATGATTTAAACAAAGATGCCCTTGTTTAGTGAAAATGAGTATCTAGAAATTCATTGAAAACTTGTAAAATACATAACTTTTCTCTCAGAATTGCAAACCGAGCAAACTCAACTTGGTAAAATTTATCTGTAGACATGCTTTAATATGAACTAGGCCTTGACTTTATTTATGTTCCTGAGAAATGATATATGCTAGTTTTAGAACTTAGAAAAATCATAACTAATTCCTTATAACTCCAATTTGTGCAAACTCGTTTTGTTGTTGTTAGATAACCATATCTACCTACCATAAAAATTTTGAGTTCCAGATCGTTTTAGAAAATTTCGCCATGAACAGTAACTCTAATTAATTTAATTATGAATTGTTTAGGCTGAGAGAACTTAGATTAGCCATAACTTTTTCATGCTAAGTCCAAATGAAGTGTTTCTTGTTCCTAAAATAGTCTAAAATCAACCTCTAGCTGCTGTAGAAATTTCATTGGATTTGGATGTTCTTTGCTGTTGAGTTTCTTTTGGTGTTCTTCGCTCTTATCGGTTTTTATCGCCTTTTCACGTTAGGTTCAAGAATTTATTGAACCCGAGCACTCCTCTCGCAAAGCAAGAACAAATCCAGCAAGGCAAGCAGCTTGATCATGTTAATCCCAGTATTTTAAGTATTTATGTTGTTTACAAATTATACGTAATTGCATTGCTATTTTGTGTTAACTATTGTCGCTAGTTGACCTAGTAGATGCATTTCCTTAGGCAAATGAATTGATCTCTACTACCATGAGCCTGGGCATTGCTGTGATTTAGAGTTCGTGGATGAGCTCTTGTCACTTAGTAGTTTGCGAATTAATTGCTTAGCCATGCTTAGCTTCGGTAGAAATGGGCGGTTATCGACTTGTCGATAACCTTGACTTAGTACTTTGGCGTGTATTGGCTTCGGTCGCAGGAGTCGCAGGAGGGATGGAGGTGGAGCGTTGTAGTGTCCGAAAGGCTTCCCCGTGATGGCTGGTTGTCTTTCGCTTGCAATGTCAACGTATGGGTTTCATCCATACGAGCGGCTCGTAGTCAATGCACAATATTGGAAAGCGCCTCGTAGGACTTAGCCGCACGAGCATACCTTCTAAGTGTGCTTTGTGGCTTAAAGGCGGTCCAAGTGTGGGTACATTGGTACACCCCGCAGGTTAAAACTATTCGAATAGCCTCGCCCTAGGTTATGGACACGCTTGGCAAGGTCTTTCAAGAGTTAGACTACAACCTTTAATTAAAACTTGATGGGTGGTACGAACTGGGATTCGTATATGTCGTGGTGGCTATTGGGATAGTCACTTCTAGGTGGTTACTTGTATTTATCATTATTTTTGCTGTTACCTTCAACATTAAAATTTATTTGTAAACTTGCTTTGAATGTATTATATTATTGCAAATAAAGTTGGCTTTATGCAAAATGAGACATACAACCTCCACCTAAATAAGCTTGCATGTAGTTTATGAACAGTGTCCGCTATTCCACACGCCGCCTTATGAGTACCTTTGTGTACTCGCTATCTTGCATAAATGTATTTGTTGCAGAGGAAGAAGGTGAGCTTGAGGGGCCTCACTTTTGTGAGTCAGGCTGTGGTAGTCTTCGTATGCCTAGTCATGCCCTGGCCGGTTGCCCTGTGGTGGTGTGGCTAACCTGGCCGACTTTTGTTCTAGCCATCTTATGGCACCTTTTGCTTCCGCTGTCATTCTTGTATATTGCTCTATTTGGCCGGTCGGCTCTTTTGTAATAACTTTACTTTATGTATGTCGTTGTTGAACTTAGTGATATATGTTGTATGGAAATGATGTGTATTTTGTGGTGATGTGCATATGCCGCAGCTTCGGGAAGCATATGTCCATCGAGGCTTAGAATGTTTAATTAGTAATACTAGAACCATTCGGAGGTTAAGTGTTACTAGTTAAATATTCCGGGTCCTCACAGCCCCTCAAGTCCGGCAAGTCGGCAATATCCGAAGTACATCCTCTGAAAACCAGTGCTCCCATGCAGATTAGGGCGGCCGATATGCTTGTCGCTTTGCATGCCCGGTACTTGGATAGGACCCAAAAGGAGGGGTGCGACATCGAATCACCGCCGATACGAGGATAAGCATTTCTTCAACGGGCGAACCACTTCGCCGTGGGCTTCAACGACCTATATGACCTATTCAACCTCGTTGGCCTTGACGCCGCTTCTACGATGTTGGACATCGTAAGTGCATACAATCAAGTTCTACATTCACGTAATACCGATAAATATCACAACTCATTTCTTATGTACGGATACATGATGAAAATGTCCGGGCTAGAAAGAACCGGTGGGTTTCTCGACCCACATGTGGTATCATTGCAAACCATCCAAACAGCACTGCCCCTTCGAGAAATACATAACACGTGCATTGCTTCGTCGTGAGAACACTAAGTACATCGTGGTGCCCTACAACTGTGGGTAAGTGTCACTACTTGCTCTACTTTATACGCAGCACGAACTCAAAGTTTAATGACTATAGTGACATACATGAGTAGGTACCATCGATCCTTTTAGTCATCATACCAAAGAGGAACCATGTGATATACCTTGATTCCGTAATCCGCAACAACCACGACTTCAGCATTCTAGGAGGAATACTCGACAGGTATGCTCATTTCCTTCATACATAACTCTATTTTAGTCTTCATTAGTTTGAAATGGTCGAGGATAAATTTTTGGAATCATGTAGGTCGTTCATCGACTATGTTGCCAACAAAGGAATATACGATGGAAAGAGCGTCCAACTAACACACAGGACAAAATTTCCGGTACGCGCTATAATACGATAATCCTATATCGTACTTCATAATAACGCATCTCGAACTGATATATGTAATTCTATTTTTGCAGTGCCGCCAGCAAAAAAATGATGAGTTATGTGCAATCTACGTTTGCCATCATATGGACCAAATCATTAGAGCTAGGAAGAAGGATCCCGAGGTTTGTGAATCTCCAAATAATTATTTTCTAATTATAAAGTTAAATATATATGCATAACATTTTACTCTTGCTAGCTTATGTGGCTTGAATATAGAATTAGATGGACTCTTGATAATGAGATCAAGGACATTCGAGGAAGCTCTGCGCTTTATCATATCGAGATAATTAAGGACACCGAGAATTTCACTCCGCCGACCGAGCGCATCACCCCGCCGCACTTCTCAACCACCGCAAATAATTGACTCAATTGTAATCCAATTTATTTTGTAACAATACTTGAACAAATGTGATCTTTTGTAATTTATTTTGAGTAATGATCAGATTCAGTTTGTCGACAATTGATTATCTGTGATGTATCTGTCTTTTTGTATGCTTGTTTTCAGAGGGCATGGCTAGCAATTCCTGAGGCTAGCCAAAAATCGAAAAATGTAGTTAGTTTAATGAACTATCACATACGGTTTTTATAAAAACAAACAGGAAGACAGAGTATCACGCACGTTATAAGTAAAAACGCTCGTGAATGAGAGTATCACGCACGGTTTTAACAACGAACCGTCTGTGATAATCGACTTCACAGCACGCTTCGTAAATAACCGTCAGAAGAAAGAGTATCACGCACGGTTTTTCCATAGAACCGCTCGTGATATTCGACTTCACGCACGCTTTGTGACCATAACCGCTCAGGATATCGCCTTCACAGCACGTTGTTTATAAAAACCGCTCGTGATAGTCATATCACGACGGTTTATAAACCGCTCGTGATAACCACTTGTTATCGAGACCTATTTTTCCGCACGTTCAAAACCGCTCGTGATGACGGCCCAACCGCCTCGTGATGGCTTTTTCGTAGTAATGACAATGCCGCCAAATCCATGATGCAACACAGAGAAATCGATTGCAACAATTACCAATACTTATTGCAACAAAAAAAGAACTCTTGTGCGACAAATCAACATAACTAATTCAACAAAAACACCCTTTTTTGGGAGAGGTACACAAGTCTCGCGACACTACCTAGAGATACACAAGCACGCAACACTATCGAGGCGTTGGAAGGGCAACGCAACGGCAGAATCGCGCACCGTTGTCGGAGGGACTGCTTGTGCCTAAGCCACGCAAAGGCAAGGAGTGCGAGCTTTGTGATAGCCATGAACCATGTGAATAGCCTTGGCGCGGATAGCCCAAAGACACCGCGTCGAGGAGAGGCGGTGGGGTCAACCTCCTTCCATCGTATGTAGGTAAGAGAGCAGTGTTGCGGTCGGTAGGGCTTCGGTCATGACCGTGTTTAGTGAGAGAGGAAGGGAGGGAAAAGGAACAGAGTGGAGCACACGAGCTCCGCCGATCATGGCCATCTGCAGAGAGAGGTTTGAGGGAGAGAAATTAGCAGAGAGGAGGCAAGAGAGAGGCTCAGATATGATTTTGTTGCTTGGTTGAAGAAGACACTAAAAACAGGAGTAAGGGAGGCATGAGAAAAGTAAAATGGTCACCACGTGCTAGAAGAGTCATCCAGTTGTTTTTGATGGTGGATGGGCCGCCTGAGCGCTTTGTTCACATCAAACGCCCGCCCATAGGATTACCCTTATTTACTACTTAATGGTGCCATTAAAACTTTTCTTACGAGATTTTGGTCTTATAACTTTTGGGTGGAAACCAAGCGTTGAAAACTTGCCGAGTATACGTAAGTATGGGCTAATTCCATTAATCGTTACTAAGATTTTGTGCCTTTCTTTCTTGTTCCGTATGCACACTTATCGCATCCTCAATAGTGCCACTTTAACTGTCTCTAAAGTTGCCATATAGGTTTTCTCGATGACGTAAAGTAGAGTGAAAGAGGAGAGATAATGAAGTCATCCTCTCATGAAGCAATGGGCGATCAAAGTAAACAAGACACTAGCGACGAAGCTTTTTGTCGTTGGAGGCAATGCCGCTATTCACGCTAAACAAAGCACTTGATTCATGTAAAGCTTAAATACTTGTGAGGCTTTAAAGAGACAGCTCATGAGATAATATATTGAAATAGTTGTCTCTAAAATTACCTCAAGATAACATAGAGGGTGTTAGAGATAACCTAAAAGACAAACTATTGAACATGCCTTTAAGGTAGTTGGACAACTACTTTCAAACAACGGGCACGACTCCATTTTATCTAACCCATCACAAAAGCCTCATAAGTTATTTAACTTGGACTCAAATATATTCAAATTAAATCATATGCAAGTGGGGGCATAATTGGTAATTCCTTATACTGCGGTGCATGTATATGTTGCAGAGTTAATTTGCCTGCACTCCACAAAAAGTCGCTCTAATTCTCGGAACTAATTAATCACCGCTATTAACCCATTGTATTTGTACATGCATGTACAGATCGAATGGAAAAAGAGGATGTCACCGGAGATCGATTCTCCCTTTGTGTGCTAGCTTATGCATGTGTATCGATCACGAGAGATAAGATCATCTTCTTTGTTTTGGCTACGACTTGCCGATTCGCCATCTTGAGTGTATACGAATAATTCGAACATTTTTTCACGTGAAATCACGGAATTTCATTCAAAATAAAAAAATCACATGGAATGACCGGCGTTGCGCGCTCGTGCCTCGCCTCGAACGAGATCGTGCCGTGCCCTCGCACACGGACATGGCGAGTCCGAGCCAAGGGGCACGGACAAGGGGCTCTAGGCTAGGGAGGCCAAAAAAAGGGCTAGGTGTCACTACCCGGCGGCTCAAAGGTGCTATTTTTGCCTTTGATTTGGAGAGGATGCTAATTTTGCTATTTAGCACACCAACAGTGCGAAATGTGCCAAAAACTTAGGTACGATGGATGTTACATATGATCCGCATGCAAGCACTTCCGATCAATCAAGCGAATCGCTAGCACTACTACGTAAAAGGTCTTCACATACGCTCAAAATATCATCACGCATTTGCTTCATGAGTCGCCCGAGTTTATGGGTCAAGAATGACATGAGGTCATCACGCACGGTTTTTGAACCGTCGTAATACATACAATCACGTATGGTTATTAACTCAAACCCATCCGTGATAGTTGACTATCACGCACGGTTTGTAGATTAAATTATTCGTGATAGTTGACTTTCACACTGCTTGTAGCTGAAATCGCTCGTGATTGTTGACTATCATAGACGCTAATAGATTAAATCGTCTCGTGATAGATGATGTATCACGCATCGCTTGTCGATGAAACCGTCTGAGAGAGTGATGTATCACGCACGGTATGTCCTAAGAAACCATCCGTGATATTCTTTTGTATTGCTAAATCTATTTTCACATCGCTAGCCTCAGAAATGCTAGCCATGCCCTCTCAAACAAGTCAAACACAAGTTGTATACATCTAATTCATATTCATTTCAGAAATAAGCACATCCAATTCGTATTTATTTTAGAAACAAGCACATCCAATTCACAAATCAATTAACTAAAATTAACTATTCATGTACATTTACACACATGTACCATTAAGTTCAATCTTATCCCAATCAAGTTCAATCTACATTGTGGAACTTCTCATCTAGATTTATCACCTCACGGTTCAAGAATGCCGCAAACTGTCCTCGAATTTTTATCAGCTGGCTCTATTCTAACGCAGTTGTATCGATGCTCGTAACCTGTTGCTAGCAAGATTAAATTCGTGCATATAAAAATTGATAAGAATGAAATAATTATTGCAAGATTGACAAACCTGAGGATCATTGGTCATTGCGGAACCGACGAGTAGTTCCATGTTGTGGCAAATATAGTATCCACAGAGGTTGTGTAACATCCCAAAGTGCTGTTATCAAAATAAAATAAATAAAAGTTACTGTTTTATTGGATTTTCTGAATTTGATAGAGTTTCATTGCTTTATTTGAATTTCTGAAGTTTCCAAAGTCAAAATTTAAAATTTATTTGGAGTTCTTGAAGTTTTATTGATTTAAATTGAAAATAAAAATTTACTTAATTTCTAGAATTTTTTGGAATTTTAAAGCTTTTTCCAAAGTATTTTTGAAGCCAAGATAATTTATTTGCAAAATTAAAAGCCAACTTTAAGTTGAGAATAATTCTATTAAGTCCAAAATAAATAAAGGAATTTCTATGAATTTTTCTATAATTTTTGGATTTTATTTACTATTTTCTAGAAGCAATTTTGATTTAACTCCGTTTCTGAAATTAGAAAATCAATTTAAAAACCCTAAACTACTTTGGGCCGAATCATCACAGGCGCCCGCTTTTTTCTTTGCGGCCCAAGACAGCCCGCCCGCCTTCCCTCTCTCTCTCACTCGCGCGGCCCCACCCGCCAGCCTCCGCTTCCTCGCCGCCAAGTGGGCCCGCACCCCTTCGTCCCCACTTCTTTCTTCCCCAACGCGCCGAGCTGGCTGCCATTTTTTATCGCGCCAAAGCTCAGTCAAATCGGCGTGCTCAACCGCCCCGCCTCCCACGCGACGTGCGCATGATTCCCGTGACTCCACCTCCGCCTTCACCCCCACGCTTCTCTCCACGACGGTTCGCCACAAGACTCAACCGCCGCCGCCATTTACGCCTCTCTCACCCGGACGTGCGCGATTCAAACCGCCACTCGCCACCTCCCCACTCCGCGGTTTTCTCCATCATGCCCACGCTTGCCGGATCGCGCCATGGCCGCCGGCGACCCGCGGCGCACGATCCTCACCCTCCGCTCCCTCCGCCCTATAAAGAGCACCTCCGGACGCTGAGCACCCACACCATGAATCCCCAACCTCTCCACCTCTAAATCCCAGCCGCCTCACCCGAGCTTCTAGGTTTTTGCCACCGCCGCTAAACTCGAAACCTCTCGCCACCACTGTCGCCGCCTCGTGGACTAGGCCACCGCCTTCCTCACACCGAGCTACCTCATGCACCCCTTCTTCGCCCCAAAGCACCTTCGGTTGCCTTTTCCAACAACAGCAATACTCGCCCTCCGCTCGACAACAATTCCAGCCACCGCTGCCCTCCTGTGCTAATACAGTACCATTAGATGCGCGATAGCAACCCCTACTCGTTGCGCATATTCACTGCCGCCGGTAAGCCACCGCTCGTCGTTGTCGTGCGCACCTAGCCTCGCCGCCGTTGAAGTGACATGGCAGCCCTCGTGGCCATCCAACTCAGCCGCCACCTCGTCTTTTCTGCCCTCGTAGCATCCTCGTGTCAGCCCAGTCAGCAACACGTGTGCATACGTGTGCCATCTCACACCATGAGCCAAATCCAAAAAAAAACTTTGTAGACTTGGTCCATGTGCACCGAGCCTCTACCAAGTGGGTCCCACTTGTCAGCTCAGTTTTTATTTTAATTCCTTTTCGGCTGAAAATCCTTGCTGACGTCATCTAGCGCAATAAAGCCTTTTTCCTTTAGAAAAATAATTCCCAAAATTCAGAAAAACACTAAATCTATCATTTCATGTAATTTGAATCTTCTAAAGCCCATATCTTTTGCATCCGAACTCCGATTTGGGTGATTCAAGTTGCAAAATTTGTATAAAATTGTAATCTAGCTAAATAAACCAAAATATTTTAATTTGGAGTTCATTTGAGCTGTCTTTTTGGATTTATTTGAATTTTAATTGAATTTGGCTCATTTTTGCGAATAGATTTCGACGACTTCGGAGAGTCAGATTTCGACGCCGTTTGAGAGCAGCTATTTGAGCGAGGCAAGTTACATTCTTGATCATATTTGTACCTATTATTTAAAATTATTTAAATTTGTTTCAAATTATTATCGATGCTTGTTTATATTCAGAATTTAAATTCTATTTTAAATTTATAGTTATGCCCAAATCCTTTGTATGACCAATTTTGATAATTGAATCAAACATGTTGTCACCCTAGTCAAAACTGGTTGATACGATAGTATGAATCGATCATCTTGGAAAATATTGTGCTTAGCCATGCTTATAGACCAAATATGTTTCATTTGGGGAATTTCAATTTAAATCAACTATTGTTTAAATGGCACCTTGGCATTGGTGTGTCATTGGAGTTTTATAAATAACTTTAGAAAATAAAATAAAATGATGGTTTAGACTTGGGCGAAATGGTTGTCCGTGGGTGCAAAGTTTATGCACCGCTCAACTGGCAGGTTGAGGCCTAGGGTTCTGCTGGTTGTCGCCTGTGTCGCTTAAGGACCGGTCTCGAGCCGCATCTTGCTAAGCCACATCGCACTACCACATGTCCCGTATGGGCAGGACTCGCCGAATAATTTGCAAAGTTCCATCATGGTCGCTCTGTTGAGTGCGGTGGGTAGTCATGTTATGACCTTTGTTAGTCCCACCGCGCAAGAGGGGCTCGAACTCTCATGACGGTAGTCCAAAGGGGCGAAACCTTAGCGAGGAGGACTATGGTGGAATGATGTATTGTAAAGGCCTCGTGATGATCACTTAGTCGCACACCCTAAGTGTGTCAGACGGACATTAAAAGTTGATTATCTCTTGTGGGTAAAGTTGTACAACCTCTGCAGAGTGTCAAACTATTCGAATAGCCGTGTCCACGGTCATGGACATGCTGGCATATATCTTAGGGATAAAAATCTATAGAGATAGATCGAGAAGGCTAATTGGATTAAGCCAAAGTACTTATATTGACAAGGGGTTGATTCGGTTCAACATGAATGTCGGGACCCGAAAATACATCTTAGGAACCCTCTGTGTATTCCGAACTAGTCTCAGATCAGTAGCTAGCTTACACAGGAAAACTGTGATGAAATACCATCCATTTATTCGATTTAACTAAAAAGATCTCGAAGTATCAAATAATAATAATAACTGGACGTTATGGTCAACGTTTACTTAACTTGCCACACAGGGCTAAAGAAACAAATAAACTCTTGCAGCGGAACGAAACTCTTCAAATGGCCAATCAACATGCCCACAGGCAATCGAGTGGAGAACACATCCTAATCCGCAAAACCTTCATGGTACTCTTCCTGGTAGAACTCGGAGTTCCCTGGTTCTTCTGTGGAGATTAAACAGCACAGGGCGCAAAGCCATGAGTACTTTGAATATACTCAGCAAGCCGTGGGGAAATGTATGCAAATAGTATTCATGCATGGCTTGAACAAAGGTTAGCTGCATGGCTCTTTTGCATAAAACAGCATTTACTATAAATACAATAAATAGATTGAAATGCGTAATTGAAAACAATAATAAGTAATTAAACACTTTCCTTGAAACAACCAGTGAACTTCCCTTTCACTTCCCAACCAAACCAAAGATAAGTGAATTCCCCATTCACCAATCGACACAAACCACCAAGTGAATGACCTATTCAACAAACGAACATTATATTCATCAAGTGAACTTCCCATCCACACTCCGACACATTTTTGAAGAAACTCTATCTCCCGTAAAATCCTGTGCACGCCCATAACCATGACACGGCTATTCGAATAGTTTTACACTCTACATAGGTTGTACAGCTTGACCCACAAGAGATAGATCAACTTATACTGTCAGGCATTTCACGCTTCCGTAGGCGTGCGACTAAGTGATCATCACAAGGCTTTTACAAAGCTCCTTCTTAACCCAGTTTTGCCCGCTAAGGTTTCAACACTGAATGTCTTTCCGACCAGACAGGGCCCCCCTCTTGCGCCATCGTGAGAATACGTTTTCCACGACTCACACTTCACATGATAGAACCGAAATTAAGACATTGCTAATTAATCAGCCAGGTCCGTCCCATACCAGACATGTGGTTGTACGGTTAAGGCCCAGTTCAATGGCGCACAAGATTAAGTCCTTGACAAATTACTCAAGCGAGACTACCACAAACCCACACCATGTTCAATCAATATGCCCACTATCCACCAACCACTCACCCGAGCGAAAACCATTTTGTTTAACCAAAACCAATGATATACCCTGTCATGGCTCCCAAATTTTAACAAGAGTGGCTCACCACCACGATTCTATAAATCATTAAGTCAAAATTTATTTATTTAGACACATGTGATGACAAACCCATCGTAACTAAGCAAGACTAAGCATATGTACGATACCCATGTTGGCGATATGAATATTTCCAACTAAAATTACCCATGCTAAGGTGACAAAGGATTCATGGCATTCCAATATTCAATGGAGGCATAATGACAACAGGTAATAACTAATCCCAAAGCAATTTATATAAAGATAGCATGCAATTGTATAAAACAATATACTTTTAAAATCATGGGTTCAATATGATCAAAGGACCACGACTTGCCTGTGAATAAATCCAGTGATTGATCTTGATCTTTGTATGCTACTCCTTGCTCAAAGCTTCCCGAAGTATCAACGTCTACTCGCAAAACAATCAAATAAAACAAATAAATAAATAACAGAGAGAAAAAAAAACTCCAAAAATTAAATAAAAATCTCAAATAAATAGATCTCGAATTTAGATAAATTTAGGAATTTGAATGGACTCAATCGGAGTTCGGATGCAAAAGATATGGGCTCTGGAATATTGAAATCCAAAGAAATACCCTAAATTGGAAATTCCGGAAAATGACGTCGGCTGATGTCAGCGGAGGACGTTTGGATGGGACGAAAACAAACTGACAGGTGGGACCCACTCTTCATAGAGATGGTGCATGGTGGACTGGGTTCAAGGGTGTTTGGCTCGGGTGGAATTTTGGGCATGCCACACGGTGTTGACACCGACGATGACGAGGACGACACCTGGATGACACACACGCACAAAAGGTGAGGTGGCATGCTGACTTGGAGGGCCACATCAGCGGAGAGAAAAACAGAAGGAGATGTAGAGGGCACTGGAGCTCTTGGCCGGCGGTCATGGCTTGCGGTGGCGAAGGCAATTGACGACGATTCAGGCCCGGCCAAAGACAAAAACGGAATGACAAAGAGGAGGCGAGGCTACTGGAGGTGGCGGTTCGGCCAGGACAGCTGCGGGTCGACGACGGCGGCAACTTGAGCGGCGAGGAGGTTCGGCTCATGGTTCGGCAAAACACAGGCGTCCGAAGGAGAACAAAAGGAGCATCGATTTGAGGTTGTCTTGGGGATCACCAGAAGCTACTCGAGGGGACCAGAGATCATCCGAAGTGGCGGCAAGGAAAAGATTATCAGAGTTAGAGAAGAATCACGGCGACGGCATCTCGGCAGCGAAGAGAACAAATTAACGATGGGCAACGGATGAGAAGGAGGTAGAACGCACTTTGACGCGCGTGGAAGGGCTAGAATCTCACCGGCGAGGTAGATCGGAATGGTGGCGGCGGCCGGTTTGTCGGATGATGATGAAAACGGCGATTCGAAGATGTTCGACCGAAGATGGTGGAAGCACGGCGTAGCTCTCGTTGATGCGGACCCGAAGGAGGTGGCGGCTTAGGCAAAGATGCTAGAACGACGAATAACTCCGTCGATGAAGACACGACGGTGGCCCAGCTTGTCCGACAAGTTGTGGCACAAAGAGATCCAAACCGGGGACGGAATCTTAGGGCTTCGGGAGAGGAGAAGCAAGCGAAGAATTTGACGCGAGGCGGAGGCTTTATATAGTGCCGAGATGGGATTTCAAAGGAGCCATAGCCGCTGAATCATGCAAGACATGAACTCCAGAGTCCATGTCCGGGACGGGGAAGATGATGACATGGCAAAGGTGGGGCCACAAGACAGAGACACAAGAAAAAGGAAGGGAGAGGAGTTCACTGGCCGGCTTCACGAAGAAAACGGAGCGGCCAAGAAAATGAGCGGGCCGACGGGAAAGAAAGGCCGAGCGATCGGGCGGGAGGGAGAAGGAGGTGGGCCGGATTTGGAGATTAGGCCCGAAAGCAAATCTGATATTTTATATTAGTTTTTCTTTTTAGAAAATAGCAGAAAAGGCAAATAACAAATAGAAATTAGCAAATGCACCCAGAAAAATTCTAGAAAAATCTAGAAAATATATTCTAGCACATAGAATCCAAATAAAATAGTTTTGATAATAGTTGATGTTGATATTAATCATGTTAAATTTTTTTGTACTCTGAAAATCCATATTAAGCTTTTAACTTTAGCAGAAAGATCCAAATGGTTCTTTTTCTTTTTAAACTTTAAAACAGGCCAAATTTTTGGGATGTTACAAACCTACCCCCCCTTAAAAGGGAATCTCGTCCTCGAGATTCGGGCTGACTAAAGAATAGGTTCTGACGTAGGTCTAACCTGAAGACTTACCAAAGGCGACGTTCTGAACTGCTTGTGCTTCTTCTGTAGTAATGTGGTTCATTCTTTCTCTTGCGGCAGTTGATGGAGTCCTGGTAGCTTGATTTGGAGTCTGAGGCATTCCTCTTCCTGCTCCTAGCAAAGAAGTCCTGGCTGGTGTAGGTCCCAAATTGAAAGGAACTGGTGTCAGACCTCGCTTCTGGGGACACTTGTTACTATAGTGACCTGTCTGGTGGCAATTGAAACAAGTAACTCCTGCGCTATGGTTGGGGTTCCCCTGAGGTTGATTATTATTGCTGTTGTTGACATTGGGAATCCCTATGTTTCCTGCATGAGACATTGGTGTTGGGGTTCTGAATCCAACAGATGAAGTATTGGGACGAAAAGGTCACGAGCATTGGTTACGCTATCTCGTAGTTGATTTTGATGCACCCGTGTTGTATCATCTTCCTTTGCGAGATTCGTCTAACTCATGATGAGAATCTTCTATGAGTACGGCTTTATCAACCATGTGCTAAAAATCCACATAATCATTTCCAACAACTTGCCCCTTCAGACTAGGGTTGAGTCCACGCTGAATCGCTTCTAACGCATGCTATCCGTAGCAACATCTTCTCGGAGCATAGCGAAAGTTGAGTGAACTTGTTGAGATAGTCACCCAAAGACATGTTTCCTTGTCAAGTTCACGAAATTGCTCTTCTTCATTTCCACTATACCATCGGGACATGAGCTTGACGAAAAGCTATTGAAAATTCCTCCCAAGTGATAGCGTGAGAATTCCCATGAGTCATGTGTAGTTCTCCCACCATTCTCGCAAATTGCACTCTTCCAACTGATGTGAAGCATAAAGAACTTTCTCACAATCATTGCATTGAGTAATAGCGAGCTTTTTCTCTACTGAACGAAGCCAATCTTCTGCGTCCAAAGGTTCTGACGAAAGAGAAAACGTAGGTGGACGAGTCCTCATAAACTCTGATAACATGGAATGATGATGAAATGGCGGCGGAACAACTGCTGCTTGATTATTCTGACCATTCTCACTATTTTGGTTCAACAAGTTGACTATTGCAGCGGCGGTCTGACTTTGCTACGTTATCATGGCGTTCATGTTCTGCATCATTGCACTCATGAATTTCTTCTGAGCTGCTAGAAGTTGTGCCATGTTTGGCTCTACGGCTCCAGGGGTTGGTGATTGGTCACATGCATTGACATTGGCATTGGCATTGGCATCCTCTGACTGAGTACGGCTCGAAGTATTCCGAGTATCAACCATCTGCGATAATCCTCCACAGGTTTAATAGGTAAGATAGAAAAGCAATGTAGATGAGGGGGAATAGCACAATAGATGAGATAGACAAGATAGAGTAGATGGAAACAGCCTAATTAGGGAAACAGATTATACCCAAAGGCAAAGACAAGAAGACATAGTCAAACGCTATGAAAACACAATAAAACTTTTCAAATTAAAGCCTTAGTGTGACTGCAACATAATGCTTGACAGCAAAACTGCAGCTCCCACTTACACACAACACAAATAAAGACTTATTACAACAACGATCTAAAAGCGCTACTAAACATTAATATGATGGCTTCAAATCTGAACTAGAGAACGAAGGTTCTTCAAGAACATCTTGAACGAAGCGACGAAGATACTCCTGACAATTGCTGGTGTTCTATCTCCTTTCTTTTGGACGAGAGAAATTAATGAAGCGAGAAAGTAAATTTAAGATTGTAAAACAACATTCAGCAAAGGCAAGAGACAAGATCTCTGGAACAAGATGAGTAGAATAGAATAGGATAAGAATAGAATAGACTGAGATGAGAATAGAACCAGAAGAGATGAGAAAAGAACAACTACTCAAGTCAAGTTAAGTTGATTTGATTTAGAAAATAACTTTCGAAGCTTTTAGCTAAAACGACCATGCTAACTAAGGTTGCGTTCTACAGTCAATATGGCTATGATACCACCTCTGTCGGGACCCAAAAATACATCTCAGGAACCCTCTGTGTATTCCGAACTAGTCCTGCATCATCGAGCTAGCTCACACAGAAAACAAAGTGATGAAATACCATCCATTTATTCAATTTAACTAAAAAGATCTCAAGTATCAAATAATAATAATAACTGGACCTTATGGTCAACGTTTACTTAACTTACACGCAGGCTAAAGAAACAAATAAACTCTTGCAATGAACGAAACTCTTCAAATGGCCAATCAACATGCCCACAGGCAATCGAGTGGAGAACGCATCCTAATCCGCAAAACCTTCATGGTACTCTTCCTGGTAGAACTCGTAGTAAATAATAAGTAAATAAACAATTTCTTTGAAACAACCAGTGAACTTCCCATTCACTTCTCAACCAAACCAAAGATAAGTGAATTCCCCATTCACCAACCGACACAAACCACCAAGTGAATGACCTATTCACCAAACGAACATTATATTCATCAAGTGAACTTCCCATCCACACTCCGACACATTTTTTAAGAAACTCTATCTCCTATGTGAAATCCCCAGGCACGTCCATAACCGCGGACACGACTATTCGAATAGTTTTACACTCTGCAGAGGTTGTACAGCTTGACCCACAAGAGATAGATCAACTTATAATGTCACGCATTTCACGCTTCCGTAGGCGTGCGACTAATTGATCATCACAAGGCTTTTACAAAGCTCCTTCTTAACCCAGTTCTGCCCGCTAAGGTTTCAACACTGAATGTCTTTTCGACCAGACAGGGCCCCCCTCTTGCGCCATCGTGAGAATACGTTTTTCACGACTCACACTTCACATGACAGAACCGAAATTAAGACATTGCTAATTAATCAGCCAGGTCCGTCCCATACCAGACATGTGGTTGTACGGTTAAGGCCCAGTTCAATGGCGCACAAGATTAAGTCCTTGACAAATTACTCAGGCGAGACTACCACAAACCCACAACATATTCAATCCACATCCCCACTATCCACCAACTACTCGCCCGAGCGAAAACCATTTTTGTTTAACCAAGACCAATGACATACCCTGTCATGGCTCCCAAATTTTAACAAGAGTGGCTCACCACCACGATTCCATAAATCATTAAGTCAAAATTTATTTATTTAGACACATGTGATCACAAACCCATCGTAACTAAGCAAGACTAAGCATATGTACGATACCCATATTGGCGATATGAATATGTCCAACTAAAATTACCCATGCTAAGGTGACAAAGGATTCATGGCATTCAAATATTCAATGGAGGCATAATAACAACAGGTAATAACTAATCCCAGAGCAATTTATATAAAGATAGCATGCAATTGTATAAAACAATATACTTTTGAAATCACGGGTTCAATATGATCAAAGGACCACAACTTGCCTGGGAATAAATCCATTGATTGATCTTGATCTTGGTATGCTACTCCTTGCTCAAAGCTTCCCGAAGTAGAACAAAAGGAGCATCGATTTGAGGTTGTCTTGGGGATCACCAGAAGCTACTCGAGGGGACCAGAGATCATCCGAAGTGGCGGCAAGGAAAAGATTATCAGAGTTAGAGAAGAATCACGGCGACGGCATCTCGGCAGCGAAGACAACAAATTAACGATGGGCAACGGATGAGAAGGAGGTAGAACGCACTTTGACGCGCGTGGAAGGGCTAGAATCTCACCGGCGAGGTAGATCGGAATGGTGGCGGCGGCCGGTTTGTCGGACGATGATGAAAACGGCGATTCGAAGATGTTCGACCGAAGATGGTGGAAGCACGGCGTAGCTCTCGTTGATGCGGACCCGAAGGAGGTGGCGGCTTAGGCAAAGATGCTAGAACGACGAATAACTCCGTCGATGAAGACACGACGGTGGCCCAGCTTGTCCGACAAGTTGCGGCGCAAAGAGATCCAAATCGGGGACGGGATCTTAGGGTTTCGGGAGAGGAGACGAAGGCGAAGAATTTGACACGAGGCGGAGGCTTTATATAGTGCCGGAGATGGGATTTCCAAAGGAGCCGGCAGCGCTCAAATCGTGCAAGACATGAACTCTAGAGTCCATGTCCGGGACGTGAAGATGATGACATGGCAAAGGCGGGGCCACAAGACAGAGACACAAGAAAAAGGAAGGGAGAGGAGTTCGGCTAGGCTGGCTTCACGTGAAGAAAACGGGAGCGGCCATGAAAATGAGCGGGCCGACGGGAAAGAAAGGCTGAGCGACTGGGCCAGAGGGAGAAGGAGGTGGGCCGGGATTTGGAGATTAGGCCCGAAAGCAAATCTGAGATTTTATATTAATTTTTATTTTTAGAAAATAGCAGAAAAGGCAAATAACAAATAGAAATTACCAAATGCACCCGGAACAATTCTAGAAAAATCTAGAAAATATATCCAAGCACATAGAATCCAAATAAAATAGTTTTTGATAATAGTTGATGTTGATATTGATCATGTTAAATTGTTTTTGAACTCTGAAAATCCATATTAAGCTTTTAACTTTAGCAGAAAGATCCAAATGGTTCTTTTTCTTTTAAAACTTTAAAATGCACTCAAAATTTTGGGATGTTACAATGAAGGATGCCAAGAAAGGGTTCTTGCCTATGTCACATGGCATAAGTCTTAGCCAGAGTTAGTGTCCTTCGACAACTGATGAGCGAAACTGGATGAATGGTATTCCAAATGCTTTAGCTATTGGATCCATCATGTACGCCATGATATGTACTCAACCAGATGTATCATATGCTCTAAGTGTTATGAGTAGATACCATGCTGATCCTAGTGAAGGTCACTGGACAGTTGTGAAAAACATTCTTAAGTACTTGAGAAAGACTAAGGATGCATTCCTAGTTCATGGCGGTGATGAAGAGCTCGTTGTAAATGGTTACACCGATGCAAGCTTCCAAACTGACAAAGATGATTATCGTTCGCAATATGGTTTTGTATTCATTTTGATTGAGGAGCAGTGAGCTGGAAAAGTTCCAAGCAAGAGACGATTATTGATTCTACGATGGAGGCCGAGTACATTGCGGTTGCTGAAACTGCAAAGGAAGGTGTTTGGATAAGAAATTTCATTGCTGAATTGGGTATGGTTCCGAGTGCCTTGAGCCCAATGGATCAATATTGTTACAATAATGGAGCCATTGCGCAGGCTAAGGAGCCTAGATCCCATCAGAAGTCCAAGCATATACTCAGGCGTTACCACTTTATTTGTGAATTGGTGGATAGAGGAGATGTTAAGATATGCAAAGTTCATATGGATTTAAATGTTGCTGATCCGTTGACAAAGCCTCTCACACAGCCAAAGCATGAGGCGCACATAAGAGGTATTGGTATTAGATACCTAAATGACTGACTCTATTGCAAGTGGGAGACTATTGGAAATATACCCTAGAAGCAATTATAGAGATGATTATATTACATTATGTTCATAACATTGGATAATGTGTTATCTTGTTTCTAGAATTATATCGTTAATATTTATCATCAAGTATGTGACCTGATTGTGAAAATCTTTATTTCTGCGATAATTATTCTTAAATGTTCCCTGGTCGGAAACATATGAGGGCACATATGAATAGACTAGCATATGTATTGGTTGATGACCATGTTTCACAGGTCATACATATGGAGATATCCAACCAATAATATGGACACATGTTAGAGAACATGGTGTTGGATAAGACCCACCTTGAGACACTATTGAGATTGTTATGATTTTATGTGTCGTTAGTTGGTCTCAAGCAATGATGATGTATAATCCTTAGACCTGAGATCAGCATGGTTTCCGACATATGTAATGGCACTCTTAGGGGTTGCCAAACGCTACTCCGTAACTGGGTAGTTATAAAGGTAGCTTTCGGGTATGCTATGAAACATGCGGAGGAATATGGGATTTGCCCCTCCTAACATAACAGGAGAGATGTCTCTGGGCCCCTCGTTGTGGTCGAATAAAGAAAGTGCATGGCCATGCCACTAGTGGTTGAAGTGTCAACCACATGAAGTTATTCGACACTTGATCGAGAAAGTATTGAACAGTCCATGGATGTCATATTATCTCACATGGAGTACAACCAGATGTCGTGAGGCAAAGGGAGAATACACAAGCAGGTCATTCAGTTCGCGAAGTCATAGACTGGCCGAAGTCGTATGGAGATGCGAACTTGTCGTAGACTACTTGAACATAATCACCAACTGGTCGTAAGGAGTTGCAAACTGGTCGTAGTTAGGTAATAACTGGTCGTAAGGAGTTACGAACTAGTTGTAACTAATTATGGACTAGTCGTTACTAAGTATGAGCTGGTCGTAGATCATATTGCATTAAGGTTCGTCCGATATATTCTGTGTGTGTTCGGGAATCGTTATGTGCTGCTAGGTACTACTGACGACTTGTGATCGGGAAAGAGTTTCCGAATCACAACCGATTACACACGAATCTATAGGGTCACACACTTAAAGGGCTAGGATTTGATTTGGATGGTGATCCAAATTCTTATAGGATGTGAGTTCCTAATGGGCCTCAAGTTCGGGACCCATTATGGATGCCTATATATAGAGGGGAGATGGCATGGGATGAGGCAATCAATCCTTCGAGAAGGAATTCTCGAAACTCTATTAGCCACGCCATCCTCAACCACGTCGTCGACACTAGCACACTTGTGCGTGTTGTCCCTGCCCTGTACGTGTGGATACCTTGGAGATGTTGTTGCGAAGCATCAGCACTAGGACGATCCGCGACTCGCGACGTTCATCAGAGTAGGAGGAGAAGGCGTGCGGCAAGTATGACTATGCCTGCTTCAACTCGCTACATCGACTCTACTTCCGCTACGAGCGGCGCGCCTAGTGGTAATCTCATGATCTATTACTAGGAGGTTCCTAGTTGCGCGATAGAATTTTTGTTTGTGCTTTCGTAGCCTTTCCACGATCTTTTCATTCAGCCATAGAAATGGCGGTTAACTCAAATGAAACCCCATATCATTACCCAAGTTTTGTGACAACCCACTTTTGGAGAAATGAGACTAACCATACCACCGCACTAAGCATGCTCATGATAATGAGCGGCTATTTAAATAGATTTATCCTCTACAGAGGTGTACAACTTTACCAATACACTACAAGAAATTTGCTAAACGGTGATAATCCGAATTGCCACCAATCTGTGTTTTTGTCACAAGATGGGATCCGTGGACGCCCCATGACGAAAAAATCGATCGTCACCTATAGTGCGTCGCTGATAGGTTTCTGTGATGAAAGTAGCGAAATCGTCACAAACTTAGTGACGAAACCATTGTCGTCACGAATTTTATGACGCCGCCACGTCAGATTCTTATTGTCATTAGTAGCCTAGTCGGGCCACGCGGGATTTGACGTGGCTGTTGGTTTGTGACGATGTCTACCGTCATAATGTGAGTTAGGCCCATGTAAATTTTCGTCATAATTTCTACAAGGCCCATTTTGATTCCATCGTCCGCTGAGTCAATTTGTGGTCGTAGGCCATTTTGTAGGCCCAATTTATTTTAGGTTAGCCCAAATTGTAGGCCCAAATTTTTTTGGGTTTAGCCTATTTTGATTGCCCAGTCAGGGTTCGAGCTCGGCCAATTTGAAAGGTGCAACATATTGTTGGGCTAACACCATTTTGGCCCAGTTTTATTTGGGCCAAGCCCTTTGACAATTCACAAACCAATTTTCCAATTTCACACCTACGGACCAAAAAAGACAAGGATAAACAATAAGTTCATGTCATGTCATAATAGCAACATCCAAAGACATTGTTTCCAAAGTTACACACATTCAGCACATTGTTCAACATAGTTCACAAAATAAGTATCCCAGATCGCAGTGCCATCAAACCACAAACTACATCAGTTTAGGGAGTAGGGTTCACCTGATCCTGATTCCAGTTTAGCAAATGACGAAGGAGGGCATCAGTATCTGCAATCTTATCCTTCAAAAAGCCAATCTCTTCTTCTGCCTTCTTCTTCAAGGCATCCAAGTCTTGTTGCTGAGCTTCAAGTTGGTCTCGAAGTTGGGATGCTCCTTGCTTCTCAATGTGAAGTTCAGCTTCAAGCTCTTCCACACGCGAAGAAACGCCTCATCTCGAGCTTTTCTGTGAGGGTGTTTCAAGGCCCACATGTTCAAGGAATTTGGTTGACTCACCGAGCACTTCAGAAAGAGCTGCAGTAGGAGACTTTGATTCTTGTCCATCTTCCACTGGTTGAGCCACGATGGCTTCCATATCAGCCTAGCAATAGATGGATTACACGTAAAAAGTGTTATTATTTACAGTATACTTATGTACAAAAGATATGAACAAGTGGTGACTAACAATTGCTTTCTTCACTGGCTCACTAAAACCAAGTTTCTTGCTATTTTGGCACTCTTTGAAGAGGTCAATTGCAGTGGGCTCTACTTCTTTATATTTCTCTTGCTTCTGAAATGTTCAAATCATTGCAAACTGTAAACTTCCAACATGGTATGGAAGGGTTTCATAAAAAATCTATAAGAACATCATTTCTCTAAGTACTTACAATAGCATAATAGTGTGCAATGTAGGAACGAGAGCCGGTCCGCTGCTGAAACTGGACTTTCTCATGGTTCAGTTTGTTTTTCTCACAATTGTCCTATAGAAAGACAGATTAGTGTAAAACACGCCAAGTAACAGATAACTAAGCAAATGAACCAATTACTTTGATACCATGTGCTTTAGGTTGGACCACATCTGCACCAGTGCTCTCCATTGCTCATCAGTCATTTGCTTCAGTGGGCTAGTGGCTCTCACTTGATTTGCTGGTACACCATCAAAGTAGCGCTTTTTAAGCTTGTACCTCATCTATCGTTGTCCACACTTGAGCAAATCAGCACATGCAGATGTGACTGCCTTTGAGTTGGTGTCTATGGTAAATTGACCCTAACAAAGAGCATACACATTACACAAGAGACATGTGAATACAACGAGAAACAACAGAACAAGGAAAACAGAAAGGGATTTCACTTTTGGCCAAGAGTTTATATACTTACAGCAAATTTTCCAATGTAGCCCGTAAGGTGAGACTGATCATTCTTGTACTCTTTCCAATGTGGAAGGACTGGTATATGCTGCCTTAGTATGATCCCACCCTTTGATGCAAGCTTTGCAGCTTGCAGAGGTGCCTCGGGCCATTTCTTCCTTCGGAAATTTGGATTGGAATCTTACAGCTTAATGCTCTTGATATCATATCAAGATCTCTGCCCTTGTTTCTTCCCCTCTTATTTGATTGTTGACGGACATCTGGTGCAATTGAAAATATGAATTTCATAAATTTAGTGTAAAGCATATCTGCATTTCTTAAAGTGTTGTGCACAATCACTTGCCTTCATCACAGTTCATTTGAATGTGCTCCTCAGATTGGGTAGGTACCAAAGAATCATGTGTGGCAGTAGGAGGGCTTTGATTGCTCTATTCTTTTGGATCTGAACTCGTACCAAGGGAAACTTCTTGAGTTAATGCGGACTCCCTTGTCTTCTGCCTAGTGCATCTAGCAGGTTGGAATTGATCATCAGGTGCCAGCACCCTCTTTGGTGGTACAGTCCCTCCTAGAGGCATCTTGGCAGAATTGGTTTCCCTCTGTCTAGATCTATTCTTAGAAACCTACCAGGCCTCATTGGCACAATACAAGAAGAATTAGTAGCACATTAATCAAACTACAAACTGAATATATGATAAATAACACAGCAACAATCCAAGGACACCACATGAGCAGCCTCTCCCAGCCCCCCCAAACCCCCAACACAAGAGAGAGAGAGGCACAGAACAAGAATGAGCAGCTTATCGAGTTCCTCTTGTTTAGTGTCCTCATCCTCGTTCTCTTGAGGGTCATACTCAGATCCAGAGTCTTTGCAACTACTACCCTTGCTGTCTAATGTATTTGTAAGAATTGATACTAATGCAGTGATGCCAAGTCCTTGCAACACTTGATTGTTCCTCATTAGATTTTGAGCCCTCTTTTTGTCATATTCGGTAAGTGGTGCTTCTTTACATGAGTAAGAAAATAAGCGTAAGATTGGAATTTTGATACTACAAAGTTACTAGTATGCAACTAATTAATTTGCGGCAAGATTACTATGGAACTCTAGCATGCAACGCCCAATGGAAGTAACAAATTTATAAGAACTTTAGCATGCGAGGCAGTTGGGTCCACAGCTGCTGCCCTCGTTGCCCTAACGCCGGCTCCCTAACGTGCCTCTACTGGGGGCATGGACGTGCTCCCCCGCCCTAGCATCACCCACCTCCGCCGGTCCGGCCTATCGACGCGAACCCCTCACCGACCGGATGAAGGGAGATGGAACTTACAGGCAACTTATTTTTTCTTGCTACCATCTTCCGCCTCGGCATGGATGAAGCGAGATGGATGTCACCGTCGCCCTTCCCCTTGTTGTTGCCGTCGCCCAGCCCTTGCCGTCGCCCCACCGAGTGTTGTCGTCTTGTTGGAGGAGGGGATTTGGGCTGGGGGATGGATCGACTAGGGTTTGGGGAGAGGGGATTTGGGGGAGAGGGTTTGAGGAGGGGATTCGGCCAGGAATATGAAGGGGTCTACGCCGTGTGCGTGATGTTTACGAAAATACCCTCCACCCGGTTGGGGAGGTTCAGTGACCTGTTTGGACAAAATAGACATTTCACAAAAAAATTGGGTGGCTGGCGGGGTGGGTTGTGGCGCACAACGAAAATTTGGGCGGGACTGTGGGTGCAGTTTGCAGTTTTGCCCCTAATGCCCAATATATTTCACTAAAAATTAAGTTAGTGAATTATGAAACTCGCGAATAATATTTTTCAAAGTAATTTAATATGATATGTGCTTGGCACGATACAGGCGCACGTCACACGACACATGCACGGCACACGCACTACAACAGAAGTGGTCATCAGTGTCGACTAGGCCAAAGCTGGCACTGATGAAGTATCATTGCCAGTTCGTAACATCCCGCGCTCGATCAATGGTTGAGCCGAGACGAACCGACACTGATACTTAGTATCATTGTTGGTTCTTGGCACAAGCCGGCATTGATACTTCAGTGCCGGCTGGTAACCATGAACCGGCACAGATACTAATGACAGTATTATATATACAAGGCAGCCGCGCCCTAGCGCCGAATTTGCCTCCTCCTCTCGCCGCTGTTCGCACCACACCTCCTGACGCCGCTGCCGTCCTCCCCCTCCGCCGTAGCCCGACACCACTGCCCCCCTCCACCCGCTAGGGTTAGGGCGATGGTTCAAGTCCTGTGTGTTGATCAAGTTAATTAATCACTATAGGTAGTCAATAATTTTAGCATTGTACTATATATATTGCAATGAAACCTGGATAAACAACATGTTTAATGATTTTTCTTACTATAGTCAGTTTACATAATAGTTGAGTTTGTAGTACTTTAATTGTACTTTAGTTGAGTTTATAGTTGAGTTTATGGTGAACACCAAATGCTCATGTGTGTACCATCCCAAAACTCGGGTTTGTATTGCAAATGTATAAAAAGATGAAAATTTTAAAACTTTTAAACATGCATTGGTTTTCTGGAGCATTTGTATAAGTTGTTGCATTTGAAAATTTCGAAATCGAATAAAACACAACTCAAATCGAAACTCCAAAATAGAAGAAAAACAAAAACTTGTGATCATCATCTGGAAATAATTTATTCAAATACTATAATAATTATCATGAATAAATATAATTTCTCTAAAACTTTTGGAACTCAATTCAAACCACAGAAAATTCAAACTGAATTCAATGGCCTATTATTGGTTTGAATTTAAGCTATACAAAACAAATCATGAACAGTGAGGTTTAAGAATTTTTGTGGACACTAGACCATCCCAAGAACCACCCTAAATTAATTTAGAATTTTTAGAATTTTTTTTCTATTTTCAAACCTCTGGTCAAAGTTGAGGAACTAGATTAAACCCCAGTCAAACTCAACACTATTCCTTGGATTCAAACCCGACCAAGCCACTTGACTCGATCCGACCAACTAGCTGCACTTGAACTGAGGCCTGTTTGGTTTGGAGCCCTGCTTAGCCAAACTAATTTGGTCGACAACGTTTTGGCAAGCCTAGCCAAGCGTGTCCTAACACCCGCTTTAGGGTTTCCCCTTTCTTTCCTCGCCTCTCGCTTGTCCCGCAGCGCATAGTGATCTGCCGTCTTCTCCCCGTCCTGAACAACTCTCTGCTCCCAGCTCGGTTGCTCCTCCTCTCTCCTTCTCTCCACAGCCGCACCTCCGTTCGCCTCCTCCCCTAGTTCGGGCACAGCTCCCGTGGATCTGGGGTACAAATTTCTGTGGAATCGGGTGGGGATTTCGGAATTCTGGGTGGAATTGGGTGAAATCTGTTGGGGTTTTTGGATTTCTCGGCGGATTTGATACTCCCATTATTTCTTGGCTCCTTCCTCCTCAATCCTTCTCACTCCATTCCTCATTCTACTCCTCAATCTTTTGACATGTGAATGTGGAACTCAGAACTGCATGTGAATGTTTGTGTCTAAGAAGCATATGTAACTAGAGTTCTGGCTAAAAATAAAATTTAATTATTTTCCTTGAGTTTTCTGAATTTTCTAGAATTTTAAAAGTTTTTCTCTAATTATTTTGAAAGAAAAATAATATATTTTCGAAATTTATTAACAACATTAAGTTTGAATTATTTTAATTAAGTCCTAAATGTCTTTGGTAATTTCTGTGAATTTTTTCATTATTTATGGACTTAGTTTGCTATTTTCTAAAAGCCTAAAACAATTAATTGAATTTCTAAATTAACAAACCTATTTAAAACCTCAGCTAATGTTTTGGGCCAAATCTTCTTAGGCCCAGTTCTTTTTTCGCGCGTGCGGCCCGCTCAGCCCGATTCACCCATGCGTCGTCGCCTACATCTTCTGTGGACCGTCCAATCAAAAGTGGACGGCCTGATCTTGATTGGGTTCGGACGGTTCGATCAAAAGTCTGAACGTCCCAAGTCGTGTGGACCGTCCGATGTAATTTGGATGGCCCGATCTTGATGGAACTTCCGAACATTCCAAATCAGTTTAGACCGTCCGATCTAAATTGGACAGCCCAATGTCACCCTCCCATTCTTAGCCCGTCCGAACGTCCCTCACTCTCGCTGGCTTTTGGGCCCGCGTTGTCAGTCCCGTCTCCCACCTCCAGTCAGCATCTGAGCCTAGCTCAGCCTCGGTAAGAAAAGTATTAAAAGATTTATATAATCCAAAATCCATTTATTCACTCTTCTGTGGGCCCGCGTTGTTAGACCCGTCTCCCACCTCCAGTTTCTAGGTTTGGCCCTCCACTCCCCTAAATCGATTCTAGGGTTTGGCCCTCCACTACCCGAAACTGGTGACCTGAAGCGTCGCCGCCTTTGAGTGCCATGGAGAAGAAGAAGGACCACGCGGAGGCGTACTCCAAGTGTTCCACAACAGCGACGGCGCCTAGCGGTGGCCTACCTCTCGTGCCATGCCCCAAGTGCCACGCGAAGATGATTTGGGCTGTCTCCAGGAGTTCAAAGAATAGAGGAAGAGAGTACTACAAATGTCCTAGAAACGACGGTGTAAGAAACTCCCTTTTCTCGTGATTTTGTTGGTTTTTTGTATTGCCGGGCGGTGGCACTTGATGAATTGTGATGATGAAACTGGCTACTTTTGTTTGGTCCAGATGTTTTTGGGCAGGTGCGACACTTTCATGTGGAGAGACCAGTACATGAGGCATTTGAGTGGGATTGTTCTCGTGGAACAGGAGAGGAGAGAGGATTGTACTGTGAAGTTGAGCAGTGGGAAGGAAGTCGTTTTCCATGTCGACCAACATGTATTGGATCATCTAGCTATGATGAATACCTCATTGGATCAGATCAACAAGTTAATCAGGAAATCTACTGCTGCAAATGAAAAGTTCAAAATGCTTGTTGTTGTACTTTTTTGCTTGCTGATAGGAATTTGTTTTGGCAGGATTGGCAACTGAGTTCGTCTTCTGTAATGTAAGGTGTAGTTTGGCCACTCTCCTAGAATCTGTAATTGGTAAGATGTAGTCTTATGTAAAGTATGGATGAAATGTTGTCTGAAATTCTGAAATCTGAAATGTTTGTTGTTGCACATTCTGAAATCTGAAATGTTTGTTGTTGCACATTCTGAAATCAATCTTACATATATATGTCCACATTACAACAAACTAACAGATCACAAACTACTCCTCGTCTCTATCTATCTCAGGAATTGCGTGATCTTCATTATCACTACAGTACTGCATGTAAGTTTCATTGTCTTCATCAGACTCGCAATTAACAACATCCACTTGGTTGCGAGTATTTTCAATGACACTAGCAGGGACAGTATGACACTCTCCATCATCAGCATGTAAATTTTCAGAAATAGGTTCATTTTCCTGTACTGGACATTGTGTACAGTCATCATCTTAGTATGTAAGTTCCTTCTTAGTTTTTGCTTCGGTGACACTCCACAGATGCCTAAGCTCAAACTTTTGAACAACTCTCCAGTCTCCACAAAACTTTGTGTCCTGCAAGTAAAATACCTTTGTTGATTGTGCGGCTAGAATAAAAGGATCTCCTTTGTACCAGTAACTTGCAGTGTTGATGCTTTTGAAATATCCATCATCTTTCAATCTTATCTTCTTGCCATCAAGATCAAACCAGCCACAACGAAATAAAACAACTGTTCTACGGACATCTTGGCTTGAGTTATACTGCAACTCGATAATGTCTTGTAGACAACCATAAAAATCAATATGCTCACCATTATGTGTACCCTGAACCATGACTCTACTGTTCTGAGTCTTTCTATTTTTTCCACGGTCAATCGTGTGATATCGAACACCATCAACAATACATGCTAAATATAATCTTGATCGCATATCTGGTTGTCATGCCAATGAATATAGGTCATCACTAACCTCTACTCCTTCCACATAACGCAGTCTTGCCATCTGGGCAACAAAAAGGTCAGCATGATGATAACCTATACACCTGATCAGACTTCCATCCAAAATTGCAAAGAAAACTCACATGCTTCTTAAACCATGTGGCAAATTCATGCTCTAGCCTTTTTTCGACATCATGAGTACCTTCTTTCTCGAACTCTTGCCTGCATAACCTGCATAGTGGCTTCAGAAATTAGAGATAAATAATATATTATATCTTAAACAAAAGTCAAAAGTGTTAGAAGGGATCACATACTCCATAAATGGCTGAACCTCAGGACAATTGTTGAGCACATACCAAACCATCTTGTCATAATCACCTTCAAGATATATCATCCTCGAGGCTCCAATTAAATCAACACCATGCTGAAAAACAGAGAGGTCACCTTCTTTTAAGTCAACACGCTCTCTATTCCTACCCTCTTGATTGAATCGTGTCTCCACATCATTCAAGTACCTTGAGCAAAAAGTTAAACACTCATTAGCAACATATGCTTCAGCAATGGATCCTTCAGGTCTAGCCCTATTCCTCACAAAACGCTTCAGTGTACATAGCCTTCTTTCCACTGGGTACATCCAGCCATATTGCACTAGGCCTCTTAGGATTGCCTCATTAGGTAAATGAACAACCAAGTGCACCATAACATCAAAGAAAGATGGTGGAAAATTTTTCTCAAGCTTGCACAAAATGATTGGGATTTGAACTTTCAATTTATGCAGAACATCTTGCTTTAGAGTTTTGCAACATAACTGATGAAAGAAATTTCCCAATTCATCAACTGCTTCATATATCTCCTTACTCATGATTCCTCGTAGGGCAGCAGGTAAAATTCTTTGTGGAAAGAATATGACAATCATGAGTTTTTAATCCTAGCACCTTGCATCCATCCGCACTAATACATTTTGCCAAGTTAGAAGCATATCCATTTGGAAATTTCACCTCTCTTATATATTCAAAAAATTTACGCTTTTGGTCTTTTTTTCATTTCATACGGGGCTTTAGGGATACTGTATGAATCTCCTTCATACTGCATGTGTAAAAAAGATCTTATGCCCATGTCTTCCAAATCTAGCCTAGCATTGACTGTGTCCTTTGTCTTCCCATCAATGTTGAGAAATGTACCAAGCAGGTTGTCACATATATTTTTTTCAATGTGCATTACATCAAGATTGTGCCGCAGCTTCAGACTCGACCAATATGGCAAGTCAAACAAACAAACTCTTCGAGTGTAAACTTGACCATTGGCTTGCCGGTTTCTCTTATTACCGCTTTGCGGATGCTTTCCTGGTCTAACATCTCTTACATTGTCAAGTTGCTGTAGCAGCTCCTCTGTACTAAGTTCCCAAGGTTTCGCACGGGTTTCATTCTCACCATTAAATTCTTTCCTTTTTCTCCATGGATGATCCCTTGGAAGGAAACGACGATGACCAATGTAACATATCTTGTGCCTTAATTTCTTTGAGCAGGGATCTTTGTCACAACACACACATGCATAATAACCTTTTGTGGTTTGTCCTGACAAGGTGCCCAATACTGGATAATCATGAATGCACCATAAAATTGCAGCATGTAGATCAAACATACTAGCACTACATGCAACATAAGTACGGACACCCTTCCGAAGCTCCAGCAACTCTTCGATGAGAGGCTCCAAGAACTCATCAAGATCCTTTCCTAGACATTTTGGACCTGGGATCAGTAGGGCCATCATGAAGTTGGACTGTTCCATACATGCCTAGGGTGGCCCGTTGTAAGGCACGACAAATACTAGCCACATGCTATAGGAGGAGCTCATGTTGCCAAATGGATTGAAACCATCTGTAGCAAGGCCAAGTCTCATGTTCCTTGCATCTTTTGAAAACCACCCATATTTTCTGTCGAAGTCTTTCCATGCCTCACCAACAGCAGGATGGCTGAGTTGATTGTCCATAGGTTGCCGCTTCAACTTGTGCCATCGTGCCTCCTCACTGTATTTTTGGAAGCAAACATCCTCTTCAGCCTTGGAATCAATCGAAAATGCCGCAATACCTTCACAGGAATCTTATTCCTTCCTTCTACATCTTTCCATCTAGATTCACCACATACTGGGCACTCATCATTGTTGGCATACTCCTTCCAAAACAAGACACAATTATTCTTGCAAACATGGATTGAATCATATCCAAGTCCTAATGCACGGATAAAGTTCTTTGCTTCATTGTAACATGTGGGAAGAAAGCAAGCTGGGAACGCTAAAGACAACAGCTTCAGCAATGCAGTGAATGCAACATTACTGATTCGATAGAGTGACTTGATATGAAGTAACTTCACAACAAATGTAAATCTTGAAAAATGAGCACATCCAGGATAAAGCTGGCGCTGCAACTCTGCTATTACACTTCCAAACATTGAATTCCGTCCACCTTGTTCTTCAGCTGTGTATAACTCCTCTACCATATATGGAATTCTATCATCATCGTCGTCGTCCTCATTCAAACCAACATCCTCTTCAACATCATGTTCTATAGTATCGAATGGTTCATTCTCATGTGGTGCATTTTCATGAATTCCATCATCCAATGAATATATATGTGATCCTCCACAACTCCTTGAGGTCTATGAGCCCGATTCAAACATACATGACATGGGCAAAGTATTTCAGTATTCTCATCAAATCGGGCACTAACAAATTGCATGAACTCTTTCACCCCATTGATATGTGCAGTGCTAAACTATTTGGATTTAATCCAAGATCTGTCCATCTGTAAGACATTCAAACAAGTACAAATTAATCAAAATTATTGCCCATCTATCAATCATTCAAATAAGTAAACCTCAATCAAAATTATTGTCCATGCTGTTCACATCTTCATACTATTCAACTTCACAAAACATAAATATTTTGCAATAACTGATACTCAAGTTAAACCATGGACCAGCTAAAAACGCACAAAATCTATAATAGCACTATTATTCAACCAAACCCGAGCCACTAAGAAGCAACAAAAGGAGAATGGAGGGCATCCTTACCTTCAATTGAAGACTACAATTGAGAATGGCCTATGTCTTGCCAGATCTGGGTGTCGGCCTATGTGGCGACTGACCGCCATAGCAGCTGTGGCCATGCCACAGAGCTGTGGTAGTGGTGCAACGAGCATGGGACGAGCAGCCCTCGCCGGCGGGAGGCGGAGCCGTCGCTGGCACCGGCGAGAGTCGCAGCCGTCCCCTTTGCTCAGCCATTCAAACACAGTGGCTGCCACCGTGCTACTGGTTTTTCTTTGTAAGTCCCTGCTGCGCATGTAATAGCTTATCTAGATATTCACATATGATTCCAACGAATTCCTCTCGATGGTGCAGTGGTGTTGCAGCAGCTTGCGATGCAACAGGTCCCCGGTTCGAAGCCTGGGAGCTGGGTTTTTTTGTGCATGCCACATTACATTTTGCACCACTTCCTGACATGTGGGTCCCACTTCTGTGCGTCCATGGTGGCAACAAACTAGCTTGTCACCTGTGTAACTTTATCAAAAAAAAAACTCCAAGAGGATTATGATGATATGAGATTGCACCTGTGTAACTATGACAAAGCAATGGCGTCACAATGCCAAACACCCTGTTTATGACAATTTGAGGTTTGGGAGTTAGTGACGATTTTGACATTTTTCATCACTACAAGTAGGGTCCCAGCCCTGGGATGCTCTTTAGGACACTGCTGCCAAAAATGTCATAGAATATGGGCAGATAATGACGATTTACCTAGCGGTCATTGCAATTTTGTCATAGTTTAGCAGATTTCTTGTAGTGATAGTACGTGGTATTCTAGTTGCCTGGAATATCTCTATATCACTGCTCACTACTGTTGGTAAGTAGTCTAGAGTTTGCAACGTAGCTTTTACATCACCTAGTCCAACCCTTGCACTTAGCCTGTCGAATGTTCCTCACTCGCCTGGATACCCTCCGTCGAGTGAGACCCTTACTTGCCTGGATATCCTCCGTCAAGTGAGAAACCCTCGCTCACCCGGATACCCTTCGTTAAGTGAGGCATTCGTCGTTATGTCGGAAATAGAAATTGTTCGCAAACTACTACCTACCTCTCATGCAAGGCTAGGTTTTTGGTTACTTAGTTAGCTACGAGATGAGGATTAAAATCTATATGTATTACTTTAATACATAATAAAAGCCCATATGTCTTCATGGTCGTAACCCCTAAGGCTCACGACCTCCGTGGTCGTAAGGATTCCTGGGTTACATCATGGGTATCCTAGTCAGATGAGGTCCTGTACCTAGTCCCCGACCAGATAACTACTCGTAAAAGAAATGAGCTGGTATTTGGCATATTCCTTACCATGTGATGAATAGAACACATGTCATATTTGTTCCATACCACACGACGTTTCATGGTCCTAAGACACTAACAACAACCACCATATGGTTGAGTGTCTCTTAGACATTTAACCATTGAACGGTTGATACTTCATCAACTGTCGGGACCCGAAAATGCATCTCAGGAACCCTCTATATATTCTGAACTAGTCCCAGATCGGTAGCTTGCTCACACAGGCAAACAGTGATGAAATACCATCCATTTATTCGATTTAACTAAACAGATCTCAAAGTAACAAATAATAATAATAACTGGACCTTATGGTTAACGTTTACTTAACTTGCCACGCAGGGCTAAAGAAATAAATAAACTCTTGCAGCGGAAGGAAACTCTTCAAATGGCCAATCAACATGCCCACAGGCAATTGTCGGGACCCGAAAATACATCTCAGGAACCCTCTGTGTATTCTGAACTAGTCCCAGATCAGTAGCTAGCTCACACAGGAAAACATTGATTAAATACTATCCATTTATTCAATTTAACTAAAAAGATCTCAAAGTAACAAATAATAATAATAACTGGACCTTATGGTCAACGTTTACTTAACTTACCACGCAGGGCTAAAGAAACAAATGAACTCTTGCAGCGGAACGAAACTCTTCAAACGGCCAATCAACATGCCCACAGGCAATCGAGTGGAGAAACGCATCCTAATCCGTAAAACCTTCATGGTCCTCCTGGGCGAAGAACTCTTGAGCAGCTTGATATTCTTCAACTGAGCAATACAGGGCAAAAGCCATGAGTACTTTGAATGTACTCAGCAAGCCGTGGGGAAATGTATGCAAATAGTATTCATGCAAGGCTTGAACAAAGATTAGCTATATGGCTCTTTTGCAGAAAGCAACATTTACAATAAATACAATAAATAGATTGAAATGCGAAATTGAAAACAATAATAAGTAAATAAACAATTTCTTTGAAACAACCAGTGAACTTCCCATTCACTTCTCAACCAAACCAAAGATAAGTGAATTCCCCATTCACCAACCGACACAAACCACCAAGTGAATGACCTATTCACCAAACGAACATTATATTCATCAAGTGAACTTCCCATCCACACTCCGACATATTTTTGAAGAAAACTCTATCTCCCGTGTGAAATCCCCAGGCACGTCCATAACCGTGGACACGACTATTCGAATAGTTTTACACTCTGCAGAGGTTGTACAGCTTGACCCACAAGAGATAGATCAACTTATAATGTCAGGCATTTCACGCTTCCGTAGGCGTGTGACTAAGTGATCAACACAAGGCTTTTACAAAGCTCCTTCTTAACCCAGTTCTGCCCGCTAAGGTTTCAACACTAAATGTCTTTCCGACCAGACAGGGCCCCCCTCTTGCGCCACCGTGAGAATACGTTTCCCGTAAGCACGCTTCACATGACAGAACCGAAATTAAGACATTGCTAATTAATCAGCCAGGTCCGTCCCATACCAGACATGTGGTTGTACGGTTAAGGCCCAGTTCAATGGCGCACAAGATTAAGTCCTTGACAAGTTACTCAGGCGAGACTACCACAAACCCACAACATATTCAATCCACATCCCCACTATCCACCAACCACTCGCCCGAGCGAAAACCATTTTGTTTAACCAACACCCATGACTAACCCCGTCATGGTACACAAATTTTAACAAGAATGGCTCACCACCATGATTCCATAAATCATTAAGTCAAAATTTATTATTAAGACACATGTGATGACAAACCCATCGTAACTAAGCAAAACTAAGCATATGTACGATACCCATGTTGGCAATACAAATATGTCCAACTAAAATTACCCATACTAAGGTGACAAAGGATTCATGGTATTCAAATAATCAATGGAGGTGTAATGATAACATGTAATAACTAATCCCAGAACAATTTATATAAAGATAGCATGCAATGGTATAAAACAATATACTTTTAAAATCATAGTTTCAATATGATCAAAGGACCACGACTTGCCTTGGAATAAATCCAGTGATTGATCTTGATCTTGGTATGCTACTCCTTGCTCAAAGCTTCCCGAAGTATCGACGTCTAATCGCAAAACAAGCAAATAACACAAATAAATAAATAACAGAGAGAAAACAAACTCCAAAAATTAAATAAAAATCTCAGATAAATAGATCTTGAATTTAGATAAATTTAGGAGTTCGGATGCAAAAGATATGAGCTCTAGAAGATTGAAATCACATAAAATACTGAAAATCAGAATTTATGGATTTACTGAATTATTTTTCTAAAAGAAAAGATGATTATGACGTCAGCTGACGTCAGCAGAGCGGTTCGGACGGGATGACAATTCTTCCGACAGGTGGGTCCCACTGGTCAATGACTTGGTGCATGGTGAACTGGTTCCATGGACCTTTGGTTCGGTGGAGATGTGGGTGTGCCACATGGGAGCTGACCAAGGTGTGACTAGGATGCCACATGGGCTACGGAGCTGAGGTGGAGATGATGTGGAGGGGAGGTGGCACGCCACATCAGCAAAGGGAGAAACCGAAGGGGAGATGCAGAGAGCGCTGGAGTTCTTGGCCGGCGGTGGAGGTGACGGTGTCGACGGCGAACCACCGTGGGGAGGTCCTGAAAAGGAGCAAAACGGAATCCCACGGTCAAGGCGGAGCACCTGGAGGCGGTGGCGCAACACGAGTGGTAGCCAAACGGCGGCGGCAGCGACATTGGCGGTGTGGAGGTCCACTGATGCGGCGGTGATGACGATGGAGATGGCCGCCGGCGGCAATTAGGTGAACAAAAGAGAGAGCAAAACGAGAGGTTCGGTTGAGAATAGAATTGGGCACAAGATGGTAGGCTTAGACGGACAGGAGCTCTCACCGGCGCGCAGATCAACACTAGCGGCGCGATGGGTTTACGAGACAAACCGACAACAGCGATGCGACGATCTTCGGAACAAGATGAAGAGAGCCCTGCGTAGCCCACGCTATTACGGACCCGACGGCGGTGGAATCACGGGCGGAGGTGGACTGTGGGTGATGAACTCCGGCGAAGAAACCTTCTGATGTTTCTCGGGTCTCCAATGAAATCTGGCACAATGGAACCGAAAACAGGGAAACCAATCTAGGGTTTCGGGGGAGAAAGATGGAGCTAAGAAATTGACGCAGATGGCTGGGCTTAAATAGGGTCGAAAGAGGGGAGTATCCAAGAGGGAGCCGGCGGCGCTGCTGTGTTTGCTACGGACTCAGGAGTCCTTGACAGCCACGGGATGAAGACGATGGCAAAGGTGACCCCACGCGACAGGGAGACAAGGAAAAAGAAAAGGGCAGCGTTGGCTATGGGCTTCGGTGGGAGTAGAAAGGAAAAGCAGGCCGGGCTGCGCCGAAGTGGAGATGGGCCGGGAGCTAAGAGATTAGGCCCGGAACGATTCTGATATTTTATAATTACTTTTTCTTTTTAGAAAATAGCAGAAAAGGCAAATAGAAAATAGCAAATGCACTCGGAAAAATTCTAGAAAAATCTAGAAAATATATCCAGGCACATAGACCCCAAATAAAATAGTTTTGATAATAGTTGATGTTGACATTATTCATATTAAATTATTTTTGAACTCTGAAAATTCATATTAAGCCTTTAACTTTAGCAGAAAAACCCAAATGGTTCTTTTTCTTTTAAAACTTTAAAACAGACCAAAATTTTGGGATCTTACAGCAATCGAGTGGAGAACGTATCCTAATCCGCAAAACCTTCATAGTACTCTTCCTGGTAGAACTCGGAGTTTCCTGGTTCTTCTGTGGAGATTAAGCAACACAGGGCGCAAAGCCATGAGTACTTTGAATGTACTCAGCAAGCCATGGGGAAATGTATGCAAATAGTATTCATACAGGGCTTGAACAAATGTTAGTTGTATGGCTCTTTTGCAGAAAACTGCATTTACGATAAATACAATAAATAGATTGAAATGCGTAATTGAAAACAATAATAAGTAATTAAACAATTGTTTTGAAACAACCAGTGAACTTCCCATTTACTTCCCAACCAAACCAACGATAAGTGAATCCCTATTCACCCATCGACACAAACCACGAAGTGAATGACCTATTCACCAAACGAACATTATATTCATCAAGTGAACTTCTCATCCACACTCCGACACATTTTTGAAGAAACTCTATCTCCCGTGTGAAATCCCCGAGCACGTCTATAACCGCGGACACGGCTATTCGAATAGTTTTACACTCTGCAGAGGTTGTACAGCTTGACCCACAAGAGATATATCAACTTATAATATCAGGCATTTCACACTTCGTAGGCTTGCGACTAAGTGATCATCACAAGGCTTTTACAAAGCTCCTTCTTAACCCAGTTCTGCCTGCTAAGGTTTCAACACTGAATGTCTTTCCGACCAAACAGGGCCCCCCTCTTGCGCCACCGTGAGAATACGTTTTCCACGACTCACACTTCACATGACAGAACCAAAATTAAGACATTGCTAATTATTCAGCCAGGCCTGTCCCATTAGGCATGTGGTTGTACGGTGAAGGCCCAGTTCAATGGCGCACAAGGTTAAGTCCTTGACAAGTTACTCACTCGAGACTACCACAAACCCATAACATGTTCAATCCACATCCCCACTATCCACCAACCACTCGCCCAAGCGAAAACCATTTTGTTCAACTAAAACCCATGACTAACCCCATCATGGTACACAAATTTTAACAAGAGTGGCTCACCACCACGGTTTCATATTTCATTAAGTCAAGATTAATCATTAAGACACATGTGATGACAAACCCATCGTTTAAGACACATGTGATGACAAACCCATCGTAACTAAGCTGAACTAAGCATATATACGATACCCATGTTGGCATTATAAATATATCCAAATAATATTACCCCAGCAAGGGTGACAAAGGATACATGATATTCAATTAATCAACGGAGGTATAATAACAACAGGTAATAACTAATCCCAAAGCAATTTATATGAAGATAGCATGCAATTGTATAAAGCAATATACTTTTGAAATCATAGGTTCAATATGATCAAAGGACCACGACTTGCCTGGGAATAAATCCTGATATTGATCTTGATCTTGGTATGCTACTCCTTGCTCAAAGCTTCCCGAAGTATCAATGGCTACTGCAAAACAAGCAAATAACCCAAATAAATAAATAACAGAGAGAAAACAAACTCTAAAAATTAAATAAAAATCTCAGATAAATAGATCTCGAATTTAGATAAATTTAGAAATTTGAATGGACTCAATCGGAGTTCGGATGCAAAAGATATGAGCTCTCGAAGATTGAAATCATATAAAATCATGAAAATCATAATTTATGGATTTACTGGAATTACTTTTCTGAAGGAAAAGACAATTATGACGTAGGCTGACATCATCAAGGATTTTCAGCCGAAAAAGAATTAAAAAGAAATTGTATGACAGGTGGGAGCCACCAGACATTGACTTGGTGTACCATGGACTAGGTTTATGGACTATTGGCTTGGGTGGTAAATTGAAGTCTGCCACATGGTGTTGACCTGGACAGACACGCCGATGCCACATGGGCTTGAGTGCAGAGGTGGCACATGAGATGGCTGCCATGTCAGCACAGGAGAACCACGGGGAGGCAGAGCAAGCTTGGCCGGCGGCAAATCTTGCGGCGGTGAGGACAAACGGCGACGAGGAAGCTCCGAGAAAGTGGCAAAACAGGCTCCCGAGAACACGGCAGTGCTCTCGGAGGTGGAGGCGCAGCAATGCCGGTGATGAGGTGGCAACGGTGGCGACTTTGGCGGCGGAGGAGCTCACGGTCATGATGACATCGGTGAAGGAGTGGCGCCCGAAGAGATTAGAGATGAGCACCACGTCGGCGGAGGAGCAAGGATCACAGAGAGCATCTCAGGATGACCAGAGAACGCTCGGAACGGCGGCAATGAGAAGGTGACCAGAGATGAAGATGTCGACCGGCAGCGGCACCTCGACAGCAAAGAAAACAAAAGGAAGTGGGGTTTTAGATGAGAAGGACAAAAAGGCTCAAAGTGACGAGCTCGAAAGGACATAGACCTACTGAAGGTGTAGATCGGAAAAGGTGGCCGGCGACTGGTTTTTCAGATGAAACCGACAACGGCGTTGTGATGATCCTCACGAAGATGGTGGAAGCACGGCGAAGCTCCCGATGATGTGGTCCCAATGGCGAAGACGATGCTAGCAGGGATGAACCAACGGTGGAGAAATCCGGTGGAGACGAAGCTTCAACAGCGGCGACGCTCGGGCGAAATTTAGCAAAACGAAGAACGAATCGGAGGTGGCGCCTTAGGGTTTTGAGCGAGGAGACTCGTGCGAAGCTTTTGACGCACGGGGCTCCTTAAATAGGAACCAGAGAAGGGAATCCAAGTCGGGGCCGGCGGGAAAGAAATCAAATGAAAGGTGGAGATTAGATGAGAATATCATTGTGCACGAGGTGACGCGCTCAAAAGGGCACAAGGATCACCGATGGTGTAGATCGGAGAAGAGAGGCGGCGGCCGGGTTGATGACGAAAACGAAAATGACGCTCCGATGACTCTCGGCCAAAGATGGAGGAAGCACGGCGTAGCTCTCATTGATACTAACCCGAAGGAGGTGGCGGCTCAGGCAAAGATGCTTGAATGATGAAGAACTCCAGCGATGAAGACACGACGGTGGCCCAGCTTGTCCGACAAATTGCGGCACAAAGAGATCCAAACTGGGGACAGGATTTTAGAGCTTCGGGAGAGGACGTCCAGGCGAACAAATTGACATGAGGAGCTTGGTTCAAATAGTACCGAAGGAGAGGGATTAGGGTTGGAGCCGGCGGCGCCCTTGTTAACCTCGGACACGACCTCCAGGAGTTGGACTCGGGCACGGGATGAAGAAGCGCACGTGGCTGCGTGGGCCCACGGTCAGAGAAACAAAGAAAATGGAAAGCAAAGTCTATCTCTCGGCACGGAAAAGAAAGAGGCAAGGTGGGCTTCGACCGGGGAAGAAAGAAGAAGAGCGGCCGGGCCAAAAGCAAAGGAATGGGCCAAAAGAAGTTGAGGTGGGCCAAGGGGAGAAATGGCCCGATTAAAGGAAACGCGGGCTGAGAAACAGCTGGGCTGAGGGAATAGAAGCGGGCTGAACGGGAGATTCGGCCCGAGGATTTTCTGAGATTAATAATTACTTTTCCTTTTTAGAAAATAGCAGAAAACCCAAATAGCAAATAGAAATTAGCAAATGCACTCAGAAAAATTCTAGAAAATATATCCAAGTACATAGAACCCAAATAAAATAGTTTTGATGATAGTTGATGTTGACATTAATCATGTTAAATTGTTTTTGAACTCTGAAAATTCATATTAAGCTTTTAACTTTAGCAGAAAAGTCCAAATGGTTATTTTTCTTTTAAAACTTCAAAACAGACCAAAATTTTGGGATGTTACAAACCTACCCCTCTTAAAAGGGAATCTTGTCCTCGAGATTCAGGCTGACTAAAGAATAGGTTCTGACGTAGGTCTAACCTGAAGACTTACCAGAGGCGACATTCTGAACTACTTGTGCTTCTTCTGCGGTGACATGGTTCAGTCTTCCTCTTGAGGCAGTTGATGGAGTCCTGGTAGCTTGATTCGGAGTCTGAGGCACTCCTCTTCCTGCTCCCAGCAAAGAAGTCCTGGCTGGTGTAGCTCCCAAATTGAAAGGGACTGGTGTCAGACCTCGCTTCTGGGGACACTTGTTTGCATAATGACCTGTCTGGTGGCAATTGAAATAATTAACTCCTGCGCCATGATTGGGGTTTCCCTGAGGTTGATTATTGTTGTTGTTGTTAACATTGGGAATCCCTGTGTTTCCTGCATGAGACACTGGTGCTGGGGTTCTGAATCCAACAGATGAATTATTGGGACGAAAAGGCTGCTGAGCATTGGTTCTGGCTCTCTGGAGTTGACTCTGATGAACTCCGTGTTGTATCATCTTCCTTTTGCGAGATTCATCCAACTCACGACGAGAATCTTCTATGAGTACGGCTTTATCAACCATATGCTGAAAATCCACATAATCATTTCCAGCTACTTGCACTTTCAAACTAGGGTTGAGTTCACGCTTGAATCGCTTCTAACGTGTATTATCTGTAGCAACATCTTCTGGAGCATAGCGAGAAAGTTGAGTGAACTTGTTCAGATATTCACCCAAAGACATGTTTCCTTGCTGTAGTTCGTGAAATTCATTCTTCTTCATTTCCACTATAACATCAGGGACATGAGCTTGACGAAACGCTGTTGAAAATTCCTCCCAAGTGATAGCATGCAAATTCCGCGAGCTGCGGTGCAGTTCTCCCACCATTCTGCGGCTGTACCTTCTAATTGATGTGAAGCATAAAGAAGTTTCTCACGATCATTGCATTGAGCAATGGCGAGCTTTTTCTCCACTGAACGAAGCCAATCTTCTGCATCCAAAGGTTCTGACGAATGAGAAAATGTAGGTGGACGAGTCCTCATAAACTCTGATAGCTTGGAATGATGATGAACTAGCGGCGGAACAGCTGCTGCTTGGTTATTCTGACTGTTTTGGTTCAACAAGTTGACTATTGCAGCGGCAGTCTGACTTTGCTGCGTCATCATGGCGTTCATGTTTTGCATCATTGCACTCATGAATTGCGTTTGAGCTGCTAGAAGTTGTGCCATGTTTGGCTCTGCGGCTCCAGGGGCTGGTGACTGGTCACTTGCATTGACATTGGCATTGGCATCCTCTTACAGAGTACGACTCGAAGTATTTCGAGTATCAACCATCTGCGATAATCCTCCACGGGTTTAGTAGATAAGATAGAAAAGCAACGTAGACGAGGGGGAATAGCACAATAGATGAGATAGACAAGATAGAGTAGATGGAAATAGCCTAATTAGGGGAACAGATTATACCCAAAGGCAAAGACAAGAAGACATAGCTGAAACACTATGAAAGCACAATAAAACTTTTCAAATTAAAGCGTTAGTGTGACTGCAACATAATGCTTAACACCAAAACTGCAGCTCCCACTTGCACACAACCCAAATAAAGACCTATGCAACAACGATCTAAACACGTCACTAAACTCTAATAGGACGGCTCTTACTCTAGACCAGACAACGAAAAACTCTTCAGGGACAACTGGAACAAAGCGGCGAAGATACTCTTAACGATTGCCGGTGACTTGACTTCCTTCTTCTGAACTAGAGGAATTAATGAGGCGAGAAAGTCAATTTAAGATTATAAAACAACATTTAGCAAAGACGAGAAACAAGATCTCTAGAACAAGATGACAAAAAGAAATAGAGTAGGATAAGAATAGAATAGACTCAGATGAGAAAAGAACTAGAAGAGATGAGAAGAGAACAACTACTCCAGTCAAGTTAAGTTGATTTGATTTAGAAAATAAATTTTGAAGCTTTTAGCTAAAACGACCATGGTAACTAAGGTTGCATTCTACAGTCGATATGGCTCTAATACCACCTCTGTTGGGACCCAAAAATGCATCTTAGGAACCCTCTATGTATTCTGAACTAGTCACATATCAGTAGCTAGCTCACACAGGCAAACAGTGATGAAATACCATCTATTTATTCGATTTAACTAAAAAGATCTCATAGTAACAAATAATAATAATAACTGGACCTTATGGTCAACGTTTACTTAACTTGCCACGTAGGGCTAAAGAAACAAATAAACTCTTGCACTAAAAGAAACTCTTCAAATGGCCAATCAATATGCCCACAGGCAATCGAGTGGAGAACGCATCCTAATCCGCAAAACCTTCATAGTACTCTTCCTGGTAGAACTCGGAGTTTCATGGTTCTTCTGTGGAGATTAAGCAACACAGGGCGCAAAGCCATGAGTACTTTGAATGTACTCAACAAGTCGTGGGGAAATGTATGCAAATAGTATTCATGTAGGGCTTCAACAAAGGTTAGTTGTATGGCTCTTTTGCAGAAAACAGCATTTACGACAAATACAATAAATAGATTGAAATGTGTAATTGAAAACAATAATAAGTAATTAAACAATTGTTTTGAAACAACCAGTGAACTTCCCATTCACTTCCCAACGAAACCAATGATAAGTGGAAGGCCCAGGGTTTGATTGAAAGTCGCCCAAGTCAATTGAGGACGTGTCTTTGAGCCGCTTTTTGCTATGCCTTAACCGTACCACCACATGTCCTGTATGGGCAGGATTTGGCTAATTAATTTGTAATGTTTTAGTGTAATTATGCCATGTTGATTGTGTGGGTGTCGGTTAGACTTTTATTCCCACTTGGTGCAAGAGAGGGCTTCCGGAGGACGGTTAGTCCAAAGGGGTGAAACCTTAGCGGGCATAAGTACACTAGGACAAAATATTGTAAAGGCCTCATGATAATTGTTCAGTCACATGCCTACGGAAGCGTGTATTGGCCGACATAATGAGCATCTCATCTCGTGTGGGTAAAGTTGTACAAACTCTGCAGAGTAGAAAACTATTCAAATAGCCGCGTCCGCGGTCATGGACATGCTAGCAAGGCCACTTGAAGTTAGATTTATTTTTGGTTTTCAAAATGTTTTATCAAATGTTTGAGGATGGTGAATCCTTGTGTAAAATTTTGGGCGGGAAGCCATGTGATAGGAGGGTATCCTTCACTTGCTCATTTTGAGGTTATCCATAATATAAAGATGTCATTTTCAAACTTGATTTTAGATATGGTATAAAATTTTCCTTGGAAACTACTATGAGTATTTAACCTGAAAATGCTGTTCATGCAAAATAACCCCTGCCTCATTCAGTTGTTTACCTTATGCATACATTTTCATTCAATATTGGGTGTAGCTTGCGAGCACGAAAGTTGTGCTCACCCTTGCTGAATAACTCTTATTCAGGAGAAGACTTTTTCCCCGACGGTGAGGACCAGGACGATTAGGCTTTCAACTCCAGATGATTGCCTGTGGCGAATCGTGTGGCTCACTATTAATATTATGCTTCCACAATGTTATTTGTTATTTGTTTATCAGACTCAGTTGTATTAAACATTTGATTACTTAATGTTATTTACGTTTTTGTGATATGATTGTGATATCCATTTTGTGATACTATGTACACTGGAAATCCTAGACCGGTGTATGAACACAGAGAATTCGGGATCCTTCGCTCCCGAGTTCGACAAAAGTGGTATCAGAGCCATATCGACTGTAGGTCGTGGCCTTAGATAGAAATGGCAAAACCATTAAGGACTATTTTCCAAAAATTTAAAATTATTTACCTGTCTTCCAGAGTCTTACTCATCTTTTCTCTGTTAAAAGATTTCTAAAGTCTTGTCTTTTCTAAATTTGTAGATGGCCGAGAGACCCACCCGCATCTCCCACGGAATCTTTGCTGGAGAATGGGCCGACATATTGTGGAAAATGATGCAGCATTTGGACTTCAAGAAAAGACCCACATATCAAGGCTATAAGTATATTGTGGGACAACAGGAACGCTAGAGGGTGGAGGTTATTCTCTACTCTAACCTGGCACATGATACGGCATTCCACATCTTCGACGCCCCAATGCGTCAGGAGACCTGCACCGACGGCATTTAGGACGCAGCAAGGGAGGCCGTTCGCAGACTCGATATACCTCTGACTTTCGCCTTCGGGACACTGGATTCCATTACTACCCCATGCATATCCCCACCCGACTAGGCAGTGCTTTCAGCCCAGCCGATAATGAGGATTCCCTGGAGATTACCCATCAGGTAGAGCTAGCCAAGGCGATGGATTACACCTATGGCAACACCCTGGACGAGCTGTACCTAGTTTAGAATGGGAGATTAGAAGCCACGGAGGAGAAGCTGAAGGCAGCTGAAGCAGAATTGGCTCTCTACAAAGCGGGCCAAGCCAGTACTTGTAACTCCCCCGATTACACCCCATCCACCCCATAGATCCTTTTTCCCTTTAGTTTCGTTTGTTAGCTGTGAATTATGAGCTACTAACCCTTTGTGGTAGCCATAATCAAATGAATAAATTAAAAGAACTACTTTGAAAAAAGAAAATCTTGTTCTTTGTCTTGTGATTGTGTGCTTTTTGGGCTAATATAAATTTGTCCCCTCAGTGCTATCTTTTCTTCTCTTTCCTAAGTCTTTGGAAAATTCAACAGTTGGTGAACACCCGCACCGGAAGTGGCAGTACCCAAGGCCAAGGCAACGAGAACGCCGACTACCAGGAGCATCCTACCCAGCAGCCTCCCCCACCGCCAATAGAAGGGCCTGACTAGCGACAAACGATGGCCAACCAGACTCATCTTATCGACTTGCTGGCCCAGTCGCTTAGCAACTCCCAGAATGTGCAGGCCACAGCAGCAGCCGCCACCGCGACTCATGCACCAGCGCAACCTCCCCAAAGGGTGACCATGTCAGAATTCATGCGCATGCGTCCCCGACTTTTCCAGTAGCACCGAGCCAATGGATGCTGACGATTGGCTTCGTGCGATTGGGAAGAAACTGGGCATCGTCCAATGCACCGACCGTGAGAGGGTCCTGTTCGCCTCTCACCAGCTTAATGGACCAGCTTCAGAGTGGTGGGACAACTACTGCATATCCCACACCAATGCCCAATCCATCTCATGGGATGAATTCGTGAGAGCTTTTCGCCATGCTCACATCCCCCCTGGGATGATGACCCTGAAGAAGAAAGAGTTCCATGCACTCCGTCAGGGCAGTCACTCAGTGAGCGAATATCTGCACCGGTTCAACCAGTTGGCTCGCTACGCCCCAGCCGACGTAGCCCGAGATGAAGATCGACAGGAGAGGTTCCTGGAGGGACTGAATGATGACATCTCTGTTCAACTGATCTCCCAGAATTTCACCGATTTCCAGCAATTGGTGGACAAGGCGATCTGCCAGGAGGCCAAGCACCAGGAGATGGAGAACCGCAAGCGGAGGATGGCCGCTCAGAGGTTTAATGCAGGAGGCCTTCCCAATCATTGATTCACCCAGCCATAGCCGCCGCAGCGTGGGAAGTTCCTGTCCTCCACGTCGAGAGTCCCAGTGCAGAATCAGCGCCCCAACACCTCCAACTTCCGCAACACTTCATCTGGTGGGCAATATCAGTAGAAGAACTCAACTCCCTCAGCCACAGGAGTGACCTGTTTCCATTGCAATGAAACAGGACACTACGCCAACAGATGCCCAAAGAAGCAGCAAGCAGTAGCATCTTCCAAGCCAGCACCAGGAGCCCCAGCCACCGGCGGCACTTCAAAGCCGACGATTCAGTTTACCAAGGGACGTGTGAACCACGCCACAGCTGAAGAGGCCGAGGCAGCACCAGATGTCGTTCTTGGTATGTTCCTTGTCAACTCGATACCAGCTTCAGTTCTATTTGATTCCGGAGCTTCACACTCTTTTGTATCAAATACGTTTGTGGGTAAAAATGGGTTACCTGTATCCTCCCTAACCAATCCTATGATAATCCATTCCCCGGGCTCAGAAATGAGAACTAGTTCCCTATACCCGAACCTCACCGTTGAGATATCCGGAGTATCCTTCCTGGCGGACTTGATAGTCTTGCATTCCCAGGGTTTGGATGTAATTCTTGGAATGGAATGGCTAGCCAAGAATCATGGACAAATAGATTGTGCCAAAAGGTCTATCACTCTCACCAATGGAGAAGGAATTTCAGTCGAATTCAAGCCCAAGACCTGTACCAAAGGAAGTTCCATCCTCACCAGCATGAAGAAAGTAAAGCTTTAAGACATACCTATAGTACGAGAATACTCCGATGTCTTCCCTGATGATCTACCTGGCATGCCTCCGGATAGGGACATAATGTTCCTAATTAACTTAGTCCCCGGGACAGCCCCAATCTCGAAGCGACCCTATTGAATTCCAGCCAATGAGTTAGCAGAGTTGAAGAAACAAATTGAAGAGTTCCGAACAAGGGATATATCCGACCCAGCTCATCACCTTGGGGAGCTCCAGTACTATTCGTCAAGAAAAAGGACAATAGTATGAGGATGTGTGTAGATTACAGATCGCTCAATGAGGTGAAGATCAAGAACAAATATCGTTGCCCAGGATCGACGATCTGTTTGATCAGCTGAAAGGAGCAAGTGTATTTTCGAAGATTGATCGAGATCCGCTATCATCAATCAAGATCGATCGAAGATATTCAAGACACGACCTTCACCACCAGATATGGACTGTACGAGTTTATAGTAATGTTTTTCGGTTTGATGAACGCCCCTGCTTATTTCATGAATATGATGAATAAAGTGTTCATGGAATTCCTAGATAAGTTTGTGGTAGTGTTCATTGATAACATCCTCATCTATTTGAAGGATGAAGAAGAACATGAGAAGCATCTTAGAATGATTCTAGACAAACTCAGGGAGCGCCAGCTCTATGCCAAGTTCAACAAAAGTGAATTCTGGCTAAGTCAGGTGGTTTTCCTTGGACATATCGTGTCAGCAGGAGGAGTTGCAGTAGATCCCGCCAAAGTTGAGGTAGTAATTTATTGGAAGCAACCCAGGACAGTCACTGAAGTGAGAAGTTTCCTTGGACTAGCGGGTTATTACCGCAGGTTCATTGAAAATTTCTCTAAGATTGCAAGACCCATGACCCAACTCCTAAAGAAAGAAAACAAGTTTGAATGGACAGACGCTTGTGAGGAAAGTTTCCAAGACCTGAAGAAGAGGCTAGTCTCAGAACCCGTGCTAATCTTACCTGATATCCGTAAGGATTTTGAGATCTTCTGTTACGCATCCCGTCAAGGTCTCGGATGTGTATTGATGCAACAAGGCAATGTTGTGGCTTATGCATCCAGGCAGTTGAGGCCACATGAAGTGAATTACCCGATTCATGATCTTGAGTTAGCAGCTATTATGCATGCTTTGAAGATCTGGCGGCATTATCTCATTGGGAATCGTTGTGAGATTTTCACGGATCATAAGAGTCTGAAATACATCTTCACGTAGGCAGAACTAAACCTTCGGCAGAGAAGATGGCTGGAGTTGATAAAAGATTATGATCTTGGAATTCACTACCACCCAGGCAAAGCAAATGTAGTTGCCGATGCCCTAAGCAGAAAGGCTTATTGCAACACCTTTATGGTGTAGGAGGATCAGCCCGAGCTGTATGAAGAATTGAAGTGTCTGAACATAGAGATTGTTAGCCGAGGTTGTGTGAATGCTTTAGAAGTGCAACCAACTCTTCAAAATCAGATCAGAGAAAAACAGCTAGAAGATGAAGACATTAAAGAGATCAAGAAGAATATGCGAAGAGGCAAGGCCCCAGGATTCTCCGAAGATGAACAAGGAACAGTGTGGTTTGGGAATCGCATCTGTGTACCTGACCAGTAGGAGTTAAAATAGTCGATTTTAAAGGAGGCCCATGAATCGTCTTACTCCATTCACCCCGGAAGTACCAAGATGTACCAGGATCTAAAGGAAAAATACTGGTGGGTCAGCATGAAGCGGGAGATAGCTGAGTTTGTCGCTCATTGTGATGTTTGTTAGCGAGTTAAGGTCGAACATCAAAGACCAGCTGGATTGTTACAACCATTACCAATCCCAGAATGGAAGTGGGAGGAAATTGGCATGGACTTCATCACCGGATTTCCTAGGACCCAATCAGGATATGATTCTATCTGGGTGACAATTGATCGGTTGACTAAGGTAGCTCACTTCATCCCCCGTCAAGACTACATACAAATGCAGTCAGTTAGCAGAATTGTATGTGGCCAGGATCGTTTGTCTACACGGAGTACCCAAGAAGATCGTGTCCGATAGAGGTTCCCAGTTTACATCAAGATTCTGCCAGAGTCTGCATGAAGCTTTAGGCACCAAACTCAATTTCAGTACAGTCTATCATCCCCAGACAGATGACCAGACAGAACGCACCAACCAAGTTCTTGAAGATATGCTTCGAGCCTGTGCCCTAGACTATGGACAAAGTTGGGACAAGAATTTGCCATATGCAGAATTCTCGTATAAAAATAGCTATCAAGCCAGTTTGCAAATGTCTCCATTTGAAGCTTTATATGGCAGAAAGTGCAAAACTCCATTCCTATGGGATCAAGTGGGAGAACATCAGCTCTTTGGATCTGAGTTGATCAAAGATGCTGAAAGTAAGGTAAAAGCAATACAGGAACACCTGAGAGTGGCACAATCCCGACAAAAGAGTTATGCTGATAACCGTCGGAGGGAATTAAACTTTGAGGTAGGAGACTTTGTCTATCTCAGAGTTACTCCACTCAAAGGAGTAAGAAGATTCCGGACAAAAGGAAAACCTGCACCTAGATTTGTGGGACCGTTGTAATACCCCGAAAGTGTGACAAGCAATAGTCGGGAGAGGTTAAGTGTTCGGGAGAGAAATAAATGAAATTTCGGGAAGGACCAATTAGAAAATGCGCAAAATAAAAGTTAAAAAGGGGGAATTTCTGATTTTTTTGACCCAACCTGGGCTTGGGCCCTGGCCCATGTGGCCTCTTGGGTGGCCGGCCAAGGGGGGGGCGCCACCTCCTTTCCACCCCACTTTCCCTTGCACCCTCCACCTCTTTTCCCCTTGTGGCGCACCTCCTCCTCCCCTCTCCCATGCGCCCCTCCCTCTAGCAGCCCTCCTCCACGGTTCTTGCCCGCTGGCCGCCAAGTTTTCCGTCCCATTGCCGATCAAGTGGAGAAGGAGAAGGAGTTCCCGGCGGTGTTGGCCCTAGGTGGAAGAAGGAGGTAAGGAGAGGAGACCTTCTTTGTGGGGGTAATCTGTCGTCTTTCCACGTTCTACATGGGTAACAAAGATTCTTCCCCACTGAATTTCTTGTACTAGATGCGTTTATGAATTCGCTTAGTGGATCGGTCGCCGACTGCTGTAGATTGCATTCTGTCCAGAATGTTGCGCGGCCAGTTTCAGGTGGTTAGAGGCCGAATTAGGGGTTTTCGTCTCCTAGAGAGTTGTAGGTTATGTTCGTAGCTTTTAGTGGCCACCAAGATCACCCAAATCCGATTAACGGTCAGGAAGTTATGAATGTTTTAGTATCGCTGCTCTGTTAATCTGTCAGTTTTGGGTAGTCTGTAGAAAACAGGTTATTACTGCTAGTTAAAAGGAAAATCAGGGAATCTCAGTATAACGAAAAATGTGGGTAATTTCTATACCTTTTCATAGAGATAAAGAACTCGAGATTTGGACCTTCGTAGCAAAAGTTATGGAGGTTTTAGTGTACTGTCCAGAGAACCCGACGTGAATTCTGAGGTCTGATAGTTTGGATTGCTAGGGGCAGTAAATGGCAGAATCAAAAGGGCTCCCCAACTAAGTTTATTTAGGTAATTTAATTAACTTTTCATAAAGTCTAAGATCATCTTATTTGGATTCCTGAGCAGAAAGTTATGTATTTTTAGAAGTTGACTGTCCGCAGTGAACACCAAATCGATCGCCAGAAATTAGAAGATTGGAAACGCTTGGGAGTTTAGTGAGATCAATTGTGTTGCTGTTTATGATTTTGGTCCAGTATGTTGGTCTTAGATTGGGGTTATCTTTATGTTCAGGTGGGAGCGTGATCCCAGGGGCATCGCCGTCTTCACGTCCTCCATTCGCACGCGGTTAAGGCAAGTGCATTGTTTGTTAAATGGGTGTGATTGATTGGCTATGTTTGTCTGTTTTTGATATATGGTTGCATAGCAAGATGACTTACTTGATGGTTGTTTAAGTATGGTGATTTCTCAAATTATGCTTATGCTTTACTGTGGTACAATGTTGTTGTCTTTTGGTAAGATTGATGATGAATAAGAGATAAGCATATGCATATTGAGAACATGTTGAGGCTTGGTCACGCGGTGACCAAGCATATTTCCCTTTGAGATCCTCGCCATGAATGTGGCGGGCCGAGATCCTCACTCGTGGAGTGTGGGCTTGAGGTCCCTGTTACTTGCGAGTAACGAGCAATTGGTCCTGTGTGTGCGCGCACGTGCATGGGTATCTTGGCGGACGGTTGCTTACTCTGCATTACGATGTAATGCACACGAGAAGTTAAAGATAAAGGATCCTTGAGCATTGCATTTGCATATGAGATATTCTATTGTTGATCTCCTTTACATGGATCTGATGTTATAGTTTCTTTATGTACTTGTGAGTCTGTGGACTCACTCTTGCTTTATTGTTGTTTTAGGTACAGAGCCAAGAACGACATGCATGGGGAAGTAGTGCGCTAGTCACACACTTGCCACATGAACTAAATAAAGATGCATGATCTTGAGCGTAATTGTTTTAGTAATTGGGCGAGATGCCCAAAGATTTATTATGTTTTGTCTCATGCAATGGATTAAATGTAATAATGATGAGTAGTAGAAATTCATATCTCTCTAGTTATGTTAGATACTTAGCATGTCTTTGATTATTTTTTGATGTCTTTGGAAGAAAGTTTTAGTTAATATTTGAATTGTTTGTGTGTTGGAACCTTCGTGTAATTAACTTTACAAGGGAGGTTCTGCCGAAATTTATTAATATTGTCTAGTTTGGAATTATTAGAGTTTGTTTAGTAGCATTCCAGGCTCATGTCGGGCTGGGGTGTTACAGTTGGTATCAGAGCGGGCTGTAGGTCCGTGGTGACTAGATTATTTTAAAAAAAGGTGCTAATGTTAATCAACTTAAAAGTTTGACACACTAGTGCACAGTAGGATGGGGATGGGCCAATCATTGCATTTACGTTTCCGTTATATCGTTTTGATTATTGCTGATATGATTTGAGTTTGGCTGCTTATTAATTAGTTATTATGATTTTTATGAGTGGGAATAGTCGTTGTTGAGAGGTTAAGGTCGTGGTTGTGACCACGGCTTTACAAGTTACACCACCGTTAGGAGTGGGAATAGAGAAGTGCTACCCCGGATATCTTAGTACAGGTGTCGATAGCGAGAATCTTTAGAAGAGTTATTCTCTTCCTTGAATTTGAATTTGGTCAACTCTTATCCGGTTGCGATTGTTGGGTTGCTTTGAAATTATTGGTGTGTTTCCATTGGCTTAATTTTTTTTCCGTAAATCAATTATTGTTTTTCCCAACCGTTGAGTTATTCTCGCGATTGGTGAACTTTGCTAATTGTCAAGATTGACTTTTGTAGGGGAGTTATGTTTTTTTTTCTTATTGGAAAGCTTGACCTATTTATTCGCTTGATGTTTTTGGTTAATGAAAGTTTCCTTTTTGCAAGTCCTTTAGTTCGTGAAGGCTTGACTCAACGTATCTCTCTTGGGCATTTTGAGCGTTGAAGATTAATGGTTGTGTTATGAGTTTCAAGTTGAGTCCGCAGTGTGTGCATGGTCGATCTTAACTAAGGCCCTTATCAAGGAAAGTTGAATAAGTGGAGGTTGTCCTCTAGTGGCTCTTGATGAGCTGTGACTATGAGTATGATAATATTTAGTTGGAATCAATAGAGTTATTAAGAGGTGTGGTATTTTGATGAATTGGTCTGATCGTTAGGATTGTGGAATCAAGTAGATTTATTGGATAGCATGGAGTAATGTATCTCTATGGATTAGCCTACCCATTAGTGATGGTTGTGTTAAGAATGTGTTTGAACGATGCCTTAGAGGATATCAAATTTGGAAATTTCCTAAATTGGTTACTTGATGATCATACATAATTGCTAGATTGAAACATGTATATTAGATTAGGCGAGCGTTGAGGTAGCATGTTGTGAAACCACATTTATGCAAAGTGATGAGATTATTAAATGTTGACTTTGTGTTTATAGATGGTTATGTGACTACAAACAGAAGTAGGACCCTATTTGTATACATGATACATACAATTGACAATTGTTAATGACAGTTGGAGCGGGTGTGAGTAACACTAATGGTTGAGTGGATGAATGAGTAAGTGGCCTCTGATAGTGTGCTTTGTGAAAGTATCATTTGATAGTATGAACTAGTTAAAATAGGTTTGTTTCAACCTTGTGGGTTGTGTTTCTTTTGGAGAAATTTATGATGGGATAAGAGGCTATGATGAGTCTCGCTAAGAGTGTATTATTACATTACTAATGTGATTGACAGTAAGGGATTATGATGATAATATTGAATGTTTTGTATAAAGGGACTGCATCGCTCGTCAGATGTTGATTAATTAAATATGTTTCTAGTTCGCAGTTGTGATCTTTCAGACCTCATTTTGATGTGATAGCTGAATTTGTTTAGAGCAAAGTGACGTGTTGAGAGGTTTATTAGTTCCTAAGTGGATTAGGTGTTGTGATCTTCAAATACTCTTTGTCGGAATTGCCATGGTGATGCTGTAACCAACGAAAGTCGAGTGAAGTAGAAGTATTTGAGATTGAAGTAAAGTTTCATAACTTGCAGATTATTGAAGATTGTCTAAAACTTTTGTTCTTGCCCATAAGAGTTTTCCCGAATTCTAAAAGCAGTGTTTTATTCTCGTCTGAGGTTTGATATTCTCGATTGTGGGGCGTGCGCCTCAACTTTGATCACATCTTTTGGTTTTCGAGAACAGTTTTATCTGATCGTTTCTCTTGATCTTGTAACTACTGTAAGTGGTAACGTTTTCCTTTGTGCTGAAATTTATTTCTATTAGCCTCTTCTTCTAAGAAAGGGTTAACCGAACTGTATTGTAAAGTCTCGTAGGTGGTGTTTTGGCATCTAGATAGTGGTGGTCTAGTAGATGGTTTGGTGAACCCCTAGGTGTTAGGTTGTCTGAGAGGCCTGTAGTAATAAATCGATTTATTAGAATAATCCTTGGAGAGGATTTGAGTTAAAAAGAATATTTGTCTTTGGAGCTAACAGATTTCGTTGTCGCAACCAGTAGGACCTATAGCGAGATGTAGTCCAAGATTTGGTGTTCTTTTTTATCGAGCATTAGAATTAGCAAGTATGGAAATCTGGATCAATTTATTAGAGTATCGCAATTTGGTAGTATTGCGAGGCTATGAAAGTTATTCTTGATGATGTGGTTTAATGAGAGTGGGTTTACAAAGTAATCGAATCGCCATGTCAATTAATGGGATAATGGAAAATGTTGAGTAACGTCAAGAGTGATTTGGCTTTAAATGAGTAACCTTCTGAGAGTTATAATCTTTGTAAAGGTAAACTAGTCAGAAAACATTTTCATGATGATGTTAATGAGTGAGTATGTTGGAATTGTGGATTTTCGGATTTATTCGAGGATTTCCCTATCTTTTATATGAGAAGTTCGTTGTAGGAGTCTTGGAGTTTAATTTGGGCTTTGCATTTTTATGCTAGGACTTGGGGCACCCAATGATTATGTGTAGAGGAAGTAGATTAAGTGTGGGTTTGAGCAGTGAGATGATCATTAATAGAACCCTTTTAGAAAGTATATGAATGTGAGAGTCGTGAATTCTAAGTTGTTTATTTCTAAAAGATTGAGGTGGCGTGATTGCGTGTGTGATCTATTTTGAGATGCATTGGAAGTCATCTGTCAAATTAATCATGTCGATAGAGGAGTTGTTGAGAGGAAGTTTTGGTGGCGTCGATAGAGCCTTTATACTGAGTTGTGGATGATGTATTTCAACTTGAGTGTAACGTTGAGATTGTCAAGTTAAGAGAGATGAGTTAGTGTGTTTTGCGATGAACTGAAACTCCAAAGTTGAGAGAGATTTTATTCTAAAGAGATCTTGAGAAATTGATACTTCCTCAAAGGAGTGAATGGTTTCCTCGATTCGTTTGAGTTTTGTCTTTGTTGACCAATGTCTTTCGTAAGTTGAGTTTGACTCGATTTTGGTATGTATGGTTCTTATCGGTTCGGGAAGAATAAAGGAAGTTTTGATTTGGACATTTAAAATGATTCCTCCTTTGGTTTTCGTGATGTTTATTCGCAAACCGCCACTTGGAAGGTGGAAGGGTTTTCGTGATGAAATTCGATTTTGGATTTGACTCTTTGCACCGCTATTTAGTAACGCTTTAGTTGCGATATGAATCCTTCTTTTTCGGATGGGTTTGTTGGTCAAAGAGTTTGCTTAAAGAGAGTTTTGTCGTATGTTTAGTTAAAGGAGGTGGTCCTTGCTTTAGTGAGGAGTTTATTTGAGAAGGTGGAACATGAGTTCTGTGTTCTATGTGCATGTCGTGTGGTTTGGTATCTTTGGGAAGGTTAACCCAAGATACATTGGGTTGTTCTCGCTAGTTGGCGTATCGTCAGGACTGTCTCGAGTCCGTGCGCGAGATGCGTAACGTCTTGAATGTTACGGTGTTGAGTGAGTACAGGAGATCGAGTTTGAAGCTTGGTTTGCGCCGTTGACCATCGAGTGAGATCTTACCTTCGAGTCTTGTCCGGTGAGTGTACCTGGAATGCTGGGTCGAGTGATAGATCAAACGTCGTATCACGTCCTTGTGTTGGGGCGTGAGCTTTAGCCGGTGTTGTTCACAACGGGTATGTAGTTACCGTTGTTCGTTCACAGTAGTGGTCGTTCTGTCGCTTAAGCATGGTTAGATTCGGGGTCGAATCCTATTAAGGGGGGTAGAATGTAATACCCCGAAAGTGTGACAAGCAATAGTCGGGAGAGGTTAAGTGTTCGGGAGAGAAATAAATGAAATTTCGGGAAGGACCAATTGGAAAATGCGCAAAATAAAAGTTAAAAAGGGGAATTTCTGATTTTTGACCCAACCTGGGCTTGGGCCCTGGCCCATGTGGCCTCTTGGGTGGCCGGCCAAGGGGGGGGCGCCACCTCCTTTCCCCCCCACTTTCCCTTGCACCCTCCACCTCTTTTCCCCCTTGTGGCCGCACCTCCTCCCTCCCCTCTCCCATGCGCCCCCTCCCCTCTAGCAGCCCTCCTCCACGGTTCTTGCCCCGCTGGCCGGCCAAGTTTTCCCGTCCCTGCTGCCGATCAAGTGGAGAAGGAGAAGGAGTTCCCGGCGGTGTTGGCCCTAGGTGGAAGAAGGAGGTGAGGAGAGGAGACCTTCTTTGTGGGGGTAATCCGTCGTCTTTCCACGTTCTACATGGGTAACAAAGATTCTTCCCCGCTGAATTTCTTGTACTAGATGCGTTTATGAATTCGCTTAGTGGATCGGTCGCCGACTGCTGTAGATTGCATTCTGTCCAGAATGTTGCGCGGCCGGTTTCAGGTGGTTAGAGGCCGAATTAGGGGTTTTGGTCTCCTAGAGAGTTGTAGGTTATGTTCGTAGCTTTCCGCGGCCACCAAGATCACCCAAATCCGATTAACGGTCAAGAAGTTATGAATGTTTTAGTATCGCTGCTCTGTTAATCTGTCAGTTTTGGGCAGTCTGTAGAAAACAGGTTATTACTGCTAGTTAAAAGGAAAATCAGGGAATCTCAGTATAACGAAAAATGTGGGTAATTTGAATACCTTTTCATAGAGATAAAGAACGCGAGATTTGGACCTTCGTAGCAAAAGTTATGGAGGTTTTAGTGTACTGTCCAGAGAACCCGACGTGAATTCTGAGGTCTGATAGTTTGGATTGCTAGGGGCAATAAATGGCAGAATCAAAAGGGCTCCCCAACTAAGTTTATTTAGGTAATTTAATTACCTTTTCATAAAGTCTAAGATCATCTTATTTGGATTCCTGAGCAGAAAGTTATGTATTTTTAGAAGTTGACTGTCCGCAGTGAACACCAAATCGATCGCCAGAAATTAGAAGATTGGAAACGCTTGGGAGTTTAGTGAGATCAATTGTGTTGCTGTTTATGATTTTGGTCCAGTATGTTGGTCTTAGATTGGGGTTATCTTTATGTTCAGGTGGAGCGTGATCCGGGGCATCGCCGTCTTCACGTCCTCCATTCGCACGCCGTTAAGGCAAGTGCATTGTTTGTTAAATGGGTGTGATTGATTGGCTATGTTTGTGTGTTTTGATATATGGTTGCATAGCAAGATGGCTTACTTGATGGTTGTTTAAGTATGGTGATTGCTCAAATTATGCTTATGCTTTACTGTGGTACAATGTTGTTGTCTTTTGGTAAGATTGATGATGAATAAGAGATAAGCATATGCATATTGAGAACATGTTGAGGCTTGGTCACGCGGTGACCAAGCATATTTCCCTTGAGATCCTGTCATGAATGTGGCGGGCCGAGATCCTCACTCGTGGAGTGTGGGCTTGAGGTCCCTGTTACTTGAGAATGCAGACAATTGGTCCTGTGCGTGCGCGCGCATGGCATGGGTATGCTTGGCGGCGGTTGCTTACTCTGCATTAGGTGTAATGCACACAGAAAGTTAAAGATAAAGGATCCTTGAGCATTGCATTTGCATATGAGATATTCTATTGTTGATCTCCTTTACATGGATCTTTGATGTTATAGTTTCTTTATGTACTTGCTAAGTCTGTGGACTCACTCTTGCTTTTATTGTTGTTTTAGGTACCCGAGCCAAGAACGACATGCATGGGAAGTAGTCGCTAGTCACACACTTGCCACATGAACTAAATAAAGATGCATGATCTTGAGCGTAATTGTTTTAGTAATTGGGCGAGATGCCCAAAGATTTATTATGTTTCGTCTCATGCAATGGATTAAATGTAATAATGATGAGTAGTAGAAATTCATATCTCTCTAGTTATGTTAGATACTTAGCATGTCTTTGATTATCTTTTGATGTCTTTGGAAGAAAGTTTTAGTTAATATTTGAATTGTCTGTGTGTTGGAACCTTCGTGTAATTAACTTTACAAGGGAGGTTCTGCCGAAATTTATTAAGATTGTCTAGTTTGGAATTATTAGAGTTTGTTTAGTAGCATTCCAGGCTCATGTCGGGCTGAGGTGTTACAACCGTACAAAATTTTGGCAAAGCGTGGAGAAGTGGCATATCAGCTTGAGCTGCCAGAAGCCTTGACAGTAGTGCATTATGTCTTCCACGAATCACAGTTAAAGAAATGCCTTCGAGTGCCAGAAGACCACACCTTCCTAGAGAGCTGTGATCTCCAAGAAGACCTCACTTATGTGGAGCAACCAATCAAGATTCTGGATGTCGCGAGCGTGTTACGGGAGCGGATCATCCGATCATACAAGGTGCAGTGGAGTCATCACCCACAAAGTGAAGCCACATGGGAGAAGGAAGAAGACCTCAAGACCAACTATCTCGACTTGTTTGCTGACCAAGTCTGAATCTCAGGGTCGAGATTCCCTTAAGGGGGGTAGGTTTGTAACAGCCCAATGTTCAAATTTAAGTAGAAATTAAAATTTATGTATTTTTGTGGAATTTTCTGGAATTTTTAAAAGCTTTTTATAAATAATTTAAAGACAAAACAAATTTATTTGCGAAATTAAAAGCCAACATTAAGTTGGAAATATTTTTATTAAGTCTAGAATAATTAGGGAAATTTCTATGAATTTTTCCATAATTTTTTGAATTAATTTGCTAATTTCTAAAGCTTAATTGAATTAACAGTACTAGTTTAAATGGAAAAGGAATTTAAAACTCAAAATAGTGTTTGGGCCGAAACCCAAAAACCCAGCCCAAAATCTCACCCTGCGCACGGCCCAAAACGGCCCAAGTCGCACGTGCCCGAGCCCCAAACCCTTGCTGACAGTTGGATCTAAATCCAACGGCCCGCATCTCCCCTTCTCTTCACTTAACACAACATCAACCGTTGGATCTTGATCCAACGGCCAGCATTCTTGATACCCCTTCGGAGGCCCGAACATCCCAATCATCGTGAGCTGTTAGATCTAAAATGAACAGCTACGATTCCTTGATCTTTCGGAGGCCCGAATGTCTCAATCAACGTGAGCCCTCCGATCAAAATCCTGCGGCCAGGAATTAGCCCACGTTCTACTTTCCTCATCAAGCCTCGGCCGTTGGATTAAAATCCAACGAGCCGCACATGCATCCTGTTCTATTTCTTCCACGTCACCACTAGCGATCGTGACCGTTGGATCGGAATCCAACGGCCCACGCTCTTTCTTCCTCCTCACCTTCTTCTTCGCGCGGCCGAGTCCCACCACCGCCATTTTCGCGCACGCCCAAGCTTCGCTAACAGCCTCCTCTAACCTCCCCGCACTCCCCACGTCGTGCGCACGAGAACGCGCCGGTTTCCGCCACGCCTCCACGTCGTTTTCCTCCTTTTTCTCCGCTCGTGCGCCACAATCTCCCGCAACCGCCGCCGCACGATCCCCACCTCCTCCACGCCGCTCTAGAGCTCCCCGGCGCCTATAAAAGGGAGCCCTGGGCACCCCCCTCTTCACTCATCCCAACCCCCGCACTCACCATTCCCCGCATGTCCTCGTTTCGCCGTATTTCGCCGTTGAAGATCGTTGGCCGGAGCTTCGTGTTTCATCTTCTCCGGCGCCGTCAAGCCATTTCCGGCCACCCCGACTCCACCGTCACCTTCGCCGCCTCAACGCCTACGCGGTGCGCACCTTCTCGTCGCCGGAGGATCGCCAGTCACCACTTCACCGACGGCCAGAAGCTCCTCGCAGCCAAAGCTCGCCGTCGACGACCAAAACGCCTCGCCCCGCCGCCCCAAGGTAGCGCATCAGAAACCCCGTAACCCCCTCTCTCTTTTGGTATTGTCCGCACCCCTCGCCGGAGCCCCTAGCGCCGGCGAGGTGACCACCGAGCTGCCGCCGGCTTTAGGCCAACGTGGCGCTGCCACCTCACGGCCGCGTCACCGTTTTGCTGGCGTGGCGCTACCACGTCACCGCCACCTCACCTTCTTTTGCCCCCGTAGCAGCCTACGTGGCAGCCACGTCACCCCGCGCCAGCGCACCCGTACTCGCGCACTGTTCTGGTAAGCCTAGTCCACCATGGTCCTTTGACCGCCTGTGGACTTGGTCTTTGACCAAGGGGCCCACATGTCAGTGACTCCGAGAATTTCCTTTAGAAAAAGAATTCGCCCAAAAAATCAAAATTCTGTGAGCTGATGTCACCCTGGCGCAATAATTGGATTTTCTTTTAGAAAAATAAATCAAGAAAATCTAATAAATTCAGAATTTAGGTTTTAAATAGATTTAAACTTCAAAAATTCATAACTTTTGCATCTGAACTCCAAATTGGGTGTTTCAAGTTGCAAAATTTATATAAAATTATAATCTAGCCAACTAAACCAAAATATTTCAATTTGGAGTTAGTTTGAGCTGAGGTTTTGAATTTATTTGAATTTGAATTTGTCGTATTTTCGCGTTTAGACTTCGACGACTTCGGAGAGTTTGCCTGTGGGGACCCCAGAGTTATCTCCGTAAGACCGAGACTAATCAAGGTCTTAGGGACATAACTCTAGATCTCCAAAGAATGGATTCCAACTTAACTCCATCTAAATGAGAGGCTTAACTCAAACTAGAGCTCCGACGATCATGCGCGCCACTCCTCTGCGAGCACTACATGATTGTCGGTTCTCCAACAAGTCAAGCGCTACACTTAGTGAGTTAAATAGGAAGCCATGAACAGCGAGTATGACTTATATTGGCTCCCAAGATCAGCGACCAATATAACCATACTCCCCTTCAACGTTGATTACATCCATACAATAACCATACATAAATAGTACAAAAGGCATACAACAAAGATCCAAGTTTACAACTAATACAAGTGGTCGACCGGCCAAATTAACATAAGAGTATTAAGTAGCAGCGGAAACGAACAAATAAACCAAAAGGCCAGCAGTGGTATGCCCACAACCCATCGGCAAACAACTGGGATTAAAAATAGCACACTACTCATCGGTGTCGCCTAAATCGACACCGACGAGCTCGTCGGTCTCATTATCCTCCTCACCAGTAAAAGCCAGCAAACACCTGGCTGAGTACAAAGAGTACTCGCAAGTCTTACACAAATAAAAATTAGTCATGCATAAGGCTATTCCAAGAGATGGCTCATATTGGCTTAGTTTTGCAAAAGAGACGCAACAAGTTACAACCTACACATGCTAGTTTTTCGAGTGCCATTTAAAATTCAGGTTTGAAGTAGAAGTAAAGCATGTGAATAAGTAATCAATTCCATAGCAAAAGAATCATACCAAAAACAAAGTGGCGGTCCACTTTGATACAACAACAAGCATGAACGTCCCATTCATGTCGATACCAAGTTATAATCACAATTTTAATTTCGAGTCTAACAATAAGCAGCCACAAGTTTCAAGCGGTCGTCCATAGCAGTGGACACGGCTATTCGAATAGATTATACCTGAGGTGTACTACTTACCCACACGACTTGATTAGCGTAAGCCTCCGGATGCCTCGAGATATAGCATACTTCCTATGGTATGCCGACGAGTAAATCAAGATACGATCGTTTTTAGCAAGAAGACCCCATTGAGATAAGTCCCTCAACCCATGGCTCTAGGAAACACAAGGCGTTAACGCCTCCATCCTATATATCCTAGGAAACACAAGGCGTTAACGCCCCATCCTATCGGCCCAAAAGGTACACGGATTGCACGGTCCCATGCCCTTACGATTTCACCACCGTGGGACTCAACACAATAAAATCTCCCCTACTTAACCATACGACACCCATATACGCGTGTGATAGCATGAGTTTTACTTGAATTGCAACAACCCAAAGTTCGGTCCTTAATTGTCGGACAAGTCAACCACTTACCCAAGGCTCGTACGAAGCACCATCACTAACCAACACTTGTCGGACCAAGCGCGCATTTAAAATGACAAAATTTAACTCATAAAACATATACAAAGATCTGAAACAAAGGTATATAATGACAATTGTGTGTATCCCATAATTGTCGGGTTATTCGACAATCAACTACTGATTCTAGACTTGCATGGCTAAGCGGACCGGGCAATATAACATCACACATCCTATCATAACATTTCAGTAAAGGAATGATTCATGGATAGCCACAATGACAACATAATAGGATGTGTCTAACTATTCATCACAAAAATAGCGACATTATCAAAATAGCATGCAAGCAATTATCATTGCACTATGTTAACAAAAACTAGGATCAAATATGATGCAAAAGAAATTTCAAAGGATGCTTGCCTTGCTGGTAGGCTAATTGCTCGCTCTCGGTCGCGTAGGAGTCGATGTCAATAAGCTCGGAATCTATATAAATGCAAATACCGAATAACCATCGAGAAATACCTCAAAATTCAAAATACTCAAAAATGCATGATTTTTCTACAGTAGCTAAGTCATGATTTTAAATGATTTTTTGTGAAAGAAATATCTCATTTTGACTTAGTATGCGAAAGTTATGGTGATTCGATTTTCAGATTTCAATACGCCTTTATTCGGGTAATTTAATTATGATGCGAAAATTTGTAGAGCAGTGGTGAGGACATGGATTACATGGATAAATAGGTAATATTATTACAAATTCAAAACAGTTGAGTTTGCTCCAATTGGAGTTTCCATGATTTAGTTATTGATTTCTAAAGTTATTAGCATTAATAATATAAAAATAATACCTTCTAATACCATTTTCCTCAAACTATAGTTTCTGTGACAGAGGGAAGTTTGAAACTATTTTTATGATTAAGTTCATTTGAAATAGAAATTATCAAAACTGATTTCACTGTTTTTTGGAGTTTCCAAGAATTACTTATGAATTTTTGAAGTTATCAGCCTTTTTCTTTTGCAAGAATAATAGTGTTAATAGCTCATTTTCCAAAATAATGCTCTCTGTCATAGAGACATGGTTGAAACCAATTTTAATACAAATTTCATTAAATATGTAAATTATCAGAAGTGGTTTCACTCTTTTTGGAGTTAGAATGAATTAGTTATGCATTTTCAAAGTTATACATATTTTTCAACTTGCAAATAAATGGATTTCGGATTTTATATGTCGTTTAAACCTTTTCTCACCGAGCGCTAGCCTAGCCACGGTCAATGACCAGTGGGTCCGGTGAATAATGCATTTTTCATTTTAACTAAGATTTAAATTGCGTTCCGACCAGTGGGTCCCGCTGTCAGCGACACGGTCCACGGGACTTGGTCCACCGACGCAAGCGCACGGCGCACGGGACTTAAGGCTTAGGGCCCACATGTCAGTCACTCTTTGCTCTGATTTAACTCCCGCCGTTTTCTGTGCTAGGGCCCACACGTAAGTGAAACATTAGGACGGCTAAGACAACGATTTATGGCTAATCTAATCATAGGCATTAATGGCCGTCATTTGCCGTAAACTCCCGCTCTGCGTGCGGTTGAGTCGACACGTTCCGCGGTTGCCGGCCGTTCGCGGCGATTTCGACCCCGGCGGCGTGAACCAAGAGCATGTTTAGGTGCACAATAGCGCTGCGCTCCCAATGGAAGTGGTCTCGGCGGTGAGCCGGCATGCGCGCTAGCCGGAGTTGAGCGCGCGAAATACGGCAAAAGAGTACATGGCAAAAGAGAGCTCTGCAGCGACATTCAAGCGTGTGCCTGAGTACTAAGGACTAACTAGAAGCTACCTGAGCGGAGGAAAGTGCTCGGGGAAGCTTGGGGACGTTGGAGCTGTGCTGCGGGAGAAGAAAAGTGGCGGCAATACGGCTGGGAGAGAAGGTCCTGAGCAAAACCAAGACCAATGAATGCTTGGAGCAGCTTCAAGAACTCAAGATCAAGCTTTAAGAGCAAAGAATTGAAGAATGGCCTACCAAATCGAAGTGGGAGGTGAAAAGTTGGTTCCTCGGCCGAAAATGATGCAAACTCCGATTCAGCAAGACACTGTCGTGCAACCCTGAAATAAATTGAGGGGTTTTGATCAGTGGTCCAAAACACGTAAGGTGACGTGGTAGATTGAGGACAATACCTCCCGGACACGAAGAAGGCACGGATGTGTCGCGGTGGCGCGCTACGGGCCGAGTGGAGCACGACAGTGGACCAGTGGCTACAAGCAATTACAAGAACTGAGATCAGCAAAAATGGAGAAGGTGTTGAAGGTAGAAAGGATGGAAAACACCCGGTGGAAACTTACCCAAGCGAGGAGCACAGGCGAGCTTCCTTCTTCTCGGTCAACAGAGAAGAAGCGAGGGAGAAAGAAGGGTTGCGAGGGGATGTTATGCCTGGGCGATGACGGCACTGGAGGCGGCGTGAAGTGGAGATCGCTCCGGAGTGGTCCAAGGTGGCGGTGGATTCACGGCGTGCCTGGCGCTGTTCTGAGCAAGTCGGGAGGACGCGACCGCGTGGCATGGGATGCCTGCGTCGCTAACGGCTGGGGAAGACGAAGCTGACAGCTCGGCCCACCATGTCAGCGAGACAATGACGCGAGCGAGTGGGAGTTAAGTGACTCAAGGCGCACCGTCGGATCTCAAATGGACGGTTAGAATTAGAAAGTGGCGAAAACAATCGGCCGAAAGGGTATGTGTTCTGGACCGTTGATCCCTGATCGTGTGGCTCATGTGAGGTGCATAAGTTGGTCCGACCGAATCACTTCACCGAGTCAGACTCAAGCCGGAGGAACAGTGCACCGGTTTGAGTTTAGGTTTTGACTGGAATTTAACTTGTCTTCCCTACTTTGACTAGGGCTTAAAAATAAAAATAAAAATCCTAAAATCATGAAATAAATTGGTGGGGGTTCCTGGGGTAACCTAGTGTCCATAAAAATTATTGAAACCTACTGTTCATGATATATTTTGTGTTATATAAATTCAAACTTAGACTAGGTATTTTAATAGTGTTTGAATTTTCTTAAGGTTCAAACCAGTCCCAAAAGTTTGGGAAAAATTATATTAATTCGTGATAATTAATATAGTATTTGAATAAATTATTTCAGAGATACTTTAGTAGCATTTATTTCATCTTAAGATTGGAGTTCAATTTAAAGTGTATGCTTCATGTGTATTTTGAGATTCTCCAAGTATAATATTTATATAAAAAGGTTCCAAAACATGATGCATGCTAATGAGATGCATAATAAGCTTCTTTATTAATTTTGGGGATGTGACATTGCCCATCCCGAGGACCTAGATTTCTAGGACGTCAACGAAGGCAAGTTACACGATTGATCATGTTGATCCCAATAATTTAAATTTATTTCCAGTTTTTAAATTATTTAATGCATGCATATGTTTATATAAATATTTCAATGCCCTGTTTTATATTTAGTTATTTCAATAATTCATTGTATGCCCAATTTGAGTATTGTACATGAATACCTTGACACCATAGACAAATGCTATTAAAATTAGTCGTATGATTAGCCATGCTTAGATCACACTTATGAATTTGGGAAGGTTTAGCCAAATTTTTTACAAATTTGTTCCAAATTTGACATAGTGGTATTGTTCTACCACATGAATTTATAAAGAGGGTTTTACTCTAAATAAAATCAAAAATGGGTTTGGACTCGGGCGAATTGGTTGGAATGGTGGGTGCAGGTTTATGCACGGGTTTAATCTGGTTAAGATTAAGGCCTAGGGTTTGATTGAAAGTCGCCCAAGTCAATTGAGGACCGGTCTTTGAGCCGCTTTTTGCTATGCCTTAACCGTACCACCACATGTCCTTTATGGGTAGGATTTGGCTAATTAATTTGTAATGTTTTAGTGTAATTGTAACATGTTGATTATGTGGGTGTCGGTTAGACTTTTATTCCCACTAAGCGCAAGAGGGGGCTTCCGGAGGACGGTTAGTCCAAAAGGGTGAAACCTTTGCGGGCATAAGTACACTAGGACAGACCATTGTAAAGGCCTCATGATAATTTCTCAGTCACACGCCTATGGAAGCGTGTATTGGCCGACATAATGAGCATGTCATCTCGTGTGGGTAAAGTTGTACAAACTCTGCAGAGTAGAAAACTATTCGAATAGCCGCGTCTGCGGTCATGGACATGCTAGCAAGGCCACTTGAAGTTAGATTTATTTTTGGTTTTCAAAATGTTTTATCAAATGTTTGAGGATGGTGAATCCTTGTGTAAAATTTTGGGCAGGAAGCCATGTGATAGGAGGGTATCCTTCACTTGGTCATTTGGAGGTTATCCATAATATAAAGATGTCATTTTCAAACTTGATTTTAGATATGGTGTAAAATTTGCCATGGAAACTACTATGAGTTTTTTACCAGAAAATGTTGTTCATGCAAAATAACTCCTGCCTCATTCACTTGTTTACCTTATGCATGCATTTTCATTCAATATTGGGTGTAGCTTGCAAGCACGGAAGTTGTGCTCACCCTTGCTAAATAACTCTTATTCAGGAGAAGACTTTTTCCCCGACGGTGAGGACCAGGACGATTAGGCCTTCGACTCTAGATGATTGCTTGTGGCGAATCGTGTGGCTCACTATTAATACTATGCTTCCGCAATGTTATTTGTTATTTGTTTATCAGACTCAGTTGTATTAAACATTTGATTACTTAATGTTATTTACGTTTTTGTGATATGATTGTGATATCCATTTTGTGAGACTGTGTACACTAGAAATCCTGGTCCGGTGTATGAACACAGAGAATTCAGGATCCTTCGCTCCCGGGTTCGACATGATATCACAATCATATCACGAAAATTTAAATAACATTAAATAATCAAATGTTTAATACAAATGAGTATGATAAACAAATCACAAATATCATTGCGGAAGCAAAGCAGTAATATGAGTCACATGATTCGCCACAGGCAATCGTCTGGAGTCGAAGGCCTAAACGTCCTGGTCCTCACCGTCGGGGAAGAAGTCTTCTCCTGAATAAAAGTTATTCAGCAAGAGTGAGCACTACTACCGTGCTCGCAAGCTACACCCAATATGGAATGAAAATGCATGCATAAGGTAATCAAATGAATAAGGCAGGGGTTATTTTGCATAAACAACATTTTCAGTTTTAATACTCATATTAATTTCTAAGGCCATTTTCATAATATATCTAAATTCAGAATTTTAACATGACAATATTATGGGTAACCTCCAAATGAACAGGTAAAGGATACCCTCCTATCACATGGCTGACCGCCCAATTTTCCACAAGGATTAACCATCCTTAAACCACTGGTTAAAACATTTTGAAAACCAAAAACAAATCTAACTTCAAGTGGCCTTACTAGCATGTCCATGACATGACGCGCTATTCGAATAGTTTCTACTCAGAGTCCGCATGCTTACTTTACCCACACGAGATGACATGCTCATTATGTCGCCCAATACATGCTTTCGAGAGGCGTGATCGTGGCGATTATCATGAGGCCTTTACAATGTTACGTCTAATGTAGTTATGCCGCTAAGGTTTCACTTCCATTGACTAACCATCCTCGAGCCCCCTCTTGCGCCTGGTGGAATAAATGTCTAACCGACACCCACACAATCAACATGGCACAAATACACTAAAACATTACAAATTACTTAGCCAAATCCTGCCCATATAGGACATGTGGTGGTACTGTAAGGCATAGAAAAAGCGACTCAAAGATCGGTCCTCAATTGACTTGGACGTCTTTCAAACAAACCCGGGCCTTAATCTTAACCGTGATTAAACCTGCATAAACCTGCATCCACCATTCAACCAATTAGCCTAAGTCCAAACCTATTTTTATTTTATTTAGAGTAAAACCTCTTTATAAACCTTCTGTGGTAAAACAATACCATAATGTCAAATTTAAATCAAGTTTGTAAAAGATTTGGCTAAACCTTCCCAAATTCATATACTGATCTAGGCATGGCTAAGCATATGACTAATTTTACTATCATTTTATCTAATGGTGACAAGGTATTCATGTTCAATATTCAAATTGGCCATACAATGAAGATTGGAATAACTATGTACAAAATAGTGTATTGAAATAATTGTATAAACATATGCATGCATTAAATAATTTAAAATCTGAAAATAAATTTAAAGTAATCGGATCAACATGATCAATGGTATAACTTGCCTTCGTTGACGTCCTGAAAATCTAGGTCCTCGAGATGGTCAAACTCTCCGGAGTCGTCGAAGTCTATAAGCGAAAATACGACAAATTCAACTCAAATTCAAATAAATTCCAAAATACAACTCAAATTAACTCCAAATTGAAATATTTTGGTGTAGTTAGCTAGATTATAATTTTATACAAATTTTGCAGCTTGAATCACCCAATTTGGAGTTCAGATGCAAAAGATACCACTTGATGAACCTCGAAGGTCCTGTTTTTGGCCCGATCTTTCGATGAGAAGGATATGTTCGGTGGTAGTCGCTCAACACTCACGATCCTGGCTATGAACTCGCAAGGGTCGAAACCACGCAATCGCTGAACTGCTCGACAAGTCATTATCAACTGTACATGAATACCCGGTTGACCTGATCACGAAGATCAATTCCAGCATACACCGAAGAAGCACACAAGAACAAGATAAATAAGCAATCAAAAATTGTGAATATGAATTGAATGTATTGATAAGTGGGATTCCGAAGACAATGTCGCTGTTGATCTCACCGACCAAGAGGACAAAGAATAAAGTAGCAAAGCTAAACTTCAATCAACAAAACCCATGCATCCAAAGGGGATGACGGCCACTATGTATAGGAGGAAGAGGGAGGGGGCAGTTGTACTATTCATGCATGAATAGTACCATATGAACAGTACCCCAAAACCCTAGGGGCAACTATATGGGCCACATGGGCCAATGTGGCCAAATCAGCTCATTTGTTATATAACCTATGGGCCAACAATTGGTGATGCAGCACCATGGCATGTAGACGTAGCCCGACACATATGAGTAGAAGCAGTAGATGTAGCCCGGCATATATGTGTAGAGGCAGCTCGGTCCAACTAGGAAATATTGCAATGCAGTCGTCGAAAGTCCGATCGGGAAAGACGTGGATGTAGTGCAGCAAGTCGAAGCTATGGATGCAGTCGAAGCAGTGGATGCATCCTTAGGGTTGATGTCCTTATCACCCTCTTGGCCTCATTTTCAAACTTCTCTAGCGCCTCCATCGCCCGACGTGGCTTCCCCTTGCTCAACGATCCAACAATGTCACCGAGAAGCGCGCATAGGCTCGGGAAATGCCCCGTGATGGGTTGTGTGAGTAACTCTGGCGGGTGCGGCATTGCCGTCGCCCCATGCCAGTAATAGGTCCCCTCCCTCCTCCTAAACTGGCCATTCAAACGACACAACTGAATTACTATTGTACATTAATCACATTACTGGAATGAACATCATATTTTACTGCTTACGGACAACAGTAACTCACGTTGTGCTTGCCGAACATGTTGACACCATCCGGTGCCTTCGTCCTATCAGCCGTGACTATCTTGTCGACGAGAGTGGGCATGAAGTATTATCGGGACCCAGAATTACGATTCTGAAACCCTCTGTGTATACTGCACTAGTCCAGGATCACGCTAGTGCACACAGTGTCAACATAGGTAAATATCGATCCACACAAGCGATAAATAAAGTAAACGATTAATTTAAATAACAAATAAGGGTTTTGTAACATCCCAAAGTGCTGTTACCAAAATAAAAATAAATAAAGTTATTCTTTTATTGGATTTTCTCAGTTTCAATAGTGTTTTCTTGGTTTTCTTGAATTTCTAAGATTTTAAAAGGCAAAAATAAAATTTATTTAGTTTTATGAGTTTTTATTAGATCTAAAGTGAAAAATAAAATTTTAAGTAATTTCTGGAATTTTAAAAACTTTTTACTATTTATTTTAAAATAAAAATATTTACTGTTCAAAAATAAAGGTCAACTTTAGGTTGGAATTATTTTTATTAAGTTCAAAATAATTCAAGGTTTTTTTGTGAATTTTTCTAGAATTTTTGGACTCTATTTGCTATTTTCTAAAAATCTATTTGATTTATTGATTTAAAATCCAAAAATCAAAGAAAATATTCGGACCGTCTGAATCTCATGAACAGTAATTTCGAAATAAAAAAAATAAAAACAAAAATCCAACTTCCCATTCGGGTCACCCATCCCAAGTGTGCTCTAAGGAGCTGCACGCTCAACATGCACAGCCAAGTTGTCAATTTGCTTTCATTAAATATGTCAGTTCCTTTATGCTCTTATTCCTTTCTCCCTCCTACCTTTCTTCCACCTCGCGACGCGTACATTTCCAGTGTTCATCCGAAAACAGCCAGACAACATAGTGTTTACATTTCTTCCCTGTTCTTCTCGCTCGGATCACCAAATTCAATTCCGTTTGAACCATTGCGACCCCGTAATCACCGCGCCATTACCTCGGTGCATTCAAAGCCCCTGAAACCGCAGCTCATCAGTCAATTTGCCGTTTTCTTCGTCTTTAACCTCAAAACCGAAACTGTAGCCGAAATTGCCGTCGTTAATCACTCGTGTTCCCGGCGATTCGATTCACGGGAGAGGCTATAAATTGGCGTACCGACATCTCTTCTACCCCATTACGTCCCCTCCAAGTCTCATACCCACCGGAGCACCAACGACATTGCATTTCCGTTTTCCCGAATGACGGTTGCTTCACCCAAATCGTCGATTTGTCGCTCCGTAAGCCAAAGTTCAATTCTTCACTACTTCACGATATCCATCATCTACTCTACCTAGTGCTAACCTCGCTTGTTTAATAATTGCCGAGCGACGCCGCCATCGTTGTCGGGACCGTAAATGCAGTGCGGACCCTCTGTATTCTCGCACTAGTCCAGGATCACGCTTAGTGCACACAATGGTAACATAGGTGAATATCAATCCACACAAGCGAAATATAACATAAACGAATAGTTTGAGTAACAACTTAGAGTTTTGACCTTAAGGTCTGGGTTACAACTTATTAAGCCACGCAGGCTAACACTAAAGAAATACCGCGGCCGAACGAAATAAACTCGCAAACTCCAATCAAGACACCACAGCAACCGATCGGGATCGATGACCTAGCGATCAACCTTCTTCCACAAACTCCTCCTCGAAAGCGAAGACTCCTCCATCAGAGGTTTGGACGCAAGTTTTACAACAAGCGTGAGTACACAACCGCACTCGTAAATCATACCACGTAATGCAATAGATAGATGCGTGCTTATTCCAAAGGAATGGCTTGCGGTTATTTTGCGTAAATGCAACATTTGCAATTGAATACAAATAATAGATTGAAAGCATAATTTAAAACAAATAAGAAATATTAATTTAACAGATTGTTTCCACAAAGACACACAACTAAACCGATTGATTCACTGACCATATGATTGAGATCACACGGCTCCCAATCCCACATTTTATGAACACTACCCTCATGTGAAATCCCAGCGTTGTCCATAACCGAGGACGCGCTATTCGAATAGATTGATTAACACTCGCAGAGGTTTGTACACTTTACCCACACGATACAACTAGTGTAGCTAGCACTAATCGTAACAAAACAGATTCGCAACCGTCTCAACATTGACGTTCTTATTCACACGATCCCATATCACAAAGCTTAACCTATCCACGAACCCCAATGTTGAAACTCCGTAACCTACTAAGTTAAGCTTTGTCACTGACATGTGGTCGACAAGATAGCTCAGTTCAATGGCGCACGGTTAAATCCTTAATTGACCAAGGCAAGACTTCCAGTTTTTCTAACTAAACCACACAGATAAATCCCAATCACAAAGCCACTAGTTCACACAGTATCCACCACTTGCCTCAGTCTAAATCTTTTACCACCCAGTTGGTTTAGTGCAACACATGCCATCACGAGTAATAGCACACAGCACACTCAGTTTTATCACACAGTTCCATAACCACTTAGTCAATTTCATAACTGCACTCACATGAGATGATGACTCGTAGCATGGCTAAGCAATTGTACTCGCATCTAACCAACCCACGTTGGTGCTATAACATTACCAACTAATAACCAAACTAGGGTGACAAAGATGAAGGTATACAAGTAGGCAAGGTGAACATAACAAGTGGGATCAATAACTAGCCCAAAAGCATTTAAATACATAATTAAAGTAAATGCAATAATTTAACACAATGTAATTTGGGAAAACTGGGATTCAATATGATCAAAGGTATGACTTGCCTTGGACTAGGTCTAAGTACTGGTCTTGAACTTGGTTGAAGCCTTCTTCGACGAAAACCCCCGAAGTATCGACGTCTACGCACAAACGAAGCAAAACAACCAAAACAAATAAATAACAGCGGCAAAACAAACTCCAAAAATTAAATAAAAATAATAATTAGGTAGATCTCGAATTTAGACAAATTTAGAAATTTGAATGGGCTCAATCGGAGTTCGGATGCAGAAGTTATGACCTTTGGAAGATTGAAAATACATAAAATGTTGAAAATCGATGATTTCATGAATTTCCAATTATTTTCCTAAAGGAAAATCAGATTATTCATAGTGGCGTCACCGTGATTTCGGAAGAAGATAAATAAAGAATTCATCGACATGTGGGACCCACATGTCACCTCACGTCCACTGTGAGACTAAGTCCACCGAACCGCCAATAAATTAGGTTTGGACCGCCACGCGTATACCCACGTGGATGCCGACGGGCTCCACGCGCCGCCACGAGGGCGCCGGGCCGAGGTGGCTAGCAAAGTGGCGTGACGTGGCGGCGACAACAAGAGCGGCGCGCGGGGACCAAGGTCCCGCGAACGGTGGCTCGCCGGCGGTGACGGCGGGTACCAAGGGGTGCAGCGCTAAGGGAGCACGTTAGTGTACTCGCGGTCTCGGGGACAACCGAAGCGGCCGCCGGCGAGGTCGAGCGGCGAGTCGCCACGCCGTTGTCTGACGAGCGAACCGGTGGTGCTCCGGCGAAGTGGATGGCACCAGGAGCTAGCCCAGGCTATTGCGAAGCCGGAGGTGCAGACGGTGAGGTCACGGCGGCACTGACAGCAGCAAGGGAGCACGCCGGAGAACTTGCGGGTGACAAACCGAAAATCAGCAACGGCGCGCGCGGGGGCTCGGGTGATCTAGGGTTGGGGTTTTGTGCGGGTGTTCAAGCGCTCCCGAGGTCCTATTTATAGGAGCTCTGGGTCCGGGAAGCGGCGCGGCGAAACCCTAAAAAAGTCCGAGATGAACACGAGAGAAACGGAGATAGAGTTCGTTTCGATCCCGATTGAGGCGAATCACGCGCGGAAGATTAGAGATAGAGTTTGGCAAAGAAATCCGGAGGTTTTTAGTTAGGAAAGTTCGTTGTCGGTTTGAGCTTCTAGAAGACGGCAATGGCGAGCGGCTCCGACTCGGACGCGGAGAAGAAGGCGAGACGAAGACGGCCGACGCTGCAAGCGGGCCCACACGTCGCTGGCTAGGGTTAGGATGCGGCGCGTGCGAAAGCGGTGCGGTCACGAAGCGAACTCAAGATCTGACCGTCCAAATCTAATCGAACGGTCCACAATCAGAGGAACATTCGGACAACTCCGGTTGCCTTACGCGCATCCAGCCATTCATCCTTGATCCAACGGTGGAGGATGAGCGGGCGCGCGGAGAGAGAGAGAGAGAGAGACAACGATGGCGGGGTCCACTTGCGGTGGAAGGCGCAGGCGCTGGCCAGTGATGTGGCTGGCGAGAGCCAGAATAGGAGTTGGGCCGGGGAGATTCGGCCCAAAGGGATTTCCGAGATTTTAATTAGTTTTTCTAATTTAGAAAATACCAGAAATTCAAATAGGCAATAGAAAATAGCAAATGAACTCAAAAAAATTCTAGAAAAATCTAGAAAATATATCTGAGCACATAGAACCCAAATAAAATAGTTTTGGCTATTGTTCAAGTTGGGATTATTCCCATTAAATGTTTTTGATTGTAAAGTCCAATATTAAGCTTTTGAATTAAATTCAGATAAAATCCAAATGGTGAATTTTCTTCCTACTAACTATTTAAAAGATTTTTAAGCTCCTGAAAATTGGGATGTTACAAACCTCCCCCCCTTAAAGGAATCTCAACCCCGAGATTCAGGCTAGCTAGAGAAAAGGCTAGGGAACTCGGGCCGCCTCTTCTTCACGCTCCCACGTTGCTTCTCCTTCGAGTGGTTGCTCCACCGAACCTTGCAAAACGAGCAGTCTTGCTTCTCGGTGAGGCGCTCGCGACATCCAAAATCTTGATTGGCTGCTCCTTGTAGGTAAGATCCTCTTTCAAAACAATCGATTCCAACGGGGCTTGCTCTTCTGGCACACGAAGACACTTCTTCAACTGCGAGACATGGAAGACATCATGTACTCCTGTTAACGACTGCGGTAGCTCCAATTGGTAAGCAACTTCCCACGGCGTTCCAAAATCTTGAACGGGCCAACATACCTAGGGCAAGCTTCCTTTGGCATGAAACCTTTGACACCTCCGAGCGGGGTTACTCAAGATAGACAAAATCTTCTCGCTCGGCGAGATCTCGACGCGTTATCGCATAACTCTTACGCTTTGGCGGGCTATTTTTAGCCTTTCCCGATCATAGCAACTTTGTTCTTCCGCTTCTTGTATGATATATGGCCCGAACATCGACGCTCACCGTCTCACCAATTTAACGGGGTTCGCGACACGCCATATAAAGCTTCAAATGGCGACATTTGCGATCGCTTGATAACTGTTGTTGTACGAGAACTCGCATACGGCAAACTTTTATCCCATCGGTAGCATTCGCTAGAGCGCAAGCTCGGCATATCTTCCAATATCGATTGACCCTTTCGATCGGTCCATCCTGCTGCGGATGATAAGCGATCGAAATTCGATGGGTACCCAATGCTTCATGCAAACTACGCTAAAAGCGAGAGGTGAACCGAGATCCTCGATCGACACTATTTTCTTGGGCACTCCATGCAACCGACAATTCGGCCATGTACAACTCCGCAAGGCGGTCTCCGAGTACGTGGTTTGGATCGCGTAAAATGTGCGACCTTGGTCAATCGATCAACTATTACCCGATTGAATCGTAACTGATTGGGTATTGGGTAAACGGTGATGAAATCCATCCCGATTTCTTCCCACTTCCATTCGGAATCTTCAGCGGTTGCAACAAACTCTTTGGTCTCGTGTTCGCCTTTATTTTTCGACAGTGTCGCACAAGGCAACGAACTCTGCGACTTCTCGCTTCAAATTTGGCCACCAAAACTTATTCTTAACATCCTGGTACATCTTGGTACTTCCAGGGTGAATCGAATACTTTGAGTCATGGGCTTCTTTTAGGATTAACTGTCTTAGACCATCGATATCTGGTACACAGATACGACCATTAATCCAGAGTATGTCTTGATCATCCTTGGTGAAATCTTTGAATTTCCCCTCCGCCATTTTGATCTTGATGTCTGACAACACGGGATCCTTTGGTTGTGCCTCACGAATCTGTTTCTCCAAGGTAGACTGTACCTCCAAATTGGCCACAAATCCCTCGGACACAACTTCTAGCTTTAGCTTCTGAAATTCTTCATAAAGTTCTGGGAAATTTTCCTTTACTTCCAAGGCATTACAGTAACTCTTACGACTGGGAGCGTCTGCAACTACATTGGCTTTTCCGGGATGGTAGTGGATTCCAAGATTATAATCCTTAATCAATTCCAACCATCTTCTATGTCTCATATTCAGATCTGACTGGGTAAAGATGTACTTCAGACTTTTATGATCTGTGTAGACTTCACAGCGATTACCGATGAGGTAATGATGCCAAATCTTTAAAGCATGCACTACCACACCAATTCAGATCATGAGTAGGGTAATTCTCCTCGTGAGGTCTCAATTGTCTTGACGCATAGCGTGACTCTTCCTTCCTGCATCGGGACACATCCTAATCCTTGACGAAAAGCATCACAATAGATATCGAAATCCTTGCGAATATCCGCAAAATCAAGATCGAGCCGAGGTCAAGCGCTTCTTTAACTCTCAAAACTTTCCTCACAGTCGGAGTCCAAGTGAACTTTTTCTCCTTCTTGACAATTGCGTAAGAGGCTTAGCAATCGATGAGAATCCTTCGATAAACGGCGGTAATAACCTACCATCCCCAAGAAACTGCGAATGGGTTTACGCCTTGGGTTGGTCCGATGTAACATCGCTTTTACTTTTCCCGGTCGATCGCTACTCCATCGGCGGTCATCACATGGCAAAGGAAGTCCACTTCCTTCTTCCAAAAGTCACACTTATCGAACTTGGCATACAACCGATGCTCCCCGAGTTTCTCCAAAATTAACCTCGGTGTTCTCGTGTTCCTCCTCCGATTTGGAATAAACCGAATATCGTCAATGAACACCACTACAAACTTGTCCAGGTATTCCATGAAGACTTTGTTCATCATGTTCATGAAGTAAGCTGGGGCATTTGTCAGCCCAAATGACATGACCAAGAACTCATAATGTCCATACCGCGTTGAGAAAGCGGTCTTTGGTATATCCCTAGGGTAGATCTTCAACTGATGATAGGCCGATCGCAAGTCGATCTTTGAGAACACTCCGGCTCCCTTCATCTGGTCGAACAGATCGTCTATCCTGGGCAATGGATACTTATTCTTGATAGTGACCTCGTTGAGAGAACGATAGTCGATACACATCCTCATGCTTCCGTCTTTCTTCTTGACAAACAAGACTGGTGCTCCCCACGGTGACGAACTTGGTCTTACAAAACCTTTCTCGAGAAGTTCTTCAATCTGCTTCTTCATTTCTGCTAACTCGTCAGCTGGCATTCGATAAGGTCGCTTAGAAATTGGCGCTGTCCCTAGCACTAGATCAATGACGAACTCGATGTCACGATCGGGTGGCATTCCGGGTAACTCTTCTGGAAACACATCTGGGTATTCTCTGACTATTGGTACATTCTCCAATGCAATGGTCTTCAGATTGTTTACTAGCAAGTGACCTTCACGAACTGATGTGGCTACAAACTCCACTTTCCTTCCATCAAGCATTTCAACCGTTACGGCTCTTCGGCCACAATCCAGCACAGCTTTGTGCTTGGATAGCCAATCCATGCCAAGAATGACATCTAGGGTTTGGGTGTCTAGAACAATTAAGTTGGCTAGAAACTCAACTCCAGCTATGAGTAACTTAGCTCCTAAACAACCCACTCTAGAGCTTAGCTCTGCTCCAAGCGATTGAACTAATAGAGTATGATTAAGTTGTATAGCCTCCAACTTATTCTTAGTTGCAAAAACTTCAGACACAAAAGAATGCGAAGCTCCAGAATCAAACAGAACTGATGCGGGTACTGAATTAACCAGGAACTTACCCAGTACGACGTCTGGTGCTTCCTGTGCTCCTTCCAGGGTGACGTGGTTGACACGGCCTCGGACCACGGATTGCGTCCCTCCTCCTGGCTGGTTGGGGGCTTGAAAAGTTCCCTGTTGGTGACCCGGTGCCGGTGTCTTATTTGGTGTAGCTCCAAGGTTGAAACGAACTGGAGTGATCGTTCCCCTCTGTGGACACTGATTTGCGTAGTGGCCTGGTTGACGGCAAGTATAGCACACCCTTGGCTCTTGCGACTTGTTGACTGTTGGATTAGCGTTGGTCGGTGCTGGGGCGCGAGTGTTCTGAGCAACTGGACGAGGTGCTGAGGTTGGTGCAGGTGTCCTGGCGGAGTTCTGTGGAGAAAACCGGTTGAACTGCGGTGGCACTGTCCTTGCTCTCTGTTGGAATTGCTGGCCTCCCTGCTGGATCATCCTGCGTTTGCGATTGTCTTCCAGTTCCTTGCGCTTATCCTCCATGACTAAAGCTTTATTGATCAGTTCTTGGAAGTCAGGGAAGGTATGTGCAAGGAGATTGACCTGAAGTCCAGTGTTCAGTCCCTTCAGAAAACGACTCTAGCGAGCCTTGTCTGTTGCAACATCTTCTGCAGCATAGCGAGCAAGTTGTGAGAACTTGTTGAGATAGTCAGACACTGACAAGCTTCCTTGCTTCAGGGCACGAAATTCATCTTTCTTTAGTTCAATAATTCCTTCTGGTACGTGGTATTGGCGGAATGCTGTAGAGAATTCCTCCCAAGTGATATTCTGTGGTGCCTCATGAGCGGCGCAGAAGTTCTCCCACCATTCTGCTGCGATGCCCTCCAACTGGTGAGAGGCATAGAGAACTTTTTCATGATCGCTGCATTGAGTGATCAGCAGCTTCCTTTCAATCACCCGAAGCCAATCATCAGCTTCCACGGGTGAGACATGTCCAGAAAATGTTGGTGGACGAGTCCTCATGAATTCTGCCAACTTAGAAGGTCCTTGGTGGCCATGAGCAGCTGGGGCTCCCTGGGGTGATGGTTGTTGTTATTCCGCTCATTCATAGCTTGCATCACCGTTCATCATGGCATGCATCAAGCGTATCTGCTGCCATAAAAGACCCAAAGTTCTCGCAGATCCATGAAGGTCTTTGGTGGCGGAATCGCTCCCGTAGCTGGTTGCTCATTTCTCCCGATGTCGAGTACCGGAACCACTTGCAATCGTGCGGCGAGTTGTAACCATCCGCGAAGCTCAAGGGTTAGATAAGGTAGCAAGCATGGGGTGAGTTAAGAACTAAGCGGGGATTGGTTAAACCCAACAACAACCGAGAGAACAAAAGCAACTTTATTACTTAGGAACTTAGTATGGCTTGCAGCAGATGCCTAAGGGCCTTTGCACTGTACTCACACTCAAAGAAAATAGCGAACCTAAGCACACAATCTAACGCCTAAAGGGCGACACAACTAGCTAGGCTTAGATCGACGCGGCTTAACACACTAAGCCTCAATCGCGAACCTAGGCCTTAGCGAACTCGATGCCGAGGTAACCTCCACAACCACGGTTGCGCTCCGCCGGGTAGACCTTGAAGCGTGGCCGGCATCTTCGCAAAATCGATCACGGTGCCCCGAATCGTGCAACAGAATAGGCGCCGATGGCGCGACAGCTCCTCTCGGTTCGCTCCACTTCCTCCGGATCTTCCTCGATTCTTCACGTTCTTCTAGATCCTCTTCCTCTTCTTGGTCCGCTCGGTGGTGGCGCCCAAAGATCTCTTCCGTGATGGCGATCTTCTCTTGACTTGGTGCGAGCTCTTGTAGGCACCGTCTAGATCGCGCCATTATCTCCATGGATTCCTCTTGGGCGACGACGTACCGGGCGAGGTGCACCACTGTGGCATCTTCTTCTCCCTCCGTGGATGGATAGTGCGCAGTAGTTCCACGGCCGGCTGCTCTGGGATGGTAGCGGAAGACGGTTCCTTGCAACTCGCGCATGTAGATGTGGCGATCCGAAGCATGGCCAGGCGTGACGATTCCTGTATTCCTTCACTCCAAGTGATCCTCCTGACGGACATGTTCAGCGGCTGGCTTGCCTTGGTGTTCATCCTGGCGTAGATCGTCAAGCGACGGATCGACCCGCTTATGTCCATCCACCATCCGGCTTGTTTCTGCACAACGGACGATCAAAACCTCCAAGTACTGCGAAGCTTCCAAAGTTCGTGGCGAACCTCCACAACGCCACCATAGGTCGAGAGGCGAGGCATCCGTCAAGACAGCATTTAACGGTAAGAGCAACTTTAAAACAATGGGAAAGAAAAGGTTATAGCAAAAGTTGAGGCAAGAGGATATGAGGAGAGTTAAGCATTTGATTAACTTTACAAGTTAATTTTTCCTTTAGAAAATAGTTTGGACACTCTAAAGACGGCCAATCTAACTAAGGTCAAGACCTACAACAAGATGGCTCGATACCACCTCTGTCGGGACCCGTAAATGCACTCGGACCCTCCGTATTCTCGCACTAGTCCAGGATCACGCTAGTGCACACAACGGTAACATAGGTGAATATCAATCCACACAAGCGAAATATAACATAAACGAATAGTTTGAGTAACAACTTAGAGTTTTGACCTTAAGGTCGGGGTTACAACTTATTAAGCCACGCAGGGCTAACACTAAAGAAATACCGCAATGAACGAAATAAACTCCGCAAACTCCAATCAAGACACCACAGTAACCGATCGATCGATGACCTAGCGATCAACCTTCTTCCACAAACTCCTCCTCGAAAGCAGGCGAAGACTCCTCCACTTCTGTAGGTTTGGACGCAAGTTTTACAACAAGCGTGAGTACACAACCGTACTCGCAAATCATACCACAGAATGCAATAGATAGATGCAGGCTTATTCCAAAGGAATGGCTTTCATGTTATTTTGCAGAAATGCAACATTTGCAATTGAATACAAATAATAGATTGAAAGCATAATTTAAAACAAATAAGAAATATTAATTTAACAGTTGTTTCCACAAAGACACACAGCTAAACTGATTGATTCACACAGCCATATGATTGAGATCACACAGCTCCCAATCCCACATTTTATGAACACTACCCCTCATGTGAAATCCCCGAGCGTTGTCCATAACCGAGGACGCGGCTATTCGAATAGATTGATTAACACTCTGCAGAGGTTTGTACACTTTACCCACACGATACAACTAGTGTAGCTAGCACTAATCGTAACAAAACAGTTCGGCAACTTCGTCTCAACATTGACGTTCTTATTCACACAGTCCCATATCACAAAGCTTAACCTATCCACCTGAACCCCAATGTTGAAACTCCGTAACCTACTAAGTTAAGCCTGTCACCAGACATGTGGTCGTGCAAGTATAGCTCGATTCAATGGCGCACGGTTAAGTCCTTAATTGACCAAGGCAAGACTTCCGCTTTTCTAACTAAACCACAGATAAATCCCAATCACAAAGCCACCGGTTCACACAAAGATCCACCACTTGCCTCGGTCTAAATCTTTTACCACCCGGTTGGTTTAGTGCAACACATGCCATCACGAGTAATAGCACACAGCACACTGGCTTTATCACACAGTTCCATAACCACTTAGTCAATTTCATAACTGCACTCACATGAGATGATGACTCGTAGCATGGCTAAGCAATTGTACTCGCATCTAACCAACCCACGTTGGTGCTATAACATTACCAACTAATAACCAAACTAGGGTGACAAAGATGAAGGTATACAAGTAGGCAAGGTGAACATAACAAGTGGGATCAATAACTAGCCCAAAAGCATTTAAATACATAATTAAAGTAAATGCAATAATTTAACACAATGTAATTTGGGAAAACTGGGATTCAATATGATCAAAGGTATGACTTGCCTTGGAATAGGTCTATGTACTGGTCTTGAACTTGGTTGAAGCCTTCTTCGACGAAAACCCCCGAAGTATCGACGTCTACGCACAAACGAAGCAAAACAACCAAAACAAATAAATAACAGTGGCAAAACAAACTCCAAAAATTAAATAAAAATAATAATTAGGTAGATCTCGAATTTAGACAAATTTAGAAATTTGAATGGGCTCAATCGGAGTTCGGATGCAGAAGTTATGACCTTTGGAAGATTGAAAATACATAAAATGTTGAAAATCAGTATTTCATGAATTTCCCGAATTATTTTCCTAAAGGAAAATCAGATTATTGCGCAAGCTGGCGTCAGCCCTCAGGATTTCGGAAGAAGATAAATAAAAAGAATTCACGACATGTGGGACCCATGTCGACCTCACGATCCACGGTAGACTAAGTCCACCGAACCGGCTCACGGAATTAGGTTTGGACTGCCACGCGTATACCCACGTGGATGCTGACGGGGCTCCACGCGGCTGCCACGAGGGCGTCGGGCTGAGGTGGCTAGCAAAAGTGGCGGTGACGTGGGCGACAGCAAGAGCGGCGGCGCTCGGGGACCAAGGTCCCGGCGAACGGTGGCTCGCCGGCGGTGACGGCGGTGCCGGGTACAGGCGCTAAGGGAGCACGTTAGTGTACTCGCGGTCTCGGGACAACCAGAGCGGCCGGCGGCGAGGTCGGAGCGGCGGAGTCGTCACGGCCGTTGTCGGACGAGCGAACTGGTGGTGCTCCGGCGAAGTGGATGGCACCAGGAGCTAGCTCAGGCTATTGCGAAGCCGGAGGTGCAGACGGTGAGGTCACGGCGGCACTGACGGCAGCAAGGGAGCACGCCGGAGAACTTGCGGGTGACAAACCGAAAATCAGCAACGGCGGCGGCGCAGGGGCTCTCGGGTGATCTAGGGTTGGGGGTTTTGGTGCGGGTGTTCAAGCGCTCCCGGAGGTCCTATTTATAGGAGCTCGGGGGGTCCGGGGGCGTGCGGCGGCGGAAACCCTAAAAAAAAGTCCGAGATGAACACGAGAGAGAAACGGAGATAGAGTTCGTTTCGATCCCGATTGAGGCGATACTGAGCGCGGAAGATTAGAGATAGAGTTTGGCAAAGAAATCCGGAGGTTTTAGTTAGGAAAGTTCGTTGTCGGTTTGAGCTTCTAGAAGACGGCGGCAATGGCGGCGCTCCGACTGGACGCGGAGAAGAAGGCGCGACGGCGACGAGCCGGCAGCAAGCGGGCCCACACGTCGCTGGCTAGGGTTAGATGCGGCGCGGCGTAAAGCGGTGCGATCACGGCGGACTCAAGATCTGACCGTCCAGATCTAATCAAACGGTCCACAATCAGAGGAACATTCGGACAACTCTGGTTGCCTTACGCGCATCCAGCCGTTCATCCTTGATCCAACGGTGGAGGATGAGCGGGCGCGCTGAGAGAGAGAGAGAGAGACAGCGACAGACGGGTCCACAGCCGCTGGAAGGCAGCTGCGGCACTGGCTAAAGTGGCCAAGAGCGCGGGAATAGGAGTTGGGCCGGGGAGATTCGTCCCAAACGGATTTCCGAGATTTTAATTAGTTTTTCTAATTTAGAAAATACCAGAAATTCAAATAGGCAATAGAAAATAGCAAATGAACTCAGAAAAATTCTAGAAAAATCTAGAAAATATATCTGAGCACATAGAACCCAAATAAAATAGTTTTGGCTATTGTTCAAGTTGGGATTATTCCCATTAAATGTTTTTGATTGTAAAGTACAATATTAAGCTTGTGAATTAAATTCAGATAAAATCCAAATGGTGAATTTTCTTCCTACTAACTATTTAAAAGATTTTTAAGCTCCTGAAAATTGGGATGTTACAACCGTGCCGCCCTTATTCCGGCCGCCGGCCATCGTCGCGCCGCTTCACCGGGCCATCTCCGGCCTCCCAGAGCTACGACACACCATCACCGTGTGGCGCCGCACACCGTGCGCACACTCTCGCCTCCGCGCCGCTGGATCGCCGCCGTGCGCACTCGCCGCCATCGCCGCTCCATGCCACGCCACCGTCGCTGCAGTGGTTCGCCGGCCGAGTCGCTGCCTCCTATGGGTAGAGGGACTCCATGAGCTCCCATTTTCATGCTTGGAAGGCCACCTCGCCGCCTCCTGCCCCTGCGCCACTGCCATGGCCGGAGCTCCGTCTTTGACTCAGTTCATTTTTCTGGTTGGTTGAAGCTTCTCTGTTCCACTCTCCATTTATTTTGGCTTAGTGTATTTGTCACACAAGCATGTTGGCTCGATTGGTTAGAGGAGGCAAGTTAGCCCTTTCACGCCATAGGTCCACGGGTTCGAATCCGTGAATCCCATTGTTTTCCGTTTTCTTTTATTTTCTTTGTGTCTATGACAACAGCCCCACACGTCATACACACACTTGCTCTAGCTGTGATGCTAACACATGTTCGTTGTCCACCAAACCAATTCTGTACAAGTTATCTAGTCCAATTCAAGTCAATAGCTTTCTACTTGTCCATTTTAATTTTTATAAATTCGTTCTCTTCCATACAAACTCCAAATCTATCGATTCTTTCTCCTAAAATCATCTAAATTCGTTCCCTACTTCCAGTATTTATTTTGTAATTTTTTTATTTTATTCAATTTCTAGTATTTATTCCATTTTTGCGCGTCCCTCTACCGCCATATTTCTCTCCGCCACCCTCCATAGCCTTGCCTCATTGCTAGCAACTCTTTTACTGGTCGCGCAAGTCGCCATGCTTTCCCTCACGGTATCATTGCATTTGGCGAAAGCCTTGGTGATTTCAACCGGTCACATGCACGCATAAAACTAGAAATCCTAATGGCATGCACATTCCCTACCCCGCACGGGAAGTCACCATGTTTAGCTCGCTAATTACCCTTGTAATTGGTATACATGCTAATGGCTAACATTTAACTCCTTATATCATGTGCACAAACGCACTAATTAAGGAGCTTTATTAGCTCACCACACACACACATAGCATATGCAAGACTAGGTGCAAGCAAACAAGTGATCAAGATTATTTTCAACAGAGCTTATGACTCCTTGGTTCCACAATCCATTGACTCACCTTTCATCTCTATGCTCCCCGGTATTACACTAGCATGTGGTCCCACATGTCAGTGTGTATACCATTCCTTCACTACCTCTGTATTCATGTAAACAAATGTTGTTCCTTGATCAATCCAAACAGCAATTCTCGGATGAATAGTGATTTTGGGTGAACATAAAATCGAACTCTATTATTCCATGTGATATCCAAACCTACAAATGTCCGTTCTCCCTCATACGACCTCCGATTCCGTCGATTCAAATTCCTATATTCATATAAAGTCGATACCTTCCGTCCAGTATTTATTTTATAATTTTTAGATTTTATTTGGATTTTATTTGAATATTATTTCAATTCGGATCGTTTACACGTATAGATTTCGACGACTTCGGACGACCGGATCGCGACACCGTTTGAGAACAACGAGTAACCAAGCAAGGCAAGTTATACCCTTGATCATATCGATCCCATTATTTTAAATTATTTATATTCTGTTTTTAAATTATTACTGCATGCTTATTTATATTCAGTAATTTAAATCCCTGTTTTTAAATTCATAGTTATACCTAAATCCTTTGTATGACCAATGTTGATATTGAATCAAACACATTGTCACCCTAGATAAAACCTGGTTGATACGATAGTATGAACTAGGATCATTTAAACGTATTGCTTAGCCATGCTTATAGACCAAACTTGTCTGATTTGGGGAATTTCAGCCAACAATCAATTATTGTTTAAACTGTACACTTGGCATTGGTGTGTCATGGAGTTTTACAAATGACTTGGAAAAAATAAAAATGGGTTTGGACTTGGGCGAAATGGATGATTGGTGGGTGCAGTTTATGCACGGCTTAATCTGCAGTTAGGGTTAAGGCCGTGGGTTTTATGGAAAGTCGCCCAAGTCGATTAAGGACCGGTCTTCGAGCGCATGATGCTACGCCTAACCGTACCACCACATGTCCCATATGGCGAGACTTGGCTAAATAATTTATGACGTCTTAGTGTCGTTTGTGCTATGTTGTTGGTATGGGTGTTGGTCGAACGAGAGACCCATCCGGCGCAAGAGGGGCTTCCTGAGGATGGCCACCCAATGGCGTGAAACTTAGCGGGCATAAATACATTAAGACAGAACATTGTAAAGGCCTCGACACGTGCTCTAGACCGCTACCAAAGGTAGTGAGCGGTGGCATAGATATATGCCGGACAAACTAGAGAAGTCTTGTCATGTGGGTAAAGCTGTACAACCTCTGCAGAGTGTAAAACTATTCGAATAGCCGTGTTCGCGGTTATGGACATGCTAGCAGAACTACTCAAAGTTAGACCATGGCTTTGTCGAAAAAAAACTTCTTCAAAACTGGTTTATCCAAATGGGAATTGGGCAGGAAGCCATGTGATAGGAGGGTATCCTTCACCATTCATGTGTGAACGTTATCTGACTATAAAATTGAGAATTTTATAAACTATGGGAATTGGGCAGGAAGCCATGTGATAGGAGGGTATCCTTCACCATTCATGTGTGAACGTTATCTGACTATAAAATTGAGAATTTTATAAACTTTAGTTATAGAATAACTGCCTCGGAATCTAGTACAAGTATTTAAAGGAAATGTTGCTTTATGCAAATAAACCAATAAGCCTTTCTATTGTTACATCCATATATGCATGTCATTCTGTTACTTGACGGGTGTAACTTGCGAGCACGGAAGTTGTGCTCATTCTTGCTTATGCAAACAAATTTCAGAGGAGAAGGACTTTGCTACCGATGTGGATCTCGACGACTAGGCCGCTTCCCTATCGATTGCTGGCGGTGATTAACTGACCCTACTACTTCTTCGTCTTCCATTGTGTTTATTTTATTGTTGGCTCGTAAGCCTCCTTTGTAATCAACTCGTTGTTACTTATTAATAAAGTTGTGATATGAATTTGTTATCATTTTGTTTATCTGTGTGGACTAGCTACCGATCATGGGACTAGTCCGTAAATGCACAGAGGATCCGGTGTATTAATACCCGTTCGATGGTTTTGACCTTATGGTCGAGTTTGCACTTATTAAGCCACGCAGGCTGAGAGAATAAAGCAAAGCAGTGAACGGAAATAACTCTAGCGTAGATCTCACCAATTCACCACAGGCAACCGATTGGGATCCAGACCTTAACGATCAACAACCTTCGGCGAACTCCTCCTCGAAAGTAGGCGTAGACTCCTCCTCTTCTGTAGGTTTGGGCGCAAGTTTTACAACAAGCGTGAGTACACAACCGTACTCGCAAATCATACCACAGAATGCAATTTATAGATGATGGCTTATTCCAAAGGAAATGGCTTCTGTGGTTATTTTGCAGAAATGCAACATTTGCAATTGAATACAAATAATAGATTGAAATGCAGTTCAAAACAAATAGACAATATTAATTTAACAGTTGTTTCCACAAAGACACAAAGCTAAACAGATTATTTCACATAGTCATATGATTGAGGTCACACAGCTCCCATCCCAATATTTTATGAAAACTACCCCTCGTGTGAAATCCCTGAGCATGTCCGTGACCGCGGACGCGGCTATTCGAATAGATTGATTTAACACTCTGCAGAGGTTGTACACTTTACCCACAAGATACAACTAGTGTAGCAAGCACCAATCATAACAAAACAGTTCGGAAACTTCATCTCAAACATTGACATTCCCGATGTGCTTTCCCGCTATACCAGCTCACATAGAATTAGTATAACACACACCGCTGGACAGGGAAGCGGCGAACCGTCCCGCGATGCAACCACCAAGTAGTCACACCTCCACCCTGTCACACAGCCTAACCTATCCACCTGAACATCAATACCGAGAATCCATAACTTACTACGTTAGGCCCGTCCCATACCAGGCATGTGGTTGTACAGTAAGGCTCAGTTCAATGGCGCACAAAGTTAAGTCCTTAATTGACCAAGGCAAGACTTCCATATTCTAACTAAGTCACAAAGATTATCAAACCCATGCACACAGCTTCCACCATATCACACAGCTTCCACCACTTGCCTCAGTCTAAATCCTTTACCTGTAATATCCCGAGTTTCATTTGAGAGTGCAATACAAATTGAGAGAGAATTAGTGTAATTCTCCGATAGTGCTAGAATTAATTTTCGGGAGAGAATAATTAATCGGTAGAAGGTTTCTTTTGGAAAAACGTTTAATCAGGAGATTAGAAGGGGTTTTCTGTGTTTTTTGGACAACCTGGGCCTGGGCTAGAGGCCCATAGGCCCATCTAGTGGCCACCAACATAAAGAGTGGGAAACCCTAATTTTCCCCACTTCTCCCTCTCCCTCTCCCTTTGGCCGCCCCTTTGGCCTCCCCTCCCGTGCGCCTGCCTCCTCCCTCCCCTGGTCTTTCCTCCATGGTGCTGCCCTCAAGACTTCTTCCCGCTGCGGTGTTAGTCTCCTTCCGTTGCCGGTCTTCGCGAGGATCGGGACGACGATCGTGGGCTGTGGAACAAGAAGAGGAAATCACCACCAACTTCTTCTTCGAGGCTCACACAGCGTCATCTCCCACGTCGTCAAGGGTAACGATGTGTTCTTGGGATTTCTAGAAGTCTTTCGTTAATTGAGCGAGTAGTTTTGTTAAATTTCAGTCTGTCCGCGTTTCGTTCAGTTCTGTCCAGTATGTTGGAGGGGTTGTTTCGGTTATTTTTAGGCATAATCTGAAGGTTTGGTCTCCTAGAGATATGTAGGCCTCGTTCTTAAGTTTCAGTGGCCACCAAGTTTACTTGATTCCGAGGTCTGAGTCAAAAGTTATGGATGTTTTAGTACCTGCTGCCAGAAATCTGACGAGAATAAACTGTCTGGTTATTTCCTAAATTTTGAAAGGGAAATTGGTCGAAACTGAAAGTTCACCCAACTAGGTTATTGTAGAGGATTCGATTACCTTTTCAGATTGGTAAAGAACGTTCAATTTGGAGTTACCTAATGAAAGTTATGATCTTTTAATTCTGCTGTTCATTCTGTTGACAGTTTCTGTACTGAAAGTTCAAGCATTTATTAACCCATTAAATTTGCCAAATTGGTTTATCACGTCAACTAGAGTATTGTAGATTAGTCAGTTAAGAAGCTACAGCAATTGGGTTTACCATTTTCGACTTCAGACATTGAGTTATGTTAATTTCCGTGCTGCTGTCCAGATACAGTTTATGGCAGAAATCGTTGTTTTCAGTTTAGGCTTTGTAAGAATGACTTGAGTCATCGAAAGCGTGGTAGAACGCCGATTAGTAGTGTTGGGTATATTATGTCCTTATTGAAATTATTTTACTTGTTTAGGAGGTGAAGCCTCGGGTTTAGAGTATCACCTTTGCCGACTAACGCGTCCGCATCGCGAAGGCAAGTACATTGCCACCCTTAATGATTGTGATTGATGAATGTTTATATGGTCATGCTGTGATTTTGTATGATACGAGAGAAGATGGATTATCTATGTTCTTTCATATGTGTTGAATCCATGTTTTGTTATCATGTATTTCAATATTCAGATTTCATTCTATGCATTCATTATGCATGTTTCATCCACGAAAGTGGATTTCAAGTCCCACCATTCCAAAGTGGGCGTGTTGGACATTGTCTTGTCCCGCCCACGGAGTGGATTTGAAAGACCCATTAATTCTGAATGGGCATGTAAGACCCATTAACTCCAAGATGGGCAATGTTGGACACCCGTATGAAACGTTCTTCATACGGAAGTGGATCCTCGCATTTTTGTTAAGATGCGGGCTTGAGTGAACACCGACGGGTGTTTCACCGCTATACCTGTATATGCATGTGTGCAGTCCATTCCTTTGATTTTGAGCATTCATATCATGTCTTCATATGTAGTCGGTTGTGATGTGATCGAATCGATGATGAGTTTGTCTTATTCATATTGAATGATTATCTTATTGATATATGTACTTGCCGAGTCATGGACTCACTCTTGCGTTGTTTGTTTATTTTAGGTAACCCCGATGTTGGCTCACTTGGGAGGAGTAGACACGCACTACTGCTCACATCATCCTATTCATGTTCAAAATTAAATTTAGTTCTATCTTACATTCGTTAATGATGAACTGTAATAATTAAATTATAATTGGTGAAGGAAGGATACCTTCTCCACATTGAGGTTGATTTATTACTGCATATGAACTTTCATTATCAATGAACTGAAATAAATAGATTAGATGGTGAAGGAAGGATACCTTCATCATGTCTTGGTTGTTTTGATACTATCATTAGTTGATTTTATTCGAATTCTTCCGCAATATGGATGTATGTTAGATGTTTTAGGTGACATCTTGGCTTCCGAATAGCCAGGGTGTTACAGTTGGTATCAGAGCCAGGTTTTAGGTCCGTGGTTAATAGAAGAACATTAAAATGACACACCGTACCTGATGAGGTGGGGTTGAAATTACATTGCTTCCGCATTATTCGTTGTAATGTTTCATTTGTTGAGCAAATGTTGAATTGCTTCTGTACTGTTATTCTTGTTGTTAATCTATGATGTGCTATGATATTCAATATCTATAAACTAATACTATGATTGTCATGAGATGATCCTGTATATTCATAATTGAGTATTTCGGTGAAGCGTGATGTTATCGATGATAAGAAGTGGAGGTCGTGGTTGTTACTCCGATTCACTGAGTTACACCACCGCTCGCGTAACGTGGTTAGAGGAGTAGTTACCCGAGTACCATAGTTTCGTGTTAAGTGTGAGTTGCTTTAGAAAGTTGTTCTCTTTCTTGATTTCGAATTTGGCAATTCTTGTCCCGTGGTGGTTGATGAACTTCTCCGGGGTTTGTGGTCCATGATAGTTATGGTTTTCCATAGATCCCTCTTGGTTCTCTGAAACAATTATTGCTTTTCGACTGTTGAGTTGTTTCTACTACTTGTGATCGTTGTCAATTGGCAAGATTGATGTTTTCTTGGTTGCTCCTTCTTTCTCATTGGAAAAGAATGACTCATTTACTCGTTTGATAACTTGGTTAGTGAAGAGTTTTCCGCTGTAAGTTCGTTTGCATGGGGAAAGCTTTGGCTTTATGCGTTTCTTTTAGATTACTTCGAGCGTTGAGGTTTGAAGTCTCTCTTTTGCTGTAGTAAGGTGTTAGAATCCCTTTTGTGATATCTTGCCATGCTTAAATTGAGAATTTATAACTAAGCGAATAAATTGTTACGATATGAGTTACCAAGTTGGGTTATTAGCATGGTGCAAATCAACTATTCTTAACTACCATCTATGAAAGTGAAATTGATTAATTTGAAATATCCTTGTATTTGATACATGCTGTATGTTAAATAAAGACTGCCCATATCTGCTCGTAACCTATAGATCTTACATAAGAGCTAGATTTATCTATTTCATGGTATGCTAAAATTGTTGAAACTTGTATAAAGGACCGGATGGGTGCGGTGTATCGATTCATGAAACCTTGTTTATAGAAAATTATGTTAGCGAATCTTTAATCATGTTTTGAAATGATTTCGAACAAAGGTGAAATGTGAGTCTATGTTTATATATGGTTATGTGTTTGCAAATGGAATTAGTACGTATGTTCATACATGATTAATACAATCATCATTTGTTATTGAGCGCTAAAGAAGGTGTTGAGCAACACCCACAGTGGAGTAGACGAATTTCGTAAGTAGTCTTTGATAGCGTGCCTTGTGATATCGTTATTGCTTAGCATAATCTTGTTATGATAAATTTGTTTCAACCTTGTGGTTTGTGTTCCCTTTGGAAGTTTTAGGATGGAGTAATAAAGTTTGATGACTCTTGGTACTAGTGTATGTTGTCGATGTTATTAAATAGTCAAAATGTGAGAATGAGGTTAATTCTGAGTAATTTGATCACCCATGGTGATATTTTCTAAATGATCAAGTTTCAAGTTTTGTGTTCTTGATCTTTTGGGGGTTCAGGCTTTATGTGGTAAATGAAGCTTATCGAGTAACGATATGTTACAAAGTTGCAATGGTTCTTCAATGATGCAAGTGCTTGATTTTGAATACTTATTTGTTCTTATCTTAAGGTTCGATATTCTCTTCTTGCGAGGCTTATGCGCTCAATCGTGGACTCCACTTATGTTCTATGAGTTCATTGCTTAATTGGTTTCTTATCTTGGTCCCATGTTCATAAGTAGTGGTGGATGAGTTTTCTAGTTGGTGAAAATCGTTTCCATTTGTCTCTTCTTTTGAGAAAGAATCAACTCATTCTTTTCACGTGGGTCTTTTGAAGTGTTTTCTAATTGTTGTTGTGAAATTGATGTTAATACCCATAGTAATTTGATCGCCTTGGTGATATCGTTCAGATGAGAATAATTCAAGTTTAGCTTTTGTGATATTTTCTTTGAGCTATTGAATCATCTGGTAGCTGAATTTTTTTAAATAAATTAAGGTATTGGATTGTCCTGTTGCTTCTTAAGAGATTTGTGTGATTTAATTTTAAAGGCTCTTTGGTCTGAGTTGACAACGTAAGGTTGCAATCAAAGAAGTTATGTTGGTTCCTTTAAGAGGAGAATAATCTGCTTGCTTTTCATGAAATCCCGTAATTGGAAATGTTTCGAGTTTGGTGGCTGAGATTATTTGGATCTCATGTTTCGTGTGTAGTTGAATTGTTCTGAACAAATAGGACGTATTGAGGAATTTTATTGGTTCTTATTTAGTCCGTGGTTTGGACTAAAGACCTTATCTTGTTCATTGTGGCAAAGCGATGTTAGTCAAAGAATTAATTTCGTGTTAAAGGAAAGAGTGCAGAGGAATATTTGAGAATTTGAGTCAAGTTTTGTAACTCGTGGTTATTTGAATTGTTCATAAACTTTTGCTCTTTTCACTCAAGAGTTGTCGAGTTTCAATCGCAATGTCATTTTCTTATTGGTTGTTATTTGCTATTTCCATTTTGAGGTGATGCGTATCTCCATTGTGAACTCAACTTTCTTTTCCCGGATCTTCATTACAGATTATTTCTTTTGGTCTCGTGCTCACCGTGAGCGCAACATTTTCTGTGTGGTGAAAGTTGTTCTTATTCGCCTCTTTCTTTTGAGAAAGGATCAACCGCTTTGTGCTATAAAGATTTACAAATCGTGAGTTGTTAATTGTTTGGTGGTGGTTAAGTGATTGTAGGGGTGAGATTTTGCTACCCAAACTATTGGAGAAGTAATAGAAGATGAGTTGGTTTTGACTGAACCTCTTGGAGGAAGTTGATTCGGATGGAATGTATGGTTTCAAGTAAAATTGTATATTGTTCGACTAAGTAGGACCTATGGTATAGTGTAGTTCCGTAACCTTGGTTCATGTTGGAATGTTGGGGATTATCAAATGTATGGAAACCGTAATCAATTTTATAGAGTAACTCTATTGAAAGTATCGTGATATTGTATGAATGATTCGATGATGTCAATGAGTGAGTATGTCTGAATTGGGGAAACTTAGAGATTTAATCCGATGATTTCATTATTTGTTATAAGAGGAATTCGTTGTAGAGGTCTCAGAGGTTAAATTTGGGCTTTCCATTTTCATGCTAAACTTTTGGTCGCCCAAAGATTTGTGTGTAGAGGAGATAGAAAAGCGGAGTATTCGAGTAGTGGAATGATTGGCGATAGAACCTTTTGATGTAGTTCATGAGCGGTGTATGAAAATTCGATGTGATATTCTTGAAAGTTGGAGGTGATGAGATTGTATAGGTTTTTAGGTGCTTTGGTGCCTTCTATTAAATTAATGTCATCAGTTGAATGAGTTGTCTAGAGTATTCAATGGAATCAATAGGTCTCTACAACGGTGTGGAAGATGTATTTCGATTTAAACCTAACTTGAGGATGTTAAATGAAGATGGTTGAGACCGTGTGGTATGCGATGAATTAGAATTCCAAGGTTGAGAGATGTTTTATTCCAAAAAGTGAAACTAAGGGAAAAAATGTCTTCTTGATTAGTGAAGCGTTTTCTTAATTCTCGCTTGAGCTTTGTGCTGTTGACCAATGTCTTTCGTAAGTCGAGTTTGACTCGATTTTGGTATGTGTGGTTCTTATCGGTTCAGAAGAATAAGGGAAGTTCGATTTGGGCATTTAAAATGATTCATCCTTTGGTTTTCGTGGACGCTTATTCGCAAACCGCCACTTGGAGGGTGGAAAGGTTTTCGTGATGAAATTCGATTTCTGGATTTTACTCTTCAAGAACCAGGTTGGTAACATCTAGTTGTGACGTGAATCTTTCTTATTCAGATGGTTTTGTCGGTAAAAGAGTTTGCTTAAAAGAATTCGATTGTATGTTTCTGTTAAAGGAGGTGATCCTTGCTTTAGTGAAGAGTTCGATTGAAAGGTGGAACATGAGTTTCGTGTTCTTCGTGCTTGTCGTGTGGTTCGGTTTCAATGGGAAGGTTAACCCAAGGTACATTGGGTTGTTTTAAGCTAGTTGGCGATCGCCAGGACTGCCTCGAGTACATGCGCGAGTACGTAACGCCTTGTATGTTCTCGTGTTGAGTGAGTTCTGGGAGATCCGAGTTTGAGATTCCGCTTGCGCCGTGGACCGGCGAGTAGGATCTTACCTTCGAGTCTTGTCCAATGAGTGTACCTAGAAATGTCAAGTTGAGGGTTAGTACACGCCGCTTTACGCCCTTATGTTGTGGTCCCATCATTCGAGAGTGAGGCCACTTGGAAGATGGAGTTTCGTTTTGTGATCGATATCCGGATTCGCTCAAACGGGTGCTTGTTTGTCGTTGTTTCATTCCATCACGATTTTCTTTCGTGTAGATTCGTGTTTAGATTCGGTCTAATCCTTTTAAGGGTAGAATGTAATATCCCGAGTTTCATTTGAGAGTGCAATACAAATTGAGAGAGAATTAGTGTAATTCTCCGATAGTGCTAGAATTAATTTTCGGAGAGAATAATTAATCGGTAGAAGGTTTCTTTGGAAAACGTTTAATCAGGAGATTAGAAGGGTTTTCTGTGTTTTTGGACAACCTGGGCTGGGCTAGAGGCCCATAGGCCCATCTAGTGGCCACCAACATAAAGAGTGGGAAACCCTAATTTTCCCCACTTCTCCTTCTCCTCTCCCCTTTGGCCGCCCTTTGGCCTCCCCTCGTGCGCCTTGCCTCCTCCCCTCCCTGGTCTTTCCTCCATGGTGCTGCCCTCAAGACTTCTTCCCGCTGCGGTGTTAGTCTCCTTCCGTTGCCGGTCTTCGCGAGGATCGGGACGACGATCGTGGGCTGTGGAACAAGAAGAGGAAATCACCACCAACTTCTTCTTCGAGGCTCACTCAGCGTCATCTCCCACGTCGTCAAGGGTAACGATGTGTTCTTGGGATTTCTACAAGTCTTTCGTTAATTGAGCGAGTAGTTTTGTTAAATTTCAGTCTGTCCGCGTTTCGTTCAGTTCTGTCCAGTATATTGGAGGGGTTGTTTCGGTTATTTTTAGGCATAATCTGAAGGTTTGGTCTCCTAGAGATATGTAGGCCTCGTTCTTAAGTTTCAGTGGCCACCAAGTTTACTTGATTCCGAGGTCTGAGTCAAAAGTTATGGATGTTTTAGTACCTGCTGCCAGAAATCTGACGAGAATAAACTGTCTGGTTATTTCCTAAATTTTGAAAGGGAAATTGGTCGAAACTGAAAGTTCACCCAACTAGGTTATTGTAGAGGATTCGATTACCTTTTCAGATTGGTAAAGAACGTTCAATTTGGAGTTACCTAATGAAAGTTATGATCTTTTTAATTCTGCTGTTCATTCTGTTGACAGTTTCTGTACTGAAAGTTCAAGCATTTATTAACCCATTAAATTTGCCAAATTGGTTTATCACGTCAACTAGAGTATTGTAGATTAGTCAGTTAAGAAGCTACAGCAATTGGGTTTACCATTTTTCGACTTCCAGACATTGAGTTATGTTAATTTCTGTGCTGCTGTCCAGATACAGTTTATGGCAGAAATCGTTGTTTTCAGTTTAGGCTTTGTAAGAATGACTTGAGTCATCAGGAAAGCAGGGTAGAACGCCGATTAGTAGTGTTGGGTATATTATGTCCTTATTGAAATTATTTTACTTGTTTAGGAGGTGAAGCCTCGGGTTTAGGAGTATCACCTTTGCCGACTAACGCTCGCATCGCGAAGGCAAGTACATTGCCACCCTTAATGATTGTGATTGATGAATGTTTATATGGTCATGCTGTGATTTTGTATGATACGAGAGAAGATGGATTATCTATGTTCTTTCATATGTGTTGAATCCATGTTTTGTTATCATGTATTTCAATATTCGTATTTCATTCTATGCATTCATTATGCATGTTTCATCCACGAAAGTGGATTTCAAGTCCCACCATTCCAGTGTGGGCAGTGTTGGACATTGTCTTGTCCCGTCCACGGAGTGGATTTGAAAGACCCATTAATTCAGAATGGGCATGTAAGACCCATTAACTCCAAGATGGGCAATGTTGGACACCCGATGAAACGTTCTTCATACGGGAAGTGGATCCCGCATTTTTGTTAAGATGCGGGCTTGAGTGAACACCGGCGTGTGTTTCAGCGCTATACCGTATATGCATGTGTGCAGTCCATTCCTTTGATTTTGAGCATTCATATCATGTCTTCATATGTAGTCGGTTGTGATGTGATCGAACTGATGATGAGTTTGTCTTATTCATATTGAATGATTATCTTATTGATATATGTACTTGCCGAGTCATGGACTCACTCTTGCGTTGTTTGTTTATTTTAGGTAACCCCGATGTTGGCTCACTTGGGAGGAGTAGACACGCACTACTCGCTCACATCATCCTATTCATATTCAAAATTAAATTTAGTTCTATCTTACATTCGTTAATGATGAACTGTAATAATTAAATTATAATTGGTGAAGGAAGGATACCTTCTCCACATTGAGGTTGATTTATTACTGCATATGAACTTTCATTATCAATGAACTGAAATAAATAGATTAGATGGTGAAGGAAGGATACCTTCATCATGTCTTGGTTGTTTTGATACTATCATTAGTTGATTTTATTCGAATTCTTCCGCAATATGGATGTATGTTAGATGTTTTAGGTGACATCTTGGCTTCCGAATAGCCAGGGTGTTACATTACCACCCAGTTGGTTTTAGTGCAACACATGTCATCACCAAGTAATAACACATAGCACACAGTTTTACACAAAGTTCCATAGTAACTTAGTCACATTCAATAATTGCAACTTACATGAGATGTGAGACTCGTAGCATGGCTAAGCAATTGTACTCGCATCTAACCAACCCACGTTGGTGCTATAATATTACCAACTAATAACCAAGCTAGGGTGACAAGGAATTATGACATACAAAGTCAAGGGATGATAACAAATTGGATAATAACTAGGCCCAAAGCATTTACATACATAATTAACATACAGTGCAATACTTTAACACAAAGTAATTTGAAAACTGGGTTCAAGATGATCAAAGGTATGACTTGCCTTGGAAAAGGTCTATGTACTGGTCTTGATCTTGGGGTGCTCCTTCTTCAACGAAATTCCCCGACGAATCGACGTCTACTCGTAAATGAAACAAATAAACAAAACAAATAAATAACAGAGGCAAAACAAGCTCCAAAAATTAAATAAATAGATAAATAGAGCTCGAATTTAGATAAATTTAGAAATTTGAATGGTCTCAATCGGAGTTAGGATGCAAAAGTTATGAGCTCTAGAAGTTTAAATCTAAAAGAAAAACCCTAAATTGGGATTTCTGGATTTTCTGAATTATTTCTCTAAAGAAAAATCAGATTATTGCGCAATGCTGACGTCATCAAGGAATTTCGGAATTTAACGAAAATCAGAAAAAGGTTCTGGCATGTGGGACCCACATGCCAGTGAGATGGGGCACCGTGGACCAAGTCCACCCGAGAGATTGAAACAGTTGGGCTCTGGTGTGTCACGCGAGCGTCAACGTGGACGCCACGTCTGCGCCACCTGGGATGACACGTCGGTGCCAGGGTGACGTGGAGGCTGATTAGGCCGGACACAGTGGCTTGCCGGCGAGATTTGTCGGCGGGGTACAACAACGGTGATCCCGGTCACGGCGGCGACAACGGAGAGTAGCGCTGACTCGGCACCTCGCGAACACGTGACACGGTTGGATGCTCCGGCGGTGACCAAAACTACGGCGCGCCAAGGTTGGCGCGAGTGGCGCGTCAAAACCGGACAACGGGTTACGGGGTTGGTTGATTTAAAGCAGGTGCACACCGTGAAACCCAGGCGGCGGCGATGCTAGAACACCGGTCGAAGGCGACGGAGCGTTGACGGCGACGGCAGAATCGTCGAAGAATAGATTAGCGGTGAAAACCCTAAACTCCCAATTATGGTTGCGCCGAAGCTTTAGAGGTGGAGGGGATTGGGGTTCTGAGTTGCGGAGGATCGGGCGATCCTCGGGTGCTATTTATAGGGGCTGGGGTGCCCAGGATAGGAAATCCCCAAATTGAGTTCGTTTCGGTCACAAACGAAATTCGGAAATTGGATAGGATACGGGTTCTGATTCTTTGGGATTTGGATGCGGGAAGATAGGAGATAGAGTTTGGCACGATTTCTAGAAGGGCTTCCAACAGAAAACGCGTTGTCGGACGGAGGTCCGAGGGGCTTCAATGGCGGCCGAAGCCGACTCATGCGCAGAGAAGAAAGCGCGACGAAGACGACGACCTCGGCGGGCCCACATGGGGACCCTGTAATTATCTCCATAAGACCGAGATTAGACAAGGTCTTAGGGACATAATCACGGTCTCCAAGAATGAATTCAATTTAACCCTATCCAAGTGAGAGACTTAGCGAATACTAGAGCCTCAACGATCATGCGCTACGCTCCTTTGCTAGCGCTACATGATTGTCGATTCTCTTCGATTCAAGCACTACACTTAGTGAGTTAAATGGGGATTCACCAACAACGAGTATGACTTATATTGGCTCCCAAGATCAACGACCAATATACTCATACCTCATCCAACGTTGATTACATCCATACAACGATACAACAAGAGATTAAAAAGACATCGCATAATAGTTAAGGTCTGACTTTATTACATACTACCGATCGACCAAATTCAAGTAAATCACCAAGTAGCAATGAAGCAAATAAATAAAGCAAAAGACCAGTAGTGGTATGCCCATCACCCATCGACAACCGATCAAGTTAAATGATAGCACACTACTCGTTAGTGTCACCCAAGTCCATACTAACAAGATCGCCGACTCATAATCTTCCTCACCGAAAAGGCAGCAAACATCCGTGAGTACAAGTGTACTCGCAAGTCTTACACAAATAAAAATAGTTATGCATAAGGGTCATTCAAAGGATGGCTCATATCGGTTTAGTTTTGCGAAAGAGACGCAACAAATAACATCCTACACATACTAGTTTTTCATGTGCCCATTTTAAAATCAGATTTGAAGTAGAAGTAAAGCATATGGTAAAGCATTTCAGTAATAAACAATTTAATCATACAAGGACCAAAGTGGCAGCCCACTTTGATGTACTAAACACATGAACATCCCGTTCATGACGAATACCAAGTTCAACCACAATTTTAATTAAAAGTCTAACAATAAGCAGCCACAAATTTCAAGCGGTCGTCCATAACCGTGGACACGGCTATTCGAATAGATTAATACCCTGCAGGGGTGTACTACTTTACCCACACGACTTGATTAGCCCGTAAGCCTCCAGATGCCTCCGAATATAGCATACTTCCTATGGTATGCCTGCCGGGTAAATCAAGATACAGTCATTTTCAGCAAGAAGATCCCATTGGGCTAAGTCCCCCTTGTGAGATGGTTCCTTGTCTAGTACAAGCGTGTGATAGCACTTGCTAGGGGGCTCACAAGTTATATTGGAAATACCGATGCAATCAAAACAAAAAGAATTGGCGCTCCCTTGCACACTATAAAGGATTACATCGGCTCCTAAAGAACATAGGATTTCACATCGCTATGCCCTTACACCACCAAGGACTTAACACAATAAAACCCTCCCCTACTTAACCATACGGCACCCATATACGCGTGTGGCAAAGACGAGTGTTGCTTGAACAAAGAGTACCCAAAGTTCGGTCCTCAATTGTCCAGACAAGTCCTTCCACTTACCCAATGCTCGTGCACAAAGCACCATCACTAACCAACACTTGTCCAGACCAGATCTCATTTTAAAAATGACAAAATTTAACTCATAAAACAACTACAAAGATCTGAAGTATAAATCATAAAAAGAGAGTTGTGTTTATCCCAAAACCGCCGGGTTATTCCCGACAATCGAACTACCGTATCTAGACTTGCATGGCTAAGCAATTCTATAACCCATAATTCACACATCCTATCTTAAGCATATAGGAGTTGGCATAATTCAAGATTAACCTCAAGCATAGGACATAACTAAACTACACATCACAAAAAAAATATCGACATAATCAAAATAGCATGCAAGCAATTATCATTGCACTAACTTAACCAAAACTGGGATCAAATATGATGCAAAAGAAAGTTCAAATGATGCTTGCCTTTCTGGGAGTTCACTTGCTCACTCGTTACGTACTCTCTTACTTCCGCAACTCGAATCTATAGAAAAGCGATATCGAATAAACATCGAGAAAAAGCCAAAAACTCAAATTACTCAAAAATGCATGAAATTTTTACAGTAGCTAGAATATGATTTTAGATTAATTTAGGCAAAAGAATTATTTCATTTGGAGTTAATATGTGAAAGTTATAGCAATTTGAAAATCAATTTTTCAGAAAATGCTGAAAATAAATGCTCTCTTACTGTTCACCCGAGTTTAATTATTTTGTGAAAATTGCAGAATTCTAGTGGAGATAAAAACTACAAGGTTAAATATAGAATAATACTTTATGGACAACCCAATTGGATTTATCCCATTTGGAGTTCATATGAATTAGTTATGAATTATTGAAGTTAAAAGACTTTTCCGTGTAAAAATAATTCTTTTCTGCATTTTAAATCGGAATCAAATCCTTTTTATACACGGGCTGACCTAGCCTCTACCAAAGAAAGATAGTGCCCTTGTATTTTATTTTCTTTTCCATTTATTTTATAAAGGAAAACATCTACCGATAATCTAATCTTCTCATAAGCATATACTTAACCGATTCTCCATTGTCGAAACCAAACACATGCATATCACTCCCCAATCATATTCTCATATCTTGATCTAAATCCCGTACTAACCTCCACTAAGACATTATCAAGGTAGTCCATCCACCGACTTATGTGCATATGTCCATGACTAACTCCATCAATTATTCTCCGATATACTCTTTAAACTAATACTAACTATCTAGCTCTACTAGTCTCTCCTCGGCAAATCACCCTCGCATATACCAAAATTTCCACCGATTGATGTTTATTTGACCAACCGACACCTAATGAGCTTAACCATTTTAGTAACACATCCAACATCTAATGTCTCCTTAATTTATCTACTCATATCCATACCATGAACTTAGTTAAGTACTACATCTACCAATCCAATCACATATGCCTCTCTACGATTCGACTAATAATCATTTAGCTACTAATCCAAAAGAGAGTAAAATTGCATCGACTCGGCACATGGGACTTACCTACTAATTACATGGCAATCCAAATATTTATCCGCAATTAAATAATCCATTCTACCATCTCCCAAATTCCATCATATATGATCCGCATAACTATCAGTTAGGACATCCTATTAAACAATCCAATAATGTACTTAATCCGACATCCAACAAGCAACAATACACATATATAAAAGATATATCCTTAAACATCAGCACATACGTCAACCATCAAGTAATAATTCATAAAATCCTTATGCATCCTAACTCGAACAATTACTAATCCAACGAGAGGATACCCTCCAATTAATTTATCATCTAAGATCACCACAATTTTGCATGTGACTCCAAAATAATATCATCCAATCAATTTATCCAATGTATTTTTAATTTAGCATCCACAGACCAACAATACACATAAACCGCTACAACAATATAATCATTCGCATCCATAATATTTATCACATAATCCCGCCTACGCACAAATATGACACAACCGGAGAATTATACCGGTCTTAAGCTACCAAAACATTTTTACAAATAAACATGCATAAATAAATGTCATGCTCATGAATAATATGCAACATGCACGACTAAAAATGTAACGCGGTAACATAAATAACACTAAGAATTTTACCGCAACGCTAGGTGTGCGAATCATCGCGGCGTCATCATCTCGCACTCGTCCGTGTCCATCAGAAGTCGCCGCCGATCCCACGCCCGCTCGACTCTCGCTGCGTCCGTGTCATGCCTCGTCCGACCGCCGCATGCACTCAATCATACTCCTACTAGGATGACTAAGTACTATCCTATATGCAAACCGACCAATACTAACATGCAAACTATATCTAGCACTTTTACTACCATGGACTCGGCCAACTACTAGGCAACTAACACACTAATGACACGCTACATGCAAACAGAACAAACCACTAACTACTCTACTTCTTGCGCCAAGACTCAATGACTAGAAAATCATGCAACTATTTAACCATATGCAGCCATACGCTAACACATGACAATGCTGCACATGATCTCTCTCGCCATGCACTAATCCACTAATTAACAGCGCTCCTAATTAACTTGCTAAAGCAAAGCTATAGAATAAAGTAACACACTTGTAGACTCAACCATCTAAATGTGCACTAACACACAGTCAAACTAACTCATGCATGCAAACAACTAAAGATACTTAGCACGGCCTCGGCTCGGCTCGGCCGCAACCAGCCGTACACAAACGTCTGGTCGTGCCGCGCGCGCCGCCGGGCGGCCGCTGCGTGGCGCCACCGCGCCACACAACATGGCGCTCACCGCGGCACTACATCGCACCTCGGCCACCACCGAGTCACCGCTACAGCAGCCTCTCGGCCACATGCAAGCAGCGCATCGGCTCCTCCTTGCTCCCGCCACCACCGCCTGCGCGCGCCGCACCGCTGCCTCGGCTCGCGCGCGCGCGCTAGGCCGCTACGCCATAGGGAGCCACTCCGTGCCGCCGCATTGCCTCGGCAGCCTCGCTGCCTTGCTATGCTGCCGTGATGCGATCATGGCCACAAAGGCCATAGCGATTCATCGCTTCGCCTCGGCGCCGGATCTCGCCACCATTGCCTTGGCGCGTGTCGCTGCGCCTTCCACGCTACCGTCTTCACGCGGGCTGCCGCAGATGCCTTGACCCCGCCGCACCGCTGCATCCATCTGTGCCGCTTGCCCTTGTCGCCATCGTGACGCTGCTGGCCACTTCCGTGCCGTAGGCTACCGGCAAGGCGGGCCGCCGCCGCAGCTGCGGATCGCATGCACTGCCCAAGATTGCTCTCGCCTCCTCCTCTCCAGAGCATCCGAGATCATGCATGTAGATGATATTTGGATGGATAGTGTGGATATCATGGGGATATGCTCATGATCTTAGGATGATGTGACAATTGGCAATGACGTTGAAGGTTTGCGAAACACGAAGTTTCGCAAAGTTCGTGTTCTGTCGAGTCCTCGCGGTCCGACCGCCATGGTGGCGTCGACCGCCGCGTTTTGGGCATTTTGCTTGTGAGTGCCTGGCGGTCTGACCGGCCAGGGAGGCGGTCCGACCGGCCAGCATGGCGGTCTGACCGGCTTTGCTCGAGCGGTCGACCGCTTTATGAAGTTTGGAGTTTGAGGTCGGGCCAAAATAGAGGTGTAGGCAAGTGAGGAGGTTCTCTCGCACTTGGTCCCATAATTTTGGAGCCTCCATCAAAAGTTCTATTCGCTTTAAATTTCCGAGAGGTTGCGGATTTCGGTGTTGAAATTTCGCTAAGTCCTTTTGTGGCGGTCGACCGCCTTACATTACGGTCGACCGCCAAGGTCGGCGATCCGACCGGTTTTCACTTAAGTCGCCGCCCGTGTGGCGCGATGGTTGCCGATTAGGTCAAGTTCATGGGTTTCATGTCATATGTGTTGCATGATGCATGTTTTGACTAACGTGGGTCAAGTTGTGAAGAACTTGTTCCGATTTCGATTTTCTTGTCTATTGTTGTGCGAGTTGCTTGGTGGTCAACGACGGTCAACGGCGAGGATGATCGGACTAGGCTTGAGAGCTGAGGTTCAAAACGATCGACGATGCCGTGAAGTCATTGGACTCAAGTATGGTGCAAGATGGACAAAGGTGACCGAACGGGCGGCCGGGGCGATCGTTGAATCAAGCGGCGCGGGGTGGTGCAAGTGCCATGGTGGTTTCGGTGAAGCCGGATGGGAGAGACTTGCCGACATGATGAGAGCCGTTGGATCAACCTACACGTGGCGAGCAGCGAGTGCTTCAGACATCCGACTCGGTCTTCGGAGAAGAACCGAGAAGGGGTATTTTGGTAATCTTACCAAATATCGCCTTGGTGACCTTTTGCTAACCCGCGGCGCATGGCGGTGCGTGGAGAAGCAGATTAGGTCAAGAGGAGATGAACACGGCGCTTTAAAATGCGTGCGTGTGTCACCCGTTTGTTTTGGGCCTTAACGGGAGCCCATTAGGGAGACTCTTTTAGAAACCCTAAGCCTCCACTATAAATAGATGAGGGAGGTGGCTGCACCCCCTGAACCTTTTTAGATATCTAAACCCTAATTTGTGTTGTTAGGGGAGGAGAAAAGAGTGGAGGCGTTAGGGGTCTAGAGAGTTGGATTTGATTTCGTGCTCATGTATTGAGTCTTTGTCCTCCATTGTTGGAGTGGCTGTAAACCAATACCATATCAAATCAATCCAAAGAAAGTTTCTTCAAGATGAGTTCATTTGCTTTCTTTATCTCTATTTGATGATTTGAGTCTTTCTTTGATTCGCGAGTTTTTGCGTGGTTTCTGGCCGTGATCTAGCTTGCTGTGACGTGTGGGAATACATCTAGGTTCATCAAGATCATCAATCACCCACGAGCAAGTCTCAAGATCATATTTGCGTTTTGACTCGGTTTTTGACCTAACTTCGCTCAAACGGGAAAAGGTCTGAACCTGAGCAAGGATTATCACGATCGTTGCTTGGAATAGGTTCCTGACATCCTTGGGAAGGTTTGTGTCAAGTTTCACGAAGTTTGGACGCACAAATCAAAAGTTTGATCAATTTGTGTTTCGGTTTTTCGGGCTGATTTTATCGTTCATCGTGCTAGAGGTCGATCGCCCACCGAGAGGTCGATCCGCTAGTAATCGGTCGACCTCCCGTGAGAGGTCCGACCGCTAGGCAAAATATTTGACCCGATTGAGAGGTCGATCGCCCATGTATTGAGCGGTCGACCGATTCCAAAGGTCGACCGATTTCGAGCGGTCGATCGCCGAGACTTGGTGATAAGAGTTTTTGTAGGTTTTGCCTCGGGGTTTTGATTTGATTTAACACAAGTCTTCCGCTGTGCTTGATTGATTGATCTTCGTAGCTTTCATAGCTATTCGAGTGAGATTTGTATTGAATTGAATTTGGGAGAAAAAGAGATCGTGCTCCTATTCACCCCTCCTCTAGTCGCCTTTTCGGTCCAACAAGTGGTATCAGAGCAAGGTTTGCTCTTTTGTGGTCTTAACCGATCTTTGAGCATGGCGATTAGTGTGCCGACTTGTGAGCGTTTCCTTGCATCCTGGCATGATTCTTTTATCATTGATGTGAGTCATGACAAGACATTTGAAGATGCAATAATGGTATCTGTCGGTTGTGAGGGATTCTCTGCGATATTTGTGGTGGTCTCTTTTGTTTTGGTTGTCCTAGTTTCAGGGATGAGATACGCCTAGAGCCCGAGGAGAAGGAGCCCATTGGCATATGTGCCGTAGCAATTGAGGATGAACATGTTGGAGAGCTTTTCGAGGATGATCATGATGATTCTTCTGAGGATGATCCCCTACTTGAGCTAAGCAAGGTGAGCAAAGAAAAACTCATTGATGGCCTAGTGTCATATGAATATAAATTGCATGATCTTCAGAAGAAAATAAAATTGCTAGAAAGAGAAAATGGTGATTTGTCTCATGAACTCTCCAAATTGAAAACATCCATGTGTGCTTATGATTCCTTACTTGTAGACATGGATAACTTGAATAATCCTCTTGCATGCCTAAAATCTGAAAATGAATTATTGAAATCAAATGCTTCTATGCCATGTGATTCTTGTGTTGCCTTACATCATGAGCTTGATAATGCTAAGTTAGAAATAGGCAATCTTAGATCTATAGCTAGAAATGATTGTGATTCTTGTGTAGGCATGCTTGCTGAATTTGAGAAGTTAAAATTGACTAATACCTTTCACCTTGAGCAATTAGAAAATGCTAGGGCTGAGATTATTGAAATTAAAGTTAGCCCTTGTAGCATGTGCTTAGAATATGAAAAATTGCTTAAGGATGGTTTAGTCTCTTGCAAGAATTGTGCTTGTTTAGAAACTGAAATTGATGCTTTGAATTGCATGCTAAATACAAAAGCATCATTAATTTCTTGCACATCTTGCATTTCTTTGAAGAGCGAGATTGAGTCTTTGCGTGATGATATGAGCGCCAAGTCATGTGACTCTTGTATTTGCCTTCACTCCGAGATTGATATTTTTAAGATTTCTCTTGCATCTTTGCATTCGGAGTTGGAGTCCTTTTGTGCTAAAAGTGAGTCACTTGATGTTGGTTTTTGTACCTTCGCTTTAGATAGCTCTTCTTTGGGAGGTTCGACTTTTTCGAACTCCTTTTGTGTTGACCAACGGATTTCTAAAGACGAAGGTGTTTATTCTTCAAATGGTACTACATCTTCAAAAAGGAAGTACCATTGCACTTTTTGTAAGAAAAATGGACACACTTTCGAGTTTTGCTTTCGCCGTTTGAAACATGAGCATCGAGTGCGTCATCGTGTCCCTAGGAACACACATAGTCTTTCTCATGGCATGTGTGAGTCTAGTGCAAATACGAGGACGAGTCATGATGATAGTTCTTCCAGGATTTCTTCTTTTAGTGACAATGGTGCTTCGTCCTCTCGGACCATGTCTACTAGTAGACCTTTACACCATTGCTCGTTTTGTGGAAAGAATGGACATTATGTGGATTTTTGTTTCCGACGTGCAAGACATTTGCGTCGAGCTCATACTTCTAAGTCTCCTAGTGGGCATAGTTTTTCTTATGACATGCACACTAAAGAGCCTAGCACGAAGACTCGATTTGTTGATGGCTTCTTTGACACCTTTTCTAGTGGTGTTGGACAGCATCGTGGACTTGGCTTTTATGGCTTTGGTTTTGGTCCACAAGCTGCCCCAAAGCAGGATTTCCGCCGTTTTCAAAAAGGTGGACCTCGTTTTGTTCATCAAGGTACACACCCTCGGCGAGGTTGTGTGAGTTCTTTTGATGCTTCTGTTGGTTCTCATCTTGGTGGTTTCAAGCAAGGTCATCGCCGTTTTTCTAGAGATGGACCTCGTTTTCTTCATCGAGCTGTCCACTCGCGGCATGCCTTCAAGGATGATATTGGATCTTCTTGCATAGATCATCATTTGCATCATGCTAACTCACATAATATTTCGACTGCTTCTGGTGGTGGTGTGTCCAAGGTTTGGGTTCCCAAGCATTTGCTCTCTAACCCTTCGGGATCCAAGACTTGGACACCTTGCCTTTCTCATGTGTAGGTACCGGGAACACGGGTTGGAGAACATGGACTTAAGGGGTTCTGGTCTTTTTGCTTCTTCACATGATCGGGACACTTGATGGTTCTCCACTCCAATAATGGCCTCCAAGAGGCATATGCTTTCATGATCGGCATCTACATCTGTTTTGTGAGCAATCTTTTACCTTCATGCATTTACCTTCATGATTATTCAATCTTGGCATGTTGTGCTTGTTTTGTGCTCACTTGTATCATATTGGCATGTGTTATTCTTTTGATATTTTTTTTATCATGCCTTTGCTAGTATCTTGCTTATATATCCATGAACTAGATTGTTATTCATTATTTCCATGGGTATATAAGTTTGGTTTTGTCAACATGAGCTTGTGCTGTTTTGTACCTTTGTTATATTGCTCTTGTTGATTCTTGCTGATATATCCATGTATCATATTGTTGTTCTTTATTTTCATGGGTGTATGAGTTTGATTTTGTCATCATGAGCTTGTGCTGTCTTGTACCTTTATTATATTGCTCATGATTGATTCTTGCTTATGTATCCATGTATTAGACTGTTGTTCATTATTTCCATGGTTGTATAAGCTTGGTTTTGTCTTCACGAGCCTGTGTTGTTTTGTACATGATTAATCTTGCTCGTGTTGATTTTTGCTATATGTATCCACATTCTTACTTGATTCCATGTTAGCATACCTTGATCATGATTTGTTCTCTAACATGCTTTATGCTTACATGGTTTTTGTGTCATACTGTTAATTGTGGATGCATGAGTCTTGCCATAGCTTTCACTAGTATGCTTTACTTTTGATTGTATATTTCATGTGTGATATGCTATGTGCTTCTTTGCTTGCTCCTATGCCTTATTGTGGATTAAGGATAGTTTGAGCTTTGTCATATCTTGGATAGCATGTGCTGCAATTGATTTGTCTATCTTTATGCTCATGTCCTGAATTATTGATTATATGCTTTTATGAGCTTTGGATCATTTGAGGCTATCCTTGTTAGTCGTGTGTCTTGCACTGCTTTCCCTAGATAATGTTTCACTAACCCAGTACCAAGGCATAGACTTTTCCTGTCTCTTTGGTGTAGCCTTTTCAGTTGAGAAGAAGGATATGTGGTCCAACAAGTGTTCAAGACTCCAGCTGTTGGTTCTTCTTCATTTGTGCTTTCAATGCTGGCTATCACTTCTAGGAGACGAAGGAATGTTGAGATGAGGATGATGGGTGAGCGCAACTACTTTCTAGAGCTCCAAGGAATGGATCTTCACTCATCATGACTATATCTCACCGCTAAGCAAGCAGTGACTCAGTTCGAGCTTCTATACCTTACATTTGTGTATGGTATCCCTAGTCTACCTTGCATAAGCATTTTGGGCTTGTTGAGTTCAGGGTAGATAGGAGGCTCTGTTCTAGCACGTGTCTTTCTAGGCACTCTTCTTGTCTCATGGTTTTCTAGGATGCACTTCTCTCACACCTAGGTGAGCTTGTTTCCCACCACTAGTCCTTAGTGTGTTTTGAGTTGCCTGTAGGTCTTTTTAGTGTTGGTGTTTCGCTCCCTAGCTTTTCGAGTTGCTTTCCCTAGAGATCTTGTGGATTTTGAAGTCTTTTGTGCTAGTTGTTGTGGAGTCCAAGGCTCTGTTGGCAGATCTCCCCTCAAAGCCTTTTGACCAAACAAGGTTTGCCACCTTGAGAAGCAAGTTTGGGATAATCTATCCCTATGGGTTGGTTTGAGGGGGAGTTGGTTCTTTTCTGAACTTTCTTTGTTCATCTGAACTTTCCTTGTTCATTTGAGTTGTTCGTGTTCATCTGAACTTTCCTTGTTCATTTGAGCTTTTCTTGTTCATCTGAACCTTCCTTGTTCTTGTGAACTTTTTGTGGATCTTTTCTGATACCTTTTTCTAGTGGTATTTTCTTTTGATCTTTTTGATCTTTTTAGGCTTTTTAAGTCTTTTGTGCATCTCATTGTATCTTACTGCATTTATATGAAAAACCAAAAAGATACTGCATTTATATGAAAAACCAAAAAGATGCATTGTAATATAAGCTTTTCTGCTTGTCTTTTAAAATTGATGAAGCTTTGCTTATTACCCTTTTTGAGCTTTTAGTATTTCAATTCTGCTCAATGCCATGTCTAGTTCTTTGACTTGCTAGAATTATCATGCTTTCACATGTGTATCTAAGTCTTTGCTGAATGAGCCAGAACTTTAAGATAACTTGAACTAAAAACTGCAATTTGTGGATGTTTTAGCTAGTTGCGCAATTAGTGCTCCTTTGGTGACATTGGCCCTGTCAAAATTGCAGTGTTAGCTCTTGAATCTAGTATTGATCATTGCTTGAGCTTCTTGTTCTTTTAAGAATCTAAAATTGCTCTTGTGAACAAAAAAAAAGAGGTCTCTTTTGTGCGAAAAAACTGATCTCACCAATTCTTTCTCATGAGACGGCTTGCCATTGTACTAGGCATGAACTCAGGGGGAGTTTTGGATGACCTAGACCACTCTTTTAAGCTTTTGTTGCTTGGGATGGTCGCGGCAAGGCTTGAGATCTAGCACATGGCTAAGAAAACAAAATTGTGAAAAATTGGTTGAAGCTTGGGAAGAGTTTGTGGATGGCTCCTAGTCCAGGATCTTCTTTACCAAGATAAACCTTTACTCAACTTCAATATTTATTGAAAATGAAATCTGTTGAGAAATTTGGGCCTTTGAGATAATTTGAGCTAAATGATTCAATTTAGGACTTGTTTGTCTCTTAATGTGGTCTTTGTTAGCTTCTTGGTCTCACATTGACATTTTGACATGGCCAGTATCATTTTAGGATCTCTGTTGATGAACTTGCTAGATTTGAAGCTTTGCTTAAAATGCTAAAATTTATTGCTTTATATTGAGCCTTCTTGCTTTAGCTTTGTTATATATGTCTTATCATGATCTTGCTAGCGCATTCAAGCTGATATGGTGTTTATGCGAAATTTGAGATGCTAGCTTGTTCTTTTGGGTAATCTCCAAAGCTTCTTGTAATCCAAAATTGAAAAATTCAAAAATATGAAGCCACTTCATTGCATTTCATGCATGCTCCTTCTTATGCTTTTTCCTCATTCTGCATTTGTTATCTCTGGACGAGAGGAAGGCGTGATTCCTTGATGACTCCATTGTCAAAGGGGGATAAGATATTTCAAAATGTGTAAAGGGGAGAAGTTTTAAAAACATTAAAAAGAGGGAGAAAATTGGAGAATTTGAAATTTTCTGAAATTTTGAGGATCATAGTGAGGGGGAGTTCCTTATTTGCATTCTTATGGTCTTATTGCTCTTTCTGAACTTGAATTGCAATTCTTGATCCTCACCATGATCAAAGGTCATTTCGAACAATTGTTCTTTCATATGGATCTTAAGTGAGATTTTTTACCCTTCTTTGGAAATTGAAGCTTTCTTGTTTTCTTTTGCCTTATCTCACTTGCCGATGCTATTCTGAAGCCAGCTTGGTCATTTCCTTTGCTTTTTCTTGCATATGGACCAAGTTGTGCCTTTGCGCGAAAACGTTGAGTTTTTACTTTTCAAACCTCAAAACTTGCATTTGTTGGGAATTGCCAATGTGTTCATCAAGGGGGAGATTGTGGATATCATGGGGATATGCTCATGATCTTAGGATGATGTGACAATTGGCAATGACGTTGAAGGTTTGCGGAAACACGAGTTTTCGGCAAAGTTCAGGTTCTGTCAGTCCTGCGCCCGACCGCCATGGTGGCGGTCGACCGCCGCGTTTTGGGCATTTTGCTTGTGAGTGCTCGGCGGTCTGATCGCCGGAGGCGGTCCGACGGCCAAGATGGCGGTCCGACCGCTTTGCCTCGAGCGGTCGACCGCTTCTTTATGAAGTTTGAGTTTGAGGTCGGGCCAAAATAGAGGTGTAGGCAAGTGAGGAGGTTCTCTCGCACTTGGTCCCATAATTTTGGAGCCTCCATCAAAAGTTCTATTCGCTTTAAATTTCGAGAGGTTGCGGATTTCGGTGTTGAAATTTCGCTAAGTCCTTTGTGGCGGTCCGACCGCCTTACGTTGGCGGTCGACCGCCAAGGCCAAGGTGATCGACCGGTTTTCACTTAAGTCGCCGCCATGTGGCGGCGATGGTTGCCGATTAGGTCAAGTTCATGGGTTTCATGTCATATGTGTTGCATGATGCATGTTTTGACTAACGGGTCAAGTTGTGAAGAACTTGTTCCCGATTTCGATTTTCTTGTCTATTGTTGTGCAAAGTTGCTTGGTGGTCAACGACGGTCAACGGCGAGGATGATCGGGACTAGGCTTGGAGAGCGAGGTTCAAAACGATCGACGATGCCGTGAAGTCATTGGACTCAAGTATGGTGCAAGATGGACAAAGGTGACCGAACAGGCGATTCGGCGCGATCGTTGAATCAGCGCGGGGGTCGGTGCAAGTGCCATGGTGGTTTCGGTGAAGCCGGATGGGAGAGACTTGCCGACATGATGAGAGCCGTTGGATCAACCTACACGTGGCGGAGCAAGCGAGTGCTTCGCACAATCTGGACTCGGTCTTCGGAGAAGAACCGAGAAGGGGTATTTTGGTAATCTTACCAAATATCGCCTTGGTGACCTTTTGCTAACCCGCGGCGCATGGCGGTGCGTGGAGAAGCAGATTAGGTCAAGAGGAGATGAACACGGCGCTTTAAAATGCGTGCGTGTGTCACCCGTTTGTTTTGGGCCTTAACGGGAGCCCATTAGGGAGACTCTTTTAGAAACCCTAAGCCTCCACTATAAATAGATGAGGGAGGTGGCTGCACCCCCTGAACCTTTTTAGATATCTAAACCCTAATTTGTGTTGCTAGGGGAGGAGAAAAGAGTGGAGGCGTTAGGGTTCTAGAGAGTTGGATTTGATTTCGTGCTCATGTATTGAGTCTTTGTCCTCCATTGTTGGAGTGGCTGTAAACCAATACCATATCAAATCAATCCAAAGAAAGTTTCTTCAAGATGAGTTCATTTGCTTTCTTTATCTCTATTTGATGATTTGAGTCTTTCTTTGATTCGTGAGTTTTTGCGTGGTTTCTGGCCGTGATCTAGCTTGCTGTGACGTGTGGGAATACATCTAGGTTCATCAAGATCATCAATCACCCACGAGCAAGTCTCAAGATCATATTTGTGTTTTGATTCGGTTTTTGACCTAACTTCGCTCAAACGGGAAAAGGTCTGAACCTGAGCAAGGATTATCACGATCGTTGCTTGGAATAGGTTCCTGACATCCTTGGGAAGGTTTGTGTCAAGTTTCATGAAGTTTGGACGCACGAATCAAAAGTTTGATCAATTTGCGTTTCGGTTTTTGGGCTGATTTTATCGTTTATCGTGCTAGAGGTCGACCGCCACCGAGAGGTCGATCGCTAGTAAATCGGTCGACCGCTGCGTGAGAGGTCTGACCGCTAGGCAAAATATTTGACCCGATTTCTGAGAGGTCAGACCGCCCATGTATTGAGCGGTCAGACCGATTCCAAAGGTCAGACCGATTTCTGAGCGGTCAGACCGCCCGAGACTTGGTGATAAGAGTTTTTGTAGGTTTTGCCTCGGGGTTTTGATTTGATTTAACACAAGTCTTCCGCTGTGCTTGATTGATTGATCTTCGTAGCTTTCATAGCTATTGGAGTGAGATTTGTATTGAATTGAATTTGGGAGAAAAAGAGATCGTGCTCCTATTCACCCCCCCTCTAGTCGCCTTTTCGGTCCAACAGATAGATAGCTTGTGTGATTGTGAAAGCAATGGAGTAACATGCAGAGCTTGATTTTTGATTTTGGATAGTGAATGAGAAGAGAGAAGGTGGCAAGAACATGAGCTCAAGTATAAGAAGGAAGTGGTTGTGCACTCGGTTTGGGGAAGGAAGAAACGAATGGCGTGGAGAGGTCGCTTAATAAAGAAAAGAGGAGGATGGGCTTTTTCTGTTTTTGGTGGAACAACGAAATGAGAAGGTGCTTTGTTGGGGAGGAAAGGAAAGGCAGTGGGAGAGGAGTCGTGGTTCACTGCCACAGAATGGATGGGGGCAATGCCGAGGCATTCGGTTGAGACCGAGAGCAAAGAAAAAGGAAGAAGTCGTGGTTGAGAATGGTGCTAAATAAAAGGGGAAAGGTGGCGTGGGCTTGGCTCTGATGGTAGTGGTGGTGGGAAAGCATGATGAAAAAGTGCTAGGAGAGAGGACAAGAAAAGAAATGGTAGTGTGGAACAACAAGAATAAGGAAAGGTGGCAGGAGTGCTTTGGTTGGGAATAAAGAAATGGTTGGGGAGGTGTGAAATGGCGGTGTCCATCCGAATGGGAGAGGAAAAAATGACAATGAAATAATTCACAGTACATTTCTTCCTCTTTTTCCAATTCATTAAACGAGCTCGCATGCGCGAAATAACTGTTAAAATGGAACACTCTCGCAATGACGATCGCAACGGTATAACATGCGTTGTCGGATTCTTGATTTTTGATGGTGATTGCAAGGAGAGAAGTTGGGAAAAAGAATGGATATGCAGGTGTTTCGTCTAGGGTCATTGACCAAAAGAGCAACAATACTAATGTATGCATCATGATTTTTAAAATGCATGCCAAAACAATATATCAATAAAATTAAATTTTAACTACAGTCTTTCAACCAATGCGATTAAACATTGTTTGATTATTATTATTATTATGCAACTTCTTGAACAACTCGATTTAACTTTAAATGCATCCTTTTAATTAATTCGATGTGATTTTAGAAGCAATCTCTTACTTACTCATGAGAAAATTTTAAAATAGAGTCAAATATTTAAAAGATTGCCAAATTAAATAATATCATCCCGATTCTAAAAATCGGGGTGTTACAAACCTCCCCCCTTAGAAAGAATCTCGTCCCCGAGATTCGGACAGAAAAGGATAGGGGTAGAAAACTTAGTCGCTTTGTTAAAATCCGATCTTCTTTCCCCAGACCAAACGACTCGATCTTGAGCCAATACCACTACTGTCGGTTTGGCAACTTCTAATCATTTTTCATCCAATGAAAATCCAACGATCATGTTTAATCTAAAGCAGCACACTCCAATCTGTCGTTCCACAATTTATACACTAACCACCGAAATCGCTTGCTTTGATATAATCTTCCAAACCACTACAAACTCATAGGTTTGATTTGATTTCTAATAAGGATATTGACTTCCTTCAAAATTTTAACAATTAAAACTGGGCATAAATAACTATTAATCCACTCTCATAGTAGAAATCATGGCTCAACTCCAATCTCGATCACATTCCCTGGAACACTACTAACTCTAAATGAAACCACTATATTGCTCATAAATTCCATTACACTTGCTTTATAAATCTATATCGTAGGGTATCTCCAATATAACTCTCAATTCATGAATACTAAAGAACCATATTTCAATGCCTATAATCCACCATTTGACATATACTATCAACCACACATCAATTAATTGTTGTTTCCAGCAATTTTCCTCACAACAATTTAAATTTCTAAAAGAGAGTATATCTATGCAAGATCAACTGTATCTTCAAGTAATGTCTCTATATTTCCGTTTCTCAATCCTTTGTTGACATGATCAATCCACTTGCAATAATCAATCCACTAAATACTTCAAATCAATCTTTTAAAGTATAATCCACTCATCCCTATTGTAGGATCTAATCAATCATCAAAATCAACACAATTTTCCAAGGTTAAAGATATACCTCATTTATCCACAGTCAACTCCGACCTAGGTATATCAAATCATCAAAAAGATTATCCATCTAAGATGAGTTTGTAATCCAACCATAATCTAAATAGTCTGACTCACCAAAATTTTGTTTAGATCAAGTTATCCACAATAATTATCTTAGTTCAATTCAACGATATTAACTCGATGTCTTCCCGAGTCTACTTATCCTCAAGCACTATCTAAATTCATCCGCCACCTTTAATCATCCCTAATTAATCTAGTTATATTATTCTTGGAACAACTACTCCCACAAAGATAAATCTCATATTCAATCCGCATAGTCATCCACTGTATGACCACTCAATCACCTAATCTTTCTCCATCTCTAGAAGTATCATGATCCGATTATATACTCAATTACAACTATGCAAATCTCAAATGATCATCATAAGACAAATTTATAATCTCATTGCAGTTTCAAATTCTAACTTTATCACGCTAGACCTAAATCTGACTCACAATATTATCGATATATCGTCTAAGACATATCTAAAATCTAAATCCACAAGTAAACTACCAAAATTAGTTATTCAATTCTATTCATGTATTCCATGAGTTGTACATGCATATTCCTCCGATAAAAATCAAACATCACCCAATGGCAAGTTGACACCTTACTACAATGGTTCCACTTATACTCATATCGCAACCTCTGATGGTAACGTCTACCATAATCCACAATTGATCTCACAAAGGTTAATATCTCATGATTCAAAGATCTAATTAACTCTTCTAAGATCATATTCAGGGATCATGAGTAATAATTCAATTTCTCAATTATCAACTATCACTTTGACAATGGAAAACCACCGACATCAACCCAACATAAAAGATCCAAATAAAGATAAAATAGTAGTTATTCAATCATATCCTTCTCTTTACCGATTCCGCTATCAATCTCTTAATCAACATACGACTTCCATTAAAGAGATGAGAGGGAAAAGCATAAGGTAGGGGAAACAACAGGGGTAAGGTCCTTAATTCAATTTAGAGATTTGAAGCTCAAAAACACAAGAACCGACTCGAAACAAACGAAAAGAAAGCAGTAGGGACAACATATGATACAAACGAACATGGTTAGTTTTCCGACATAGTTGCGTTACAACCCACCCGTAGGCGATGCACAACTATTTCGAACAAAAGAGAGCGAATAATCGCCACAAAATCCAGCATCAACAAGCTAAGTAATAATATCATTAGGGCGTATACAATCTAAGAATAAACCCTAATTTAACCCTAATATCGCAGCAGGGCACTGTCTTCTCGTCCTTTCGTCGATGCTCTGGACACGAGAGAAACGTACGAACATACGAGCTTGACGTATTGGTCCAAGATTGAGTACTTGCCCTCCCACTTCGAGAGGACGGTACTCTAGTGGTGCAGACGCATATGGAGAGACCTCGCTCTCCCCATAAAGCATATGTCGGTCCACAAGCCCCATGTTGTGTATGGTTTGTAGACGCTCTTGAGCCACGGTGAGACGATGCCACGTCTCCTATAACTCATGCATAGTGCAATGATGGATCTGATCCATGATGTGAACCAACTTTGCCAGCTGTCGCACTTGAGTGTCTTTCCCAGACTGGATCCTGGCAACAGTGTTCACTTCTGCGCCACGTGCTTGCATAGGAAAGTGGTAGTATGAAGGCTGAGCTAACTTCGTCAAGTCATGACAAAGATGGCTCAGTGCCACACGAGCCACTTCCTGCAATGCCGTGGCCTCGAGGTGCCACGCTACCGAATCTGTATGGGATACTCCTTGTCACGTGTCTCGCAATGATATTGATCACTGCCAAGTACTCCTCCATCCCTGGTCCTCTATCGCGTCGATAGATGGAGTAGGTTGACTGATATGTGAAGCTCGCTTTCCACATCATGTCTCTAAGTAGTACCGGCTATCCGTCCACATCTTCCGCTTGGGTCTCCTTGACAAGGTACTAACGACTCATCTAAGGACAAGAAGGGCAAGAAGAGCTAATTTGTAATTCAAATGAGAATAAGGTGAGAAATGATACTAAGATGGATGAGAAATAAAAGAGATTCCTAACTTAGCTTTCTCAATTAGTTTGATATTTCTGAAAATAATTTTGACCAAGGACTGGCTAAACTTAACACCAGTGCTATCTCTAACCTAAAGTCAGTATGGCTCTGATACCAACGCTGTGGGGACCCCGGTAATTATCTCCATAAGACCGAGATTAGACAAGGTCTTAGGGACATAATCACGGGTCTCCAGTAAATGAATTCCAATTTAACCCTATCCAAGTGAGAGGCTTAGCCGAATACTAGAGCCTCAACGATCATGCGCTGCCGCTCCTTTGCTAGCGCTACATGATTGTCGATTCTCTTCGATTCAAGCACTACACTTAGTGAGTTAAATGGGATTCACTAACAACGAGTATGACTTATATTGGCTCCCAAGATCAACGACCAATATACTCATACCCTCATCCAACGTTGATTACATCCATACAACGATACAACAAGAGATTAAAAAGACATATCGCATAATAGTTAAGGTCTACAACTTTATTACATACGGCCGATCGACCAAATTCAAGTAAAGTACCAAGTAGCAATGAAGCAAATAAATAAAGCAAAAGACCAAGAGTGGTATGCCCATCACCCATCGGCAACCGATCGGGGTTAAATGATAGCACACTACTCGTTAGTGTCACCCAAGTCCATACTAACAAGATCGTGGACTCATAATCTTCCTCACCGAAAAGGCCCAAGAACATCCGCCGAGTACAAGTGTACTCGCAAGTCTTACACAAATAAAAATAGTTATGCATAATGGTCATTCAAAGGATGGCTCATATCGGTTTAGTTTTGCGAAAGAGACGCAACAAATAACATCCTACACATACTAGTTTTTCATGTGCCCATTTTAAAATCAGATTTGAAGTAGAAGTAAAGCATATGGTAAAGCATTTCAGTAATAAACAATTTAATCATACAAGGACCAAAGTGGCAGCCCACTTTGATGTACTAAACACATGAACATCCCGTTCATAACGAATACCAAGTTCAACCACAATTTTAATTAAAAGTCTAACAATAAGCAGCCACAAATTTCAAGCGGTCGTCCATAACCGTGGACACGGCTATTCGAATAGATTAATACCCTGCAGGGGTGTACTACTTTACCCACACGACTTGATTAGCCCGTAAGCCTCCAGATGCCTCCGAATATAGCATACTTCCTATGGTATGCCGGCCGGGTAAATCAAGATACAGTCATTTTCAGCAAGAAGATCCCATTGAGCTAAGTCCCCCTTGTGAGATGGTTCCTTGCCTAGTACAAGCGTGTGATAGCACTTGCTAGGGGGCTCACAAGTTATATTGGAAATACCGATGCAATCAAAACAAAAGAATTGGCGCTCCCTTGCACACTATAAAGGATTACATCGGCTCCTAAAGAACATAGGATTTCACGGTCGCTATGCCCCTTACACCACCAAGGACTTAACACAATAAAACCCTCCCCCTACTTAACCATACGGCACCCATATACCGCGTGTGGCAGCACGAGTGTTGCTTGAACAGCAGGTACCCAAAGTTCGGTCCTTAATTGTCCAGACAAGTCCTTCCACTTACCCAATGCTCGTGCACAAAGCACCATCACTAACCAACACTTGTCCAGACCAGATCTCATTTTAAAAATGACAAAATTTAACTCATAAAACAGCTACAAAGATCTGAAGTATAAATCATAAAATGAGAGTTGTGTTTATCCCAAAACCGGGTTATTCCCGACGATCGAACTACCGTATCTAGACTTGCATGGCTAAGCAATTCTATAACCCATAATTCACACATCCTATCTTAAGCATATAGGAGTTGGCATAATTCAAGATTAACCTCAAGCATAGGACATAACTAAACTACACATCACAAAAAAAATATCGACATAATCAAAATAGCATGCAAGCAATTATCATTGCACTAACTTAACCAAACTGGATCAAATATGATGCAAAAGAAAGTTCAAATGATGCTTGCCTTTCTGGGAGTTCACTTGCTCACTCTCGGTTACGTACTCTCTTACTTCCGCAACTCGAATCTATAGAAAAGCGATATCGAATAAACATCGAGAAAGCCAAAAACTCAAATTACTCAAAAATGCATGAAATTTTACAGTAGCTAGAATATGATTTTAGATTAATTTAGGCAAAAGAATTATTTCATTTGGAGTTAATATGTGAAAGTTATAGCAATTTGAAAATCAATTTTTAAAAATGTGAAAATAAATGCTCTCTTACTGTTCACCCGAGTTTAATTATTTTGTGAAAATTGCAGAATTCTAGTGGAGATAAAAACTACAAGGTTAAATATAGAATAATACTTTATGGACAACCCAATTGGATTTATCCCATTTGGAGTTCATATGAATTAGTTATGAATTATTGAAGTTAAAAGACTTTTCCGTGTAAAAATAATTCTTTTCTGCATTTTAAATCGGAATCAAATCCTTTTTATACACGGGCTGACCTAGCCTCTACCAAAGAAAGATAGTGCCCTTGTATTTTATTTTCTTTTCCATTTATTTTATAAAGGAAAACATCTACCGATAATCTAATCTTCTCATAAGCATATACTTAACCGATTCTCCATTGTCGAAACCAAACACATGCATATCACTCCCCAATCATATTCTCATATCTTGATCTAAATCCCGCACTAACCTCCACTAAGACATTATCAAGGTAGTCCATCCACCGACTTATGTGCATATGTCCATGACTAACTCCATCAATTATTCTCCGATATACTCTTTAAACTAATACTAACTATCTAGCTCTACTAGTCTCTCCTCGGCAAATCACCCTCGCATATACCAAAATTTCCACCGATTGATGTTTATTTGACCAACCGACACCTAATGAGCTTAACCATTTTAGTAACACATCCAACATCTAATGTCTCCTTAATTTATCTACTCATATCCATACCATGAACTTAGTTAAGTACTACATCTACCAATCCAATCACATATGCGTCTCTACTATCGACTAATAATCATTTAGCTACTAATCCAAAAGAGAGTAAAATTGCATCGACTCGCACATGGGACTTACCTACTAATTACATGGCAATCCAAATATTTATCCGCAATTAAATAATCCATTCTACCATCTCCCAAATTCCATCATATATGATCCGCATAACTATCGCTTAGGACATCCTATTAAACAATCCAATAATGTACTTAATCCGACATCCAACAAGCAACAATACACATATATAAAAGATATATCCTTAAACATCAGCACATACGTCAACCATCAAGTAATAATTCATAAAATCCTTATGCGTCCTAACTCGAACAATTACTAATCCAACGAGAGGATACCCTCCAATTAATTTATCATCTAAGATCACCACAATTTTGCATGTGACTCCAAAATAATATCATCCAATCAATTTATCCAATGTATTTTTAATTTAGCATCCACAGACCAACAATACACATAAACCGCTACAACAATATAATCATTCGCATCCATAATATTTATCACATAATCCCGCCTACGCACAAATATGACACAACCGGAGAATTATACCGGTCTTAAGCTACCAAAACATTTTTACAAATAAACATGCATAAATAAATGTCATGCTCATGAATAATATGCAACATGCACGACTAAAAATGTAACGCGGTAACATAAATAACGCTAAGAATTTTACCGCAACGCTAGGTGTGCGAATCATCGCCGGGCGTCATCATCTCGGCACTCGTCCGTGTCCACTGTAGTCGTCGCCGATCCCACGCCCGCCGACCTCGTCGTCAAGGTCCCGCGTCTGCGTCCGCACCGCCGCATGCACTCAATCATACTCCTACTAGGATGACTAAGTACTATCCTATATGCAACCGACCAATACTAACATGCAAACTATATCTAGCACTTTTACTACCATGGACTCGGCCAACTACTAGGCAACTAACACACTAACAGACACTACTACATGCAAACAGAACAAACCACTAACTACTCTACTTCTTGCGCCAAGACTCAATGACTAGAAAATCATGCAACTATTTAACCATATGCAGCCATACGCTAACACATGACAATGCTGCACATGATCTGCTACTGCCATGCACTAATCCACTAATTAACAGCGTTCCTAATTAACTTGCTAAAGCAAAGCTATAGAATAAAGTAACACACTTGTAGACTCAACCATCTAAATGTGTACTAACACACGATCAAACTAACTCATGCATGCAAACAACTAAAGATACTTAGCACGGGCCTCGGCTCGGCCGGCCGCACCAGCCGTGCCACAAACGTCTGGTCGTGCCGCCCGCTGGCCGCTGGCTGGCCGCGGGCGCCATCCGCGCCACACAACATGGCGCCATTTTGCCGCACTACGCCGCACCTCGCCACCACCGAAGTCACCGCACAAAGCAGCTCTCGGCCACATGCAAGCAAAGACATCGCTCCTCCTTGCTCCCCGCCACGCCGCCTCGCGCCGCACCGCTGCCTCGCTCTCGCCGCCGCGCTAGGCCGCTACGCCATAGGGAGCCGCCCGTGCCGCTGCATTGCCTCGCAGCCTCGCCGCTTGCTATGTCGCTGCGGATGAACATCATGGCCACAAAGGCCATAGCGATTCATCGCCTCTTCGCCTCGCCGCCCGGATCTCGCCACCATTGCCTTGGCGCGCCGCCGCGCCTTCCACGCCACCGTCTTCACGCTGGGCTGCCGCTGCGTTTTTGACCTCGCCGCACCGCTGCATCCATCGTGCCGCTTGCCCCTTGTCGCCATCGTGACGCTGGCCGCTACTTCCAGTCAGAGGCTACCGGCAAGGCCGCCGCCACGCTAAGCAGTGGATCGCACTTGCCCAAGATTGCTCTCTCGCCTCCTCTCTCGTGAGCATCCGAGAGATCATGCATGTAGATGATATTTGGATGGATAGATAGCTTGTGTGATTGTGAAAGCAATGGAGTAACATGTAGAGCTTGATTTTTGATTTTGGATAGTGAATGAGAAGAGAGAAGGTGGCAAGAACATGAGCTCAAGTATAAGAAGGAAGTGGTTGTGCACTCGATTTGGGGAAGGAAGAAACGAATGGCGTGAGAGGTCGCTTAATAAAGAAAAGAGGAGGATGGAAGCTTTTCTGCTTTTTGGCTGGGAACAACGAAATGAGAAGGTGCTTTGTTGGGGAGGAAAGGAAAGGCAGGGAGAGGAGCTATGTTCGGCACTCACAGAAATGGACAGGGCAATCTGAGGCATTCGGTTGAGACCGAGAGCAAAGAAAAAGGAAGAAGTCATGGTTGAGAATGGTGCTAAATAAAAGGGGAAAGGTGGCGTGGGCTTGGCTGGGATGGCAGTGGTGGTGGGAAAGCATGATGAAAAAGTGTGCTAGGAGAGAGGACAAGAAAAGAAATGGTAGTGTGGAACAACAAAGAACAAGGAAAGGTGGCAGGAGTGCTTTGGTTGGGAATAAAGAAATGGTTGGGAGGTGTGAAATGGCAGTGTCCATCCGAATGGGAGAGGAAAAAATGACAATGAAATAATTCACAGTACATTTCTTCCTCTTTTCTCCAATTCGCTAAACGAGCTCGCATGCGTGAAATAATCATAAAATGGAACACTCGCAACGACGATCGCAACGGTGATAACATGCGTTGTCGGATTCTTTGATTTTGATGGTGATTGCAAGGAGAGAAGTTGGGAAAAAGAATGGATATGCGAGTGTTTCTGCCTAGGGTCATTGATCAAAAGAGCAACAATACTAATGTATGCATCATGATTTTAAAATGCATGCCAAAACAATATATCAATAAAATTAAATTTTAACTACAGTCTTTCAACCAATGCGATTAAACATTGTTTGATTATTATTATTATTATGCAACTTCTTGAACAACTCGATTTAACTTTAAATGCATCCTTTTAATTAATTCGATGTGATTTTATAAGCAATCTCTTACTTACTCATGAGAAAATTTTAAAATAGAGTCAAATATTTAAAAGATTGCCAAATTAAATAATATCATCCTGATTCTAAAAATCGGGGTGTTACACCACCAGTCAGAGGAAGAGGGAAACGGCACACACGTCAGCGGGGCAAGGAAAGCGGGCCGCGTGTCGTCATAAGGCCGAATCACTGCACGGCAGGTCAGAACATCCCAAATTTCAGACTTGTGTTTCAAATGTAAGAAAATGAGTAGAAATTAAACTTTTTCTTACGCTCATGTATTTCTGTGTGTACTAAACAATTATTGCACCGTAGTATGGAAATACAAAGTCACAAGTCCGTTGATCATCTCCCGGGAAATTTTTTTCCTAAGTTCTTGGGTTGATATGTGACCCTCTAAAAAATTTCACAATTTTCGAAATTGTTTGAATAGTTTTATGGGCCATCAAACTTGCTTGGCTTGTAGTCAAACCTAAGCCCTCGTCCAGTCGGACTTGGACTCGCACCTCCGTGTCTTGGTCACACCGAGCCGCTTAGCGTGTCGGGCTCGGCCGGGTTGGGCGCAGTGGTCCGGGCTGTTGGATTTAAATCCGACGCCAAAGACCTCCTCGGGCCTTTGTAAAGGACCTCCCACCCCACGACCTCCTCCTGTTCTTTTACGAAGACAACCTCGAGGACCTCCTCAGACCTCCTTTGCACCTTTGCAAAGACCACCTGGCGACCTCCTCGCACCTCCACGACCACCTCTAGCACTTGGGTGATCATGAGCCGCCCATCTTGGATCGTGGCTCGGACCTCCCCGAGTGTTAGGACCTCTAATACTTAGCCCAAAATCGAGCCCTTGGATTTCAATCCAACAGCCACGACCTCCCTAGTGGAGCTCGGTGCGGATTTTAGCCGTTGAGCTCTTTGACCTGGTCCTCTCACCGTCGGGTGGGCCCGGCATTATCAATTTTTGTGCATGGCAGAGAGAGCAAAGGCCTTGTCAACTCTAGGGTCGACAAACGGCTATGTCTCGCCAACATTAAATGTCCGGCGCCTTTGCTCAAAAGTCTCCCCGACAACCTACTCCCATCACTTCATGTGTACTATAGCTCCGTGCACCCATAAGCTTGGCCTGGTTCATTTGGCGCTCGGCTATATATGGATTCCTGCTTTTCCTTAAGCTTCTTTGGATCCATTCTTGCACCCCTAGTTCTTTCTTTGCTCTTGTGCTCAAGTCTCCGAAAGCCTCTCGCCACCATTGCTAGACCTTGGAGCTCTCCCACACCATTGAGCTCCAAAGTGGTTCAATATTGCAATTTTGGCTATCCTTTGTTCTTTTGGTCACCTCAAGCCTCCTAACTTGTTTTTGTTTAAACCTTCACAGAGGTTGACAAAGTGGGAGCGTGCTATTCGTGGCGGGCGCCGCCTTCTTCACCTCCGCGACCTCCACCGTCACCAGAGCTACCGCGACCACCCCGATTCTCCTTCAATCCCGGTGAGTACTTGGCCCAAAACCCGATCCCATTAGACCTCTTCGGTTTTCGTTTTGGCGCATTGGGTCTCCGGCGGTTATCTCCGACTAGCCGCCGTAGGGTGCGCTTAGCCCTAGCTGCTGGCACCTTTAGGTTCTCCTCCTATTTGGGACTCATCCGTGCCTTTGGTTTTCCGCCGATGAGATCCACGCCGCAAGGCAAGCCGAGCACGCTCGGTTTTGCTAGTTCAAACCTTCCGCTGTTATCTTTTTAGGACCACTTTAATGCTCAAATCATTGCTTATCATTGGTGCATTAATTGTGTCCTAATTTGTGCCGTGGAGTCACTAACGTGTGGGCCAGGGCCTTAGTATTAAAGTCCAGAAGTCATTAAGTGTTCCTGTTAGATTCATTTATTGTCAATCATTAGATGCATTAAATTGTCTTAGCCATCGCTGTCTGGAGGTCCTGCGCCATTAAAACCACCCCAGGACCTCCTCGGGCTAATCTTAGCCGTCCCCGACCTCTCCAAGTTTAGATCTGGGCCTTAGGATCTTTTCCGCAAAATCCTAAGTCTCTGGACCTCCCTTGGTGGTGATCCTAGCCGCCCAGACCACCTGTTAAATCTTAGCCGTATAAGACCACCTTGTGTTTCGCAAAGACCTTCCCGAGGTCCTCTTTGCAAACACCTCCCGTGGTCTTTTAAAAGCCGCCCTAAAGACCTCCTTGAGGTCCTCTTTGCAAAAGACCACCCGGTCCTTTGTGAAGAAGACCGCAAGACCTCCTCGCCTAACTGGGCTGCTCGGGACCTCCCCACGGAAGATCCGAACCGCCCGCACCTCTCTCTATTAAACACTGCCTCATAGGACCTCCTCATTTTCATCTTAGCCGCTCACGACCTCCCCGAGATCGTGGACCGTCTAGGACCTCCTCGCTACTCGACCGTTAGATTTAGATCTAACGGGCAGGACCTCTTCATCTATTTGCAACTCTACCGCTTTGATTCTCTCTTTATCGCTCGCCTTTAGATCTACGGCTCGGATCCGGAGAACATTCGACTTCTCCGATGCAATCTTGATCTAGGCCGCCCATCTCAAGATCCAAGGCCCGATTCGCTGAGGCGCCGGATGGACCGAACATCCCATCTCACGTGGGCCATTGGATCTAAATCCATCGGTGGAGTCATTGGCGCTAAGACCTCCTCAGAGATCTTAGCCGCCAAAGACCTCCTCCTTCCGATCTCGCCGCCGCACCTTTTCCGTAGATTTAACCCTAGACCTCCTAAGGAGGTCAGACCGCGATCTTGATCTAACGATCCCGACCACCTTTAGCGCGAGGACCTCCTCCGTGCGCCTGTGCGTGCACCAGTCGTGAGCCCTGGATTCAATATCGCTGGCTAAGACCTCCCTAGGCGCGATGAGGTCTTTGCGCCCAAGAGCTCGTAAGGGTTTTAGACTGAGATCGTGAGCCGTGGCGATCCTTGATCAACGCCCACGACCTCCCTAGTTTTTATTGGTTTTCCGATTTAGTTCCAAGGGCTTTTATTTGCACATATTAATTGTTTTAAACTTCAAAATTGCATATCTTTTCTCTGTAGCTCCAAATTTAACAAACTAAAGTCCTATAAATGCATCTCATAAAGTACTTTACCTTAGTATAGGTTTTGCAGTAGTCTTTAATACTGAGATTAATCATGTCTTAGATTTATAACTTAGAAAATCATAACTAAATCATTTTAACTCCAAATGACCTGAAATTTTATATGGTTACCACTATACCAGTAGGTAGCTACCATACAAATTTCAGCTTCAAAATCTTTCTAGAAAATGTTTTTGCTACAAAGTGCTAATTATGGCCTAGGAAATAGGTTTTTAGAGAATATCTTTTGCACCACAAATCCAAATTAGGTTTTTCCAGCTTCTATGTCTAGGTATATTCGTATTTTACCTTGTGTATAAATTTCAGTCGCATTTGGATAATTTTGGCTTGCTCTTTGTTTAAGTGTTGCTCGTCTTATTGGTTGTTTTCGCTCTTTCGCTTAGGCTTCGACATTTGCGGTAACCCCGAGAACGACCCTCCGCAACAAATTGAGCAACAAAGCGAAGCAAGCGGCTTGATCATTTCCCATTGATCCCATTACTTTTAAAGTCTAATATTTTGTTTAACTTCTATGTATGCATTGCTATTTTGTTGTTAAATTGATTAGTTAGACCTCTAGTTGCATAATCTGTAGGTAAATGATTATCCTCTACTACCGAGCTGGGTTATTTGTCGTGGTTAGAGTTCGATGGATGAACTCTATCATTTAGTAGATTACGAATGAATATTGCTTAGCCATGCCTAGATATCTAGTAGTATTAAGTATCATCGACTTAGTCGATGATCTTGATCACACAAATACTTATACTACTCCATTATGTCCAACCCTTGTGTTTTATTGATTTACAAATCAAAACTGAAAACAAAACTATATCTTGACTTGGGCACAATGGTATGTTGATGTGATCCGTTGGGTGTGTTGGAATGGTGCCTAAGTCCCCAAGGACCGAGTTACTTGTGTCACTAAGCCTGCGCTTATTGCGTACAACCACACGAGGGGATATGGAACCTCTCTTGACTAAGTACTTTGGGAGGTGTTAATTATGAGCTGGTTGGTGGGTGTGTTCTTGTGTGTGTGTGTTTGTGGTGTTGGAGGAGCATTAGCAGGGCCGGTTAGGCTGTCTAATGTGTCTTTCTCCCGTGGGTTGCGGCTCTTAATTAGCATCGCCCATTGGAAAGCGCCTTGTTAGACTTAGCCATGCTCGCATACCAAAGGAAGTGTGCTAACCGTGGCCGTGGAAAGGCGGTCTATCGTGTGGGTACATTGGTACACCCCGCAGGTTAAAACTATTCGAATAGCCTCGCCCTAGGTTATGGACATGCTTGGCAAGGTCGTGCAAGAACTAGACTACAACCTTTAAAAACTTAAACTTGACATGGGTGGTATGAAGGGGTACTTCATGCTATTGTTGTGGTGACTATGGGTTAGTCACTTCTAGGTTGGTGTTGTCATCTATCTATTGTTATAATTGTCTCTCTTTATTTGAACAATAAAAGTTAATTGCAAACTTGCTTTGAATCTATTACCTTATTGCAAATGAAAACTTGCTTTATGTCAAAATAAGTCCGAGCCTCATCCACTTAAATAAAGCTTGCATGTAGTTAATTATAGTTCTGTTATCTCACACGTGCTTTAAGTAGTACAAAACAAGTTTTGTACTCATCCGCTTGCTTAATATTAATTGTTGCAGAGGAAGAAGGTGAGCCCCAAGGGCCTCACTTTTGTGAGTCGTGTTGCGCTGCTTTGGGACGATTAGCTTGGCGGTCCGGTTGGTTGCCTTGTGGGTAAAGGCACACCGATTGGCTTTTGTTTATCGCCATCTTATGGCCATTTTGCTTCACTGTGTATTTTTATTTGTATGACTTTTGGCCTGGCCGGCCTCTCTTTGTAATAACTCTCTTTATTATTATCTATGTCTTTCGCTTGTTGCTTTTACTTGGCTCTATGTGTATGATCGAATTGATGCATGATTTTGTAACGGTGTGTATACTGCAATTCTGGGAAGTATACATATCTCGAGGCTTGGTTTATTTGATTTGTACCGTTAGGACCAAGTGGATGGTTAAACAAGATGTTTAATAAACCGGGTCCTCAAAGTTGGTATCGAGCCATTCCGACCGTAGTAACTCAAGCTTGAATCGCCTTTAGGATATTTTGGAAAATTTAATTTCAAAATATCATGATTTATGAAAGCTCAAGTAAGTTCTCAGATTTTACTCCTTACCTATCTTAGCTTTCTATCTCATCTTGCTCTAATTTGAGTTTTAAAATTGTCCTCCTTTCCTTCTCTCAAAAGATAGTCATTATCGCTTAAATGGGGTTTTGGGAACCAATGAGTTTGGCAAATTGAAGTGTTAGCCGCCTCTACAAGATTTTGAAGCTTCCGGTTGAAGATTTCGCTAGGAGGCTTGGATGCGAAATCTGACAGCGAGCATTCAATTTCCTGACAGCAGACTCAAAGGTTCTAACTAGGTAGAAAATGAGAGGTTAATCAACTAAAACTTGTGGGAATAAAAGGGTAGGATGTGATACTAGTTAGCTAAGTACCTAACGCTATTTTTGTCGCCTTAACTTTGCTCTTGAGTAGTGTTAGATTTGTTGTAAGGCGCTGAAATTTTTATCTTGTCACACTATTACTCGCTCATTCAATACGGGTTAATGGCATTGAGAAGTTGAGCTTGGTTTAATGTTTCCTTGCTGTTTTGGAGCTTCTTTGGAAACATTTAAAGTTTGTATGCTTGCTGTTTTTGGCTTTCGGTTAGGGTGATATCTCATTTCCCTAGTCGTTAACTTTTTTCTCATCAACTTCCGCCAGCGGTGTTGCTAACCAAAGTTATTAGTAACGCCTTGTTTTCTAAACCTTTTCAAGGCATTTAAAATAAAATAGAACCATTTGGTTTTGATGAGAGTTCAAAACTTAACCTAAGTTTCCGAAAGAGTCCTAAATGACTAAAACAAACTTCAACAGATCAAATTTGGAATTTCTTTGTGTTGAGTGGGTTCCGAACTACCAGCCTCCCTTCTGCTTTGTCTTCTCTAGAACTCTCTTCGATGCCCCTTTCTCGGAATATCCATACCGCACAACTAGGTATTACCACTATGCGGTATTACCTTCGATCAATTCGTGGTCACACCGCTTCATGAGAGAAACAAACTCTTAAGAACATAGGTTCTGGGAATCCCTTACCGCCATGTAACACCGGTGCTACCGAGGTGTGATGGTACCGAGTCCCGCAAACTCGCAAAGACCAGCGCTTGAACCTCTTTATACCATATGAGACCTCCTTGATCTAATCCGAGCCATTCGCACCTCTTGTTGGATCAATCTTGACCACAAAGACTACGACATGGGGATTCATTACCATCCGAGCAAGACTAATGTTGCCGGTGCAATTAGTCGAGAGGTGTTTTGCAATGCATTGTTGCTCCAGAACCGCAGCCTACCCTCCTTGAAGACTTTTATTGTCTCAACTCGGGTGTGGTTGAGCACGGGTCTATTGCCGCCTCTGTTGTGCAACCAACCCCGTGCATCGATCAAGTTTGCTCAAGCAATGGATGTCGGAGTGAACCAAATCAAGCAAAATGTTAAGATCGGAACAACCAACTTCGCTAAGTCGAGATCGATTTCGCAGACTCAACCGCATGTAGGCTACGCGGATCGCTGTCGCCACAACTTAAGTTTACTCATGGCCTAAATGGCCATAGTCCATCTAAGAAGTCGGGTGCGGAGGGATGACTCAGATAGCTAGTTATCAAGCCGAGGTCTCGTTCGTTAGTGGAGTAACTGCACAAATTGCTCCACCAACCGAGAATGGCCTTGGTTCCTTTAAAAGCTAGTTATGAGGGATGACTGCATAGCTAGTTAGCAAGTCGAGATCCCGTTGTTGGCGGAATTGACCGCATAAATCGCTCCACCACTAACAACAACCTTGCTCCATCAACCTTAGGATCTAGAAAGACCTCTCACCGCCAATCCTTATTTTATCCGGACTTGGTAAGTTTCTCGTGTCAACTAAAGTGGCACATTTTCTACCAGTCGTAACCAAGATTCGTACTCAATCACCTAGCGGAGCTCTATGTCGCCAGATCGTGAGCTTGCATGGGGTGCCAAGACGATCGCTTCGATTGTGGCTCCATCTTCACTTCCTGGGCTCGCATAGCTTGCAAGAGGCTATGGAACTCGTCTTTCTTTCAAAGACAAAGATATCACCCCAAACAGATGGTCGCACCGAGAGGGTCAACCAAGTATTAGAGGACATGTTTGCGAGCTTGTGTCCTTTCTTATGGGAAGCACCGAGAAGTGCTTGCCATTTGTCGAAGTTTTCTTATAACAACAGCTTCCAAGCCGCCTCGGCATGACACCATTTGAGGCCTTATACGGGAGAAAGTGTAGGACCCGTTGAACTGTCTCGAGGCCGGTGAGAGACCTTTCTTTGGCCCGGACTCGATCAATGAAGCCGAGTCAAGTCCGGCTTGTTCGTGATCGTTTGCGCGCGCTCACCTCGAGCAAAAGAGCTATGCGGATCGCCGTCGCCGTGAGTTGAGCTTTGAGCCCAATGACTTCGCTTATCTCAAGGTTTCTCCTCCAAAGGTCACGCGCTTTGGTTTCAAGGGCAAGTTAGCTCTCGATATGTCGGTCCATACCGTGTCATCGAAGAAGAAGGAGCCGCCGCCTACAAGTTGGAGTTGCTCGCTGCACTTGCGGGGTACATGATGTGTTCCATGTGTCCCAATAAAGAAGTGCCTCCGTGTTCCAATCGAGGAAGCTCCGCTGGAAACTCTTGATGTCTAGGAAGATTTGACCTCATCACGAGCGCCCTGCTCGCATACTCGAGGAAGTCGAACGAAGAACGAGGAATAAGACCATCAAGTTCCTTAAGGTTCAAGTGGTGAATCATTCGAGGATGAAGCTACTTGGGAGCGAGAAGATCGCCTCCGTGCAGACTACCCTCTTTCTTTTCGAGTAAGACAAATCTCGGACGAGATTTTTGTAAGGGGGAGGTTTTGTAACATCCCAAATTTCTGACTTGTGTTTCAAATGTAAGAAAATGAGTAGAAATTAAAACTTTTTCTTACGCCATGTATTTCGTGTGTACTAAACAATTATTGCACTGAGTATGGAAATACAAAGTCACAAGTCCGTTGATCATCTCCGGGAAATATTTTTTCCTAAGTTCTTGGGTTGATATGTGACCCTCTAAAAAATTTCACAATTTTCTAAATTGTTTGAATAGTTTTATGGGCTACCAAACTTGCTTGGCTTGTAGTCAAACCCTAAGCCCGTCCGAGTCGACTTGGACTCGGACCTCCGTGTCTTGGTCACACCGAGCAGCCTTAGCCGTGTCCTGCTCGGCCAGTTGGGCGCAGTGGTCCGGGCCGTTGGATTTTAAACCGACGCCAAAGACCTCCTCGGGCCTTTGTAAAGGACCTCCCACCCCACGACCTCCTCCTGCTCTTTTTACGAAGACAACCTCGAGGACCTCCCGGGACCTCCTTTGCACCTTTGCAAAGACCACCTGGCGACCTCCTCGGACCTCCACGACCACCTCTAGCACTTGGGTGATCATGAGCGCCCATCTTCGATCCGTGGCTCGGACCTCCCGAGTGTTAGGACCTCTAATACTTAGCCCAAAATCTAAGCCCTTGGATTTCAATCCAACACCACGACCTCCCTAGTGGAGCTCGGTGCGGATTTTAGCCGTTGAGCTCTTTGACCGGTCCTCTCACTTTGTCGGGTGGGCCTGGCATTATCAATTTTGTGCATGGCAAGAGAGAGCAAAGGCCTTGTCAACTCTAGGGTCGACAAACGGCTATGTCGCCAACATTAAATGTCCTGTAGCCCTTTTGCTCAAAAGTCTCCCGACAACCTACTCCCATCACTTCATGTGTACTATAGCTCAGTGCACCCATAAGCTTGGCCTGGTTCATTTTGGCGCTCGGCTATATATGGATTCCAAGCTTCTCCTTAAGCTTCTTTGGATCCATTCTTGCACCCCTAGTTCTTTCTTTGCTCTTGTGCTCAAGTCTCAAAGCCTCGCCACCATTGCTAGACCTTGAGCTCTCGTGACCCTTGAGCTCCATGTAACAGCCCAAATTTTTTAAGAAACTAAAATTTATGTATTTTGTGGATTTTCTGGAATTTTCAAAAGCTTTCCTTAATTAATTTAAAGCTAAACAAATTTATGTGCAAAATATATTACCACAAAATAGCTGGAAATATTTTATTTAAGTCCTAAATGCTCTAGAGAATTTCTGTGAATTTTCTCAGAATTTTTGGACTTAAATTGCTATTTTCTAAAGCCAATTTGAATTATCAGTATTTAATTAAATCAGAAAACAAAAGAAATCCTCAAACAGTAAGTGGGCCGAAACCCAGCTCGGCCCAGACCATTTCCCGTGCGCGCACAGCCCGCTCCACCCGCGCCCCTCCTCTCTCGACCGCGGCGGGACCCACTCGCCGGTCTCTCTCTCTCCCACTCGCGCGCCGCCGGCATTTGTCACCGTCGGATCTAAATCCAACGGCCAGAACGCAATGGAGCATTCGGACAACTCCAACATCCCCAACCGCTGGTGACCGTTAGATCTAAATCCAACGGCAACGCCCAAACTCAACTTACCGTTTCGCTCCTTCTAATCTCAGTCGCCCGATCAGGATCTAACGGCTGTGCCTAGCTCCAGCGTACCGCTTCGCACATTCTATCTCCACCGTCCGATCAAAATCGGACTGCGCTCCGTCATCTTCCTCCTTTCCTTCTTCTTCCTCCACCTTCCTTTCTTGCCGCAAAGTCGCCATTGACACCGATTCGGAACCTTCCAAAACCGAGCCAATCTGGCCGCATCCCCGTGATCGTCGTGCGCATTGAAGTCCTTGATCTCCTCCGCCCCCGACACGACCCTTTCTTTCCTTCTTCTCGCGCGAATCCCGATTTCGCTCGTGCGTGCGCTCGGACCTTCTTGAGCTCCACGGCAACTCGCCACGCCGCGCCTCTATAAATAGGTGCTCGGGACCGCATTGACCCCACACCTCGGCCGCCATCCACATAGCTCCCCGCCGCCGTAGCGCCCACTCCAAGATCTTCGCCGGTGAAGCCTGCGCGTTCTTCCCGCCGGCGCCACCGGCTCCTTCGCCCCGCCGTCGGCACCAACGCCATCGCCTCACCTGCGCGGCCGCCGCCGTCATTCACTTCACGGAGAACCTCGGGATCGTCTTCCTCGCCGACGACCGCGACTCGCGCCGCCAAAAGCCGCCGCCGACGACCTTCTCGCCACGCCCGCCGCCGCTGGTAACCCCGAGATCGCACGAACCTCTCTCTGTTGCACCCATCACCGGCCGCTGCATCAGAAGCGCCGCGGCATCGCGGCCACCGTGGCGCCACCGTTGGCCGGCTTTGGCGTGGCGCCACCACGGTGCCACTGGCGCCACATCATCTATTGCCGCCGCGTGTCACGCGGTCGGCGCCGCGGGTTAGTTCACCCGCCGACCCACACGTGGCTCGGTGAGATCGATTCACCATGAGCCGAGTCTATGACATGTGGGTCCGCTCGTCGAAAAAATTATTTTAATTCTTTTAAATTCCGGAAATTCATCGCTGGCGTCAGCTTGCGCAATAAATAGAATTTCTTTTAGAAAAATAATTCAGAGAATTCAATTAAATTCCAGACTTTGTATTAAACTTCTAAAATTCATAACTTTTGCATATGAACTCCAATTTGGGTGGTTCAAATTGCAAAATTTGTCTAAAATCATAATCTAGCTAACTAAAGCAAAATATTTCAGTTTGGAGTTAGTTTGAGCTGAGTTCTTGAATTTATTTGAATTTGGAGTTAATTTGTTGTATTTTCGCGTGTAGACCTCGACGACTCCGGAGAGTTAGATCCTTCCGACAATTTAGAATTTCAAGACTTCAACGAAGGCAAGTTACACTATTGATCATATTACTCCCAATATTTTAAATTATTTAATTACTGTTTTAAATTACTATTGCATGCATATGTTTATATAATGGTTTAAATGTCCTGTTTATATATAGTTACTCCAATCTCCATTGTATGGCCAATTTGATTTTTGAATATGAATACCATGACACCCTTAGGCAAAGTTATATTAAAATTTGACATATGCTTAGCCATGCTTAGACCACTTTTATTTGGGAAGGTTTAGCCAAATCCTTTACAATTTGATTTTTAAATTGTTTCGGTGGTATTGTTTTACCACGGAAGGCTTTTTATGAGTTTTTCACTCTAAATAAAATAAAATGGGTTTGGACTTGGGCGTGATGGAAGTATGGTGGGTGCAGGTTCATGCACGGGCCTAATCTGGTTAGGATTACGGCCCATGGGTTTATTTAAATGGAAAGTCGCCCAAGTCAGTTAAGGACCGGTCTTTGAGCGTATTTTGCTACGCCTTACCGTACCACCACATGTCTGGAATGGGACAGATTTGGCTAAATAATCTGTGGTATCTTAGTGATATTTATGCTATGTTGTATGTGTGGGTGTTGGTTAGACATTAGTCCCACCGGGCGCAAGAGGGGGCTTCCGGAGGATGGTTAGTCCAATGGTAGCGAAACCTTAGCGGGCATAAATACATTAAGATACTGCTTTGTAACGGCCTCATGATAATTGCTTAGTCACACGCCTTCGGAAGCGTGCATTGGCCGACATTAAAAGCATATTATCTCGTGTGGGTAAAGCTGTACAAACTCTGCAGAGTAGAAACTATTCGAATAGCGCGTCATGGATCATGGACATGCTAGCAAAGCCACTCTAAGTTAGACTTGTTTTTGGTTTATAAAATGTTTTCCACAGATGTTTTTAGGATGGATAATCCTATGGTAAAAATTGGGCGGTTAGCCAAAGTGTCAGGAGGGTATCCTTCACTATTCATTTATTGGAGGTTATCCACGATTCATTGTCATCTTAACCACTGATTTCAAGTATGTTATTAAAATTGGCCTTAAGAAAACTATTAATGGTATTTAATCTGAAAATCTTTGTTTATGCAAAACAACCACGCCATTATCCTTTGTTTACCCTATGCATGCATTAATCTTCAATATTGGTGTAACTTGCAAGCACGGTAGTTGTGCTTACTCTTGTGAATAATCTTTATTCAGAGAAGACCTCTATCAGACGGTGAGGACACGGACGAATAGGCTACGTCCCGAGCATCGCATTGCCTGTGGCAAGTCGTGTGGTCTACTACTACTTTTTCCATTGTGTTATTTCTTTCCATTTGGCCTCGTGCCCGGTTGTAATAAAACTCGAGATAATATTAATAAAAGCTTGATATGATTTTGCTATCACTTTTGATGACTGTGTACTGGAAATCCCGACTAGTGTATAAACACGAGAATTCGGGATCCTTCGTTCCCGGGTTCGACAAAGTGGTATCGAGCCATATCGATCGTGAGGTCGTGGCCCCACAAATGTCCTAAGGACTTATTTTCAAAAACTAAAACTATTTTGAGTCTATCCAGAGTCATCTCTCAACCCTTCTCTTCAAAACGGTTACTGACTCATCTATTCCTCAAAATTGTAGATGGCCGAGGTAGTCTGACGCTATCTCTCGCGAGTCATTGATCTTGGGATATCGGGCTGAACTTCTGCGGGAAGTGATGCAGCACTTGGACTACAAGAAGAGGCCAACGTTCCAGGGCTATCGGTATAAGGTGGGAGAACGACACCTGTGGAGGGTGGAAGTATTGGTTTACTCCGACCTGTCGCGAACACGGTTTTCCATACCTTCCACGCCCGATCGACGCGACACCTTCGCGGATGGTATTCAAGATGCAGCAAGAGAAGCGCTTCGTCGACTCGCCATACGACTACGACCGCTACCTCAGCGGCACGGGTTTCACTATTACGATGCATCTGCCGACCATTCGACTAGCCGCGTCTTCCGCACCGCCAGGAAGAAGATTCCTGAGCTAACGCACTGTGGACTTAACGAAGGCACCGACTACGCTGCACGGAATACCTCGAGGACTGCGCATCGCTCAAGACGGCTTGAGATGCAGCGAAGCAGGATCAAGGCATTGGAAGCGAGCGGCTAGCTACAAGGTGGCGAGGGTAGCTCCAATAAGATAGACTATACCCCGCATACCCCATAGATGCTTCTTTAGTCCAGACGTTAGTTGCGAATTATGAGCTATCAATTACCTTGTGATAGCCATAATCCATTAATAAAATAAATGAATAAAAGAATTATTTTGAAAAGTTGGTTCTTTGTTGCGTGTTTATTGGTTCTTGGGCTATTTTAGATTTATCCCCTTAGAGTCTCTACCATCTCATCTAAATCCTTGAGGATCCGCAGATGGTGACCACCGCATTGAAACGGCAACGGCAGCAGAAGCGTAGAAGGACAAAGAAAGCGATCAAGCGGATCATCGAATAACCACATTCCACGACCACCACCACCACCGAGAAGGACCCGATTGGCGCGGATGATGGCCAATCGGACCCATCGATTGACCTTCTCGCCCAATCTACGCAAAATGTGCGTAATGCCAGCCGCCATCGTAGAGCAAAGCAGCAGCCCGCCCACCTCCGCATAATCAAAGGCCGACTATGTCGAGTTTATGAGGATCGCCCACGACGTTCTCGGCGATCGAACCAATGGACGCCGACGATCGCTTCGGGCTATTGGAAAGAAATTGGACATCGATCGATGCTACGATCGTGAGAGGGTTCTGTTTGCCTCTCACCAACTGACTGGCCCCGCATCAGAATGGTGGGACAATTACTGCATCGCCCATGATGATGCTCAATCCATTTCATGGGCCAACTTTGTGCAAGCCTTCCGTCATGCACACATTCCGGCGGGGATGATGACACTGAAGAAGAAAGAGTTCCACGCACTGCGCCAAGGCAACCGAACGGTGAATGAGTATCTTCACCGCTTCAATCAACTTGCCCGCTACGGTACCGACGAGCGTGAGATGAGGACAGACAGGAAAGGTTCCTGGAAGGCCTAAACGATGATATTTCTGTCCAACTTATCTCTCAGAATTTCACCGACTTTCAGCAGTTGGTGGATAAAGCTATCAGGCAGGAAGCCAAACATGCAGAAATGGAGAACCGCAAGCGGAGGATGGCCGCTCAAAGGTTCAACGCGGAGAATCGCCCAAACCTCGCTTCATCGCTCGGCGACCCACAAAGAACGTGGGAAGTTCCAATCTTCCACGCCTCGTACTCAAAGACCGCCACAGCGCTCCAACCCCTCCAACTTCCGTGGCACTTCGTCAGGAGGGCAGTTTCAGACGAGGCACTCTACCTCCTCAGCTTCCGGAGTAACGTGCTTTCACTGCAACGAGACGGGACATTACGCCAATAAATGCCCAAAGAAGCAGCAAGGTTTGGCACCAGCAAGGCCAACCTCAGGAGTTGCAACCACCGGCGGCACCAACCGACCCGCAGGCCAGTTCACCAAGGGACGGGTGAACCATATCACCGCCGAGGAAGCTCATGCAGCGCCAGACGTTGTTCTTGGTACGTTCCTCGTTAATTCAGCACCAGCATCTGTCTTATTTGATTCCGGAGCTTCACATTCTTTCGTGTCAAATAAGTTTGTGGGAAAATATGGGTTACCTGTATCCTCCTTAGCTACCCCATGATAATTCATTCCCGGGCTCCTAAATGAGAACCAATTCCCTTTGCCCAAATCTTACCCTTGAGATATCCGGAGTATCCTTTCTAGCGGTCGATAGTGTTACACTCCCAAGGCCCGGATGTAATACTTGGAATGGATAGCTAGCCAAAACCACAGTCAATTAGGATCGTGCTAATAGATCCATCACCTCACAAATGACCAAGGCCTATCTGTTGAATTCAAACCCAAGACTCGTCGGGAGGAAGTTCCATACTCACGGCTTGAAGGAATTGAAACTTGAAGACATACCCGTAGCACGAGAGTATCCCGACGTCTTTCCAGATGATCTACCCGGTATGCCACCGGATAGGGACATCATGTTCCTAATTGATCTAGTCCCCGGGACAGCTCCGATCTCGAAAAGGGCTTACAGAATGCCTGCCAATGAGTTAGCAGAACTAAAGAAACAAATCGAAGAACTGCGAGAGAAAGGGTACATTCGACCCAGTTCCTCACCATGGGGAGCCCCAGTACTATTTGTCAAGAAGAAGGACAATAGTATGAGAATGTGTGTTGATTACAGATCACTCAACGAAGTAACAATAAAGAACAAATACCCGTTGCCCAGAATTGATGATCTGTTCGATCAGCTGAAGGGAGCAAGCGTCTTCTCGAAGATTGATCTAAGATCCGGTTATCACCAATCGAAGATCGCGGAAGATATTCCAAAGACCGCCTTCACCACCAGATATGGACTGTATGAATTTACAGTAATGTCCTTCGGACTAACCAATGCCCCTGCCTACTTCATGAATATGATGAACAAGGTGTTCATGGAATTCCTGGATAAATTCGTAGTCGTCTTTATTGACGATATACTTATCTATTCAAGGACGAGCGAGCATGAAGAGCATCTCCGAATGATCCTAGACAAGCTCAGGGAGCACCGACTTTATGCCAAATTCAGCAAGAGTGAATTCTGGCTAAGTCAAGTTGCATTCCTTGGACACATTGTATCCGCAGGAGGTATTGCAGTAGACCCTGCCAAGGTTGAGGCAGTAATGGACTGGAAACAACCCAGATCAGTCACCGAGGTGAGAAGTTTCCTTGGACTGGCAGGCTATTATCGCCGGTTCATCGAAGGTTTCTCGAGACTGGCCAAACCCATGACTCAACTTCTGAAGAAAGAGAAGAAGTTCGAGTGGTCAAGCGCCTGTGAAGAAAGCTTCCAAGAACTGAAAAAGAGGCTAGTCTCAGCACCGGTGTTAATCTTACCGGACATCCGCAAGGATTTTGAAATCTTTTGTGACGCATCCCGTCAAGGCCTCGGATGTGTACTGATGCAGGAAGGCAAAGTTGTGGCTTATGCATCCGGCGATTGAGGCCGCACGAAGGGAATTACCCGACTCATGATTTGGAGTTAGCGGCAATTGTGCACGCTCTGAAAATCTGGCGGCATTATCTAATTGGTAACCGCTGTGAGATTTTCACGGACCATAAAAGCCTGAAGTACATATTCACGCAGTCCGAACTCAACCTCCGACAGAGGAGATGGTTGGAATTGATAAAGGATTACGATCTCGAATCCATTATCATCCGGCAAGGCCAACGTGGTAGCGTATGCCTTGAGCGGGAAGGCGTATTGCAACAACGTCATGGTACAACAAAATCACCAAAGGCGTATGAAGAGTCAAGCACCGAACGGAGATTGTCAATCATGGTTGCGTAAGCGCTTTAGAAGTTCAACCGACTCTTCAGATCAGATCGAACAAAGCAATCGGAAGATGAAGACATCCAAGAAATCAAGAAGAATATGAGAAGAGGCAAAGCTCCGTGCTTCTCGAGGATGAACAAGGGACGGTGTGGTTCGAGACCGCATCTGTGCCCAACCATAGGAAATGAAAGAGGCGATTCGAAAGAAGCTCATGAGTCACCATACTCCATTCATCCGGTAGCACCAAGATGTACCAGACTTAAAGAAAAATATTGGTGGGTCAAGATGAAGCGTGAAATTGCGGATTTCGTTGCTCGTTGTGACGCTCGCCAAAGAGTCAAGGCACAACACCAAAGACCCACTGTGCATTCGACCCTTACCAATTCAGTGGAAGTGGGAAGAGGTTGGTATGGACTTCATCCTTTGGACTTCCAAGGACCCAATCGGGATATGACTCCATCTGGGTAGTAATTGACCGGTTAACTAAAGTAGCTCACTTTATTCCTGTCAAGACCACCTACCAGAGTAGCAAGCTAGCAGAGTTGTACATGGCCAAAATCGTCTGCTTGCATGGAGTACCCAAAAAGATTGTGTCGACCGAGATCTCGGCCATTTCTGCTGGAAGAGTCGCATGAAGCCTTGGGAACCCGACTCAACTTCAAAGACGACAGATCATCCTCGGACCGATGGTCGGCGTAACGCACCAACCAAATTCTTGAAGACATGCTTCGAGCCTGTGCCTTGGATTTCGGAAAAGGTTGGGACAAGGATCTGCCATATGCCGAGTTCTCATACAATAATAGCTACCAAGCCGCTTTGCGAGATGGCTCCATTTGAAGCTCTGTATGGCAGAAATGCCGGACCCGCTCCTTTGGGATCGTGGGAGAGCGCCAACTCCTCGGACCGAGTTGATCAAAGAAGTCAAAGTAAAGTAAAAACTATTCGGGAGCGTGCGAAAGTAGCCCAATCTCGACAAAAGAGTTATGCCGATAACCGTCGGAGGGAATTGAACTTTGAGGTAGGAGATGTTGTCTATCTCCAGAGTTACCCCACTCAGAGGTGTGAGGAGATTCCGCACGAAAGGTAAACTCGCACCTGTATATTGGGCCATACAAGATTTTGGCAAAGCGTGGAGAGGTAGCTTATCGCCTAGAATTGCCGTAAGCCTGCTGCAAGATGCATAATGTCTTTCACGATCGCAATTAAAGAAATGTGCGAGAACCTAAGACCATACCTTTCGAAAGCTTCGACCTTCAAGAAGATCTCACCACGTGGAGCGACCAATTAAAATTCGGATGTCGCAGAGCGTGTTACCGTAGCGGAATCATCGGATCGCATAAGGTACAATGGAGTCATCATCCGTAAAGTGAAGCCACATGGGAGAATGAAGACGAACTCAAGGCCAACTACCCCGATCTTTTTGTTAATTCAAGCTGAATCTAAGGTCGAGATTCCCTTTAAGGGTAGGTTTGTAACAGCCCAAATTTTTAAGAAACTAAAATTTATGTATTTTGTGGATTTTCCGAATTTTCAAAAGCTTTCCTTAATTAATTTAAAGCTAAACAAATTTATGTGCAAAATATATTACCACAAAATAGTGGAAATATTTTATTTAAGTCCTAAATGCTCTAGAGAATTTCGTGAATTTTCTCGAAATTTTGGACTTAAATTGCTATTTTCTAAAGCCAATTTGAATTATCGTGATTTAATTAAATCGAAAACAAAAGAAATCCTCAAACAAGAAGTGGGCGAAACCGGCTCTGCCTGCACCATTTCCGTGCGCGACACGACCCGCTCCACCCGCGCGCCTCCTCTCTCGATCGCAGCAGGACCCACCCGATCTCTCCTCTCCCACTCTCTCGCGCCGCGGTCGCCACCGGCGTCGGATCTAAATCCAACGGCGAACGCAATGGAGCATTCTGACAACTCCAACATCCCCACCGCCGTGACCGTTAGATCTAAATCCAACGGCAACGCCCAAACTCAACTTACCGCTTCGCTCCTTCTAATCTCGATCGCGATCGGATCTAACGGCCGTGCCTAGCTCCGCCAGCATCGCCGCACATTCTATCTCCACCGTCCGATCAAAATCGGATCGCGCCCGCCATCTTCCTCCTTTCCTTCTTCTTCCTCCACCTTCCTTTCTTGCCGCAAAGTCGCCATTGACACCGATTCGGAACCTTCCAAAACCGAGCCAATCTGGCCGCATCCCCGTGATCGTCGTGCGCATTGAAGTCCTTGATCTCCTCCGCCCCCGACACGACCCTTTCTTTCCTTCTTCTCGCCGCGAATCCCCGATTTCGCTCCGCCGTGCCGCTCGGACCTTCTTGAGCTCCACGGCAACTCGGCCACGCCGCGCCCTATAAATAGGTGCTCCGACCGCATTGACCCCACACCCTCGCCGCCATCCACATAGCTCCCGCCGCCGTAGCGCCCGACCAAGATCTTCGCGGTGAAGCCTCGCGTTCTTCCCGCTCGCGCCACCGGCTCCTTCGTCCCCGCCGTCGGCACTCAACGCGTCATCGCCACCTCGCGGCGGCCGCCGCTCATTCACTTCACCGAGAACCTCGATCGTCTTCTCGCCGACGACCACTCGCCGCCGCCAAAAGCCGCCGCCGACGACCTCGCCACGCCCGCCGCTTTGGTAACCCCGAGATCGCAACCTAACCTCTCTGTTGCACCCATCACCGCCGCAGGTATCAGAAGCGCCGCGATCGCCGGCCACCGTGGCGCCACCGTTGGGCCGTCTTTGGCGTGGCGACCACCACGGTGCCACCGGCGCCACATCATCGCCGCCGCCGCGTGTCACGCCGGTCGGCGCCGCGTTAGTCCCGCGCCGACCACACGTGGCTCGGTGAGATCGATTCACCATGAGCCGAGTCTATGACATGTGGGTCCCGCTCGTCGAAAAATTATTTTAATTCTTTTAAATTCGGAAATTCATCATTGGCGCCACTATAATAAATAGAATTTCTTTTAGAAAAATAATTGAGAGAATTCAATTAAATTCAGCACTTTGTATTAAACTTCTAAAATTCATAACTTTTGCATATGAACTCCAATTTGGGTGGTTCAAATTGCAAAATTTGTCTAAAATCATAATCTAGCTAACTAAAGCAAAATATTTCAGTTTGGAGTTAGTTTGAGCTGAGTTCTTGAATTTATTTGAATTTGGAGTTAATTTGTTGTATTTTCGTGTAGAGACCTTTACGACTCGGAGAGTTAGATCCTTCCGACAATTTAGAATTTCAAGACTTCAACGAAGGCAAGTTACACTATTGATCATATTACTCCCAATATTTTAAATTATTTAATTCTGTTTTAAATTACTATTGCATGCATATGTTTATATAATGGTTTAAATGTCCTGCTTATATATAGTTACTCCAATCTCCATTGTATGGCCAATTTGATTTTTGAATATGAATACCATGACACCCTTAGGCAAAGTTATATTAAAATTTGACATATGCTTAGCCATGCTTAGACCACTTTTATTTGGGAAGGTTTAGCCAAATCCTTTACAATTTGATTTTTAAATTGTTTGGTGGTATTGTTTTACCACTAAGGCTTTTTATGAGTTTTTCACTCTAAATAAAATAAAATGGGTTTGGACTTGGCGTGATGGAAGTATGGTGGGTGCAGTTCATGCACCGCCTAATCTGTTAGGATTACGCCCATGGGTTTATTTAAATGGAAAGTCGCCAAGTCCGCTAAGGACCGGTCTTTGAGCGTATTTTGCTACGCTCACCGCACCACCACATGTCCGGAATGGGACGATTTGGCTAAATAACTGTGGTATCTTAGTGATATTTATGCTATGTTGTATGTGTGGGTGTTGGTTAGACATTAGTCCCACCGCGCAAGAGGGCTTCCTGAGGATGGTTAGTCCAATGGTAGCGAAACCTTAGCGGGCATAAATACATTAAGATACTGCTTGTAACGCCTCATGATAATTGCTTAGTCACACGCCTTCTAAGCGTGCATTGGCCGACATTAAAAGCATATTATCTCGTGGGTAAAGTCAGACAAACTCTGCAGAGTAGAAACTATTCGAATAGCGCGTCATGGTCATGGACATGCTAGCAAAGCCACTCTAAGTTAGACTTGTTTTTGGTTTATAAAATGTTTTCCATGATGTTTTTAGGATGGATAATCCTATGGTAAAATTAGGCGGTTAGCCAAAGTGTCGGAGGGTATCCTTCACTATTCATTTATTGGAGGTTATCCACGATTCATTGTCATCTTAACCACTGATTTCAAGTATGTTATTAAAATTGGCCTTAAGAAAACTATTAATGGTATTTAATCAAATGCCGCTTATGCAAAACAACCCCGCCATTATCCTTTGTTTACCCTATGCATGCATTAATCTTCAATATTGGGTGTAACTTGCAAGCACAGTAGTTGTGCTTACTCTTGTTGAATAATCTTTATTCGTGAGAAGACCTCTATCGGGACGGTGAGGACTCGGACGAATAGGTTACGCCCTCCCATCGCGATTGCTCGTGGCAAGTCGTGTGGTCTACTACTACTTTTCCATTGTGTTATTTCTTTCCATTTGGCCTCAGCCCGCTTGTAATAAAACTCGAGATAATATTAATAAAAGCTTGATATGATTTTGCTATCACTTTTGATGACTGTGTACACCGAAATCTGGACTAGTGTATAAACACAGAGAATTCGGATCCTTCGCTCCGGGTTCGACACTCCAAAGGGTTCAATATTGCAATTTTGGCTATCCTTTTGTTCTTTTGGTCACCTCAAGCCTCCCTAACTTGTTTTTGTTTAAACCTTCACGAGAGGTTGACAAAGTGGGAGCGTCTTTGTGCTCGTGGCGGAGCGTCGTCTTCTTCACCTCCGCGACCTCCACCGTCACGAGCTACGCGACCACTCCCGATTCTCCTTCAATCCGGGTGAGTACTTGGGCCCAAAACCCGATCCCATTAGACCTCTTCGGTTTTCGTTTTGGCCGCATTGGGTCTCCGGCGGTTATCTCCGACTAGCCGCCGGTAGGGTGCGCTTTAGCCCTAGTTGTTGGCACCTTTAGGTTCTCCTCCCTATTTGGGACTCATCCGTGCCTTTGGTTTCCGCCGATGAGATCCACGTCGCCGGCGGCAAGCCGCTGAGCACGCTCGGGTTTTGCCAGTTCAAAACCTTCCGTTTTCGTCATCTTTTTAGGACCACTTTAATGCTCAAATCATTGCTTATCATTGGTGCATTAATTGTGTCCTAATTTGTGCCGTGGAGTCACTAACGTGTGGGCCAGGGCCTTAGTATTAAAGTCCAGAAGTCATTAAGTGTTCCTGTTAGATTCATTTATTGTCAATCATTAGATGCATTAAATTGTCTTAGCCATCGCTGTCTGGAGGTCCTGCGCCATTAAAACCACCCTCAGACCTCCTCGGGCTAATCTTAGCCGCCCCGACCTCTCCAAGTTTAGATGGGCCTTAGGATCTTTTCCGCAAAATCCTAAGTCTCTGGACCTCCCCTTGGTGGTGATCCTAGCCGTCCAGGACCACCCCTGTTAAATCTTAGCCGTATAAGACCACCTTGTGTTTCCGCAAAAGACCTTCCCCGAGGTCCTCTTTGCAAAACACCTCCCCGTGGTCTTTGTAAAAGCCGCCCTAAAGACCTCCTTGAGGTCCTCTTTGCAAAAGACCACCTCGGTCCTTTGTGAAGAAGACCGCAAGACCTCCTCGCTTAAACCGGGCCGTTCAGACCTCCCACGGAAGATCCGAACCGCCGGACCTCTCTCTATTAAACACTGCCTCATAGGACCTCCTCGTTTTATCTTAGCCGCTCACGACCTCCCCGGAGATCGTGACCGCCTAGGACCTCCCTCGCTACGGACCGTTAGATTTAGATCTAACGGCCAGACCTCTTCGATCTATTTGCAACTCTACCGCTTTGATTCTCTCTTTATCGCTCGTCTTTAGATCTACGGCTCGGACCGAGAACATTCGGACCTCCGATGCAATCTTGATCTAGGCCGTCCATCTCAAGATCCAAGGCCCAGATTCGTTGAGGCGCTCGGATGGACCGAACATCCCATCTCACGTGGGCCATTGGATCTAAATCCATCGGTGGAGTCATTGGCGCTAAGACCTCCTCGGAGATCTTAGCCACAAAGACCTCCCTCCTTCCGATCTCGCCGCCTGCACCTTTTTCCGTAGATTTAACCTAGGACCTCCTAAGGAGGTCGGGACCGTCGATCTTGATCTAACGATCCCGACCACCTTTAGCGCGAGGACCTCCTCCGTGTGCTGCTGGCGTGCACTAGTCGTGAGCCGTTGGATTCAATATCGGTGGCTAAGACCTCCCTAAGCGCGATGAGGTCTTTGCGCCCAAGTGCTCGTAAGGGTTTTAGAATCTGAGATCGTGAGCCGTGCGATCCTTGATCAACGCCCACGACCTCCCCGCTTTTATTGGTTTTCAGATTTAGTTCTGTGGCTTTTATTTGCACATATTAATTGTTTTAAACTTCAAAATTGCATATCTTTTCTCTGTAGCTCTAAATTTAACAAACTAAAGTCCTATAAATGCATCTGTTAAAGTACTTTAGCTTAGTATCGGTTTTGGCGGTAGTCTTTAATACCGAGATTAATCATGTCTTAGATTTATAACTTAGAAAATCATAACTAAATCATTTTAACTCCAAATGACCTGAAATTTTATATGGGTTACCACTATACCAGAGGTAGCTACCATAAAAATTTCAGCTTCAAAATCTTTCTAGAAAATGTTTTGCTACAGTGCTAATTATGGCCTAAATAGGTTTTTAGAGAATATCTTTGCACCACAAATCCAAATTAGGTTTTTCCAGTTTCTATGTCTAGGTATATTCGTATTTTACCTTGTGTATAAATTTCGTCGCATTTGGATAATTTTTGGCTTGCTCTTTTGTTTAAGTGTTGCTCGTCTTATTGGTTGTTTTCGCTCTTTCGCTTAAACCGACATTTGCGGTAACCACGAGAACGATCCTCCGCAACAAATTGAGCAACAAACAAGCGAGCAAGCGGTTTGATCATTTCCCATTGATCCCATTACTTTTAAAGTCTAATATTTTGTTTAACTTCTATGTATGCATTGCTATTTTGTTGTTAAATTGATTAGTTAGACCTCTAGTTGCATAATCTGTAGGTAAATGATTATCCTCTACTACCTGAGCCTAGGTTATTTGCTGTGGTTAGAGTTCGATGGATGAACTCTTATCATTTAGTAGATTACGAATGAATATTGCTTAGCCATGCCTAGATATCGGTAGTATTGGGCGATCATCGACTTAGTCGATGATCTTGATCACACAAATACTTATACTACTCCATTATGTCCAACCCTTGTGTTTTATTGATTTACAAATCAAAATCGAAAACAAAACTATATCTTGACTTGGGCACAATGGTATGTTGATGTGATCTGTTGGGTGTGTTGGAATGGTGCCTAAGTCCCCAAGGACCGAAAGTTACTTGTGTCACTAAGCCAGCGCTTATTGCGTGCTAACCACACGAGGGGATATGGAACCTCTCTTGACTAAGTACTTTGGGAGGTGTTAATTATGAGCTGGTTGGTGGGTGTGTTCTTGTGTGTGTGTGTTTGTGGTGTTGGAGGAGCATTAGCAGCCTGTTAGGTGTCTAATGTGTCTTTCTCCCGTGGGTTGCGGCTCTTAATTAGCATCGTCCATTGGAAAGCGCCTTGTTAGACTTAGCCATGCCTGCATACCAAAGGAAGTGTGCTAACCGTGGCTGGTGGAAAGGCGGTCTATCGTGTGGGTACATTGGTACACCCCTGCAGGGTTAAAACTATTCGAATAGCCTCGTCCTAGGTTATGGACATGCTTGGTAAGGTCGTGCAAGAACTAGACTACAACCTTTTAAAACTTAAACTTGACATGGGTGGTATGAAGGGTACTTCATGCTATTGTTGTGGTGACTATGGGTTAGTCACTTCTAGGTTGGTGTTGTCATCTATCTATTGTTATAATTGTCTCTCTTTTATTTGAACAATAAAAGTTAATTGCAAACTTGCTTTGAATCTATTACCTTATTGCAAATGAAAACTTGCTTTATGTCAAAATAAGTCCAGAGCCTCATCCACTTAAATAAAGCTTGCATGTAGTTAATTATAGTTCGTTATCTCACACGTCAGTCTTGCGAGTACAAAAACAAGTTTTGTACTCATCGCTTGCTTAATATTAATTGTTGCAGAGGAAGAAGGTGAGCCCCAAGGGCCTCACTTTTGTGAGTAGTGTTATGCGCTGTTTGGGACGATTAGCTTGGCGGTCCGGTTGGTTGCCTTGTGGGTAAAGGCACACCGATTGACTTTGTTTATCGCCATCTTATGGTCATTTGCTTCATTGTGTATTTCCTTATTTGTATGACTTTTGGCCGGTCGGCCTCTCTTTGTAATAACTCTCTTTATATTATCTATGTCTTTCATTGTTGCTTTTACTTGGCTCTATGTGTATGAATGGAATTGATGCATGATTTTGTAACAGGGTGTGTATACTGCACTGCAGGAAGTATACATATCTCGAGGCTTGGTTTATTTGATTTGTACTGTTAGGACCAAGTGGATGGTTAAAGCAGTACAAGTTTAATAAACCGGGTCCTCACAGAGGTCAATGGCAATGAAATGGTGAATAAAGAAAGAGATGGGCCGGAGGAAAGGAATTCGGCCCGAGAGGATTTTTCGAGATTTTAATAGCTTTTCTATTTTAGAAAATACCAGAAAATCAAATAAGCAATAGAAAATAGCAAATGAACTCAGAAAAATTCTAGAAAAATCTAGAAAATATAACTGAGCACATAGAACCCAAATAAAATAGTTTTGGCTAATGTTCATCTTGGGATTATTCACATTAAAGGTTTTTAATTATAAAGTCCAATATTAAGCTTTTGAATTTAAATTCAAATAAATCCAAATGGTGACTTTTTTCCCTACTAACTATTTAAAGGATTTTTAAACTCAGAAAATTGGGATGTTACAAGTATGCGGCGCGTGGAGTCTCGACGACATCGATGCTGTGGACGCACCTCAGGTTGTCGAGGTAGTATATGTGTCAGGTACAATTTACTAGTTGTTAAAATACATATTACCAAACGTTATTCATGTGTTTACTGCATGCAATACGTGCGGGATACTATTACTGGTTAGTGTTCATTTTACTGAAGTTGAAACATATTGTTACTACGTGTGGTAGACTATGTTTTGCATGTGATAAAAATTACTAACGTGTGCGATCTGTTTTACTGAAACCCAAGATTAATAATTACTATGATCCTCCTCTACACATTTTATCGCTTATTGATCTCAAAATACTAAATACAACAAATAAGTTTACTAAGTCACTAACAAGCACGAGGAGACTCATCCAATGATAGACTTGGTGGTGTTGTCCTTCTTCAACAATGGCCTTGCACCGCTTGATGCCGACTAATTTGTCCATTTCTTCGTAATCACAACATCCTTCCCATTTGTGTTGATGTTAGTGGTCGAGAAAAGGAGCTTGCTAAAGACAATGAGAAAGAAACACCTAATCGTGAGAGCGACTATGCCTCCGTTCTTATTTTGTGCGATCGTCCATGCCTTGATGTTTGAGTTCGTTGTACCCCAAAGAAACGCTTCACTCACCATCTCTAAGGCACTGTGACTGGTCACCATCAAGATCACCGCCGCTGCAAGGGATCCCAATGATGCACTTAACGACGTGAGGCATGATTGGGATGCTCCTTTGCCATCGGTACCGATGACCATCTCGACCAAGTGAATCCTGTCCATTAGGAAACACAACATATCCCTCCTCTCCAAACCCTTGAGGTTGAACTTCAGTAGACCATCAAACACCATCCTCTTGACCTCATTCCCTTGCTCTATCATTAGCTCGCCGATGGTTGCGACGACGAGTACACGAGGCACCTGATGCATGTCGTCAAAGGTCCCTTCCTCCCACCGTGCGGAGCCAACTTTCGATGTAACAACATTTTTACTGACGATATGTTTTACTAATTATTGCAGGCATGACTCGTGTTTACTGTTGATGGAAAAAGATAACAACCTATGATATTATCAATTATCAGAATAATATTGAACGTTATCGCTATATGTGCATAACCGTACCATTGCAATCCCATGGGCATTCTCATAGCGAGGCGACAGTGCGACGATATTCTCTATCGCAGGTACCGCTGCCTTCCTCTTCTTGCTCTGCTGTTTGTGCCAAGAAAGACCCGCATAATCGTCGTACGACAGATGCGACCGTTGCTCTTGAGGCGATGGGTTCGCATTGGGAGGAGTCGTAGTAAATCTCCAACGTCGACTGGCTTCCCTTGATGGTGATCTTCCTCACATTGAGGGTGTATCGCCGATTGTCCTCATTTTACTACCCAAAGAGGGGATATAAAAAGCGAAGAAGATAAACAAAAAAGTGGATCCTATGAATTACTGCATGTGAGGAGTTGTTTTACTTAAAATCTGGATATGAAAAACTATCCCAAAAAATGCTCCAAAAAATAGGGAGGAAGAAATCACCCCAGTATAGCAAGAAATTATGAAAAATTGGGGGTAAATTACTGTGTGGAAGCCTCGAAAACCCCACTTTGCGAGAGAGTAAGCAATTGAAAACTAAAGAAACAATTGTATTCCCTAACCTTTGGGGTGTTGGTGGGTTGGAGGGTGTTGAAAACAAAGATCGCCTCTACTCCCGAAGGGAATGCGGGCTGGTATGGCTCGCTGGGGCCGTTGCCTTTTTTGTTCCTTTCAGAGTTGAGCATGCCGCCAAAAAGAAAAAAAATACAATTTGCTGTAGTGCGGGGAAACGACTTGGACGACACGGCCCCCACGCACATAATATACCCGACTTCTGCGCCCATTAAAAAAAAGAGAAAAAAACCTAAGAGGTTATACACAGTAAACGTTGCTATCAATTACTGCATATTACATTGGTATTACTGCCTCATACTTTTACTACAATGGTTTAATGCATATACTATATGTTGCTAGTAATGTTACTATTACACATTTGATTTTCTTAATTACTATATGGCCGACTAGGTTTACTAAGTTATGAGTATGTTTTCACTGTCAACGTTGCGTGTGAGTGGAAGGTTCTATTAAGCGGCAACCAAACGATGCCTTAAACGCATCAATGCCGCTTCAGCTCCCTATACGCATGGTAGTTAGGATCGCGATCCTACTCTTAGAGTCTTACGATTTTACGAACCCACGACAGCCTGTCGATCCGAGTCTCACTATCGATCCGATCCTACTCAAGGTAGTTAGGATCGCGATCTTACTCTTAGAGTCTTACGGTTCTACGAACCCACGACAGCTTATCGATCCTACTTGTAGAGACTTAGGGCAATTGTTTTTAGAGGCCAGGCTTTGCTGATATTTTATTTTAGAGCAAAATTTGTTGATATTAATTTCTAAGAATGAAACTATAAATAAACAAGGAGCATGCAAAATATTATATCAGTGTGGTAATGTTGTTCTCCTGTCGTTCAGAACTATATCACCCATCATGTCAGAACCATTATGCTTTTCTGTTGTGTGATAAGAAGTGTTTTGCCCCTTTTTTGGTAATAAGTAAGCGGTAAACCTTATAAGAACCATACAAACTTATAGTATAGATGGTAAATATGTGTATTTTTACAAATCCGTAGAATCGCCGATTCTACGATTCGATACTACGATTCGATCCTACTGGAGGCAAATCGATCCGACTCGGGATCTCGACTCTGACTACCTTGCCTATACGTCTCGTGCGCCAACGTTACTCCTTGATTTATAAGAATGATCATTTGCCACCAGAAGATGGATTATCGCGTCACTCAACTCTCTTTCGCACCCTCCATCAACAACTAGTATAGTTAAAAAATGGCTCCCCACTCTTCTCCCATGACACCTACGTTGATGGCCTACCGAGCCATTCTGTATGAGCACCTCTCCGGTCGTGCACTGGCGGAAGCTGCGGAGAGGCACTGTACTAACAATGTCCTACCTCCTCCGCCGGACGTTATGCGGAGGCACGTGTCGGCGACGTTCTGCCATCTGGACGTCCTCGTCTGCCTCGTCTTCCGTATTGTCTCTAGCATCCGGTGAGCTAACCTCACCATCAACGTGGTCCTCAAGAATGACATTGCGCATCTCCGAGACCACTCGAGCAAGGGAAGAGAGCCTACGTGCACAATTCGAGTTGATTCTTCAGTTGGAGCATCTTTGGGCTACACTTGAACGGGCGCATTAGCGGGTGGACGCATTTCAGGCTTCGTTCACTAATCTCGAACCGTCTGATGCCGACAATATCGCCTACTAAGTTTTGAAGACAGACATAGCAGACGACCTCCACACTAGAAAAACATTGATTATTTAGGTTCTTTTTTTTTTAATCTTTGTAAGAATTGACTAGCCACGTTGTTTGGCCATATACAACTACAAAATCAAAAAACTAGTTGAATTTGTATTTTAGTGTCTACAAAGAAATCGTTTACTACGTGACATGTTTAATATTACTGCCCTCACGATATATCCGGTTTGAATTTGTGTTTACACGGTGAAACCGTTTACTATCTACAATGAAACTGTTTACTGTTCTACAAACACCTATTTACTTCAGTGGGCCTACTTGGTACCCCCAATACAATTACCTTACAAGATAGCTAGGGTTTACTATCCTAGCATTAACTTTTTGTAGTAAAAAATAGAAATTACAAAAAGCAATGGTAAAAAAGGGATGCCGTGTACGATGTTAAAGTTTTACTAACTGATGGCTGCAGGTACATTTTTTTTTACCTAAAAAGAGATCTAGCTAGCACATGGAGGAGCCAGCTATAGCCCGCAAAGGTCGGATATTCTAGGTGTGATCCCCAGCCAATCTTTTTTCTAATGAGTTCCAAGACGAAGGGAGAAGCTCTAATCGACAAACTTTCGCTAACATGCACGCACGTATGCTCTATGCTACGTACTAAAAAAACAAGCTAAGCACTGTTCATGGTCGATACAATTGTTTTCCAATTTTAATAAAGAAAGCGCTGCCGTTGCCCATTTATGTGTCAGTATGGTCGGCACCTTTAGGGAACCATATTTAATTATCATGAAAAATATGCACCTAAAGTTTTCTTACAAAGATAAGTAAAGAAAAAAATGCAACCTCTTATGCTTATTAGTGGAGCACTGACAACAAAATTTGTTATCATCAGGAGTACTCCAGATAATCTAATGTATATGGTAGGTATCGTGTGCATGCATATGCTTGGCAGTTGGTTGTTACATCTCAAAAATTGAGGAATGTACGATAGATACATTATTTACTCGGAACAGCTAGCATCCGGACTTACGATATAGGCTTTCTCATTGTACGTGCCCATTCATCGTCAGATCTAGCTTGAAATGTTCGATTTTAGCCATCCGATCGGCCGCAACTAAAATCAGTGAGGCACAATAATTATTTAGTAAGACCACAACAACTCCTCATCCGATGCAACAAAAAAATACAACAAATTTCTGATTTAGCAGTGGATCCCACAACAAAAAAAGCTCGTGCAACAAGACAACTTCATATTGCAACACAACAACACCAACTCCATGATACAACACAGGAGAAATTGATTGCAACAATTACCAATACTTACTGCAAAAAAAAAAAAAAACTCTTGTGCAAGAAATCAACATAACTAATTCAACAAAAACACCTCTTTTTTTGAGGAGGTACACAAGTCTGCGACACTATCTAGGAGATACACAAGTTTGCAACACTATCGAGGAGTTGGAAGGGCAGCGCGACGGTGGTAGTCGCGGCACCGTCATCAGAGGGACTGTCGGCGCCTGAGCCATAGGCGCTGCAGAGCGCAAGCTTTGTGACAACCATGAACCATGCGAACAGCCTTGGTGCGGCATAGCCCAGCGCGGCCCGCATGTCGAGGGAGAGGTAGTGGCGTCAACCTCCTTGCATCATACGTAGGTAAGGGAGCAGGTGTTGCGGTCGGCGGGGCTTTGGTCATGACCGTGTTCACTGAGAGAGGAAGGGAGGGAGAGAGGACCGGTCATGACCATTCGCGGAGAGAGAGGTTTGAGGGAGAGAAATTAGCAGAAAGGAGGCAAAGAGAGGCTCAGATCTAATTTTGTTGCTTGGTTGAAGAGGATAGTAGAAATACGGAGCCAGGGAGGCGTGAGAAAAGTAAAATAGTCACCACGTACTGAAGAGCCATCCAATGTTTATTACAGTGGATAGGCTGTCTGAGTATTTTTTTTCGCATCAGACGCCCGACCCATAGGATTACCCTTATTTACTACTTAATGGTGCTATTAAAACTTTTCTTATGAGATTTTGGTCTTATAACTTTTGGGTGGAAACCAAGCGTTGAAAAGCCGAGTGCCTTTCTTTCTTGGTCCCTATAGTTGCTCAACTATTTTCAAACAACGGGGTACGCACACCATTTTATCTAACCCATCACAAAAGAATCATAAGTTATGTACTTGGACTCAAATATATTCGGATTAAATCAAATGCAAGTGGGGGCATAATTGGTAATCTCTTATACTGCGTGTGCATGTATTTGTTGCAGTAGTTAACTTGCCCAGAGCAACAAAAAGCTGCTCTAATTCCTGGGAACGAATTAATCACTGCTACTAACCCATTGTATTTGTACATGAATGTACAGATCCAGCAGGAAAAAGTGGATGTCGGCTGGAGATCGATTCTCCTTTTGTGGGCTAGCTTATGCATGTGTATCGATCACAGAGATGAGATCATCTTCTTCGTTTTGGTAACTGCTAGCTCATGCGTGCGCGCATGCGCCAACTCATGACAGGGAGATGGTTATTAACTCAAAATCGTTTATGCTAGTTGACTATCAAAAACGGTTTGTAGATGAAACCGTCTGTGATAGCTTATATATCACAGACGGTTTATAGATAAAGCCGTATGTGGTAAATGATGTATCACAGATGGTTTATAGATGAAACTATCTGTGAGATCTAGATGATGTATCACAGACGATTTATAGATGAAACTATCTGTGAGATCTAGATGATGGATGCATCACACACGGTATGTCCTAAGGAACCGTCTATAATATTCTTTTGTATTGCTAAATCTATTTCTATTTATTGGCTAGCCTCAAGAAGTGCAAGCCATGCCTTTTGAAACAAGCGGAAACACAATAAGTTGTATACATCCCATTCACATTCATTTCAGAAACAAGCGCATCTAATTCGCATTTATTTCAGAAACAAGCACATCCAATTCACTTTTATTTCATAAACAACAAATCAATTAACTAAAATTAGACATTCATGTACATTTACACACATATACCATTAAGTTCAATCTTATCCCAATCAAGTTCAATCTACATTGTGGAACTTTCCACCTAGATTTATGACCTAACGGTTCAAGAATCCTGCAAACTATCCTCGAATATTTATGAGCTAGCCCTGTTCCAACGCAGTTTCCGCGATGGTCACAACCTGTCGCTATGAAGATTAAATTCATGCATATATAAATTAATAAGTATGAAATAATTATTGCAAGATTGACAAACCTGAGGATCATTGGTCATCACGGAACTGACGAGTAGTTCCATGTTGTGGCAAATATAGTATCCACAGAGGTTGCGGGGCGACCGCTGCTGGTGGCACTGCAAACATAGAATTGGTTAATTCGAGAGACATTACTACGAAGTATTATATATGATTAATGTGTACTAGCTCGCAAATACCAGGAATTTTAGATCGTCTCGTAGGTTCACTCCCTTGGATTTCCCTCCCTTTGCATAGTACACGATGAACGAACTACGTGATTCCAAAAAGTTAGCCTTAGCCATTGCAAAGGAAGCAAAGACTATAATAGAGTTTCTATGAAGGAGATGTGTTTACCTGCTGATTAATTTTCGGACAACTATGAAGTCGTGTTTGGCCCTCTGTAGGGAATCTAGGTATATTACCATATTCTGTTTTAGTATAATTACAATTAGAATCCAGTGGTACCTACACAGGTATGTCACCATGGTCATTAAACCTAAGTTTGTGTTGCTTATAAAGTACAAATCAACAAGTATAGCCACTAGTGCAACACTTACTCCTGGTTGTAGGGCAAAAGTATGAATTTCTTGTTGCGGTGAGCCAGCAATGACTCTGTCATGTAATCCTCGACGAATTTTGCATTCTCCTTGATGGTTTGTTGGGAGACCACGTGTGGGTCGAGGAAACCTACCGGTGAATTCCGTAATTCGGCTTCAAATCATGTATCTATATATATATATATATATATATATATATATATATATATATATATATATATATATATATATATATATATATACAAAAGCAAGGAGTTATATATAACATTTATCGGTATTACATAAACATTGACCGTGATTGTACACTCTTACAGTGTTCAGCATCGCATGAGTGAGATGTTGAGGTTGAAGAGACAGAACAAGTCCTCAAAGGTCACCGTGAAGACACAGTCTTGAGCCTAGTGGGTAAAATGATCCTTCTTGAACTTGATGGTGACACCCGAGCGTCGTTGTTCATCCGTTTTATTGGCCTATCCCATGTACCATATATGCAATCTCATGCATGCCAATCCTAGGGTAGGGTTGTCTAACCTCTCAACCAACAGCTCGCCTAGCATGAATTTCCGAGCCAATGGCAGAAAGGGGATATCAGAACAGGAGTCAACCATCTTCGATTTGCCCTTCCTGCCTCGCTTTATAGAGACCTACTTCATGAGAGTCGACCGAGCACGAGGTGTAGATGCATATGATGCACTAGGCCCTTGCCGCTTCGGTGTAGGTAGCTCCAGTGCAGTCAGCTCCCGTGGACTTAGCACCGTTGCAGGATATTCCCATGAAGTTGACACCGGACCAGGTAGCTCCAGGCAGATGTCCCTCTTGGGCCACTGGATGAATGCTCCAATGGCTTGCTCTAGAGTCATGACCTCGTCTTTTGGGGGAATATGCAGCGGGAAGGCTGCGAAATTGGCATAAACACCGTCCACATTCACTTTTGAGAAACTTGGCGTTGGATTTACACCGTACACCAAAGCCCCAACACCGGATAGATACACCTGGCCCCAAGCAGCATCTAGGGAAACAGAGGCATATCTCACTTGGAGCTTGCACTTCGTACCACCTACATAACGATACAAAATTAGCTACTCCAATAGGCCTATCAAATAGATCGAGCATTCCAGAGATAATAATTATTACCTGGATGTCATCGACAGGAAATTTGTCGTCACCTATTGGGATAGGGTTAGGGTTGGATGCGCAGCTACTCGGATGTTTGGGGTCAGCTAGCATGATGAGCGAGGGCTTGCAAGCGATTTGGGGCTTGCAACTGAACTTACCTAAGCCTTTCCTCAAAGCTCTCCATCCGTCGTTGCATCTCAGCTCTAACGCGATCATCAATCTCATCTCTGAGGGATTTAGTGATCTCATCTTTGAGGGATTCACGAATCTCCTCTTGTAGCTTTACATCGCGCTCCGCTTTGGCTCTCTTCCTACTCCAGTACGATTCGGAGTCCACTCAGAATCCATATTTCCATGGAACATAAAGACCAACGCTTCTCGTGTGACCCGGGTGCTCATTGTTTCCCAGGGATTTGGAGAGTATATCTCTCTCCCTGTCTGCCTGGAATGAGCCTTGGGAAGATTGTGCACTCAGCGTTACCTGCAATAACCCGACATGTCATTTCAATTCCTATGAAGTTATGGAGTAATTACAAACTAGGTAGTTCGATATCTTACTAGGCGCTCGGACACTTCCGCATCTACGAGGTTTGGAAAGGAGATGCCCCCCAAGACAAGGTAGATAACCTCCCCATTACCCAATTTCGGGCGTGCTCATCAGTGATCTTGGCAAATGGCGGGGAGACATTCGAACGGTTTGCTTGCTGGTCCTGATCCCTCCGTTGCAGGATTTTACCTGCATACCCAGTGGTGCTGAGTCTGTGGGGGTGCTTGTTTTTTTCCTAGAGGGCCCTGTGCTCTGCACTTTCACTCCTAAAATCATATGTCGTCTTCTTTGCCACAAAGTCTTTCCAGCACTCTTCCGAGAATGGATACTTGTCTAAGGGCCTCAAATCCTTCTCCACGTATGTGGGGACCCCAGTAATTATCTCCATAAGACCGAGATTAGACAAGGTCTTAGGATCATAATTACAGGTCTCCAGTAAATGAATTCCAATTTAACTCTATCCAAGTGGGAGGCTTGGCGAACATCGAGCCTCAACGATCATGCGCGCTACTCCCTTGCGAGCGCTACATGATTGTCGATTCTCCCTCGATTCGAAGCACTACCCTTGGTGAGTTAAATGGGAATTCATCAACAACGAGTATGACATATATTGGCTCCCAAGATCAACGACCAATATACTCATACTCTCATCCAACGTTGATTACATCCATACAACGCATACAACAAGAGATAAAAGACATCGCATAATAGTTAAGGTCTGACTTATTACAAACGGCCGACCGCCAAAATTTAAAGTAGAGTATCAAGTAGCAGCGGAATTAAATAGATAAAGCAAAAGACCAGCAGTGGTATGCCCATCACCCATCGGCAACTGACTGGGGGTTAAATGGTAGCACACTACTCAACACTAGCGAGATCATCATAATCATAACCGTCCTCACCTGAAAAGGCCAGCAAACATCTGGCTGAGTACAAGTGTACTCGCAAGTCTTACACAAATAAAAATAGTTATGCATAAGGGTAATTCAAAGGATGGCTCACATTGGTTTAGTTTTGCGAAAGAGACGCAACAATTAACATCCTACACATACTAGTTTTTCATGTGCCCATTTAAAAATCAGATTTGAAGTAGAAGTAAAACATGTAGTAAAGCATTTCAGTAATAAACAAATTAAATCATACAAAGACCAAAGTGGCAGCCACTTTGATATACTAAACACATGAACAGCCCGTTCATGACGAATCTCAAGTTTAACCACAATTTTAATTAAAAGTCTAACAATAGGCAGCCACAAATTTCAAGCGGTCGTCCATAGCAGTGGACACGGCTATTCGAATAGATTAATACCCTACTGTGGTGTACTACTTTACCCACACGACTTGATTAGCGTAAGCCTCCGAGGCCTCTGAAAAGCACACTTCCTATGGTATGCCGGGTGAATCAAGATACTGATCATTTTCAAAGAAGAAAGCCCTATTGAGCTAAGTCCCCTTGTGAGATGGTTCCTTGCCTAGTACAAGCGTCCGATAGCACTTGCTAGGGGCTCACAAGTTATATTGGAAATACCGATGCAATCAAAACAAAAGAATTGCTGCTCCCTTGCACACTATAAAGGATTACATCGGCTCCTCAAAGAACATAGAATTTCACGATCGCTATGCCCTTACACCACCAAGGACTTAACACAATAAAACCCTCCCCTACTTAACCATACGGCTCCCAACCCGTGTGTGGCAGCACGAGTGTTGCTTGAACAGTAGGTACCCAAAGTTCGGTCCTCAATTGTCCAGACAAGTCCTTCCACTTACCCAATGCTCGTGCACAAAGCACCATCACTAACCAACACTTGTCCGGACCAAATCTCATTTAAAAATGACAAAGTTTAACTCATAAAACAGCTACAAAGATCTGAAGTAAAAACATAAAGTAAGAGTTGTGTGTATCCCAAAACCGCCGGGTTATTCCGACGATCGAACTACTAGTATCTAGACTTGCATGGCTAAGCAATTCTATAACCCATATTTCACACATCCTATCTTAAGCATATAGGAGTTGGCATAATTCAAGATTAACCTCAAGCATAGGACATATCTAAACTACACATCACAAAAATATTGACATAATCAAAATAGCATGCAAGTAATTATCATTGCACTAACCTAGCCAAAACTGGGATCAAATATGATGCAAAAGAAAGTTCAAATGATGCTTGCCTTGCTGGTACAGTAGTTGCTCGCTCTCAGTAGCGTAAGTGTCGATATCAATATGCTCGGAATCTATATAATTATAACATCCAATAAATACCGAGAAAAACAACTCAAGAACCAAAATGCTCAAAAATGCATGATTTTTCTACAGTAGTTAGGTCATGATTTTTGGTGAAAGAATTATTTCATTTTGATTTAGCATGTGCAAGTTATAATGGTTTGAATTTCAAATTTCAATAAGCCGTCATTATGTAATTTAATTATGAAGTGAAATTTTGTAGAACAGTGGCGAGTACGTGGATCACATAGATAAATAGGCAATATTGTTATAAGTTAAAAACAGTTGAGTTTGTCCTTTTTGGAGTTTTTATGATTTAGTTATTGATTTTCCAAGTTATCAGCCTTTTATAGTATAAAAATAATGGAGTTAAGGAGTATATTCTCCCAAAATAGTTTCTGGGACAAGGTAATATGGAGACCATTTTTAGAATTAAGTTCACTGAAAATGAAAATTATCAAAAGTGGTCTCACTGTTTTTGGAGGTTCCAATAATTACTTATGCATTTTTGAAGTTTTCAGCCCTTTTCCTATTGTAAAATAATGGTTTTAAATGGATTAATCTCCAAATAAATTTCTCTGCTACAGAGACATGTTTGAGACTAATTTTAATATGAAGTTTACTAAAAGTGAAAATTTCCCGAAGTGGTTTCATGTGATTTGGAGTTAAAATGATTTAGTTATGCATTTCTAAAGTTATAACTATTTCTCAGTTTGCCAGTAAATGGTTTTCGGATTTTATAACGCATTTACCGCTTTTCTCACCGAGGCTCGGCTAGCCACGGTCGCCGACGGGCGGGCCGCCCGCCCGCAGGCTGCGGCGGCATCTGCGTGTGCGTCCTAGGGCTACGATTGCGAGCCGTTGGATCAAGATCCAACGGTCCACAGTCGAAGTGCAATAGGACGGTCCGAATGTCTCACAAATCCAACCCGTCCCTTTCGCATCTGACGGTCCAGATTGATTCCAGTTCATTTGGTTTTTCCGAGCACGTGTTTAATGCCCCGGTCCACACGTCGATCTCGTGGCCTTAAGAATCGCAGTCTTTGGATTTACGTAAGGTCCCACTTGTAGCGACACATTAGGGCGGCTAAGGCGGTGTTTAAAAGCTAATGATTGGGTTAACACGGCAAATGACTAAGCTACAGTGCCTGTCCTAATAAGGCACAGCAAAACGCCACCGCCCGCTTGCCCGGCGGCTCGCCGGCGCTACGCGCCACGGCAGAGCCCGCCACTTGTCGCATTAGTTCCGCAATAGTCTTGCGCATCATAAACATGTGGTCTCGCCGGCTGAGCCGGCCTGTACCGGCGGCTAGCCGGAGATGAACGGAGGTGACTCTTACGGCAAAAGTGCAAACAGCGATGTATAACTCCGCAGCGACAACCAAGCGTGTGCCCAAGCCCTAGGGACTAAGTGGAAGTTACCTGAGCTAAATGGAAGCTCGGGGAAGCTTGGAGATGGCTGGAGCAGTGACGGCGCCGGAGAAGACAAGTGCGGCAAAAGGGGCTTCACGTGGATAGGAGGCCTTGAGCAAAACCAGCTAAAGTGAGTGGTCGGAGCAGATCAAGGGTTACATTAGGAAGCTACTAGAGCAAGGAATCGAGAAAAGACTTACCGGAACAAGGTAGGAGACGAAGGGGTGTTTCACGACCGAAAATGGTTAAGTCCTCAATTCGCCGAGATCCTGTCGTGCATTACCCAATTAGAGTTAGGGGTTTAGATCAGTGGTCTAAAGCATGCAAGATGACGCGGTGGTTTGAGGACAAAACCTTTTGGAAGTGAGAAATGGTACGAGGATGTCACTCGGTGCGTGCTCCAGAGCGGCCGAAAGGCACCAAGGTGGAACCAAAGCTACAAGTCATCGCAAGAGCTAGGGTTAGCAAAAATGGAGAAGGCATGGAAGTAGAAGAGAGGAAGCACCGGTGGAAGCTTACCCGAGATGAGCACGGAGAGCTTCCCTTCCTCACCGGCGAGAGGAAGAGTGAGGAGAACTAGGGTTACGGGGTGTCTTATGTTCGGCGATGACGGAGATGGAGGCGGCGTGAAGTGAGGAGCTCTAGGAGTGGTTGCATGCGGCGGCAACACACGGCACTAACGGAGCTGCAACGGGGAGCAGAGCGGCGCCGCGTGGCGGCGGTGTTCGGCGGATCCGACGGGAGGAAGACGGCGACGGCTCGGGCCCACCGGTCGCGGCTCCCGTTCGCAGCGTGGGAGGAGGGCGTGGTCCAATAGCGCCGCTAGATCTCGTCGGAAGGTTGAGGTTTAAAGAGGTTAAGTGGCGCGGGGCGAAGGGGTACGCCATCTGGTGCGTTCGTTTTCCATCGGACGGCTCACGTGAGGTGCATCTAGTTGATTGGGCTCGACCGCGCGACTTCGGGCTCGGTCGGAGGAACAGTAGCTGGGGTTTAGGTCTTCTTTTTTTTTCAAGTTTGACTGGGAATTAAAATCTGTCTAGCAACTTTGACCGGGGTTTATAATTAGAAATAAATTCCCTAAAATCATGAAATAATTTGTGGAGGTTCCTGGGAGTATATAGTTCCCATAAAAATTATAAAACCCCACTGTTCATAATATAGTTTGTGATATTTAAATTCAAACTTGTTGTATGTCTATAAATGTTGTTTGAATTTTAATGAGGTTCAAACTAGTCCCAAAAATTTGGGAAAAATTATATTAATTCCTAATAATTAGTGTAGTATTTAAATAAATTGATTTCAGATGATGATCACAACTTGTTATCACTAATTTGAATTAAAAATTGAATTTTGATGTGTATGTTTACCTCAAATTAGATTTTCCAAGTACAATATATTATGAAATGATTTGAATTTGATAATGCAGGTTAGTGAAATACATATTAATCCAATTTAATTAGTTGGGGCTGTGACAAACCTGCTTCTTACAAAAGATCTCACCAGAGATCCGGGTGGAAGAAGAATTAGAAAGTTTTCATTAGAAGTTATAATTTATGTTGTCTTGATTTCCTTCAAAGATAGTGTTGACAGGTTATAATTTACATTAATATGTTTTACCTTTCCTTTCTTGATACGAAGGCACTTCATGCAGAGAAGAATTCTAGATATGCTGCTCGCATCCGGTCTTCACGTTCCCAAGTTGCTTCATTCTCCGTGTGGTTGCTCCATTGAACCTTAACGAACTTGATGTTATGATTCCTAGTCTTACGCTCGGTTTCCTCAAGGATACGAATCGGGCTCTCTCGATAAGATAGATCGGGTTGCAAGTCGAGTTTATCCAACTCGGTTGCTTCGTTGGGACTCAAGACATTTCTTGAGTTGGGAGACATGGAAGGCGTTATGCGTTTGAGAGTGATGGTGGCAACTCCAACCGGTATGCCACCGATCCCAACTTAGCTAGAACACGGAAAGGTCCAATATAGCGAGGTGCTAATTTACCTTTGATTTGGAAACGAAGAACTCCTTTCATAGGAGAGACTTTAAGATAAACATGATCGTCCACTTCGAAACTCAACTCGCGACGACGACGGTCGGCATAAGACTTCTGACATGATTGAGCCGTCCTAAGTCGTTCACGAATGACACGAACTTGTTCTTCAGCATCTTCCACCAAGGTCGGGCCATAAATGTAGGGAAACGGGTAGGCTACACTAGCGCAAATTAAAAAATTCTACCCGTAAACCAAGATAACTGCAGTTATAGATCACGGTCTTACCACTAGACGCGCAGGTGCGGAAGTTGATGCAGCGCGTCGGGGTAGTGTAGTCGTACCAAGTTGATGCAGTACGTCGGGGCAGAGTAGTCGTACTACTTCCTCGTCCTCGTCGTGGCGTCCCACGTACAGCTCCTTTCTTGCGGTTCGTCCCAACGCCACAGATGCGGCGCCTTCAAAGGTATCCACACGTGCGGAGGAAGCGGCGACGCCGGACTACTAGATCCGCGCGAGCGACTAGGGCGTGGGAGGTGGCGGCGGGGTTTGGGGATGTCACGAAAAACTCAACCTCAACCGGTAGCGCCCCTACCCTCCTTTTATAGACGCCCTTATAATGGGCTTCTACGAATAGAGGCCCAATAGGACTCAATGCCCGATCTAATTCGGATCCAATCCGAATTAGGCTTCACTTAACAAGTGTGTGACTTATGGTTCACATATGTTTAGACATGACGCGAGTACACATACTTGGTCAATAGTTGGTAGCGGCCTCTAGCAAGACGTGCCAACTCCTAAACATACGTAAAGATCATATCGGACGAACCATCACAACGTTATGTACATGCCAATCCCTTTGCCTCATGATATTCGGTCGAGCTCCAAGCTGACCACTCTTTCTCGATCCTGTGATCCGGAATCCCTTACTAGGTTAACTCTTAACCTTAAGTAGCATGGCCATGCATTTCTGGATCCGATCACTCGAGGGGCCCAGAGATATCTCTCTCAGGTAGAGAGGGGCAAATCCCATCTCGACTGACCATGCCTCGCAGCATGCTTCATGACAAACCCGAAAGCTACCTTTATAACTACCCAGTTACGGAGTAGCGTTTGATAGCCCCTAAGTAGGTCGATTCACATCTCAAGTACATGCGACAATCTCAGGTCTAAGGACAAGGCGTACACATTGTGTAGAGAGAACCATAAGAATAATTACTATGTCTCATGTTGGGTCGGTCCAACCCCATGTTCTAAACATGTGTCCACATTATTAGTTTGACATCTCCATGTCTATGACCTGTGAAACATGGTCATCAACCGATACATGTGCTAATCCATCATTCACGTGTGTCCTCACATGAACTCCGACTAGGGACAACTTTAGAATAACCATACAAGTAAAGAGTTTCACAAACAAGTCACATACTTGTTAATCAACACAAAGGCAATATTCAAGGAGCATTTATTAAATCATGGATACAATGAAATATCATCATCAATATGATTGCCTCTAGGGCATATCTCCAACAATAAAATGGCCTCTCCCCGGCTTCGGACCAGTTCAAGGGTGTTCTACAAGCTCTCCCATACAATGCTTCGAAGGGTGACATTTGAATGCTCGATTGGAAGCTGTTGTTGTAGGAGAACTCCGCAAACGGTAAACATTTTTCCCAACTATCGCAGAGGGAAGATGCAAGCCCGGAGAAGGTCTTCCAAAACTTGGTTTACCCTCTCAGTTTGTCCATCCGTTTGCGGGTGGTAAGCGGAGCTAAAAGATAGACTGGTCCCCATCGCTTTATGTAAGCATTCCCAGAAATAGGATGTGAATTGAGGGCCTCTATCGGAAACTATCACCTTTGGTACACCGTGGAGACAAACAATTCTTGCAATGTAAAGCTCCGCTAACTTGTCCCCACGGTAGATGGTCTTGACAGGAATGAAGTGAGCAACTTTCGTCAAACGGTCTACAATTACCCATATAGAATCAAATCCAGCTTTAGTTCTAGGAAGGCCGGTGATAAAATCCATGCCAACTTCTTCCCATTTCCACTGGGGAATGGGCAGGGGATCTAGAGTGCCAGCTGGCTTCAAATGCTCAGCCTTGACTCTTTGACATAGATCGCACTTTCGGCCACATACGTGCAATGTGCCGCGCATTGGCTCCACCACGCCTTCTTTTTCAAATCTTGATACATTTCGTACTCTGGTGGATAGAGAATTTTGAGTTATGAGCCTCCTTGAGAATCAATTCTCTCAAGTGGCGATCAAATGGTACCACCATACGGTTTCCAAACCATAGAGTACCTTGTGCATCTTGCTTAAAACACTTAGCCTTGCCTTGTTTCATTAGTTCTAAAATTTGAGCCACTTCCGCATCAGTTTTCTGGGCTTCCCTAATCTGGTCCTCAAGTGTGCAAGTCACACTGAGGGCTGCAAGCGAACCTTCTTCAACTATCTCCAGGTGTAGGTCTCGCAATGCAGCACATAAGCCTGCAGAAAAGGAGCTACCGACAAAACAGTTGCATTGAGATTTTCTGCTCAATGCGTCGGCCACGACATTAGCCTTCCCTGGATGATAATGGAGTCCCATATCATAATCTTTAATCAACTCAAGCCATCTTCTTTGTCTCAAGTTCAGGTCGGCTTGGGTGAAAATATATTTAAGGCTCTTATGGTGGTGTAGATCTCTAGCAACGACATCGATGAGGTAATGTCGCCAAATCTTTAAGGCATGAACTACACCGCGAGCTCTAGGTCGTGTGTGGGATAATTGGTCTCATGGGGCCTCAATTGCCTTGACGCGTAGGCCACCACTCGGCCGTCTTGCATAAGCACACAACCGAGCCCATGGCGAGATGCATCACAGTAGATATCAAAGCTCTTGTGAATGTCTGGCAGAACAAGCACGGAGCTTCACGTGCATCCTTTCAAGGTTTGGAAGCTTTGCTGCGATTCTCGCTGTCCACTCAAATTTCTTTTCTTTCTTTAGAAGTTGGGTCATAGGCTTCGCGATTTTTGAGAAATTCTTGATGAACCTACGGTAGTATCCCGCAAGTCCAAGAAAACTACGAATGTTAGTGACGCTCCTAGGTTGCTTCCATTCAAGGACATCGCGCACCTTACTAGGATCAACAATGACACCGCCTTAGATAGGATATGTCCCAAGAAACTAACCTCTCGAAGCCAAAACTCACATTTGCTGAATTTGGCGTACAGCTGATGGTGGCGAAGCTTTTCTAACACTAGTCTCAAGTGTTGCTCGTGCTCAAGATCAGACTTAGAGTAGATAAGGATATCATCAATGAAAACCACTACAAACCGATCCAAGTATTCCATGAACACCGAATTCATGAGGTTCATGAAATAGGTCAGCATTGGTAAAACCAAATGACATGACCGTGTACTGCATAAACCGTAACGAGTAGAGAAGGCGGTCTTCTAATGTCCTCGGTTCTAACTTTAACTGATGGTAGCCTAACCTCAAGTCAATTTTGGAGAACACCTGAGCTCCACTGAGCTGGTCAAATAGGTCATCGATCCGCGGGAGCGGATACTTGTTCTTGATGGTGACCTCATTCAACGGACGGTAGTCAACACACATCCGTAGACTCTTGTCTTTCTTCTTGACAAAGAGAGCGGGCATCCCCAAGGCGAGGAGCTAGGCTCGATGAAACCTTTGTCTTGCAACTCCTTAAGTTGTCCTTTCAATTCAGCTAGCTCATTGGCGGCATCCGACACGCCTTTTGAGATGGGCGCGACGGTGCAAGCTTAATGACAAACTCTACTTCTCGGTCGGGGCATGCGGAAGTTCTTGTGGAACACATCGGGATACTCACTCACTATTGGAACCTCCTCTATCTTGAGGAGGTACTCACCTCTAAAGCATAAAGGTGAGAACTACCCACTAAAGGTGCAAAGACTACGGATGCCGTCCTCACTAGTCACTTTGAAATAGACCATTAGGCACAATCAATCTTCCCCGATTCCTAGATAACCAATCCATCCCTAGGATAACATCGATGCCCACCGAACTTATCACTATTAAGTTTCTTTGAAAAGTTAACATTTTGTATTTCAATTTTACGCCCTGCGGACTTGATCGGCGAGAAAACCGACCACGGGACTGAATATGATAAGGTGGGTGTAGTGTATGTATCTTGAATTGGTTAATTTCAGCATACTCGTTTTTAATAAAAGAATGAGATGCTCCGTAATCGAATAGAACCGGCGCAGACATGAATTAACAAGCGGCGCACCTAGCACGACGTCGGTGCGCGTGCCGCCTCCTCTTTGAGACGTGGTTGACGCGACCACGCATCTGCCGGGTGGAGTAGGTGCTGCTCTCGTGGTGGTGGCGGTGGCCTTCTTTGCCGAGTCGGTGGTGGCGCTGGAGCGAGTACGTCCCGGCATCCTCGCCGCTGGCGAGGCATCATAAGCATAGTGGCCCCGACGCCCTGTGAAAACAAATGACGCCGCTTGTATGCCCCGCCATCTGTGGTCTCGCCCCATTTGTCTTTGTTGAGCTGCCGTGGAGAAGGTCGTGGAGGTGCCACAGAGACCTCGATAGTCTTGAAGCCGGCACGAGGTGCCCGAGGTAGTCTGGCGTGGCTCGGAAGCGCGCTACTCGCCACCGCCATCCGTAAGGCCTTCCTCCTCTTCCTCGACTCATCCACCGTCATGCTCTCATGCTCCACCACGATCGCCTTGTTGACCGAGATGCCGGAAACTCACGAAATCATGTGCAGCTAAAACAAGTCGCAACTCCTCGATAGTCCATGGAAGAACTCGTTGTGGCGACGAGCGCTCGCCGAGCGCCGTCCGAGCATACCGCCAAGTAGTTGAAGTCATGCGGTACTCGGTGACGGTCCGCCGCCCTCGTCTCAAGGCAAGGAACCGCTGGCCGCTGATAAGCGCACTCCCTCCCAGTATATGGGCCTCCGGAATCGTCCACGATTCGTCCCAAGTCGGGGCGTGACCGAGCTGCATGGCGAATAACTATCCCACCACGCTCGCGCACGCCAACCGATAGGCGGCAAACAAGACTCTCTCAACTCGGTACACCGCACAATGTTGACTTCTTCTCAATGTTGTGCGGCGGTCCCTCCGCCTCCATCGGGTCCTTGCCGCTCGCAAATGTCGGAGGGTTGGTCCGCTGAAACTCGGCGAGACCTCCGGACGCTCGGCTTGAGGCAGCCCTCCGTCGAACGGAGCTGGAGCGGTGTTGCGCACGATCGCCTCAAGCATCCGGTCCGGTCCATCGGTTGCGCAATCATCATCATAAACTCGACCATGGATGGCGGCGGAGGAGCACCTCCTCGGGCGGTCCACCTATTGGGGCGAGTGGCCGAGAGGGCTCATTGTAACGACCCAAATTTCAATTTGAAGAAATTTAAAAGTTTATTTATGTTTGTGGTTTTTCTGAATTTTCAAAAGCTTTTCATAAATATTTTTAAGCTAAAACAAATTTATTTACAAAATTAAAAGCCAACTAATAGTTGGAAATAATTTTATTAAGTCCAGAATGAGTATAGGAATTTTTATGATTTTTTCCATAATTTTTGGAAGTATTTTGCCTTTTTCTAAAGCTATTATGAATTACCAGAATTAAAACAAATAGAAAAGCAAAAGAAAACCCTATCATGATGTTGGGCCGAAACCCAAAGGCTCCGGCCAAACTCACTCCCAGCGCGCCCGCACAACCAGTGCGCACCTCTCTCTCACCTTATCCATCCACCGTTGGATTAAAATCCAACGCACGCGCCTCCCACACGCGCCTCGTCTTATCTCCACCGCTGGATCAAGAACCAACGGTCAAGATTTGTTTAACCACCGCACGGTCCGAATATCCTCAACAATATGAGCCGTGCGATCTTAATCTAACGGCGAGATCTTCGTACCGCTTCGGAGACTTAAAACCTTCTAATCTAAACCCTTCAATCTAAATCCTACGGCCAGGATTTCCTCCGCGATATTCTACTCCCACCAAGTCCCAACCGCAGGATCTAAATCCAACGGCTCCACGTCGTCGTCTTCCTCGCCTTCTTTTTCGCGCGACTGAGTCAGCGCCGCCATTTTCGCCGCACAAGAGCTCGGTCTCCGCCACGATTTCCTCCCCCTTCTCACGCAAGGACGTGCGCAACGGCTTCGCCGCGCCCAACCGCCCCGTTCCCCCACCTTCTTCCCTCTTCTCCGCGGCAGTTTCACCCACGCCCACCGAAACCGCCGCCATGACTCCCACTACCTCCACGCCGCTCCGAGCTTCCTTGCTCTATAAAGGGAGCCCCGTGAGCCCCTTCTCATCCTCAACCATTTGCCCTCACTCACTCTTCCTCTCCCGCCGCGAGTTCACCGCAATCCGAGGTTTAGTCGCCGCCAAGCCGTGAGCTTCCGCCGCCGATTTCGTCGCCGTCGTTGGAGCTTCGTCCTCCCCGCCCGCACCTCTAGCATCGCATCATCGCCACTGGCTCAGCGCGCACCCATTCGCCGAGGATCGCCGAGTCGCCACTTCACCAACGCATCGGCTCTTCGCCGCCAAAGCTCGCCGGCGACCAAAAGCGCCTCGCATCGCCGCCCCAAGGTAGCGCATCCGATCCCCGTGTCCTCCTCTTGCTTTTGGTACCACTCGCGCCGGTGAACCGCCGCCGCCGCTGTTGTCCGTCGACCAAGCGTCGCCGCCGTCAAGTCGACGTGGCGCGCCACCTCACCATCCACGTCGGCGCCACGCCACCATTCTTTGATCGGCGCCACGCACACGCACACGTGGCATGGTCCACCGTCTTTGGGTCGCCTAAAGCTCGATGAGCCCGGTCCACATGGGCCGAGTCAGCGACCAGAGGCCCACATGTCGAAATCTTTTATTTAAATTTAATTCTGAAAATTCAGTGCTGACGTAATCATTGCGCAATAAATGGATTTTCGTAGGAAAATAATTCGAAATTCAATAAAATTTCAGATTTAGGTATAAACTTCAAAAATTCATAACTTTTGCATATGAACTCCAAATTGGGTGTTTCAAATTGCAAAATTTATATAAAATTATAATCTAGCTAACTAAACCAAAATATTTCAGTTTGGAGTTGATTTGAACTATGTTTTTGAATTTATTTGAATTTGAATTTGAATTTGTCGTATTTTCGCGTATAGAATTCGACGACTCCGGAGAGTTCGATCAAACTGAACATTTAGAATTTCAAGACATCGACCAAGGCAAGTTACACCATTGACCATATTGCCCCTATTATTTTAAAGTTATTTTCAGTTTTTAAATTCCTTATTGCATGCATATGTTGTTATAAATATTTTAATATCCTGTTTTACATATAGTTAATTCCATATGTTATTGTATGGCCAAATTTGAATGTTGTATCTGACTACCTTGATACCATAGGCAAGATATTACCAAAATTCAAATATATGCTTAGCCAAGCTTAGTCCACATTTACATAATTTGGGAGGGTTTATACCAGATTTCTACAAATTGTTTTCAAACTTGACATTGTGGTATTGTCTTACCACATGAGTTTAAAAATAAAGTTTTTATTCAAAATAAAATCAAAATGGGTTTGGACTTGGCGAAATGGTCGGAGTGGTGGGTGCGAGTTCATGCGGGTTTGATCCAGTTAAGATCAAAGCCCATGGGTTGTAGGAATGATGCCCAAGTCAATTGAGGACCGGTCTTTGAGCAGCTTATTGCTATGCCATAACGTATCACCACATGTCTGTATGGGCAGGATTTGGCTAACTAATTTGTGATGTCCTAGTATATTTATGTCATGTGATTTTGTGGGTGTCGGTTAGGCGTTTCATTCCCACTTGGCGCAAGAGGGCTTAGGAGGGCAGTCGATTCAAAGGAGCGAAACCTTAGCGGGCATGAATGTACTAGGATAAAACATTGTAAAGGCCTCATGGTAATCGCCACCACACGCCTACGGAAGCATGAATTGGCCGACATAACGAGCATGTCACCTCGTGTGGGTAAAGTTGTACCAACTCTGCAGAGTAGAAACTATTCGAATAGCGGCGCGTCATGATCATGGACATGCTAGCGGGCCACTTAAAGTTAAATTGTTTTTGGTTTTAAATGCTTTATTAAATGTTGAGGATGGTTAATCCTTATGAAAATTTGGGCGGGAAGCCAAGTGTTAGGAGGGGATCCTTCACTTTATCATTGGAGGTTATCCACATTATATCATTGTCATTTCAAAATATGATTTTATCATAGTTTAAAATTGCCTTAGAAACTACTATACTTATTCAAATGAAAATCTGTTTATGCAAAACAACCCCAGCCATACTCACTTGTTTCCTTATGCATGAATTTAAATTCAATATTGGGTGTGACTTGCGAGCACTGTAGTAGTGCTCACTCTTCTTTGAATAAATCTTATTCACGAAGACTGCTATCTTGACGGTGAGGACCCGGACGAGTAGGCCTTCTGACCCAGACGATTGCCTGTGGCGCATCGTGTGGCTTCCACTATTATGTTATTTCCGCTGTGTTTATCATTTGACATTTGATATTATTATTCAGACTTATTTGTATTAAACAGTTATTTATTTAATGCCATTTACGTTTTCGTGATATGAATGTGATATTCATTTTTGTGAGACTGTGTACACTGGAAATCCTGGACTGGTGTTTGAACACAGAGAATTCGGGATCCTTCGCTCCCGGGTTCGACAAAAGTGGTATCAGAGCCATATCGACTGTAGGTCAGGGCCCACGGTAGAATTGGTAAAACCATTAAGGACTATTTTTCAAAAAATTTACAAACTATTTACCTGTCTTCCAGAGTCTTACTCTTCCTTTCTCTATTAAAAAGATTTCTAAACTCTTGTCCTTTCTAAAAATTGTAGATGGCCGAGAGACCGACCCGTATCTCCCATGGAGTCTACGCTGGAGAATGGGCGGATATCCTATGGAAGATGATGCAGCATCTGAGTTTCACGAAGAGACCCACATACCAAGGATACAAGTATATCGTGGGACAGCCGGAGCGCTGGAGAGTGGAGGTTATCCTCTACTCTAACTTAGCGCGACACATCCTTCCACATCTTCGACGCCCCAATGCGTCGGGAGACTTTCAAGGCGGCATCCAAGATGCGGCAAGGAAGCCGTCTGCCGACTTCGCTACACCTACGACGCCCATTTTCGGATATCGCATTCGGTATTATCCCATGCACATCCCCACTCGGCTAGGCAGTGCCTTCAGCTCAGTCGAGAATGATGATATGCCGGAGATCACCCACCAGGTGGAGTTAGCCAAGGCGATGGATTACGCCTATGGCAACACCCTGGACGAGCTGTATCTCATTCAGGGGAGGCTAGAGGCCGCAGAGAGAGGTCAAGGCGCAGGTGAATTGGCTCTGTACAAAAGGGCCAAGGCGGCACCGCAACTCCCGACTACACCCCATCCACCCCATAGATGTTTTACTTCCACCATTTTAGATGTTTGCTTTCCCCTAGTTATTCGATTAGCTGCGAATTATGAGCTACTAACCTTTTGTGGTAGCCATAATCAAATGAATAAAATAAAGAACTACTTTGAAAAAGAAATTTGGATCCTTTGTCTTGTTTTGGTGTGCTTTTGGGCTAATATAAATTTACTTCCCCTTAGTGCAACCTTTTCTTCCTAAGTCTTTGGAAAATTCAAGCGGATGGTGAACACCGCACAGAAATGGCAAAGATCGAGGGTCGAACAACGGAAATACCGACCATCGGGAGCAAGCATGTTCAAGAACCTCCCCACCACCAAAGGCGAGGACCGGATTGGCAGCAGATGATGGCCAATCAAACTCACCTTATTGAATTGTTGGCTCGATCGCTCAACAACGCCGAACAACGAGCAACAACACCCTGCCGCCTTTCTCGTGCACCGCAGACACCTTTCGGTCGGCGTGACAATGTCGGAGTTCATGCGTATCGTCCTCCGACATTCTCCAAGAAGACCGAGCCGATGGATGCCGGCGATTGGCCGTGCCATCGAAAGAAATCGACATCGCGCAATGCACGGATCGCGAGAGGGTCTGCTCGCAACTCATCGACTCAACGGACCACCTCGAATGGTGGGACAATTTACGCATCTCCCACGCCAATGCCTGTGCCATCTCGTGGGACGAGTTTGTGAGAGCCTTCCGTCATGCCCACATCCTCGCCGGCATGATGACATCAAGAAGAAGGAGTTTCATGCACTCGCTAAGGCAATCGCTTCGGTGGCGAGTATCTCCACCGTTTCAACCAGCTAGCTCGCTATGCCCGGTGATGTGGCCCGAGATGAAGAACGGCAAGAAAGGTTCTGGAGGGACTCAACGGCGATATCTCTGTCCAACTCATCTCCCGAACTTCACCGACTTCCAACGGTTGGTGGACAAGGCGATCCGTCAGAGGCCAAGCATCATGAGATGGAGAACCGCAGCGGAGGATGGCCGCCGAGTTCAACGCAGAGGCTTTCCCAAGCCTCGTTTCATTCACCGCGACCACCGCGTGGGAAGTTCGAGTCTTCCACATCGAGCCGGTGCGAATCGCGCCCCAACACCTCCAACTTCGCGGCGCATCAGCGGAGGACAATTTCAGCAGAAGAGCTCCGCCCCTCGGTGCAGGAGTGACTGTTTCCACCGCAATGAAACAGCCACTATGCCAACAGTGTCCCAAGAAGCGCAGCGCGGCGTCTTCCAAGCGACACCAGAGTCACACCACCGGCGTCTGCAGCCGCAAAGCCGATTCATCAAGGGCGTGTGAACCACGCCACGGCCGAGAAGCTCAGCAAAGACCGGATGTTGTGCTTGGTATGTTTCTTGTCAATTCAATACCGGCTTGATGCTATTTGATTCCGAGCCGCATTCTTTCGTGTCAAATAAATTTGTGGGCAAATATGGGTTACCAATATCTTCCTTAGCAAATCCCATGATAATCCATTCCCGGGCTCGTAAATGAGAACTAGTTCTTTATGCGAACCTCACCCTTGAAATATCCGGAGTATCCTTCCTAGCGGACTTGATAGTCTTGCATTCTCAAGGCACGGACGTTATTCTTGGGATGGGTGGTTAGCCAAGAATCATGGACAAATAGATCGTGCTAATAGGTCTATTACTCTCACAAATGGAGAAGGAATTTCAGTTGAGTTCAAACCCAAGACTGCACCAATGGAAGTTCTATCCTCACCAAACATGAAGGAAGTGAAACTTGAAGACATACCGTAGTCCGAGAATATCGCGATGTCTTTCCCGATGAATTACGGCATGCCACCGGATCGGGCGTCATGTTCTTAATTGACTTAGTCGGGGGACGGCTCCAATATCGGCGACCCTATAGAATGCCGGCTAATGAGTTAGCGGAATTGAAGAAAGCAGATTGAAGAAGCTGCGGCCGAGGTTACATCCGACCAGTTCATCACCTTGGGAGCACCAGTCTTTGTTCGTCAGAAAAAGGACAATAGCATGAGGATGTGTGTTGATTACAGATCACTCAATGAGGTGACGATCAAGAACAAATACCCTTTACCTGTGATAGATGATCCGTTTGATCGGTGAAAGGAGCAAGTGTCTTTTCAAGATTGATTTGAGATCCGCTATCACCAACTAAAGATCGGACGGAAGATATTCAAGACACCTTCACCACGGATATGGGTGTATGAGTTCTGAGTGATGTCTTTCGGTTTGTGAACGCCGCTTATTTCATGAATATGATGAACAAAGTGTTCATGGAATTCCTGGATAAGTTTGTGGTTGTTTTCATCGATGACATTCTCATCTACTCGAAGGATGAAGAAGAACACGAGAAGCATATCAGGATGATACTGGACAAGCTCCGAGAACATCAGCTTTATGCTAAATTCAGCAAAAGTGAATTTTGGCTAAGTCAAGTGGCATTCCTTGGACATATTGTGTCAGCAGGAGGAATTGCAGTAGATCCTGCCAAGGTTGAAGCAGTGTCAGATTGGAAGCAACCCAGGACAGTCACCGAAGTGAGAAGTTTCCTTGGACTAGCGGGTTATTACCGCAGGTTCATTGAAAATTTCTCTAAGATTGCAAGACCCATGACTCAACTTCTGAAGAAGGAGAAGAAGTTTGATTGGACAGATGCCTGTGAAGAAAGTTTTCAAGACCTGAAGAAGAGATTGGTCTCAACACCTGTGTTAGTTTTACCTGATATCCATAAAGATTTCGAGATCTTCTGCGACGCATCCCGTCAAGGTCTCGGATGCGTATTGATGCGAGGAAGGCAAGGTAGTAGCGTATGCATCTAGGCGCTTGAGGCCACATGAAGGGAATTATCCAACCCATGATGCGAGTTAGCAATGATTGTGCATGCCTTGAAGATCCGCGGCATTATCTCATTGGTAACATTGTGAGATTTTCACGGATCACAAGAGTTTGAAGTATATATTCAAACATGCGAAATTAAACCTTGGCAGAGAAGATGGTTAGAGTTGATAAAAGATTATGATCTTGGAATCCATTATCACCTGTGCAAAGCAAATGTAGTTTGCAGATGCCCCGAGCGTAAAGGCCTATTGCAATACCATGATGGTGCGGAAGAACAACTGTAACTACATGAAGAATTGAAGCGTCTAAACTTGGAGATTGTCGGTCAAGGTTGTGTGAATGCTTTGGAAGTACAACCGACTCTTCAAAGTCGATCGGAGAAAACAACTAGAAGATGATGACATCAAGGAGATCAAGAAGAATATGCGAAGAGGCAAGGCTCCAGATTCGTGAAGATGAACAAGGCGTGTGGTTTGGGAACCGCATTTGCGCATCTAACCAGCAGGAGTTAAAACAATCAGTGCGAAGGAGGCTCATGAAACGCCTTACTCCATTCACCGGAAGCACCAAGATGTACCAGATCCAAGGAGAAATACCGTGGGTCAACATGAAGCGAGAAATTGCCGAGTTAGTTCGCCGCCGTGATGTGTGTGTCGAGTTAAGGCGTAACATCGCGACCACCGGTGGATTGCTGCAGCCACTACCAATTCGAGAATGGAAGTGGGAAGAGATTGGCATGGACTTCATCACCGGACTTCCTAGGACCCAATCGGGATATGATTCTATCCGGGTGATAGTTGATCGGTTGACCAAAGTAGCTCACTTTATTCCGTCAAGACTACATACTGAGCGACTAGTTGGCGAGTTATATGTGGCTAGGATTGTTTGTCTACACGGGTACCCAAGAAGATCGTGTCAAACGAGGTTCTCGTTTACATCAAGATTCAGCGATGCGCATGAAGCCTTAGGCACCGACTCAACTTCAAGATCGACCTATCATCCTCAAACCGATGGTCGACGGAACGCACCAATCAAGTCCTCGAAGATATGCTCCGAGCACCGTGCCTTGGAATTTGGACAAAGTTGGGACAGAATTTGCCGTATGCGAATTCTCGTATAACAATAGCCATCAAGCTAGTTTGCAAATGGCTCCTTTTGAAGCATTGTATGGCGAAAATGCGAACTCCATACGTGGGATGAAGTAGAGAGCGTCGGCTCTTTGGACTGAGATAATCAAAGAGGCGAAAGTAAGGTCAAAACCATAAGGGAACATCTCGAAAGTGGCACAAACCCGCTGAAGAGTTATGCGCGATAACGTCGGAGGATCTAAACTTTGAGGTAGGAGATTTGGTCTAACTCGTGGTCACTCCACTCGAGAGGAGTAAGAAGATTCGAACAAAGGAAAACTCGCACCTGATTTGTGGGGCCATACAAAATTCTAGCCAAAAGAGGTGAAGTGGCATATCGGCCTGAGCTACTGAAGCCTTGTCATTGTGCACGATGTCTTCCATGTATCGATTAAGGAAATGCTTGCAAGCGCGAGAAGACCATACCTTCTTGAAAGCTTGATCTTGAGAAGATCTCACCTACGTGGAGCGACCAATCAAGATTTTGGACGTCGCAGAGCGAGTCACCAGAAGCAAAATCATCAGATCATACAAGGTGCAGTGGAGTCATCACCCGGAAAGTGAAGCCACATGGGAAAAAGAAGAAGACCTCAAGACCAACTACCCCGATCTCTTTGCTAACCAATCCTGAATCTCGGGTCGATATTCCCTTAAGGGGGGTAGGTTTGTAACAGCCCAAATTTCAATTTCAGTAAAATTTAAAAGTTTATTTATGTTTGTGGTTTTTCCTGAATTTTCAAAAGCTTTTCATAAATATTTTTAAGCTAAAACAAATTTATTTACAAAATTAAAAGCCAACTAATAGTTGGAAATAATTTTATTAAGTCCAGAATGAGTATGGGAATTTTTGTGAATTTTTCCATAATTTTTGGAAGTATTTTGCCTTTTTCTAAAGCTATTATGAATTACCAGAATTAAAACAAATAGAAAAGCAAAAGAAAACCCCTAACAGTGTTTGGGCGAAACCCAAAGGCTCCGCCCAAACTCACTCATGTGACCCGCATGACCAGCCGCGCACCTCTCTCTCACCTTATCCATCCACCGTTGGATTAAAATCCAACGCACGCGCTCCCCCACGCGCCTCGTCTTATCTCCACCGTGGATCAAGAACCAGCGGTCAAGATTTGTTTAACCACCGCACGGTCGAATATCCTCAACAATATGAGCCATGCGATCTTAATCTAACGGCGAGATCTTTGTACCGCCGGAGACTTAAAACCTTCTAATCTAAACCCTTCAATCTAAATCCTACGCCGTGATTTCCTCCACGATCTTCTACTCCCACCAAGTTCCAACCGCAGATCTAAATCCAACGGCTCCACGCCGCCGTCTTCCTCGCCTTCTTCTTCGCGCGGCCGAAGTCCGCCGCCATTCGCCGCACAAGAGCTCGGTCTCCGCCACGATTTCCTCCCCTTCTCACGCAGGGCGTGCGCAGCAGCGCGCGCCAACCGCCTGTTCCCACCTTCTTCCCTCTTCTCGCGGCAATTTCACCCACGCCCACCGAAACCGCCGCCATGACTCCCACTACCTCCACGCGCTCGAGCTTCGCTTGCTCTATAAAAGGGAGCCCGTGAGCCCCTTCTCATCCTCAACCATTTGCCCTCACTCACTCTTCCTCTCCCGCCGCGAGTTCACCGCAATCCGAGGTTTAGTCGCGCTGCCGTGAGCTTCCGCCGCCGATTTCGTCGCCGTCGTTGGAGCCGTCCTCCCGTCCACACCTCGAGCATCGCATCATCGCCACGGCTCAGCGCGCACCATTCCGCCGGAGGATCGCCGGAGTCGCCACTTCACCAACGCATCAAGCTCGCCGCCAAAGCTCGCCGACGACCAAAACGCCTCGCGTCGCCGCCCCAAGGTAGCGATCCGGATCCCCGTGTCCTCCTCTTGCTTTTGGTACCACTCGCCGGTGAACCTTCGCCGCCGCCGCTGTTTCGTCGCACCGGCGTCGCCGCCCGTCAAGTCGGCGTGGCGCGCCACCTCACCATCCACGTCGGCGCCACGCCACCATTCCTGCTGCATCAGCGCCCACGCACACGCACACGTGGCATGGTCCACCGTGCTGGGCTGCCCAAAGCTCAGTGAGCCTGGTCCACATGGGCCGAGTCACTGACCCGAGGGGCCCACATGTCAGAAATCTTTTTATTTAAATTTAATTCTGAAAATTCAGTGCTGACGTAATCATTGCGCAATAAATGGATTTTCAGTAGGAAAATAATTCTAGAAATTCAATAAAATTTCAGATTTAGGTATAAACTTCAAAAATTCATAACTTTTGCATATGAACTCCAAATTGGGTGTTTCAAATTGCAAAATTTATATAAAATTATAATCTAGCTAACTAAACCAAAATATTTCAGTTTGGAGTTGATTTGAACTATGTTTTTGAATTTATTTGAATTTGAATTTGAATTTGTCGTATTTTCGCGTATAGAATTCGACGACTCCGGAGAGTTCGATCAAACTGAACATTTAGAATTTCAAGACATCGACCAAGGCAAGTTACACCATTGACCATATTGCCCTATTATTTTAAAGTTATTTTCATTTTTAAATTCCTTATTGCATGCATATGTTGTTATAAATATTTTAATATCCTGTTTTACATATAGTTAATTCCATATGTTATTGTATGGCCAAATTTGAATGTTGTATCCGACTACCTTGATACCATAGGCAAGATATTACCAAAATTCAAATATATGCTTAGCCAAGCTTAGTCCACATTTACATAATTTGGGAGGGTTTATACCAGATTTCTACAAATTGTTTTCAAACTTGACATTGTGGTATTGTCTTACCACATGAGTTTAAAAATAAAGTTTTTATTCAAAATAAAATCAAAATGGGTTTGGACTTGGCGAAATGGTCGGAGTGGTGGGTGCGAGGTTCATGCACAGGTTTGATCTGGTTAAGATCAAAGCCCATGGGTTGTAGGAATGATGCCCAAGTCAATTGAGGACCGGTCTTTGAGCAGCTTATTGCTATGCCATAACGTACCACTACATGTCTGTATGGGCAGGATTTGGCTAACTAATTTGTGATGTCCTAGTATATTTATGTCATGTGATTTTGTGGGTGTCGGTTAGACGTTTCATTCCCACTTGGCGCAAGAGGGGGCTTCAGGAGGACGGTCAGTTCAAAGGAGCGAAACCTTAGCGGGCATGAATGTACTAGGATAAAACATTGTAAAGGCCTCATGGTAATCGCCACCACACGCCTACGGAAGCATGAATTGGCCGACATAACGAGCATGTCACCTCGTGTGGGTAAAGTTGTACCAACTCTGCGAGTAGAAACTATTCGAATAGCGCGTCGCGGTCATGGACATGCTAGCGGGGCCACTTAAAGTTAGAATTGTTTTGGTTTTAAATGCTTTATTAAATGTTGAGGATGGTTAATCCTTATGAAAATTTAGGCGGGAAGCCAAGTGTTAGGAGGATCCTTCACTTTATCATTGGAGGTTATCCACATTATATCATTGTCATTTCAAAATATGATTTTATCATAGTTTAAAATTGCCTTAGAAACTACTATACTTATTCAAACTGAAAATCTTTGTTTATGCAAAACAACCCTGCCATACTCACTTGTTTCCTTATGCATGCATTTAAATTCAATATTAGGTGTAACTTGCGAGCACAGTAGTAGTGCTCACTCTTGCTGAATAAATCTTATTCACGAGAAGACGCTATCTTGACGGTGAGGACCCGGACGAGTAGGCCTTTCGACCAGACGATTGCACGTGGCGCATCGTGTAGCTTCCACTATTATGTTATTTCATTGTGTTTATCATTTGACATTTGATATTATTATTCAGACTTATTTGTATTAAACGAGTTATTTATTTAATGCCATTTACGCGTGATATGAATGTGATATTCATTTTTGTGAGACTGTACACTGGAAATCGGGTCGTGTTTGAACACGAGAATTCGGATCCTTCGCTCCGGGTTCGACACTCGCCATGCCAGGGCATTTCTGCTGGGATGTTGTCCTGATCGTAGAAATCGCTCAGAGGTGCTAGACGTGGTGCCCTAGATGGGGATGGGGAGCCTCTGCCGCGCAGGGCTCCTGATCGCGTAGTCGGTCCAGTCATCCTGTATTGGACAAGGATGGTTAGTAAATAAGACAAAAGCCATTACTTGGCTGTACATGCACAATCAATATCAAAAAGCAAGAAAATTGCAACATCAAATGGAACACCGAACATTAATCAACATAAAACCGAATCGATACAACACCGTACATAAGCGCCCGCAGGCTTAAGATTACAACTGAAATAGTAGTTTTTGCAAATGAAACATAACGGTTCGACATCTACTACCCTATTACATAATCCTAAGGATACACGCTCAAACATAGAGCTCCCTGCCTTAACAGCCTAGATATTATTCCGGTCAAAATTCACCGGAAAGTCATCGAGCAGGTGGTATCCAGGGGATCCTATGTCTTCTGGGTCTCCCGGGTTGGTGATGCGTAAGGGGGATCCTACGCCGATGATATGGCCTCCTACTTCAGGGAGACGATAGTCCGACGGCGCAGAAATGTACGGTGAAACCTCATTAGCGCCATACAGCACATCTGGACGAATGAGCCTCATGTCATGCATAAGCTGTAAATGCTCCTGAGCTATAATGAGACGACGACGCGTCTCCCATAACTCATGCATCATGCAGCGATGCATTTGGTCCATTACGTGAACCAATCTCGCCAACTGCCTGACTTGGGGGTCCTCCTCAAACTGGATCCTAGCAAACGAGTTCACGTCCCTAGCGGCGCGCGCGCATCGGAAAGTGATCATATGGAAATGGGCTAACTCGTCAGTCGTAGCGAAGACGACTCATGGCCACCAAAGCCACTTCTTGTAACGCCATGGCCTCCAAGTACCACGCTACCGAAGCGGTAAGGTATGCTCCCGTGACTTGTCCGCAACCATATCTATCATCGCCATAAATTCCTCCATTCCGTGTCCTCGATCACGCGGTAGATGGAATAAGTGGGCTGATATGTGAAGTTCGCCCTCCACATCATATCTCGTAGCAACGGGTATCCATACACTCCTTGACTTGAGTTTCCGGACAAGTGCGAGGGTTCATCTAAAGGCAAGAAGGCAAGGTAAGTTAGTTTCATAAACCAAAGCAGGATCGGAGAGAAAAGATACTAAGATGGATAAGGAATAAAAGATATTCTTAACTTAAACTTTCAAAGTAATTTGATAATTTCAAAATATTTTGACTCGGTAGGCTTACTAACTCTAACGCCAATGCTACCTCTAACCTACGATCGGTGATGGCTCGATACCAACGTTGTAGGGACCCGGTAATTATCTCCATAAGACCGAGATTAGACAAGGTCTTAGGAACATAATTACTGGTCTCGTAAATGAATTCAATTTAACTCTATCAAAGTGGGAGGCTTAGTTAACATCGAGCCTCAACGATCATGCGTCTTGCTCCATGCAGCGCTACATGATTGTCGATTCTCCTCGATTCAAGCACTACCCTTGGTGAGTTAAATGGAATTCATCAACAACAGTATGACATATATTGGCTCCCAAGATCAACGACCAATATACTCATACTCTCATCCAACGTTGATTACATCCATACAACGCATACAACAAGAGATAAAAGACATACTTGCATAATAGTTAAGGTCTACTGACTTATTACAAGCGGCCGACCGCCAAAATTTAAAGTAGAGTATCAAGTAGCAAATGAATTAAATAGATAAAGCAAAAGACCAGCAGTGGTATGCCCATCACCCATCAAAGAACCGATCGGGGTTAAATGGTAGCACACTACTCATTAGTGTCACCCAAGTCAACACTAGCGAGATCATCATAATCATAACCGTCCTCACCGAAAAGGCCAAAGCAAACATCCGCCGAGTACAAGTGTACTGCAAGTCTTACACAAATAAAAATAGTTATGCATAAGGGTCATTCAAAGGATGGCTCATATTGGTTTAGTTTTGCGAAAGAGACGCAACAATTAACATCCTACACATACTAGTTTTTCATGTGCCCATTTAAAAATCAGATTTGAAGTAGAAGTAAAACATGTAGTAAAGCATTTCAGTAATAAACAAATTGAATCATACAAAGACCAAAGTGGCAGCCCACTTTGATATACTAAACACATGAACAGCCCGTTCATGACGAATCCCAAGTTTAACCACAATTTTAATTAAAAGTCTAACAATAGGCAGCCACAAATTTCAAGCGGTCGTCCATAACCGTGGACACGGCTATTCGAATAGATTAATACCTGCAGGTGTACTACTTACCCACATGACTTGATTAGCCCGTAAGCCTCCGAGGCCTCTGCGAAAGCACACTTCCTATGGTATGCCGGCCGGGTGAATCAAGATACAGTCATTTTCAGCAAGAAAGCCCTATTGAGCTAAGTCCCCCTTGTGAGATGGTTCCTTGCCTAGTACAAGCGTCCGATAGCACTTGCTAGGGGCTCACAAGTTATATTGGAAATACTGATGCAATCAAAACAAAAGAATTGGTGCTCCTTGCACACTATAAAGGATTACATCGGCTCCTCAAAGAGCGTAGGATTTCACTACGCTATGCCCTTACACCACCAAGGACTTAACACAATAAAACCCTCCCCCTACTTAACCATACGGCTCCCAACCCGCGTGTGGCAGCATGAGTGTTGCTTGAACAGTAGGTACCCAAAGTTCGGTCCTCAATTGTCCAGACAAGTCCTTCCACTTACCCAATGCTCGTGCACAAAGCACCATCACTAACCAACACTTGTCCGGACCAAATCTCATTTAAAAATGACAAAGTTTAACTCATAAAACAGCTACAAAGATCTGAAGTAAAAACATAAAGTAAGAGTTGTGTGTATCCCAAAATCGCCGGGTTATTCCCGACGATCGAACTACCGTATCTAGACTTGTATGGCTAAGCAATTCTATAACCCATATTTCACACATCCTATCTTAAGCATATAGGAGTTGGCATAATTCAAGATTAACCTCAATCATAGGACATATCTAAACTACACATCACAAAAATATTGATATAATCAAAATAGCATGCAAGCAATTATCATTGCACTAACCTAGCCAAAACTGGGATCAAATATGATGCAAAAGAAAGTTCAAATGATGCTTGCCTTGCTGGCACAGTAGCTGCTCGCTCTCAGTAGCGTAAGTGTCGATATCAATATGCTCGGGATCTATATAATTATAACATCCAATAAATACCGAGAAAAACAACTCAAGAACCAAAATGCTCAAAAATGCATGATTTTTCTACAGTAGTTAGGTCATGATTTTAAATGATTTTTGGTGAAAGAATTATTTCATTTTGATTTAGCATGTGCAAGTTATAATGGTTTGAATTTCAGATTTCAATAAGCCGTCATTATGTAATTTAATTATGAAGTGAAATTTTGTAGAACAGTGGCGAGTACGTGGATCACATAGATAAATAGGCAATATTGTTATAAGTTAAAAACAGTTGAGTTTGTCCTTTTTGGAGTTTTTATGATTTAGTTATTGATTTTGCAAGTTATCAGCCTTTTATAGTATAAAAATAACGGAGTTAAGGAGTATATTCTCCCAAAATAGTTTCTGTGACAGAGGTAACATGGAGACCATTTTAGAATTAAGTTCACTGAAAATGAAAATTATCAAAAGTGGTTTCACTGTTTTGGAGGTTCAATAATTACTTATGCATTTTTGAAGTTTTCAGCCCTTTTCCTATTGTAAAATAATGGTTTTAAATGGATTAATCTCCAAATAAATCTCTATGCTACAGAGACATGTTTGAGACTAATTTTAATATGAAGTTTACTAAAAGTGAAAATTTCCAGAAGTGGTTTCATGTGATTTGGAGTTAAAATGATTTAGTTATGCATTTCTAAAGTTATAACTATTTCTCAGTGTGCCAGTAAATGGTTTTCGGATTTTATAACGCATTTACCGCTTTTCTCACCGAGGCTCAGCTAGCCACGGTCGCTGACCAGCGGGCCCGCTCGCTAGCGGCCCGCTGCGAGGCGCGTGCACGTGTGCGTCCTAGGGCTACGATTGCGAGCCGTTGGATCAAGATCCAACGGTCCACAGTCGAAGTGCAATAGGACGGTCCGAATGTCTCACGAATCCAACCCGTCCCTTTCGCATCTGACGGTCCAGATTGATTCCAGTTCATTTGGTTTTTCTTAGCATGTGTTTAATGCCCTGGGTCCACACGTCAGTCTCTGTGGCCTTAAGAATCAGTGTGCTGGATTTCTGTGCAAGGTCCCACTTGTAAGCGACACATTAGGACGGCTAAGACAGTGTTTAAAAGCTAATGATTGGGTTAACGCGACAAATGACTAAGCTCCGATTTTCGCCCTAATACGCACGCGAAAACGCCACCGCCGCTTGCGTCGGCTGCGTGGCGCTTACGCGCCACGGCGAGCCCGCCACATGTCGCATTAGTTCGCAATAGTCTTGCGCATCATAAACATGTGGTCTCGCCACCGAGCCGGCTTTGCACGGCGGCTAGCGGGAGATGAGCGGAGGTGACTCTTACGGCAAAAGTGCAACAATGATGTATAGCTCGCAATGACAACCAAGCGTGTGCCCAAGCCCTAGGGACTAAGTGGAAGTTACTGAGCTAAATGGAAGCTCTGGGAAGCTTGGAGATGGTCGGGCGATGACGGCCACGAGAAGACAAGTGCGGCAAAAGGGGCTTCACGTGGATAGGAGGCCTTGAGCAAAACCAGCTAAAGTGAGTGGTCTGAGCAGATCAAGGGTTACATTAGGAAGCTACTAGAGCAAGGAATCGAGAAAAGACTTACGGAACGGTAGGAGACGAAGGGGTGTTTCTGGCCGAAAATGGTTAAGTCCTCAATTATTTGAGATCACATCGTGCATTACCCAATTAGAGTTAGGGTTTAGATCGGTGGTCTAAAGCATGCAAGATGACGCGTGGTTTGAGGACAAAACCTTTTGGAAGTGAGAAATGGTACGAGGATGTCACTCAGTGCGTGCTCGGAGGCCGAAAGGCACCAAGGTGGAACCAAAGCTACAAGTCATCGCAAGAGCTAGGGTTAGCAAAAATGGAGAAGGCATGGAAGTAGAAGAGAGGGGAAGCACCGGTGGAAGCTTACCCGAGATGAGCACGAGAGCTTCCCTTCCTCACCGCCGAGAGGAAGAGTGAGGGAGAACTAGGGTTACAGGGTGTCTTATGTTCGGCGATGACGGAGATGGAGGCGGCGTGAAGTGAGGAGCTCCAGGAGTGGTTGCATCGCGGTGGCAACACACGGCACTAACGGAGCCGCAACGGGGGAGAGAGCGGCGCGGCGCGCGTGGCGTGTGTTACGGCGGTCGATGGCGGGAGGAAGACGGCCGGCGGCTCGGGCCACCGGTCGGCTCCCGCTCGCAGCGTAGGAGGGAGGGCGTGGTCCAATAGCGGCGCTAGATCTCGATCGGAAGGTTGAGGTTTAAAGAGGTTAAGTGGCGCGGCGAAGGTACGCCATCCGTGCGTTCGTTTTCCATCGGACGGCTCACGGAGAGTGCATCTAGTTGATTGGGCTCGACCGCGACTTGGGCTCGGTTGGAGGAACGAGAGTGGGTTTAGGTCTTCTTTTTTCAAGTTTGACTGGAATTAAAATCTGTCTAGCAACTTTGACCGGGTTTATAATTAGAAATAAATTCCTAAAATCATGAAATAATTTGTGGGGTTCTGGAGTATATAGTTCCCATAAAAATTATAAAACTCCACTGTTCATAATATAGTTTGTGATATTTAAATTCAAACTTGTTGTATGTCTATAAATGTTGTTTAAATTTTAATGAGGTTCAAACTAGTCCCAAAAATTTGGGAAAAATTATATTAATTCCTAATAATTAGTGTAGTATTTAAATAAATTGATTTCAGATGATGATCAAAACTTGTTATCACTGATTTGAATTAAAAATTGAATTTTGATGTGTATGTTTACCTCAAATTAGATTTTCCAAGTACAATATATTATGAAATGATTTGAATTTGATAATGCAGGTTAGTGAAATACATATTAATCCAATTTAATTAGTTGGGGCTGTGACAACGTAGTTCTTGACAAGAGTGCTCTTGAAGTTCTTCCAAGCTTTGCACGCCTGTAGCAATGTGTGTCGTTGCACATAGCCCTCATGTTGTTTCGGGATGTCGAACGATTGGAAAATATCCGTCAGCAGCTCACCTGTCTAAACTTTGGTCAACTCCTTCCACGAATTGTAGGTGATGTTGACTTATTGCCATGCAACTATTCTAACCGTTCTCCAGAATGCAGACGCTGCTCGGTGAGGATTGATAGGGGCCCAGACTCATGGACCTCTGTGATGGTAAATCGGCGCCCGGGCCTTTTCAATATTCATCTTCTTCTACCGCGCTTGGATATTCCAAAGGACGACGTATCAGACACATGAGGCGACAATGACGAAGAATGAGTGGAAGACATCTTCAAAAGAAATAGAAGTTCTAACACGCATGAACATATTATCATAAGATTAGATCTCTATGTGTATGGAATAATATTCTCTCATGAACGGCGTATAATTGACATATAAACATGTATATCCTCCAAGTCATTTAAAAGGAATAATATGCTCAACACAAACATCATGTGAACAAATGAAATCAGCATAAAGCTAAGATTTAACATTTTGATATATATTGCTCTCAGATGTAGAGTAAGTATTCCAATTAGAGCTCAAGTTCAAACCCGATTATCAAAACAATTTCAGTACAAAACTATTATCATCACAGAGCATTGATCTCAAGCCCACCACACTACATTGCAATATATTCCAGTAGCAGTATCAAAACAAATACCATATGAATCACTGATTAGAACAAATACAAATTTCTAAAACAAGTACAACACCTCATACTACTCAGTGTTTGAACCAGATACCAGTGCAATTATCATGAGTCCATGAGGACCACGACAACATGACAAATTATTGATAGAAAGAGTGAGGGAAAGGGGTATCGGGGTCGGCAACTAGGCATTGGTTACCTTTGGGCATCGAGGAGAAGGACGAGCAGGGAGCAAAGACTGAGGAAGAGGGCGGCATCAAAGGGGAGGCACACCGGACTCGAGAGAGGAGGACGCGACGCGTGCTCAGGGGAGGGGAGGAGGTGGCGAGCTCGGGGGAGGAGGCGCGCCGGGCTCAAGGAAGAGGCGGCGTCGAGGACGGCAAAGAACAGGCTCGGAGGAGGAGTCACGTCGGGCTCGAGGAGGAGGTGGCGTCGAGGGCGGCGGCGGACGGGCTCGGGAGGAGTCGCTAGGTTGAGGAGGCGGTGGCGGCGAGCTCGGGAGGAGTTGAGAAACTTAATCATTTGAGTGGAGCGCGAGCAAACCCTAGAGTCCAAATATAAATAGGAATTGACATCACAGACGGTTCTAAAGTAGAACCGTCTGTGATAAATAATATCACAAACAGTTCCAATAAATAACCATATGTGATATATGATGTATCATAGACGGTTCCAATAAATAACTGTATGTGATATATGATGTATCACAGATGGTTTATGCTAAGGAACCAACTGTGATAGCTTATGTATCACAGATGGTTTGTAGGTGAAACCGATTGTGATATTATTTTGTCTGGGTTAATCTAGTTCTGTTTATTGGCTAGCCTCAGGACATGCTAGCCATGCCCTCTGAAACAAGTAGAAAACACAACAAGTACATGTATACATCCAATTTATATTTATTTCAGAAACAAGCACATCCATTTCACAGCATAAATCAATTAACTCAAATGAACTAAAATTAACCATTCAGAACATACATATACACACATTGTTCAATCTTTAAAAATTACCCCTTCATGATGATCGACGCGTATATAACTAGTTTCGTCATGTTGTTCTTCCTCGACCCTTATGCCATTTTCAAAAGGAGGCAACTCGTCAAATTGATTGTATTCTTCCTCGTCCACTACATTCTCAACTCCGACAATCCTCCTTTTTCCATGAAGAACTATGTAGTGCTTCTTATTTGCCTAGTCGGTTACATAGAAGACTTGAGCAACTTGGTTAGCGAGTACAAATAGTTCATCTTTGTATCCAACACGTTCGAGGTCTACGGTAGTGACATCGTACTTGTCGACCTTCACCTGTGGGAGATGGATCCAATATCACCGAAACAGGGGGATCTTGAAAAGCACATAGTCGAGCTCCCATATCTCCTCTATGAGCCCATAGTAGGAGCTCCTCAGCCCATCGGTATTGAACGCATCTATGCGGACATCGCTGTTCTGGTTAGTGCTCTTTATATCCTAAGCCTGCGTATAGAATGTGTACCCATTTATGTCGTATCCCTACCATGTCACAACTGTAAATGTTGGCCCTTTTGCCAACCATGTCAGCATATCACTTGACGAGCTCCTATCGAGTCGCTCCTTCAACCATTGGTTGAACCGACTGTTGTGCTATCTCGTGATCCAAACATCCGGTCACTCCAGATTTTGTTGCTGAAGCACATCCTTATGCTGGTCGATATACGGGGATACTTCAGTCATGTGTTGCAAGATTGTGAAATGGGCTTGAGCATACGCTCTCATCTCTGAAGTGATTGCTTTCCTTCCGATGGTCTCGATACCCTCAAGCTTCCCCGCATGGCAAGATCGAGACACACCTATCGGTTCGACCTAACCCACGTAATCGACACAGAACTCAATAACCTCTTCGGTTGCATAACCTTCGACGATGCTGCCCTCCGGCCGAGATCGATTCCGTAAATAGGACTTGAGAATTCTCATGAACCTCTTGAACGGGTACATGCTACGTTGGAACAAGGGCCCGCATATCTTTATCTCCCTCACAATGTGAACAATGAGATGGACCATAACATAGAAAACTGATGGAGGGAAATACATCTCAAGATCACATAGAGTCTTCACCACCTCGTCCTGCTGAGCATCTAGTCCTTCAGGATCGATGACCTCCTGAGCAATTGTGTTAAAGAAATAATACAACCTTATGATTGTCTCTCTGATCTTGATAGGTAAAATACTTTTAATTGCAACAGGGAGCATCTGTGTCATCAGCACATGACAATCATGAGACTTTATGCTAATTAACTTTAAATCTTCCATCGAAACAAGTTTTTTTCATGTTGGCGGAGTTACCAGACTGAACTTTCACACTATGCATGCACTGGCATAGTTCAGTTCTCTCGGCCTTGGACATAGTGTAACAAGCAGGGGGAAAGGTACATTCATCCTTTATTGGTCTTTGTTGGTGCTAACTCAGGTCTGATGTCCATATCAACCAAGTCAAGCCGTGCATTGACACGATCTTTGTTTTGTCACGAATATTGAGAAGAGACCAATAAAGTCGTCACATATATTTTCTCACGCGTTCGACATCGATGCAATGGCGAACTTCTAAGTGCTCCCAATAAGGTAAGTCCCAAAATATTAATCACTTCTTCCAGATGTTTTTCTCACGGTTCCTCGATTTACGTCCCTTTCCGAGCACTACATCTAAATCCTTAACCATATCATTGACCTCTTTTCCACTTAAATGCCTTGTAGCTAAACTGTCCTCCTTCTCTCTGTCGAATTGTTTCTTCGTCCTATGGTATGGGTAAGCCCCCCAAAGGAACCTATGGTGATGCACGTACACGGTTTTGCGCGAGTGCTTCAGCCACACAGTCTCGGTATCATCTAAGCAGTGAGTACAGGCTTTGGACCCTTTTGTACTCTGGCCCAACAGGTTAGCAAGGGTAGGATGATCATTTAAGGTGCAGAACAATAAGGAGCGTAAAGTGAAGTTCTCTCGTTTGTATGCATCCCATACCTGTACCCCTTCAATCCATAATATTTTTAAATCTTTCATCAATGGTGCTAGGTACACATCAATATCATTCCCAAGTTGCTTCCGCTTCATACACAACTAAGGAGGAAGGTTGTAGATACATAGCATCATGGCCCAAGTGCTATGTCGGCTGCTCATGTTATCAATTATTTACTAAATGATTAAAAATAATAGGATTTGAAGCTCAAATTGGGCTCGTGGTGACATTGCATTGCTAATAGTCGTGGCTCGGGCCCTAAGGTCACCTAAGGCGACCGAGCGGTGATGTCCCGTGGTGGCACGATGGGCTTCATTAGCGATTTGGCGAAGCGCTGAAACTACTCAAATTAAAGGATGCTTATGCTCCAGTAGCTCACCTCGATCACGAGGAAGGTGTCAATGAAGTCGGGGAAGGTCCAAGGTGGCTAGTCGAAGTCGGGGAAGGTCCAAGGTAGCGGGTCATCGGTGAACAGAGGCGATGGCAGCAAGCTTCTCGGTGACAAGTCTTCTTGGTGGAAATAATCTGAAACCAAGCACATGAACAGCTTTCGGGGGACAAATAGGTAGGGAAATAAACTGATTACTTTACCCCCCTCAACCCAAACAGGGGTGGTTTTGGGTGACGTGGTGCCACGTGGACATCCACATCAAGTCCACTTCACATTTTTCTTCATCCTATTTCTTCCTCCCCTTTCTCTTTCTCAGTCCGCACCTCCACGCAGCCCCCCACACGGCCGCCCCCAACTCTGTCGGCCCCAGCCTCCCTTGGCCACGCCTCCCCCAACCCCGCAGGCTCCGGCTTCCCTCGGCCACGCCACCTGCCCACTGGTCCTATTTCTTCCTCCCCTTTCTCTTTCTCAATCCACACCTCCTCGTAGCCCTCTGCTCGACCCAGCACCCCTCGTAGCCCCCCACTAGGCCGGCCCCAACTCAGCCAGCCCCGGCCTCCCTTGGCCGCGCCGCCCCCAACCCTACTGACTCCGACCTCCCTCGGCCACGCCACCCACCAGCCGGAACTCCAAGACGAGGCTATCATCCGCGCCTGTGCCCGCGCTGTTGATGAGCGAGCCGATGCAGGTACACCAGAAGCCAAGGAAGCCACTGTTGGAGGCCATCGCGATGCATTGTGGCTGTAGTGTCGATGCGATGCCCTGTGCACACGGTGGTCCCATCGTTCTCCTGGTGGAAGACGTCGATGGCGAGGTGGGAAAGGAAGCGGCCGAGGGGCGGTAGGGAGCGACAGACGGAAACTGCCTTCTCTACCATGACGCGCCCCCGCCGCTTGCACGTGGCTGCGTAGTGGACAATGGTCGCTGCGTCCAATAACCCAGCAAAGATGCTGGTGAGAGCGTCGTCACGGAGGGGCGTGTCGTCGTTGTATAGGGCACATCTGTGGTGCACGTGGTGATGATCTTTCATCCGGAGGCCCTTCGTGCATGGTGCACACGGCGTTGTCTGCTCGGCAGCGGCATTGGTGGTTTTGGCTCGATTTGGGGGAGAAGAAGCACTGTAGCTCAGTCAAAACCATTTTGTATTGGGCCACATCAGCGCCACGTCATCCAAAACCACCCCAATTTGGGTTGAGGAGGTAAAATGAACGGTTTTGATAGTTGAAGGTGTAGGATGTCTGGTTTTATAGTCTAGGTTGATTTCGGACTTCTTGAAAAGTTGGGGTTGTAAAATAGATTTTTTCCTAATATAAATGAACTCAGCTAGCTATGCGGTACTGTACTACAAATAATGTGACAAATCCTCTGAAAATATTGACAAATGTACATCTCAAGACAAAGTACAGGACGGGGGTCATGCAGCATGTAGAGTCAAGCTCTCCAAATGCATGCTTGACCACTTTGACTAGACTGTTAGGGCATGTACAATGGTACAGATAGCTACTGTCTATAATAACTCTCCATGTTACATGTAGACAACACTAATGTTAGCTCATACAATGTGTTATCTTTTTACCTGTCTTTATAGATCACACAATCTTTTAATACTCTCATAGACCTAAGAAATATGGTTGGATAGTCTCCTTGATTATGGTGATATAGTCAGCTACATGATTATAGACAACATATTTCTCTCTCTTTATTCTCTTTCATGAACATCAGCTTAAATCCTACGTAGCAGAGACTATAGACAGCTGATGTAATCTATTGTACATGACCTTAGTTACTGGACTGAAAGAACTTCGGTTATATATGGTACCGTACAACAGAAAAAGTTGCTTATGCTCTTGGACATTCAAGTTTGATTCCCTTGTCTAGGTCCTTTTTAATTGGTCCCCTGGACTATCTCGCCTAAATTAAGAACATGGGAGAAGTTAACTTAAAATTTTAGTCTTACACGCATATGTCCCACCTCCACAATTTTTGTCTGCTTAGTTGCAAAATACTTCTGCCATGTATGGAGTATTTTATTTGGTTAAATTCTGTGTCTGTGGGTGGGGTGGGGGCATCATGCTAAATATTTGCGCTTTGCAAGGAGTACGTACTAAAGTACTAAAGGCACTTTAATTAGTTCGCAGTTGCATGAGTACTAAGTATACCCCACAGACTTTCGACTTTCTTAGAAAAAGGTAGTGTCATTAAGTCACTTTGCAAAACAAAAAATCCAGTATAATTTAATTTAGTTTTCTCCTCAAAAAAATAATTTAGTTAATTTTCTAGTATTATCTGAATTGGCAAATTAAACAAACAGTAATCAAGGATCAGTTGATAGTTTCAACAATTGTGTAAAGAAAGCGTATCATGTGCCGTGTGATAACTATTGTAGGTTAGCTCGCCAATTCCACACATATATAAACAATATATGTTACATTTTGTCGATTTGCCCGTTGAGCTGAACACAGTGTGTGTGTATATATATACATACGGTAGCATTATTCAGTGGTCACTCTAAATATATATTCTGCGCGTGGGCCGCAGCCTGAGCTGCGCTACATGCGATTAGCCAGCACCCCGCTTCCCGCTCGAGATCGGAAGTAAAACCCACGCGCACGCTGTCGGAGCCCCGAGCGTGGAATACCCAAAGACCCTATGTATATACCATGCTAGTCCTTGGATCAGTGACTAGTACACACATTCACAATATTTGGTATTTATATCCATACAACCGCAACTAAAAGTAAAGAAAATGGTACTCTACTTAAGCTATTACAAGGTTATTACAAGAACGGTCGACCGGTCAAATAAAAGTAGACATCAAAGTAATGTATAGCAGCGGAAGATATAATAATAGTAGCAAAACTCCAACGGCATGCCCATCCGATCCCGTAGGCAACCGACAAGGAGCAAGGTATAGGTAGACCCGTCGTCCATCACCGAACCCTCCGGTGTCGAGAGCAAAGAACTCGTCATCTGACATCTACCCATCTTCGATTTCCGAACAACAATATTAGCAAGATTGAGTACTCTTTGTAGTCATCAAGACTTGTAGTGTATCACAAAATTATACACTACTACAGAAAACGTTATCGCGAGCGGTTGAGCCGTCATCACGCAGTGATTGGCACCGTCTGTGTTTTTGTACGTCTGTGATAACCGCCAGTTATCACAGACGGTTAAAAAGCCGTCTATGATAAGTAACAACACAAACGGTTCTAATTAACAACCGTCTATGATATCCATATATATGGATATCACAGACGGGTCATAATTAGCACCGTCTGTGATATATGGATATCACAGATGGTTCGTAAATATCGCCGTCTGTGATATATGCATATCACAGACGGGTCATAATTAGCACCGTGCGAAATATCACATATCACGACGGTGATAATTATGACCGTCGTGATATCAATATATCGCTGACGGCGATATTTACGAACCGCGTCGTGATATCCATCTATCACGCACGCGATAGTTATGAACCGTGCGTGATAGCTCTTTCAGCATAACCAATTTAATTTTGATTTTGGCTAGCCTCGGAATTGCTAGCCATGCCCTCTAAAAACAAGGAGGTAGAAAATAGATACATTACGGATGAATCAATCATTGACACTCAAAGTGATCATTTAACTCAAAATCAATTCGACACGAATATGTATCAAATATTGGCTAGCCTCGAAGTTACAATTGAATTACAACTATTCAAAGTGAATTACATTAATGAATCATTGGTGTTGGAGTAGTGAAACTCTCGTTGGTGCTAATGATATCCGTCATGATGAAGGTGCGAGCTTCCCTCGAACATCCGAGATCTCTCTACGAACAAGTGAATCTAAATCTATATTGAAGATCGTAGCTAGCAAGAGTGAAGTAGTAAGCATATATATTTAAATTTATAATTAGGAAATAATTATTACGAGATTGACCAACCTCGGGATCCTCCAACTTAGCACTCATGAGAATCGCATATGATGGCAAGCGTAGAATGCACATTCTTACGCTTTTCTTGTGACAACTGCAAAAATAGAATTACATATATAGGTGTAGTCGATTCGAGGCGCATTATTACAGTATGATAGAATTATTGTGTTGTAGCACGTCTAGGAAATCGCGTCTGTGATTAAATGTGGCGTTGTTCCTTGTATAGCCCTCCTCGGCAATATAGGAGATGAGCGACATACATGTTTCCAAAAAGTTAACCTCGGTCATTTCAAGCAGTAAGACTACAATAGAGTTATGTATGGAGGAAATAAGCACACTGCCGAGTACTCCTCGCACAAGGGTGAAGTCGTGGCTTTTTCATTAGGGAATCAAGGTATACTACTGGTTCCTCTTTGGTATAATGACTAAAAGGACCAGTGGTGCCTACTCATGTATGTCGCTTAAGTCATTAAACCTAAGTTCGTCTTTGCGTATAAAGTACAAATGAAATTTGTATAGCAAGTAGTGAAGCACTTACTCGGTTGTAGGGCACCATTATGTAGTCCTTGTCGTTTGAGCAAGCAATCCACGTCGTTATGTATTTCTCGGCGTAGGATGCGTCGCCAAGATGGTTTGCTCGGAGACCACGTGTGGGTCGAGAAACCCACGGTTCTTTCAATCGCCGGGCATTTTTAATCATGTATCTATACATAAGCAATGAGTTGTTATATTCGATATTACGTGAATGTAGAACTTGATTGTACACACTTACAGTGTCCAGCATCATAGAAGTGAGGCATCGAGGGCTTTGAGGTTGAATAGGTCGAATAAGTCGTCGAAGCCCACGACGAAGGGGGCCGGCTCGTGGAGGAAATAGTCCTCCGTGTATCTGACAGTGATTCCATCAGCGCACCCTTTCTCTTTGGTCTTGTGCAAGTACCAGGTATGCAAACTCTGACAACCTAATCCAGCGTAGGCCAATACTGCGGTGGTCGCCAACGGACTTCCGAAAGAGTATTTCTTAGGGTTAGGAGGCGGAAGCGCCTTAATGTTCTTTGATTTCGATTTCTCCGAGCGACTTGCCGCTCGCGTCCTCCTGTGAGGCGACTCGGGGCAAAGCGGCGGCACGCTTTTTGTTCGTTCGGTGTCTTCTCCACGAGGCCGATGAGGCGGGCTTCGGCGAAGGTTGAGGTGTAGTCATGGAGGGTCCTATTGGAGAGGCATGGTCGTGCGAGATGGTTGGGGTAGAGTCATCGAGGTTGAGCGCGACCGCGGGGTCGAGGCGATGTCCTTCTTGGGTCTGTTGGAGAGGCATGATCGTGTCGAGATGGTTGGGGTGGAGTTATCAAAGGTTGAGCGGCCTTTGGAGGTCCAGGCGATGTTCTTCTTGGGCCACTGGATAAAACTATACACGGTATCCCCTAGTATTCGATGTCGTCGTTGGGCGAATCTCGGTGGACGGACCTTAAATTGTCATATACCATGTCCACCTAGACCCCAGCGTAACCTGCGCCACACAGGCACCGTGCTGCACTATCCCTTCCATGCATGGATACGCCATCCCATGCCCAGCCTCAATAGACATCACAACCATCCTCACTTGGAGCGTGCAGTGCGTCGGCTCCTACAAAGCGACACGCAATTAGCTAAGGCGTCGTATAGGTCTATCTTTGGAGCATTCGAGAGATGTACATTACCTTGATGTCGTCGATAGGTAATTGGGCGTCATCATGTTCATAATTTTGCGTGGGCGCAACTCTACTCCGATGTTGAGGAGGCTCCCCAAAACAACGGGCGCTTTGCATGGTTGAGGAGTAGGAGTTGATTCACTTGGTCCTGCAATCTTGCTATCTTTTCTTCAAATTTTGCGATGGCACCGTTCTCTTCCTTCAAATTTTGTAGTAGCACATGTTCCAACTCGTGTCGTGCTCGGCCTTGGATCTCTTCCTGCTCCTATCGTGCGGTAGTTGTCGGGACCAGTGCGATTACGGAACCCTCTGTGTATCTTGCACTAGTCAGGGATCACGCTAGTGCACACGAGGTTAACACGGTAAATATCGATCCACACAAGCGATAAATAAAGTAAGCGATTAGTTTGAATAACAAATAAGGGTTTTGACCTTATGGTGAGTTTACACTTATTAAGCCACGCGAGGCTAACGAGAAATAAAGCGGCGAATGAGCGGAAAAACTCGGCGTAGATCCACCAATTCACCACGGGCAACCAAGCGGGATCCGGACCTTAACGAGCGATCAGCCTTCAACGAACTCCTCCTCGAAGCGGCGTAGACTCCTCCATACAGTAGGTTTGGGCGCAAGTTTTACAACAAGCGTGAGTACACAACCGTACTATAAATCATACCACAGAATGCAATGTATAGATGCGGGCTTATTCCAAAGAAAAGGCACGTGGTTCTTTTGCATAAAAGCAACATTTGCAATTGAATACGAATAATAGATTGAAAGCATAATTCAAAACAAATAGACAATATTAATTTATGAGATGTTTTCACAAAGACACTGACTAAACAGATTCTTTCACATAGCCATATGATTGAGATCACACGGCTCCCATTCCCACATTTTATGAAAACTACCTCGTGTGAAATCACGAGCATGTCCATGACCATGGGACGCGGCTATTCGAATAGATTGTTTAACACTCTGCAGAGGTTGTACACTTTACCCACACGATATAACGGTGTAGCTAGCACCAATCATAACAAAACAGTTCGGAAACTTCATCTCCAACATTGACATTCCCGGTGTGCTTACAAACCGTTATACATATCACATAGCCCATGCATAACACACACCGTTGGACGGGGACGGCGAATCCTCCGTGATGCAACCATCAAGTAGTCACACCTCCACCCTATCACAAAGCCTAACCTACCACTGAACATCAATGCGAGAATCCATAACTTACTAAGTTAGGCCCGTCCCATACCGGGCATGTGGTCGTGCGATGAGCTCAGTTCAATGGCGCACAAAGTTAAGTCCTTAATTGACCAAGGCAAGACTTCCATGTTCTAACTAAGCCACCAGATTATCATACCCATCACATAGTCCACCATGTCACACGGTTTCCACCACTTGCCTCGGTCAAATCCTTTACCACCCGGTTGGTTTTAGTGCAACACATGCCATCACGAAGTAATAACACATAGCACACGATTTTACACAGTTCCATAGACACTTAGTCATATTTAATATTTGCGACTCACATGAGATGATGATTCGTAGCATGGCTTAAGCAATTATACTCGCATCTAACCAACCCACGTTGGTGCTACAATATTACCAACTCATAACCATTCTAGGGTGACAAGGATATATGACATACAAGGCCAAGGTGTGATAACAATTTGGATAATAACTATGCCCAAAGCATTTAAATACATAATTAAAATAGAATACAATAATTTAACACAAAGTAATTTGAAAACTGGGTTCAAGATGATCAAAGGTATGACTTGCCTTGGAAAAGGTCTATGTACTGATCTTGGTCTTGGGGTGCTCCTTCTTCCACAAAATTCCCGACAGATAAGCGTCTACTGCAAAGCGAAACAAAAACAAACAAAACAAATAAATAACAGAGGCAAAACAAACTCCAAAAATTAAATAAAAATCTCAGATAGCTAGATCTTGAATTTAGACAAATTTAGAAATTTGAATGGGCTCAATCGGAGTTAGGATGCAAAAGTTATGAGCTTTGGAAGATTGGAAATCTAAAAGAAACCTAATTTGGATTTTTGGAATTTCCGAATTATTTCTTATGAAAAATCGGATTATTGCGCAATCTTTGGCGTCGTGAAGGAATTTCGGAAAAAGAGAATTAAGCGAAAATCGACATGTGGGACCCATGTCGGGGACACGGCTCACGGTAGATCGGTCTCACCGAGCCTCGATTCGAGACGGTGGACTACCCACGCGGCGCTGCGTGAGCAATGGCGGGCGCCACGCCGCGCGACACGTGGCGGCGTCGCGACATGGAGGCAAGGTGGCGATGGCGTGGATGACAACGAGCGGCGGCGCTCGAAACCGGCGACAACGCGACGGCGGCGATCCACCGGCGGTGAGTGGTACCGGCGTGTAGAGGCGTTATTGCGAACCTCGGTGCAACACCGGATGCTCGGGGTGGGCGGTGGCGGTCGGCGGCGAGCAAAGAGCGGCGGAGGGCCGGGCTTGGCGGCGCGGCGCTCGGTGGCGCTCCGGCGAGCGAAGGCCACCGGGAGGTAGAGGAGCTCCGTGCGATGCGGCGGTGTAGACCACGACACTCGGCGGCAGCGGCGGCGACGAGCGAACTCGTCGGAGTTGGCGTGGCGCGGTCGATCTTTGAGCTCTGCGCGGCTAGGGTTGGCGCGGCGGCGGCTAGGGTTGAGGTGCGGACACGAGGGCTACCTCCCTTTATACCGGAGGCCTCGGAGAGTCGAGGCACGAACGCCCAAAAAGCGGCAGCGGCGGCGGAGATCGTATCCCTAACGGTTGGGAGCGAAGGCGGCGTGGCAGCCGGGACCCACACGTCGAGACACGGCTCGCGTGGTCGCGTCGCGGCGGCGCGGTTGCAAAGCGGACTCGAATCGGCCGTTGGATCTTGATCGAGCGGTCCACAATCAATAGGACATTCGGACAACTCCGGTTGCCTTGCGCGCATCTAGCCGTTCATCCTTGATCGGACGGTGGAGATCGGCGGCGCTCGAGAGAGAGAGAGAGGCGGCATGCGGGGCCCGCATGTCAGTCGGCAGCCTTACGGCGGTAGGCGCCGCTTCGGTGGTGGCGGGGAGAATGGGCGGAGGTTTGGATTTCGACCGAAGGATTTCGAGATTTTAAATAGTTTTTCTATTTTATAAATTACCAGAAATTCAAATAGGCAATAGAAAATAGCAAATGAACTCAGAAAAATTCTAGAAAAATCTAGAAAATATATCTGAGCACATAGAACCCAAATAAAATAGTTTTGGCTAATGTTCAAGTTGGGATTATTCACATTAAATGTTTTTGATTGTAAAGTCCAATATTAAGCTTTTGAAATTAAATTCAAATAAATCCAAATGGTGAACTTTTCCCTACTAACTATTCAAAGGATTTTTAAAGCTCAGAAAATTGGGATGTTACAAACCTCCCCCCCTTAAAGGAATCTCGACCCCGAGATTCAGGCTAGCTAGAGAAAAGGCTAGGGAACTCGGCCTTCAGCTCTTCTTCACGTTCCCACGTTGCTTCTCCTTCTGAGTGGTTGCTCCACTGGACCTTGCAAAAACGAACAGTCTTGCTTCTGGTGAGGCGTTCTGCGACATCCAAAATCCTGACTGGCTGCTCCTTGTAGGTAAGATCCTCCTTCAGATCAATTGATTCAAGCGGGGCTTGCTCTTCTGGCACACGAAGACACTTCTTCAACTGCGAGACATGAAAGACGTCATGCACTCCTGCTAACGACTGCGGTAGCTCCAATTGGTAAGCAACTTCTCCACGGCGTTCCAAAATCTTGAACGGACCAACATACCTAGGGCAAGCTTCCCTCGGCATGGAACCTTTGACACCTCGGCGGAGTCACTCGAAGATAAGCGAAATCTTCGGGTTCAAAGCGAGATCACGGCGGCGATTATCGGCGTAGCTCTTACGCTGGGTGAGCTATCTTTAATCTTTCTCGATCATGGCCACTTGCTCTTACGCTTCGAATGATGTCGGACCGAATGCGATCGTTCGTTGTCTCGACCAATTCAGCGGGGTTTGCGAGCGCGGCCGTACAAAGCTTCAAATGGTGACATTTGTAGGCGGCTTGATAACTATTGTTGTATGAAAACTCGCATCGGCAAACTTTTATCCCATCGGGTAGCATTTGCTAGAGCACAAGCTCTCGGCATATCCTCCAATATCGATTGACTCTTTGATCGCCCATGCATGCATGGATGATACGCGATGCGAAATTGGATGGTACCCAATGCCTCATGCAAGCTTTGCCAAAAGCGAGAGGTGGCGAGATCCTCGATCGATACTATCTTCTTGGGCACACCATGCAACCGACAATTCTAGCCATGTACAATTCCGCAAGGCGATCTCACGAGTATGTGGTTTTGGTGGCAAGAAATGGCGACCTTGGTCAAGCGATCGACTATTACCCAGTTGAATCGTAACCCGATTGGGTCTTGGGTAAACCGGTGATGAAATCCATACCGATTTCTTCCCACTTCCACTCTGGAATCTTCGTGGTTGCGACAAACTGCTGGTCTCAGTGTTCTGCCTTCACTTTACGGCGGTGTCGCACAAGGCAACGAACTCTGTGACTTCTCGCTTCAAATTTGGCCACCAAAATTTAGTTTTCACATCTGGTACATCTTGGTACTTCGGGGTGAATCGAATACTTTGAGTCATGGGCTTCCTTTAAGATTAAGCTGTCTCGGACCATCTATATCGGTACAGATTCGACCATTAATCGAGTATGTCTTGATCATCCTGGTGAAATCTTTGAATTTGCCATTGCCATTTTGACCTTGATGTCGACAACACGGGATCCTTTGGTTGTGCTTCACGAATCGCTTCTCCGGTGTTGTACTTCCAAATTGGCTACAAATCCTTGGACACAACTTCTAGCTTTAGCTTATGAAATTCTTCATAAAGTTAGGCAACTTTCCTTTACTTCCAAAGTATTGCGGTAACTCTTACGACTTAAAGCGCCCGCAACTCGTTGGCTTTTCGGGATGGTAGTGGATTCCAAGATTATAATCCTTGATCAATTCCAACCATCTTCTCATCTCATATTCAAATCATTGGGTGAAAATGTACTTGGACTCTTATGATCGTGTAGACTTCACGCGATGACAGATGAGGTAATGGCGCCAAATCTTTAGAGCATGCACTCTACGGCTAATTCGGATCATGAGTAGGGTAATTCTCTTCGTGAGGTCTCAATTGCCTTGATGCATAGCGGCGGCTCTTCCTTCTTGCATCGGGGCGCATCCTAATCCTTGACGCGAAGCATCACAATAGATATCGAAATCCTTGCGAATATCGGCAAAATCGATCTTCGGGTGAAGTCAAGCGCTTCTTGATTCTTGAAAACTTTCTTCACAGTGGAGTCAAGTGAACTTTTCTCCTTCTTCAACAATTGCGTAAGGGCTTAGCAATCGATGAGAATCCTTCGATGAAGCAGCGGTAATAACTTGCCATTCCTAAGAAACTGCGAATCTGAGTCACGGTTTGGGCTGCTCCCAATGTAGTACTGCTTTAACTTTACCGGGGTCAACTGCTACTCCCTCGGCTGTCATCACGTGACCAAGGAAATCCACTTCCTTCTTCCAAAAATCACACTTACTGAACTTGGCATACAAGCGATGTTCTCTCGAGTTTTCCCAATATTATCCTTAAATGTTCGGCGTGTTCTTCCTCCGACTTGGAGTACACTAGAATATCATCAATGAACACAACTACGAACTTGTCCAAATATTCCATGAATACTTTATTCATCATGTTCATGAAATAGGCAGGGGCATTAGTCAGACCAAAAGACATGACTAAGAACTCATAATGTCCAAATGCTGCAGTGTTGAAAGCGGTTTGGTATATCCTTAGGACAAATCTTTAGTGGTGGTAGCCCGATCGCGGTCGATCTTTGAAAACACTCGGCTCCTTTCATCGATCAAGCGGATCATCAATCCGGGTAGTGGGTACTTGTTCTTGATGGTAACCGTTGAGAGAGCGGTAGTCAATACACATCCTCATACTTCCATCTTTCTTCTTGACAAACAACACTGGCGCTCCCCCATGGCGCCGAACTAGGTCTCACAAAACCTTTCTCAAGAAGTTCTTCTATCGGCTTCTTCATCTCTACCAATTCATCGGTGGCATCCGATAAGGTCTCTTTGAAATTGGTGTTGTCCCTGGCACTAGGTCGATGACAAACTCAATGTCACGATCCGGTGGCATTCCCGGTAATTCTTAGGAAACACATCCGGATATTCAACGACCACGGCACTTCTTCTAAGGCGAGGTCTTGGTGTTTACTAGCAAATGTCCATCACGAACTGAGGTGGCTAGAAACTCTACCTTGTTTCCTTTGGCGTCCTCTACTGTTACGGCTCTTCGGCCACAATCTAGCACAGCTTTATGCTTGGATAACCAATCCATGCCGAGAATGACATCTAGGGTTTGGGTATCTAGGACTATTAGGTTGGCTAGAAACTCAACTCGACTATGAGTAACTTAGCTCCTAAACATCCCACTCTAGTACTTAGCTCTGCTCGGTATTGGACTAACAGAGTATGCTTAAGTTGCATAACTTCCAATTTTTTTGTTGCAAACATTCCGAAACAAGCGAATCGAAGCTCGAATCAAACAAAGCGATGCAGTCTCGAGTTAACGTAAACTTACCCGATCTGACGTCCGGTGATTCTGGGCTCCTTCCGGGTGGCGTGGTTGACACGGCCTCGATCCGCGGCTGTGGGGCTCCTCCGCGACCCGGCAACTTGTGGCGCTCCTTGATTGATGCACGGCGCTGGTGTCTTGGATGGCGTAGCTCAAGGTTGAAGCGCATTGGGTGATTGTTCCCCTTTGCGGACGATTGGCAAAGTGTCGGCCGGCGGCAGCGTAATGCGGACCTTTAGTACGTTACGTTGGTTGCTTCTGGATTGGGGTTGGCAGTGCGGGGTTGCGGAAGTTACGGCGGTGGCGGGGTGTTGAAGTTGGTGCGGGTGTTACGAATGAAGTGCAGGGTGAAACACGTTGAACTGTCTTGGCGCATTGTTCTTGCCCTCTTTGTGATTGATGGTTCCCTTATTTGAGCCATCCGGCGTTCTGGTTATCCTCCGGTTCCTTGCGTTTGTCCTCTAGAACAAAGGCTTTATTGACCAGCTCTGGAAATCGGGAAAAGTATGGCGATCAAAGCGACTTGCGATCCGATGTTTAGCCCCTTGAAGCGACTACTGCGAGCCTTATGCGTGGCTACATCTTCTGCCGCATAGCGAGCTAGTGAGAAAACTTGTTGAGGTAGTCGACGCGACATAGCTCCTTGCTTGAGCGCGGAACTCATCCTTCTTGGATCGATAATGCCTTCTCGCACATGATCTTGGCGAAATGCCGCAGAAAATTCCTCGGGTGATATCTGTGGCGTCTCATGAGCGGCACGAAGTTCTCCACCATTCGCAGCGGTGCCTTCCATCGGTGAGTGGCATACGAACCTTTTCACGATCATTTGCCTTTGGGTGATCGCAGCTTCCTTCGATAACCCCGAGCCAATCATCCGCTTCCCTTTGGAGAAGCGTGTCGAGAAAATGTGGGTGGGCGAGTCCTCATGAATTTCGCAAGTTTGGATGGTCCATGGTGACCATGAGCGGTTGGGGCTCCATCTTTGGTGATTGTGGTTGTTGTTGTTACGGTTGTGCATGGCTTGCATCGAGTCATCATCGTATTCATCGGTGAGTCTGCATGCTTGCCATGAAAGCTCCAAAGTTTTGCAAGTCAATTGGGGGTGCTTGCGGCGGGCGCTCCTCTGTTTGGTTGCTCATTGCCTCACGGTCTTTGGTGCGGAACCACTTGCGTGATCGACGAGTTTGAACCATCGCGAAGCTCCATAGGTTAGATAAGGTAGCAAGCACAAGATAAGTTGATAACTAGGCGGGGATAGGTTAAACCCAACAAAACACGGATCAAGAAACTCAAATGAAATACCTTTATTACTTAGGGTCTTAGCATGGCTGCAACAAATGCCTAAGGGCCTTTGCACTCATACTACACACAAAAAGAAACAACGACCTAAGCACACAAAGCTACCGCCTAAAGGCGACTCACTAAGCGGCGGCTAAAACAAAGCGGAACTAAGACCAACTACTCGAAAGCCTCCACAACGCGGCGCGCTCGGCGGTGTGGGCTCGGAGTGAGCGGCATCTTGGCAAGCGATCACGATGCCCTAGGCCAGTGCAGCGAGAGCAGGCTTTCCGGTGCAAGCGGCTCGGTGGCTCCTCCGCTCTGCTTCTTCTTGGGCTCAGCGGGCCTTCCTCGGATCTTCTTGAGGATCCTCCTCGGGGTCTTCCTCTTCTTGGGAACTTGGTCGTAGAGGATCTCTTGCGAGTGGCGACCTTCTCTTGACTCTGCAAGGCTTCATAGACATGGTCCAACTCCGTGATAGTTCTCTCCAAAGCTTCCTCTGGCGGCCACGGCGGGCGAGGTGTCTGTTGTAGCGTTGCTCTCCTACGTGGGCGGGTAGCGTCTTGGCAAGTCCACGGTGCGGCTTCGGGGATGGTAGCGGAAGGCGGTGTCTTGAAGCTCCGTGCGTAGATGTTGCGAATCGTAGCATGGCCAAGCGCGGCGACTCTGGATACCTTCCGGCCAAGTGATCTTCCTCACGAGGCGTGCGAAGGTTGGCTCGCCTTGTCGTTCCTCTGGCGTAGATCGTCGGCGACAAATCACTCCGCAGTTACGTCCATTCTTTGTCCGATTGTTGCCGGCGTCTGGCGGACGATCAAAACCTCAGAACACGCAGCGACTTCCAAAGCTCGGCCGCATAACCTCGGTCGCTCACCATAGCTCGAAGGCGAGGCATCTGTCAAGACAGACGAGCAGGTAAGAGCAACTTTAAAGCAGCGGGGAGAGAAGAGATTATAGCAAAAGTTGAGGCGAGAGATATGAGAAAGTTAAGCAATCAATTAACCTTGCAAGTTAATTTTTTTTTTAGAAAATTGTTTGGACACTCTAAAGGCGGCCAATCTACTAAGGTCAAGACCTCTGATCGGTATGGCTCGATACCACCTCTGCCGGGACCCGAAGTACGATTACGGAACCCTCTGTGTATCTTGCACTAGTCAGGGATCACGCTAGTGCACACGGGGTTAACACAGTAAATATCGATCACACTGGCGATAAATAAAGTAAGCGATTAGTTTGAATAACAAATAAGGGTTTTGACCTTATGGTGAGTTTACACTTATTAAGCCACGCAGGCTAACTGAGAAATAAGCGGCGAGCGGAGCGGAAAACTCGGCGTAGATCCACCAATTCACCACGGGCAACCAAGCGGGATCCGGACCTTAACGAGCGATCGACCTTCAACGAACTCCTCCTCGAAAGCGGCGTAGACTCCTCCATACGTAGGTTTGGGCGCAAGTTTTACAACAAGCGTGAGTACACAACGTACTCGCAAATCATACCACAGAATGCAATGTATAGATGCAGGCTTATTCCAAAGAAAAGGCTTCTGTGGTTCTTTTGCATAAAAGCAACATTTGCAATTGAATACGAATAATAGATTGAAAGCATAATTCAAAACAAATAGACAATATTAATTTAACAGATGTTTTCACAAAGACACACAGCTAAACAGATTCTTTCACATAGCCATATGATTGAGATCACACAGCTCCCATTCCCACATTTTATGAAAACTACCCCTCGTGTGAAATCACCGAGCATGTCCATGACCGCGGACGCGGCTATTCGAATAGATTGTTTAACACTCTGCAGAGGTTGTACACTTTACCCACACGATATAACCAGTGTAGCTAGCACCAATCATAACAAAACAGTTCGGAAACTTCATCTCCAACATTGACATTCCCAGTGTGCTTACAAACCGTTATACATATCACATAGCCCATGCATAACACACACCGTTGGGCGGGGCGGCGAATCCTCCGTGATGCAACCATCAAGTAGTCACACCTCCACCTATCACAAAGCCTAACCTACCACACGAACATCAATGCGAGAATCCATAACTTACTAAGTTAGGCCCGTCCCATACCGGGCATGTGGTGCGTGCGATGAGCTCGATTCAATGGCGCACAAAGTTAAGTCCTTAATTGACCAAGGCAAGACTTCCATGTTCTAACTAAGCCACAGATTATCATACCCATCACATAGTCCACCATGTCACACGTTTCCACCACTTGCCTCGGTCAAATCCTTTACCACCCGGTTGGTTTTAGTGCAACACATGCCATCACGAAGTAATAACACATAGCACACGATTTTACACAGTTCCATAGACACTTAGTCATATTTAATATTTGCGACTCACATGAGATGATGATTAGTAGCATGGCTAAGCAATTATACTCGCATCTAACCAACCCACGTTGGTGCTACAATATTACCAACTCATAACCATTCTAGGGTGACAAGGATATATGACATACAAGGCCAAGGTGTGATAACAATTTGGATAATAACTATGCCCAAAGCATTTAAATACATAATTAAAATAGAATGCAATAATTTAACACAAAGTAATTTGAAAACTGGGTTCAAGATGATCAAAGGTATGACTTGCCTTGGAAAAGGTCTATGTACTGATCTTGGTCTTGGGGTGCTCCTTCTTCCACAAAATTCCCAAACGAATCGCGTCTACTGCAAAGCAAACAAAAACAAACAAAACAAATAAATAACAGAGGCAAAACAAACTCCAAAAATTAAATAAAAATCTCAGATAGCTAGATCTTGAATTTAGACAAATTTAGAAATTTGAATGGGCTCAATCGGAGTTAGGATGCAAAAGTTATGAGCTTTGGAAGATTGGAAATCTAAAAGAAACCCTAATTTGGATTTTGGAATTTCCGAATTATTTCTTAGAGAAAAATCGGATTATTGCGCAATCTTTGGCGTCGTGAAGGAATTTCGGAAAAAGAGAATTAGCGAAAATCGACATGTGGGACCCACATGTCGGGGACACGGCTCCACGGTAGATCGGGTCTCACAGAGCCTCGGGTTCGGAGGCGGTGGACTACCCACGGCGCTGCGTGAGCAATGGATGGGCGCCACGCACGCGACACGTGGCGGCGTCGCGACATGGAGGCAAGGTGGCGATGGCGTGGATGACAACGAGGCGGCGGCGCTCGAAGCAAGCGACAACGGCGGCGGCGGCGATCCACCGGCGGTGAGTGGTGCCGGCGTGTAGAGGCGTTGTGCGAACCTGCGGTGCAACACCGGATGCTCGGGGTGGGCGGTGGCGGTCGGCGAGCAAGAGCGGCGGAGGGCCGGGCTTGGCGGCAGCGGCGCTCGGTGGCGCTCCGGCGAGCGAAGGCCACCGGGAGGTAGAGAGCTCCGTGCGATGCCGGCGGTGTGAGACCACGACACTCGGCGGCAGCGGCGGCGAACGAACTCGTCGGAGTTAGCGGCGGCGCGGTCGATCTTTGAGCTCTGCGGCGGCTAGGGTTGGCGCGGCGGCGGCTAGGGTTGAGGTGCGGACACCGAGGCTACCTCCTTTATACCGGAGGCCTCGGAGAGTCGAGGCACGAGCGCCCAAAAGCGGCGGCGGCGGCGGAGATCGTATCCCTAACGGATTCGGGAGCGAAGGCGGCGTGGCAAGCTGGGACCCACACGTCGAGACACGGCTCGCGTGGTCGCGTCGCGGCGGCGCGGTTGCAAAGCGGACTCGAGATCGGCCGTTGGATCTTGATCGAGCGGTCCACAATCAATAGGACATTCGGACAACTCCGGTTGCCTTGCGCGCATCTAGCCGTTCATCCTTGATCGGACGGTGGAGATCGAGCGGCGCTCGGAGAGAGAGAGAGAGAGCGGCATGCGGGGCCGCATGTCGGTCGAGGCAGCCTTGTGAGCGGTGGGCATGGGCTGGTGGTGGCGGGAGAATGGGCGGAGGTTTGGATTTCGACCGAAGGATTTCTGAGATTTTAAATAGTTTTCTATTTTATAAATTACGAGAAATTCAAATAGGCAATAGAAAATAGCAAATGAACTCAGAAAAATTCTAGAAAAATCTAGAAAATATATCTGAGCACATAGAACCCAAATAAAATAGTTTTGGCTAATGTTCAAGTTGGGATTATTCACATTAAATGTTTTTGATTGTAAAGTCAATATTAAGCTTTTGAAATTAAATTCAAATAAATCCAAATGGTGAACTTTTCCCTACTAACTATTCAAAGGATTTTTAAAGCTCAGAAAATTGGGATGTTACAGTAGTCATCTGGGATTTCATCCCTCCAAGATACGTTAACCCCTTTGCCTCGTGTGCGACCCGGGTGCTCCTTGTTTCCCAGAGCCATAGATAGTATATCCTTCTCCCTGCTCGCTTGGAAGGAGCCTTGGAACATGTGGAACTCAATTCTTGCCGCAAGAGGTCATCATGTTATTATAGACATTATGAAGTTATGGACTTATTAACAACTAAGTAGTTCAAGACATATTTACACACGGTTGGCCACATCCCCGGTCTGCCGGGTTTGTGAAAGAGATTTTGCGAAGAGACGGATCGATGCCCTCGCTCTTAACCAAGAGAGAGCGCTCGTCTGTGATCTCAAACAAATGGCCTTGTTGCGCTCTCGTCCTCCGCCGCCCATTGCGCGGTTTTACGCGTACCAGCCGTGCCGAGTTTGTGGGGTGAGTGTTCGATGTCGGAGAGCCTTGTGCGTCGCACTTTCCTCAAGAAATTGGGCGTCGTCTTCATTTGCACAAAGGCGTCCCATATATCCCGCGACAAGAATTTATACGCCGTGAAAGGCGTTCGACCGTGTTCACGTGCTTTGTGACAAGCACGCTCTTGAAGGTCCTCCACGCCTTCCGATCGAGAGCAACACCGCCATTCCATGCGCGCGAGGTCACGGTGGGAAAGTGAACGATTTTAAAACTTCGCCCCACGGTGGCGTCTCGAACATCCGACACGTTGTCCCGGCTCGGTGTGGTGATGGGGACCGTTCCCTTCCAAGTATCCCGCATATGGTCCGAATCTCGCCGCTTGGGGGACTCACGGGGATCCCATTGGCATTGACCTCGTGGCGGTCATTAGGCCGGAGGAATATTCGATGTTCCTCCGCCATCTCGCGACATACCACTTTCCTCGAGATCCGGACACATTCGCGACGCCGATGACGCGGCAAAGGCGATGCGGAAGCCATGTAAACACTTGCTATCTATATATGCACGAAGCAATATGCGTAAACTCTAAGCGGCCGATTCAAGCGCATTTACTCAACTTAACGAAAATGATACACAAACGTAATATATAAAGAAGGATTGATGGTAGTTTGTGCTCTCAGAAGGAGAGTTGCAAAAGAATAAATCTTTGCCATCTCAATCCTATTGTCTATACTCTTCATTAAATGAATATGATAGTATAAATTCAAACTATGAGCTCTAAACAGTACTTTGCTTAACTATCAAATGATCTCAACTGTTACCGAAAATGATCTTATACATTCAATCTCAGTATAAGACAAAAGTTCATCACAGATCAAACCAGAACAAAGCCCACTGATCAATTTCAGTTCACATATTATCAAAGACTATCAAAGTCACATCACAGACGGTTCGTCAATACAATAGAGCTCAAGAATGAACTAACAGTATATCAAATTGACAGTAGCATTCAACCGTCTGTGATAACTAGCATTCAACCGAAAGTAACAAATTAACAGTATGTCAAATTAACAGTAGCAAGTAATATAATAGAGCTCAAGAATCAACTAACTATCACATTCAATCTCAGTATAAGACAAAGTTCGTCACAGAGCATGTCAACAAAGCCCACTGATCAATTTGCAATATCTTTAGTAATAGATTCAGTTCACATATTATCTTTAGGAATACTCACAGAGAGGATGCCGCACAACAACTCACGGTGCAAGGAGGAGGCCGGTGCAGGGGAGGAGGCCGACGCGGGGAGGAGGGAGGCGCGGGGAGGAGGCCGACACGGGGAGGAGGACGGCGCGGGGAGGAGGCCGACATGGGGAGGAGGACGGCGTGGGGAGGAGGCCGGTGCAGGGGAGGAGGACAGCCCGGGGAGGAGGCCAGCGCAGGGGAGGAGGCCGGTGCAGAGGGAGGAGGCCGACACGAGGAGGAGGCCACGCGTCGAGGCGGAGGCAGCGTCGTCGATGAAGGGACAGCGGCGTCGGGTCTTACGGCCGGGGAGGTGAACGGGCGAACCCTAGAGGAGCCGAGAGAGCGCGCGAGAGCCTAAGGGGTGCGGGAGAGGGAGTGACGAGTAAATAGCAAAACCCTAGCGATGCGCCTTTTTATAAAAAAGGATATCACAGACGGCTCTATTAAAGCACCGTCTGTGATAAGATATCACAGACGGTTCCATTAAATAACCGTCTGTGATATTGAGGATATCATAGACGGTTCTTTAATGGAACCGTCTGTGATATTTAGGATATCACAGACGGTGCTTCAATAGAGCCGTCTGTGATATGGTAATATAACAGACGGTTATTTAATATATCCGTCCATGATATCTTATCACAGACGGATCGATCATAGAGCCGCTCGTGTTATGGATCTCATTCCCTTCATCTCCGCGAGTGTCTCTTCGTCTCCTGCTCCAGCTTTACTACTTCTTTTATATAAATAGACAACCCTTATCAAAGAGATTTCTCACGAACCTCCTTGATCATCCCCTCTATCTCCACAAATTCCAAATGGCTTCCTCTCTCGTCCCGGCTGTACTGGCCTAAATTTTGGTTATGTACTCGCACCTCTCTGGTCGCAACCTAGCCCAAGCTAGGAACAAGGCGTCCGTTCGCAATACAATCCGTTGTAGACCCTCCCATCTACCTGAGACCATAACGGCGATCATCGGTCGATTGGAGCTCCTCCTCCAACAGACCAGTGCGAGGCTCTCTATCATCCGGCGAGTAAACCTCGTCGTGGATATTGTCCTATGGAACTCTTTGGTCCGCACCGAGAATGCAGCCTAGAGAGTCGAGGACGACCTCGACATTGCAGGAGAGCGGGTCCGCCTAGCCGAGACTGTGGAGACCAGGGTTGATGGCCTATGGGCTATATGGGACTTGATTACGGAGTCCGAACATCTACAAGAGGAAATTGAGCATGCAAGGTCACAGGTGGAGGCGTTTGGTGAGACAAAGAGCGATCCCGCCCCATCAAGAAGACGAATGCGATTTAAGATTTGAAGACTAAGATAGGATCGCTCATCCTTTTTTTATCGTCTGTGATGTAAAAACGATAAGGCCAGTCTATTGTATGTGATGTAAAACAATATGGTCTTTTTTATCGTCTGTGATGATATGGTCTTTGTTATCATCTATTTATTACTGGGCAATTCATTTTGTTAATTATTTGCGCACATACATGCTCTGTACGCTATCACAGACGGTTGAATGAAGAACCATCTGTGATAATATCCTCATCACAGACGGTTCCTCCTACTAACCGTCTGTGTTGAACTTATACAGACGGCTCCATGTGGAACCGTCTGTGATATCCTCCATATCACAGACGGTTAATGAAGAGAACCATCTGTGATATACTCACATCACAGACGGTTTGTCAATAGAACCGTCTGTGATGTGAGTATATCAAAGACGGTTTTCCTTACTAACCGTTTGTGATATGGAGGATATCATAGACGATTCCACATAGAGCCGTCAGATAAGTTCAACATGCACGGTTAGTGAGAGGAACCTGTCATGATATACTCATATCACACACGGTTGGGAATAAGAACCGTCTGTGATATACTCATATCACAGTTGGTTGGGAATAAGAACCGTATGTGATATGCCACCCCTATAAATATAAAGACCGATCGATGCACCCCCGCCTCTAGCGCCCGATCTCTTCTTGGAATAGAGGGCTTAAGAAGCTTTGCTCTGTGTTGGCTGTAGGAGGCTTGTTTATTTTGCTTGTCTTGTTCTTGGTTGTGGGTTGCCCTAGCAACTTATGGCTATTTGGCTTGCATGCTTGCTTTGTGAGGCTTGGCTTTGGTGGTAGCTCTCGGTTTGGGTGTTGTGAATGAGTGTTTTGTTTCGCAAGGTGTTTTGTGAGTGGGATAAGCTTATGGGGAGGTGCATTTGATTGTGGCTCTTCTCTTAACCTGCTCATTTAAGTCTCACATTGCACCGTGGCTCAAGGAGAAGGACAAGGAGGAATCTCATGATATTAGGAATTTTCGTCGTGAGCTCCGAGGGTAACGATCTTTAACTATTTATATTTGCTCTAGGTTTATCTTTAATCAATTTTAGTGTATTTGGTTAATAGGAGGAGTAACGTATTTGCAGTTTATTAATATAATTTAACACTACTAATTGTTACGTGTGTAGCGAGATGGACCGAATCGATGTACGGTGCGAACCGTGTGAGTGAAGAGTACATTAATGGCGTGATTGCTTTTAAAAGAGCCACGGAGCGTGATATGCTGAATAAGGGATAGAATTTATGTATCGCCCATGCATTGATTACGGTAATCAAGATTTTTAACAACCCGCGCAGATCGTAGGGCACTTGATTCAAGGGGTTTCAAAAAGGGTATACATGTTGGACCATCCACGGTGAAGAGCAGATTATACAGAAGTTAATAATGATGACATCGAGGAAGTTAATAATGATGACATCGCCGAGGAAGTCAACGATATGCCGGATGTGGATGTGTTTTGATGACGATAGGTCGACGATGACAATTTGGATCGATGCTACGCGATGCGTATGAAACTACAATGAGAGAGAGTTTTGTAAATTCGAGCGCTTAATGGAGGACTCGGGAAACCTTTGCTCCTCTGGTCGAAGTCGAATACACAAGGTTGTCAACCGCATTTGAATCGCTGAAATTGAAGGCGAGCAATGGTTGGTTCAACAAGAGTTTCACGGCGTTGTTAGGTCTCATAGCGGACATTCTTCCGGAGGGAAACGTGTTGCCCAAAGACCACCTACCAAGCCAAGAAGGTTCTTTGTCCATTGGGAATGGAAGTAGAAAGAATACATGCATGTCCGAACGATTGTATCTCGATCGTAATGAGTATGCACACTTGTATGTATGTCCGTGTGCAAAGTATCCCGATACAAGCGTAAGAATATCGCTAAGGTGAAGCAAGGACCTCCTGCTAAGGTGTTGTCGTATCACCGTGATCCCACGCTTGAAGCGCTTATTTGTGAACCGAAAGGAAGCAAGATTGCTGCGTTGGCACTCGAGGAGCGTAAGAAAGATGGAAAACTAAGACACCGCCGATTCTCGCCAGTGGAGAAACTTCGATCGACCTTCAAAGAGTTCGGTGCGTAACCGAGGAACATAAGGTTAGGGTTGAGTACGATGGAATGAATCCTTTCGGTAACATGAGCGCCGACATAGCACCGCCCGTGAATCTATGTATGTACAACCTTCCTCCTTGGCCGCTCGCACGCCGCCGGTCGGCTCGTCCTCGACCTGGCCGATGTAGCGCTTCCCAACGCCGTGCGCGTCGGCCGTGTAGAGGAGGAGAACGAGCACGAGGCGCGGCCTTGTGGCCGCCACGCCGCCGCTCAAGGAACATGAGGCGCTACGCATGTCTTGGGGCGCGAAGACAAGCCCGAGGCCGACAATGAAAGAAGCCCGGGTTGCCGCGGCCGCCGGTGGTTGACGATGGCGAGGTAGCGCCGTTGTCCCGCCACTTCATCGCCTCCTCTCGCTCCAGCCGCCACGCGCTCCTCACGGCGTGTTCCTTGGACACCTTGTACAAGGCCTTGCAACCCAATATACGTACATACAAAATTCAAGATGTTAGAATAAATAGTAGTACGCACGCACGATATTGTAGATATAAAGATGTACGACGTTAATCGTAGGTCGCATAGGTCCTCCATGGCCGAGGAGAGCTCGCGTCACACGACCGATGATGTCAACGACGACATCGTGAGAAAGAGCGGCGATCACCGACCTCCTCGCCTTGGTGCTGGCCTGATTGCTCTGCATGCTCACCTTAGCAATTGCTGCGTGTATGTACTCAAAACCGTGAGACGAAGAGCGATGGGAGGAGTTTAATCTTCGGTGAATTATTCCGTCTTATAAAAAATTAGGAGTAACTGGCATGTGAGACGAAGAGACGCATGTAGTTGGCGTGCGAGACGAAGAGACGGCGGTTCTGCGTTGGTGAGATGAAGAGACACATCGATCGCGTGGGAGATGAAGAGGTAGGAAAGAAATATCACAGACGGTTCTATCTTGGAACCGTCTGTGATAATACTATCACAGACGGTTATTTAATATAGCCGTCTGTGATACTAGAATATTACCGACGGTTCTAAAATTGAACCGTCTGTGATACTTCACAGATGGTTTTATTTCCAAACCGTCTGTGATAAGGCGTACTCATCACAGACGGTTGATATTATGAACCGTCTGTGAAGTATCACAGACGGTTCATAATATCAACCGTCTGTGATGAGGAACTATCACTGACGGTTCTTATTACCAACCGTCAGAAGTATCACAAACGGTTGGTATTAAGAACCGCTCGTGATGAGGCGTATCACGCATTTATTCCAAATGGAATCGTCTGTATAAGTTCAACACAGACGGCTCCTTTGGAACCGTCTGTAATGAGGTGTCTGGTATGGCCTGTGTTTGTAGTAGTGATATTAAATGCAATGCTATCAAAGGATGAGGCTCTACTCTACAAGTTATTTTGTTGAAAGCCACTTTTATTTGCAATATTCACAAGTAGTAATTTGCAACAGTATTTCAAAGAACAATTTAAATAAATACAGGACAGTAAGTAAAGAACTGAACCAAATGATAACAACACACACAACCCTACTCGGTTGCAAGCAAAAATATATGGGGAAATTAGGTCAGTAACATCGCATTAGAGCGTAATTATAGGAATGACACTCCGTTCGTCTCGGGTTGGAAAATAACATCGCGAACATCGAAAAATTAAATAAATGACATCTTGGCTTTTTTCAAAAAAATTTAAATATAGAAACTCAGCTCAAAAAATTATCAATTTTTTTGTGGAATCTCCCGACACAATTTAATTTCTTGTGATTTTTTTTCAAAACTTTATACATTCTGATTTTGTTTCTAAAATTTATTTAATTATACTGTTTGTAGAAATTTTCTAATATAGAAAATTAGGTCCAAACATTATTAATTTTTTGAGGCTCCTTACATAGTGGACTTGATTGTGTAATTTTTCTAGAATTTTTTAAAAATTAATTAATATAATTTCATAATGTCCTTACATTATGAAATATTAGACTCCTCACATAGTGGATATTATGAAATTCCATTTCTTAATTTTGTAAAATTCTATAAAAATTACACAATCAAGTTCACTATGTAAGGATCCTAGAAAAAAATTCATAATTTTTGTACCTCATTTTCTATATTAGGAAATCTCTACAAATAGTATACTTAAATGAATTTTAGAGACAAAATCAGAATGTATAATGTTTTGAAAAAAATATACAAGCAATTATACTGTGTCGGGAGACTCCACAAAAAAATTGATAATTTTTTAGCTCAGTTTCTATATTTAAATTTTTTTGGAAAAAGCTAGGATGTCATTTATTTAATTTTTTGATGTTCGTGATGTTATTTTTTGGCCCGAGACGAACGGAATGTCATTCCTATAATTACGCTCTATCGCGATGTTACTGACCTAATTTTCTCAAAATATATTCATATTTAGCCATAGATATGGCACTAACAAATTCATCTTCAACAATAGACATTGTAGTCCTGCTATAGACATAGTAGTCCAACCATAGAAATGGTAGTTAACTCAGCAAATAAACACCCCATGTCATTACCCAAGTTTTGTGACAACCCCGTTTTTGGAAAAACAAGATTACAGCCATACCAGTCGCACTAAGCATGCTCATGTCCGCAAGCACGGCTATTTAAATAGATTTTCACTCTGTAGAGGTGTACAACTTACCCATAGTACACAATATTCTAGTTGCCTAGAATATCTCTATATCACTGCTCACTACCGAAGGTGAGCAGTCTAGAATTCATGATGCAACCTTTATATCATCTAGCCCTAACCTTCCACTTAGCCCCACGGATCATTTTCATCAATTACCCGGATAGAAACCTGTCGCATGAGGAGCCTCACTCACTCGAATAGAAACCCGTCGAGTGAGTCCCTCACTTCACCCGGATAGAAACCCGTCGAAATGAGGCATTCACGGTTGTGACGGCATGCCTAAGCGGCCATGCTCGCACTACTCCTACCTATAATTCATGCAAGGCTAAGATTCGATAGCTTAGTTAGCTACGGCTACCCCATCCTAGCACATACGGTTGTACGATTAGGTCATAGTTCTGTATTTTCTGGCTTTAGTCCTTAATCTACTACAGGCGAGAATCTCCACCCTACCTACAAATAAGTCACAATCCTCACTTTTTTAGAATATCATATAACTTGCTCGCGTCCAAAAACTAAATTTTTCATTTCATTTTCATACAAAATAATAGAGGTATCCCCTCTGGACACTTTTCAAATATTTCCAAATTCCCAAATTCTCTTATTGTCCTTTTATCAGTTTTTCGGAATATCTATCATTCTAGTTGCATTTGTGCGATAACTGCACTCAAAAATCTCCAAATGACATTACATATTGTCTGATCCATATTTTTAGGGCTACAATAGTAAGGAATCCATATTACGAAGTATGTGTAGCGAATAGGATTACAACTACCAATTTCCCAACAATACCATTTTCATACAAAACATACAGGCATGCATAATAGAATTTACAAAACAAAGTACAATAATTAAAATACTAGGATCAACATGATCAAAGGGGTGCTTGCCTTGCTCTTTCTGTTTTGGAAATATGGTGGATTGATTGTCGAAATAATTACTCGGACAATCGACGTATAAATCAAAAGAGCTAAAAATGAATTAAATAACACCAAATAATTCAATAGTGACAAAAATTAAATGTTTTTACATATTCTGGTAGTTCATGATTTTAGACAAATTTAGAGATAAATTTCATTCAATTTGGAGTTTTGTACCAAAAGTTATTAAGGTTTCATTTCTGCTTAGTTTAGAAATTGAAAGAAAATTGAGAAATACACTTTCCAACAGGGAAAACGTAATTCCATGTATGTTCTAATGAGGTTTATGCTTTCTAGTAAGGAAAAATGTATTCTCCTCATAACTAAAAATGAATTTTCTATTTTCGTTTAAAAACTCACAAGTGGGGTCCACTATTAGTGACACGATCCATGCGAACAGTGCATAGACAAATGGTCTATACGCATGGTGCACGGGTCCATGGGGTTTCACAATGCACTTAAAGCCGTGGGGCCAGCATGTCATAGACTCATTAGAGAATAACATTTTGATTTAAATTTTTCTTTAAGTTTTAACTCGGTCCCACACGTCAGTGATTCATTAAGAGTTAATCATTTGTTAAAAATCAGATTTGTGCTAATGATGGAGATTAGGCACGATGATGATGAGCTATAGTGCTCATCTCGCTCTGCGGCACGGTGGCACTAGCGCTTGCATGTCTCGTCGGCGATGTGGTTCTCAGAGTGCTGAAGAGTGCCCAAAACGGGATCCCCATACTAATGCGCAGCTATGGGTAAGGGCGGTGTGGCCAGAGATGGCTTGTAGCGGTGGCGCGCTAGTGTTAAAGCAGCGAAGCAGTCTTGGCAATGGCCAAAGATCAAATGAGCGACACCCTCAACTAGATGATGCACGCATGAGCATCTACATGCTACTAGGGTCATACTAGAAGCAAGAGGAGGCCCGAAGGTGAGTTGTCGACGGTGAGCCAAGGCTGCGAGGTGAGCTTCGTGTGGAGATGGAGTTCAGCTGAGGGAGAGCTCCGTTCGATCGTCGGGGAAGCTTGAAGGTTGTCACGCGATGCTCTCGGTGCAAGGAATTGGTCCGAGGTGCAGCATACACTACTACAAAAAGGCTATAGTAGACGCCTCATCATAGACGGTTCCTTTGGAACCGTCTGTGTTGAACTTATACAAACGGTTCTCTTTGGAACCGTCTGTGATGTATCACTATCATAGATGGTTTGTATTACGAACCATCTGTGATACTTCACAGACGGCTTTTAATACGAACCGTCTGTGATAATCGCACTCATCACAGATGGTTCTTAATACGAACCATTTATGAAGTATCATAGACGGTTCATAATACAAACCGTCTGTGATAGTGATACATCACAGACGGTTCTTAATAAGGACCGTCTGTGATACTTTTGTTTTGATGGGCGGGAAAACAAAAATCTGGACTTAGTGGGCGGGCTGCCGAAACTCGCTTTATATTAACTGAGTCTCCTCACACCTCACACCTCCATCTCCTCCTCTGCCATCTCTCCTCCTCACACCTTGCGCCCTGGCCTCTTCCGAGCTCATCGCCCGCGGCCTCCTCCGCCTTGCCCCGGCCTCATCATCGTCGGCCTCCCCAACATCGTCGCCCCCAGTCTCCTCCACTTCGTCGTCCCGGCCTCCCCCGAGCTCATCACCCACGGTCTTCTCCACTCGCTCGTCATCGCCAGCCTCCCACAACCTCACTCTCTCCACTCCCCCCTTTGCTTTGTGATGTGGATTACTGAGAGCTATTGTGACGTGGGTGATGCTCTGGTGTTAGTGCTCTGTGAATGGATTGAGTTGATGCTACTGTAGTGTGGGTGATGTTGTGGTTATTGTTGGAGGCTCTCTGTGTATGTGTAGTTCATGCTGAGTTATTTGGTTTGGGCAAAAATATAGATGGCAGATCGCGTACTGTCCAGTAAAACCGCCATAACTTTTGCATACGAACTCGGATTGCGACGTTCTTCGGCTCGTTGGAAAGCTAACAAAAATTTCAATCCGAAAATCCATATAAAATTCATTCGCGAGGCTTGGGAGGCTCCGAAAAGTGAAAACCCCCCAAAAAGGTCGTTTAAGGCATCAAAACAGCCTTCGAAGTTTCAGCACTCGTTTTTGTTTTTTTGCAATAGAAAAATCTATCACAGATGGTTCTAAACAAGAACCATCTATGATAATCAATTATCACATACACAGAGAGCCGAAGAATGTCGTAATCCGTGTGATGATCACATACTTCGTGTGATAATCAATTATCATAGACGGTTATTATTCAGAACCATCTGTGATAGCTTTTATCACAAACGGCTCAAAAACCGTCTATGATAACCGCTTGTTATCACAGACGGTTCGAAAACCGTCTGTGATGAGGCTTTCTGTAGTAGTGGTTGTCAGACTCGGGAGTAACACCCCCGAATCCTCTGTGCATTTCTGAACTAGTCCCATGATCAGTGGCTAGCTCACACAGTAAACAAATGTGATAACACAACCATAAACGTAAAACTTTATTAATAAACAACAGAGTTGATTACAAAATAGTCTTACAGAGCAACATTAAATGAACACAGCGGAAGACGATGAAGAAGTAGTGGAGTCCAGATGATCTTCCATTCAATCGACTGGGGTAGTGGCCTAGTCACCACGATCCACACTTGTAGTGAAGTCCTTCTCCTCTGAAATTTGTTTGCATAAAGCAAGTATGAGCACAACTACCATGCTCGTAAGTTACACCCGTCAAATAACAGAATGACATGCATACATGGATGTAACAAAGGAAGGCTTATAGGGTTATTTGTGCAAAAACAGCATTTGACATTAAATACCATACTAAGTTCAAAAGCTCAAATTTTGCAATATCCCAAATTGATTTTGAATTAATAGAGATAGTGCAGGCACCAACCTAACACTTACCTAAACACGGGCACCAACCCGGGGCTTCAACCCACAACTTTTCTCATGGACACCCATCCATGTCAAAACTGTTTTACAAAATCGTTTTTAAATCAAAATCAAAGTCTAACTTTGAGTGGCTTTGCCAGCATGTCTATGACCGTGGACACAACTATTCGAATAGTTTTACACTCTGCAGAGGTTGTACAGCTTTACCCACAAGACATGAGTTCTCTAGTTTGTTTGACATCCGTCGATACCACCGCTCACTACCTTAGGTAAGCAGTCTAGAGCACATGTCAAGGCCTTTACAATGCGCCATTCAACCGTAACCCTCCCTCGCTAAGGATTCACCCACTTTGGACTAACCATCTGCCGGTTCAGGCCCCCTCTTGCGCCAAGTGGGACTAATATAGGTCATAACATGACTACCCACCACACCAACAGGAACGACCATGATGGAACTTTGCAAATTAATCAGCCAGGTCCTGCCAATACAAGACATGTGGTAGTACGATGTGACTTAGAAAGATACGGCTCAAAGACCGGCCTTTAACTGACCTGAGCAACAACAAACGGAACCCTGGGCCTCAACCTACCCAGTTGAGCCCGTGCATAAACTTGCACCCACCAGACAACCAATTCGCCCAAGTCCAAACCATCATTTTATTTCATTTTCCAAAGTCATTTATAAAACTCCCATGACACACCAATGCCAAGGGTACAATTTAAACAATAGTTGGTTTTTGGCTGAAATTCCCCAAATGAAACATGTTTGTTCTATAAGCATGACTAAGCACAATATTTCCCAAATGATCCAAGTCCATACTATTGTATCAATTAGGTTTTATCTTGGATGACAATATGCTTGCTTCAATTATCAAAATTGGCCATACAAAGGATTTTAGGCATAATTATGAATTTAAAACAGGAATTTAAACTATATTGAATAGAAATAAGCATGCAGTAATAATTTAAAACAAAATTAAATAATTTTAAATACTGGGATCAAATATGATCAAAAGTATAACTTGCCTTGCTCAATTGATCGCTCTCAAACGGCGTCGAAATCTGACTCTTCGAAGTCGTCAAAATCTATACGCGAAAATAAGCTAAATTCAAATAAAATTCAAATAACCACTCAAATGAATTCCAAATTAAATAATTTTGGTTTAGTTGGCTAGATCTTGAATTTAGACAAAATTAGGAATTTGAATGGGCTCAATCGGAGCTCAGATGCAAAAAGATATGGAGAGCATGGTGCTTACCGTGGTGGTACAAGAGCGTGAAGGTATCGCCGGCGACGAAGGAGAAGGCGGCGGCGATGTCGGGGTTGCGGCGGCGATGGCGTTCCCGTCACGCTCCCGCGGCGGCGTGAGCACCGTATCGACGACAAGGTGGCAAAGCCGATGGTGGCGATTTCGGGGCCAGGGTGTCGTCGATGGCGACGCTAGAGGCGACGGAGGGAGCTCGTGGCCAACGGCGAAGATTTCGAATTCCGGCCAATAGAGAGCGAGGAAGGAGAAGTGGGTGGTGGAAATGTGGTGAGCGAGGAAGAGTGCTCCCGGGGGTCCCTTTTATAGGGCGCGGGAGTGGCCGAGGTAGGAGTGGGGGCGGCGTGAGGTGCGGGAGCAGTTGCGCGCGACCACGTGAGGAGAGAGAGAGGAACGCGGTGAACTTGGAGCTCCATGACGCGATAATAGTGGCATTCTTAGCGCGGCCGCGCGGAGAAGAAGGGCGCAGAGATGACGAGTTGCGGCCCGTTGGATTCTGATCCAACGGCCGAGATGGAGTGGGGCAAAGAGAGAGGGAGAGGGGGCGTGTGCGGGCCGTTGGATTAGATCCAACGGTGGGCGTGCGAGGGGGAGAAACGGGCGCGGGTGTGGGCTGGTTGGGCCGCGCGCGTGGGCGGTCTTGGGCCGAGGCTTTTGGGTTTTGGCCCAAAGCCAAATTTTGATTTTTCTTTTGGTTTTCCATTTTTTTTATTCTGGTAATTCAAATAAGCTTTAGAAAATAGCAAATAATTCCAAAAATTATGGAAAAATTCATAGAAATTCCCTTATTTATTTTGGACTTAATAAAATTATTTTCAACTTAAAGTTGGCTTTTAATTTTGGAAATAATTATTTTGGCTTTTAAAATACTTAGGAAAAAGCTTTAAATTCCAAAATTAAATTAAATTTTATTTTTCAATTTAAATCAAATAAAACTTCAAGAACTTAAAATAAATTTTACTTTTGACTTTTAAAACTTCAAAATTCAAATAAAGCAATAGAACTCTTTCAAAATTTTCAGAACTTCCAACAAAATAATAACTTTATTTATTTTATTTTGGTAACATAACCTTGGGATGTTACAGTGGTAGCTCTGACAGTGACTGAAGCGGTGGTTCTAACCAGAGACGAGGAAGAAGGGTTGATTCGTCGTCTCCTGTGGATCGAAGATGAAATAAAGTGAGGGGAAAACATCAAGGATCTCTAGAACGTGATATGATGTGAGAAGAGTGATACAAAATCCTTCACGGCGTCAGGAACGAAGGTGGCAGCGCACGGCCGAAATGGTGTTTACGCTCTCCGAGCTCTAGGGCTTGATTGAGTCGAAGACAAAGGGAGAGGAGGTGCGCACTGAGTTGGAAAAGGAAGAAGGAAGCTCGAGGTGGCCTTTATATAGACAGCAAGGGCAAGGATAGACGAGGAGAGCTCAGGCAAGGGCAAGGATAGACGAGGAGAGCTCAGGCAAGGGCAGCGGAAATCTCGGATGTCCCGACGATGTACGGGCAAGAGCGAGGTGCGACTGAGCAGGGTAATAGACACAGAGTAAAGGCGAGGCGATAGGTAAGTTCGGTCGGTGGCAAAAGGGTGAGCTCACGTGTGGGCGTGCGCTAGCGCTCAGTGCCACGAGGTGGAAGTAGAAGACTGTGCATGGGGCCCACCATTCAGTGAGGGTTAGAGAGAATTAGGTTTAGGAATTTTTTATTTTTGGCTGATTTATTATCCGATTTTATTTACTACTCAAATGAAGTCCAAAATTATTGAAAATATTTTTGTAAGCTTATGGCCTAACTTAGTTTCTCTTGTAAATTTGTCGGAGGCTCAAACCTTCTGTAATTTTTTCTAAAATTCGAACAATGTTCCATTCTTATGTATATGTAGTTATTTATCTTGACAAGATTTTATATAAAAGTTTTGGTGAATTGTTTCTGGGATAATATGCCTGAAAAAATTATCTTATTAAATTTTTACTCTGTTTTATCTATTTCCTTTTTAGCACCTATTTGTTTGTAGATCAAGTTTTCTTTTAAACAAAAGTCAAAATCAAATATGTATATGATTTCATATGGAAATGGTCAAAGTAATTTCTCTAATGCATTTATATTACATAATCCCAGAATTCAGATTTTGGGATGTTACACATGCGCCGAAAATAGCAAAAAAACCTCACGCATGTGTCAAAACGATAATAAAAACCTCATGGTTAGCCAGCACCTCCACCTCCCACTCGAGATCGGCAGTAAAACTTGCACACATGCGTCCAAAACGGCAGTAAACCCCTTATGCGCGCATCAAAATGATAGTAAAAACCTTACATGTGCCAGCGCCCTGCCTCCCACTCGAGATCGTCAGTAAAACCCCCACGCGTGCATCCAAAATGGCAGGAAACCCATCACGTGTGCGTCAGAATGGCAATAAAAACCTCACGAGCGCCAGCGGCACCCCTGCCTCCCGCTTGAAATCGGTAGTAAAACCCATGCGCACGCAAAAATGTAAAATGTAACATCTAGTACTGTATGATAACATGTATTTACTACCTGTTACACAAAAAGTTCTTTTCTAGTAATTATCGTGAGAGCGTCTATGCCTCCGGTCTTAATCCGTGCAATGTAGAGTCAAACTCTCCACATGCATGCTTGACCACTTTGACCAGACTGTTAGTTACTAGACTGAAGAACTTCGGTTATATATGGTACCGTACAACTGAAAAAGTTGCTTATGCTCTTGGACATTCAAGTTTGATTCCCTTGTTTAGGTCTTTTTTAATTGGTCCCCTGGACTATCTCGCCTAAATTAAGAACATGAGAGAAGTTAACTTAAAATTTTAGTCTTACACGCATATGTGCCACCTCCACAATTTTTGTCTGCTTAGTTGCAAAATACTTCTGCCATGTATGGAGTATTTTATTTGGTTAAATTCTGTGTCTGGGTGGGGTGGGGTGGGGGCTTCCTGCTAAATGTTTGCGCTTTTCAAGGAGTACGTACTAAACTACCTAAAGGTACTTTAATTAGTTCGCAGTTGCATGAGCACTAAGTATACCCCACTGAGACTTTCGACTTTCTTAGAAAAAGGTAGTGTCATTAAGTCACTTTGCAAAAAAAAAAAACCTGTTCAACTTAATTTAGTTTTCTCCTCAAAAAAATAATTTAGTTAGTTTTCTAGTATTATCTGAATTGGCAAATTAAACAAACAGTCATCAAGGATCAGTTGATGGTTTCAGCAATTGTGTTCAGAAAGCGTATCATGTGCCGTGTGATAACTATTGTAGGTTAACCTCGCCAATTCCACACATATATATACAATATATGTTACATTTTGTCGATTTGCCTGTTGAGCTGAACATAGTGTGTATATATACGGTAGCGTTTTTCAGCGCACACGCTAAATAGTTATTCTGCGTGTGGGCTATAGCCTGGGCAATACATATGATGCCCGGCCGTTTCATACTCACAGGAGTATATACTCTCACTTTTAATATACCATTTAAATGAACGTGTTATACTTTTTTATCACTTTTCAGTATACTTAAATACCAATTATAAGATTTTCCAATGCGACTTGATTGAAAAATTTTCATTGGAGCATTTTATTTTGGCTATATACCCTTTTTCATATATAATAGAAGTATATACATGAATTTTGGTATAAAAAGTGGATTTTAATGAAATTTTTCATGGAAGTCATTTTGGGGGTACATCTTATA